>CM076573.1:435515986-436121696 GCA_034641835.2 Pinus albicaulis | reverse complement strand
GTATTAAAGTCTTCTAACTGAATTTGTATGATGATTATAAAGACTTGGGGTCTTCCCAGTGGATTATTTGTAGAAATTTGAATAACTGATATATTATTCACCAAGATTCTCCTGATCACACACTATTTTAACTTCATGCACAATACATAATCTCTTCTACCATTGATCATCACATGCGGAAATAAAATAAATTGCATGCACACATTAAAACCATAAACAATCACACATATGAACACGATATTTAATGGGAAAGCTTAAAGCTGAAAACCCCAACTATCTGTATATTATATGTCATGGAGATCATGTAACAATCATAGTACAAAATCTCCTCACAAGCTCTCATGCACACCCTCAATTGCTACACACTATCAAGCTAGATCTAGCAAAACACATGCTCCAATATTTTGCCACTTGTTAGCCAGCCTCTATTGCGTTATCAATGCTATGGGATGGATTCATTAAATAGATAAACCACTTGGCTTGTACTGCGCAATCCTCATGGGCTTCTCCACCTATCTGTGTGTTGCAAATAGCAACAGTATAGTCACAATTGATAGTTAACTTGCTGTTTCACCTATTTCTGCACTGGTCTCCACTGAAACTGTCCATGCACTAAAGTTAACTGATGCATTCTTTAGTTGATTAATGAGTTTATAATTAGTGAATTAATTAATAATTAATTCACACCACTCTCACTAATTGTATCAATTAGTTAAACTGAATACAAATAGCTCAACTATGTTAAGATTAGTTAAACTGAATACAACTCCACTAACTTCCTCAATCAACTCCACCAAACTCTGTCACATGAGTTATAACTGAAGTATTCATGCAATAGCTCCACATAACCCTCAAGAATAGCGTAATTCCTTTTGTCATCTCCTGTGCCACATCTGTGCACTTATCTGAAGTGCTCTAAGAGAATAAGATAATGTTTAGAGTCCAAATATTATTAAGAGCTAATAATATTCGAAATATCTATTTTTAGAATACTAATCTAAAAATATATTCCACCCAGTATGTCTAAAAATAGAAGTCCATCTATTTTTTCCGACTTGACCAACCATCTACAAATAGCATCCTGCAACTCATAGAACATGATCCATATGTCTAAAAATAGACATAGCTTAAAAATAGACTTTGCACCAAAAATAGCCTGTGGGCCCACTTAGTGAAGGTGACTCCTTTCCACTAAGCTCATCACCTTGTTGCAATCTCAACACTCCCTCTCAACAAGATAAGGATTATCTGCAACCCCTATCCTGCCCCTGTGGTATTCAAATTTTCTCCTGGTGAGCGCCTTCGTCAAGATATCAACATCCTGATCTTTCGTAGGAATGTATGAAAGTAACATGACCTTTCACTGCACACAATCTCTAATATGATGATACCGAATGTCAATGTGTTTAGATCTATCATGAAATACTGGATTAACCGAGATTTTGATGCAACTTTGATATCACAATAAATCACAGTAGGATCCAAGTGTGAACCGAACAACCCGACCAGGATCTTCCTCATCCATATAGCCTCGCATGCAGCCAAACTCGCTGCCATATACTTGGCCTCCGCTGAACTGAGTGCCACGGATCTCTACTTCTTGCTGTACCAAGAAACTGTTGTCAACCTGATACTGAAAATCCCTCCAGATGTGCTCTTTCTGCCCATTGGGCTCCTTGCCCAATTTTCATCTGTGAAGCCACACATCTTCACCTCATCCGATTGTCTGTACCATAATCCATATCCTGATGTGCCTCTGAGATATGTGCCTCTGAGATATCTCAATACATGCTTGCTTGCCTTCCAGTAGAGCTTGGTAGGCTTAACCATAGCTTGTGAAAGCTGGTTCACAGCATAGCATATGTTAGGTCATGTATTGACTAGATACATAAGCGACCCCACCAACTGTCGATAAACAATGGCATCCACTACCTCCGCCGAAGTAGCATCCTCCTTCTTCCATCCACCAGGAAGAGGAGTATCAACAGGCTTGCAGCCATGCATGTTGAACTTCTCCAGTATCTCCTAGGCATACTTGCCTTGAGAAACAAACAATCCATCACTGTGCTGCCAAATTTCCAATCCCAGGAAATAATGAAGGAGGCCCAAGTCCTTCATCTCAAAATCTTTTGCAAGATCTTCCTTGCATGAGAGTATCAACAGCTCATCACGTGCCAAAATCAAATCATCTACATAAATTACAATGATCAGCCACTTACCCTCCACCACAATCTGGTATAGGTTAGGATCCACCTCACTCTTGGAGAATCCAAGTCCAGTGAAATAATTGTCTATCTGTGTGTACCAAGCATGAGGTGCTTGTTTCAACCCATACAACGCTCTCTTGAGCCTGCACACATGTGACTCGCTGCTAAAGATCTCAAGACCTTTGGGCTGCTCTATGTACACCTCCTCCTCAATGACTCCATTGAGGAACGTAGTCTTCACATCCATCTTATGAATGTTCCACCCCATCTGTGCTGAGAGAGCAAGAATCGTCCGTATGGAAGAATACCTTGCGACAGGTGGAAAGGTCTCCTCATAATCAATCCCCTCAATCTGTGAAAAGCCTTGGGCAAAAAATCTTTCCTTGTACTTCTCCACACTCTCGTCAGCTACCTGCTTCACTTTGTAGATCCATCTTGAACCCACCATTGATTTCCCCTTCGGCCTTGGGACAATCTCCCATGCACTGTTTCTGACAATCGAATCATACTCTTCCACCATGGCATCTACCCATGCGGGGTCCTCCAGCGCCTTCTCGAAAGAGGATGGCTCGTCACGATACAATTTCTCATAAGAGCCATGGGACCCAAAGACACACGGCCGTGCAGACCGTCTCTGCTCGCGCCGTGATGTAGGTGCTTCCGAAAACCTTCTCTGCATCTTGAGCCAGCCGCTCGACCGTAGGTGCGCTTCTCGCCCTCCGATGGTCGGGCGCCGCTTGAGGGTCTCTTCACTCCGCTGAACCTGCACTGTGGTTGATCCACATCCTCGAAGCTCATCCCCGGGAACTAATAGTTTCTCCTTCCGTACGAGCAGCCGTCCCCTTCTTCAAGCGAACACTTCATGGCTTTCCCTCTCGAAATTTTATATCCCGTCGCACAAGCCTTGCGACTGGTTAAAAAATACACACGATAGCCGGGTGTACTGGCCCACCGCCAAAATATCTCAACCCTCATGTGCGGCCCAGTTTTTCCCCAAATATCCTCGCTTGCTATGAATAAACAAGTGAACCAAAAATCCTCAAATGGGAAATATCAGGCCTCTTACCAGAAAACGCCTCCTCGGGTGTACTCATGCCAAGTATCCTGTGAGGACAACGGTTCTGCACATATACTGCAGTATTGCATGCCTCAGCCCACAAGTGTATGGGAAGGCCCTAATCATGCAACATCGCCCGTGCAACACCCACGATCGTTTTGTTCTTCCGCTCAGCAACCCCATTCTGTTGTGGGTTATGAGGTGCTATGAGCTCTCTTCGAATTCCTTCTATGCTGAAAAAGTCCTTGAATTTTCCATAGATGAATTCACCACCATTGTCGCTCCTAAGAGCCTTCACCTGCTTCCCCGATTCTTTCTCCACCAGTGCCTTGAACTCACAGAACTTTGAGTATTTCTCACTCTTCTTCTGCATGAAGAAGATCTATCACTTACGAGAAAAATCATCAACAAATATCACATAATACCTGTGCTTTGCTGTCGAAGCTACTGAGAAAGGTCCGCACACGTTTGTGTGAATTCTCTCAAGGATCGTCGTGGCACAGATATCCTTCTTGTGAAAGGTGGCTTTCAAAAATTTTCCCAAGGTACATCCCTTGCACTAATCTGACTACACAAGAGTACCCTTAGGAAGCCCAGTAGAAATCTATTGTAGTATCTTCAAAGCTCCATGGTGAATGTGGCCCAATCTCCGGTGCCACATCTCGCCATCATCTCGGCTCACCACTCCTTCTACCTTGCCTGCCATTGCTGCACAGCCATCTACCTAAAATTGATAAAGGTTCTGAACTCGAACCCCTATCCTTCGGGTCTCACCAGTTTCCTTACTGTGTAGGAAAGCCTTTCCCTCGCTAAAGACAACATCATATCCCTTGTCTTCTAACATCGCCACAGAGATAAGATTCTTCTTCAATCCTAGAACATGCATCACTTCCTTCAATACGAAGGGTTTACCAGACTCCCTCTCAAAGGAAATGGTACCGATACCGGTCGCACTGTATCTACCATCATCGCCCATCTCGATGTGCACTCCAAGATATTTCTCATCCAGATCAGTAAACAAATCTCGATCTCCTGTCATGTGAAAAGACGCACCACTGTCAAGAAACCACACTGATCCTGTCATACTTGAGACCAAGCATGTGATCAGTGAAAAATCCAACTCAAACTGCGAGGCTAAGGCCTCTCCAGCTGTAGATCTAGTAGCCTGCTTATTTTTCTTCTTCTGTGGACAATTAGTGGCGTAATATCCATGTTGGTGACAGTGAAAGCACTTCACCTTGGACATGTCCTGCCTCTTGCCTTTCGCAGCGAATTGAGAAGCTTTCTTGCTCTTCCCCTTCTTTGCTTTGGAAACCAAAGTGCAATTCTCTTCATCAGATTTCTTTGATGAAGATCCGTCCCTGGTACTTCGCCTTATCTCCTCTTGAACAATATCTGACCAAAGTCGCTCCCATCCTAGCAATTTCTCCCGACCATTGACAGAGTCCTGATAGGAGTGCCAACTCTTTGGAAGCCCAAGGAGAGACAAGCTCACCAAGTCCTCATCATCAACAGTCACCCCCACACTTCCCAGCTCATCCCTGCATTGGAAAAACTTCGTGAGGTACTTGGGCATGTTTTCGCCTTTCTCCATCTTTATGTTCCTGAATTTATCCTTGAGCGCCAAATTCCTATGGTCTCTCTTGTTTTGGAATAAATCTGTCAAAGCTTTCCACATCAAGAATTGAGAAGCCTTACCATGAAGGCTAGATACTATGTGATCCTTCACGCCCTCCAATAGAATCCTTCAACACTTTGTTGTATTCTTTTTCCATGCGTCAAGTACGGCAGCATCACTAGAAGTAGGCTTTGGAATTTATGCATCTATGAACTCCTTCAACCCATTATCATCCAACACGGCCTCCATCCTATCCTTCCATGCAATATAATTCAAGCTGCCCTCAAGGGAATATTCCAATCACAATCCATTGAAAGACATCTCAACTTCGACACCAAGAAAAAACTCCTGCAAATTCGAATTCCACCAGCACAAAACTTAACCGCTTCAATGTTTTGCAATTTCTCCGATGATCAATATAGAGCTCTGATACCATGTATAAATTTGAATAACTGATATATTATTCACCGAGATTCTCCTGATCACACACTATTTTAACTTCATGCACAATACAGAATCTCTTCTACCATTGATCATCACATGTGGAAATAAAATCAATTGCATGCACACATTAAAACCATAAGCAATCACACATATGAAC
The DNA here is from genome assembly GCA_034641835.2 of Pinus albicaulis. NCBI lineage: Eukaryota > Viridiplantae > Streptophyta > Pinopsida > Pinales > Pinaceae > Pinus > Pinus albicaulis. Next base: position 436,116,213 of record CM076573.1, on the reverse strand, counting down.
ACGGTATTTCATGGGAAAGCTTAAAGCTGAAAACCCCCAACTATATGTATATTATATGTCATGGAGATCATGTAACAATCATATTACAAAGCTCCTCACAAGCTCTCAGCACTACCTCCTCTTGCTACACACTATCAAGCTAGATCTAGCAAAACACATGCTCCAATCTTTTGCCACTTGATAGCCAGCCTCTATTGCGTAATCAATGTTATGGGATGGCTTCATTAAATAGATAAACCACCTGGCTTGTACTGCACAATCCTCATGGGATTCTCCACCTATCTGTGTGTTGCAAATAGCAACTATATAGTCACAACTGATAGTTAACCTGCTCTTTCACCTATTTCTGCACTGGTCTCCACTGAAACTGTCCATGCACTGAAGTTAACTGATGCATTCTTTAGTTGATTAATGAGTTTATAATTATTGAATTAATTAATAATTAATTCACACCACTCTCACTAATTGTATCAATTAGTTAAACTGAATACAAATAGCTCAACTATGTTTAGATTAGTTAAACTGAATACAACTTCACTAACTTCCTCAATCAACTCCACCAAACTCTGTCACATGAGTTCTAACTGAAGTATCCATGCAATAGCTCCACATAACCCTTAGGAATAGCGTAATTCCTTCTGTCAGCTCCTGTGCCACATCTGTGCACTTAACTGAAGTGCTCCAAGAGAATAAGATAATTTTTAGAGTCCAAATATTATTAAGAGCTAATAATATTTGACATATCTATTTTTAGACTGGCAATCTAAAAATAGATTTCGCCCAATATATCTAAAAATAGAAGTCCATCTATTTTTTCCGACTTGACCAACCATCCACAAACAGCATCCTGCAACTCATAGAACATGATCCAAATGTCTAAAAATAGACTTTGCACCAAAAATAGCCTGCGGGCCCACTTAGTGAAGGCGACTTCTTTCCACTAAGCTCATCATCTTGTTGCAATATCAACACTCCCTCTCAACAAGATAAGGATTATCTGCCACCCCTATCCTGCCTCTGTGGTATTCGAATTTGCTCCTGGTGAGCGCCTTCGTCAAGATATCAGCATCCTGATCCTCCATAGGAATGTATGAAAGTAACATGACCTTCCGCTGCACACAATCTCTGATATGATGATACCGGATGTCAATGTGTTTAGATCTATCATGAAATATTGGATTAACCGAGAGTTTGATGCAACTCTGATTATCACAATAAATCACAGTAGGCTCTAAGTGTGAACCGAACAACCCGACCAAGATCTTCCTCATCCATATAGCCTCGCATGCAGCCAAAATCGCTGCCATATACTCGGCCTCTGCTAAACTGAGTGCCACGGATCTCTGCTTCCTGCTGTACCAAGAAACTGCTGTCGACCCGATACTGAAAATCCCTCCAGATGTGCTCTTTCTGTCCGTTGGGCTCCCTGCCCAATCTGCATCCGTGAAGCCACACAACTTCACCTCATCCATCACCATATCATAATCCACATCTCGATGTGCCTCTCGAGATCTCTCAATACAGGCTGCTAGCCTCGCTTCCAAAGAGAGCTTGGTAGGCTTAACCATAGCTTGTGAAAGCTGGTTCACAGCATAGCATATGTCGGGTCGTGTATTGACCAGATACATAAGTGTCCCCACCAACTGTCGATAAATAGTGGCATCCACTACCTCCGTCGAAGTAGCATTCTCCTTCCTCCATCCACCGGGAATAGGAGTATCAACAGGCTTGCAGCCATGCATGTTGAACTTCTCCAGTATCTCCTGGGCATACTTGCCCTGAGAAACAAACAATCCATCACTGCGCTGCCAAATTTCCAATCCCAGGAAATAATGAAGGAGGTCCAAGTCCTTGATCTCAAACTCTTTTGCAAGATCTTCCTTGTATGAGAGTATCAAAAGCTCATCACCTATCAAAATAAAATCATCTACATAAAGTACAATGATCACTCTTGGAGAATCCAAGTCCGGTGAAATAAATGTCTATCCATGTGTACCAAGCACGAGGTGCTTGTTTCGACCCATACAACGCTCTCTTGAGCCTGCACACATGCGACTCGCTGTTGAAGATCTCGAAACCTTCAGGCTGCTCTATGTACACCTCCTCTCAATGACTCCGTTGAGGAACGCAGTCTTCACATCCATCTGATGAATGTGCCACCCCATCTGCGCTGAGAGAGCAAGAATCGTCCGTATGGAAGAATACCTTGCGACAGGTGCAAAGGTTTCCTCATAGTCGATCCCCTCAATCTGTGTGAAGCCTCGGGCAACAAATCTTGCCTTGAACTTCTCCACACTCCCGTCAACTGCTTGCTTCACTTTGTAGATCCATCTTGAACCTACCACTGATTTCCCTTCCGGCCTTGGGACAATCTCCCATACACTATTTCTGACAATCGAATCATACTCTTCCACCATGGCATCTACCCATGCGGGGTCCTCCACAGCTTCCTCGAAAGAGGATGGCTCTGTCACGATACACTTGCTCATAAGAGCCATGTATCCAGTGTATCGATCAGGTGACTGTCTCTGTCTGCGCTGTGATGTAGGTGCTCCTACAACCTTCTCTGCATCTTGAGCTAGTCGCTCAGCTTCTGTAGTGCGCTTCTGCCCTCTGATGGTTGGCGCTGCCTGAGTGGTATCTTCCACTCCATGAACCTCATCTTGTGGCTGATCCACATCCTGAGACTCATCCTTAGGAACTAATAGCTTCTCCTCTACATGCAAGTGTGGCTCCCTCTCAAGTGAACACTTCATGGCTTTCTCCTCATGAAATTTGATATCCCGTCGCACAACAGTCTTGCGACTGTTTGGCAAATACACATGATAGTTGTGGGGTGTATCAGTGTACCCCATAAATATCCCAACCTCTACAGTCAGCTCTAGCTTCTTCCTAGCATCCTTCATCACATGAATGTAAACAGGTGAACCAAAAATCCTCAAATGGGAAATATCAGCCCTCTTACCAGAAAACGCCTCCTCGAGTGTACTCATGCCAAGTATCCTGTGAGGACAACGGTTTTGCACATAAAACACAGTGTTGCATGCCTCAGCCCACAAGTGTATGGGAAGGCCCTGATCATGCAACATTGTCCGCAAGGAAGACCCACGCATCGTCTGCCCTTCCGCTTCGCAACCCCATTCTACTATGGGTTATGAGGTGCTATGAGCTCTCTTTGAATTCCTTCTGTGCTGCAAAAGTCCTTGAATTCGCTAGAGATGAATTCACCACCATTGTCGCTCCTAAGAGCCTTCACATGCTTCCCCGATTCCTTCTCAACTAGCGCCTTGAACTTACAGAACTTTGAGTATGTCTCGCTCTTCTTTTGCATGAAGAAGATCCAACACTTTCGAGAATAATCATCAACAAAGATCACATAGTAATTGTGCTTTGCTGTCGAAGCTACTAAGAAAGGTCCACACACATCTGTGTGAATTCTCTCAAGGATTGTCATGGTGCGACTATCCTTTTCGTGAAAGGTGGATTTCACAAATTTTCCTAAGGTACATCCCTTGCACTGATCTGACTGCGCAAGAGTACCCATAGGAAGCCCAGTAGAAATCTGCTGCAGTATCTTCAAAGCTCCATGGTGAAGGTGGCCAATCTCTATGCCACAACTCGCCATCATCCCAAATTTCTCACCACTCCTTCCTCGCCTCGCTGCTATCACGCGTAGCCATATACCTATCCTCCGGGTCCACCGCCCATCAGGCAGAAATCTTTCCCCCGCTTAAAGACAACACTATGACCCTTTTCTTCTAACATCGCCACAGAGATCAGATTCTTCTTCAATCCTGGAACATGCATCCCCTGCCACATATGCTTATGTCAACTTCGACTCTCTCAAGGAACCTGTACCGATAATGCACACACTGTATCTACCATCATCGCCATCTCGATGTGCACTCCAAGATCTTTCTCATCCAGATCAGTAAACAAATCTTTATCTCCGATCATATGAAAAGATGCACCACTGTCAAGAAACCACATTGAACCCATCACACTTGAGACCAAGCATCCGATTAGCAAAAAATCCAGCTCAAACTACGAGGCTAAGTAGCCCTCCACCAGACCTAACAGCCTTTCTTATTTTCTTCTTCTCGTGGACATTTAGGTGTAATGTCTATGCCGATGGTAAAGCACTTCACCTCGACATGTCCCGCTTCTGCCTTTCGCACCTGATTGAGAATCTTCTGCTCTAACTACCTTTACTTGCGCCTGGGGAACATTTGCCTTCTTCATCAGAGTTCTTTGATGAAGATATGTCCCTGGTACTTCGCCTTATCTCCTCTTGCACAAGATCCGACCAAAGTCACTCCCATCCTGGCAATTTCTCCCGACCATTGACAGAGTCCTGATAGGAGTGCCAACTCTTCGGAAGCCCAAGGAGAGCCAAGCTCACCAAGTACTCATCATCAACAGTCACCCCCACACTTCCCAGCTCATCCCTGCATTGGAAAAACTTCGTGAGGTACTTGGTCATGTTGTCGCCTTTCTCCATATTTATGTTCCTGAGTTTATCCTTGAGCGCCAACTTCCTCTGGTCGCTCTTGCTTTGGAATAAATCTGTCAAAGCTTTCCACATCAAGAATTAATAAGCCTTACCATGAAGGCTAGATACTATGTGATCCTTCACGCCCTCCAATAGAATCCTTCGACACTTTGCTGTCTTCTTTTTCCATGCGTCAAGTACGGCAGCATCGCTAGAAGTAGGCTTTGGAATTTCTGCATCTATGAACTCCTTCAACCCATTATCATCCAGCACAGCCTCCATCCTGTCCTTCCATGCAATATAATTCGAGCTACCCTCAAGGGCATACTCCAATCGCAATCCATTAAAAGACATCTCAACTTCGACACCAAGAAAACACTCCTGCAAATTCGAATTCCACCAGCACAAAACTCAACCACTTCAATGTTTTGCAATTGCTCCGATGATCAATATAGAGCTCTGATACCATGTAGAAATTTGAATAACTGATATATTATTCACCAAGATTCTCCTGATCACACACTATTTTAACTTCATGCACAATACAGAATCTCTTCTACCATTGATCATCACATGCGGAAATAAAATCAGTTGCATGCACACATTAAAATCATAAACAATCACACATATGAACACAGTATTTCATGGGAAAGCTTAAAGCTGAAAACCCCCAACTATCTATATATTATATGTCATGGAGATCATGTAACGATCATAGTACAAAGCTCCTCACAAGCTCTCAGCACTACCTCCTCTTGCTACACACTATCAAGCTAGATCTAGCAAAACACATGCTCCAATCTTTTGCCACTTGATAGCCAGCCTCTATTGCATAATCAATGCTATGGGATGGCTTCATTAAATAGATAAACCACCTGGCTTGTACTGCGCAATCCTCATGGGCTTCTCCACCTATCTGTGTGTTGCAAATAGCAACTGTATAGTCACAACTGATAGTTAACCTGCTCTTTCACCTATTTCCGCACTGGTCTCCACTGAAACTGTCCATGCACTGAAGTTAACTGATGCATTCTTTAGTTGATTAATGAGTTTATAATTAGTGAATTAATTAATAATTAATTCACACCACTCTCACTAATTGTATCAATTAGTTAAACTGAATACAAATAGCTCAGCTATGTTTAGATTAGTTTAACTGAATACAACTCCACTAACTTCCTCAATCAACTCCACCAAACTCTGTCATGTGAGTTCTAACTGAAGTATTCATGCAATAGCTCCACATAACCCTCAGGAATAGCGTAATACCTTCTGTCAGCTCCTGTTCCACGTCTGTGCACTTAACTGAAGTGCTCCAAGAGAATAAGATAATGTTTAGAGTCCAAATATTATTAAGAGCTAATAATATTCGACATATCTATTTTTAGACTGGCAAGCTAAAAATAGATTCCGCCCAGTATGTCTAAAAATAGAAGTCCATATATTTTTTCCAACTTGACCAACCATCTACAAATAGCATCCTTCAACTCATAGAACATGATCCATATGTCTAAAAATAGACATAGTCTAAAAATAGACTTTGCGCCAAAAATAGCCTACGGGCCCACTTAGTGAAGGTGATTCCTTTCCACTAAGCTCATCATCTTGTTGCAATCTCAACACTCCCTCTCAACAAGATAAGGATTATCTACAACCCCTATCCTGCCCCTGTGGTATTCAAATTTGCTCCTTGTGAGCGCCTTCGTCAAGATATCAGCATCCTGATCCTCCGTAGGAATGTATGAAAGTAACATGACCTTCTGTTGTACATGACTGGTGTTGCTCTTTAATATGACAAACACATTTTCTTTGGATCCTGATTTAAAGAAGTGGTGATGTTTTTCTATCTTTGTCTTGTTTCCCTTTGTGATTCATCATATTTCATTTCTTCTGGTACGCATCAGAAATCTGGCATAGGATTTACCCTTGCATGGTACCCTATGTTTCTGCTCTCCCTACCTTTGATGTTTTCTGTTGTATGTGTTATCTGAGTACTGATTTAAGTTAATTTAACCAATGTAGTGGCTATAATTTACTGCTAGTTGATGTATGGATTAATGAATCGGTCTTCGGATGTTCTTTTTGGGTTTTAATTGAAAGAATTGGGATACTGGGAGTTTAGAACATGTTTCTGTCTCACTAGGGCCCTTTTGATTAATTGAAATTTTCTAAGTTCCCTTAAGTTGGATGCCGGAGAATTGAGGGTTCAAAGTCTCTCTCTGATCTCAGGTCTTCACCTTGGTGTTCGAACCTTTAATGTTCCCTTTGTCTGAAGAGTTTACCCTTTAGGAGTTGGATCACAGATGTCTAATGGCACGTCCTGTCCCTGGATCTGATTCCTGAACGGTCACCTTGGAGGTTTCCTTGCCTTTCACCTTCTTTCTTACCATTTCATGCCACACTTATAACTTTAAGATCCAATGCTTTATATGGCTAGCCCAACTAAAAGCCTGCATATTTTAATAGAAAGTAAACACTTTCCCGACTCCATTTCCCAATGGTTTCGAATGTTCTTTGAAATCATTCCCCCTTTTCCTAAAACCCTCTTTGCTCGTCCTTGTCTCATACCGAAACCTTCTTTCCTGATTCCCAGCAACCAAATAATCAATCAAACAAAAAACCCGTGCCTATAACTAGCCTAAAACCTAAAAACAGAGCCTCAAGACATATATTTTTCCTATCATAGAGAGATCCCTCTTTGGACACAAGAGGGCTATATCCTAAGGTCTAAAAGCGGTTCTGATGTTGTCTCATCTTTTGGTATTGCCAAACTTGCCAAAACATGGGAACCCCAACAGGGAGTCAGGAGCCTGTGGATATACGCCTGACTATTCCAACATGCCATCTAGGGCAGTCGAGGCTTCCTTCAGTTGCGCAGTTCTTCTTTTAGTTTCTGTTTTCACTTTTAGCAATGGTGTAACTGCCTGCTTTATCATGAACATTTCTTCATACACTTGCTTCATGGTAGCCTCCAAAGTAACCAACTCCCTTTGAATAGTGATTGGTAATTCATTAGCCTGGGCAGTTGTGAATTGAAGCCTTTGGATTTCTTCTTCCCACGTCTTCTTTTCTTGTTCAGACTGAGCTACCTTCTGCTCGGAAGCCTGGAGCCTGTTTTGTAGGGACAAGATCTCTCTACTCATCCTGCTAACATGTTCTTCTGTGGATGCCACAAATATGGTCCCTGTTGATGTGATCGTGATTGGATTAGTCCTGGTATCTAGGACTATATCCTTTTCTATGGTAACTGCGAGAGGTGCGGCCGGGTTCCGTGCAAGGCATTTTCTTTTCTCTTGTCTAATCTTGTGCGTGAACTGGTCGTCTGTCAGCCTTGTGAGATCTAGAACCTCATATTATTGTTCCTCCAAGGTCCCAAGGTCTGAGAGAGGAAAATTCACACTCGTCATAGGGGTTGTTTGAGGTACATCAATGTGATGCAGCTCACTATGTTCCCCCATTTCTAGGGGCGGTGTCTTGCTTCCCCCTGATTCTTTGGAAGAGTCTTCTTGTGATTTATGGATTTTGTTAGTGTCCCATAATTTGGTAGATTGGTAAACCAAATGTCAGGGTAACATCAGACCAATATTTGGAGTCCTAGGACCTAGCCTTCCTGGACTCAGAGAGGGCTCTCTCTATTGTGCGAAGGATGTGAACTTGTTCATTTTGTGTGTTTGATTTTAGGCTAGTTGTTAAGTATATTTTGGATTGCTTTTTGGGTTTTTGAGGTAAAATAATAAAAAATGAAAAACAGAAAGAGAGTTCATCAAATCAACAGGGCTATGGGGTCAGATAAAGTCAGGACTGTCTAAATGGTAGACAAGGTATTACTGCAGGGCCGATTTAGTCAAGGTAAATGGATTCTTTGGGTGAAAATGAAGTGAAATGAACATTAAGTTTGTGAAAGACAAAGAGATATTAAACATATATAGTTTTAAAGTAGGTATTCAAGAGGTAGGGCAAACCATAAATCTCTATGAATAAAACTCAAACTGATACATATGAAAGATAAACAATTCGGCGATACATAGAAGCATAAGAACCTTTAACTCTATAAAATCACCTTCAGTTGTTTGAGAAAACAAATAATATAAACAAACAACTCAAAAATATTTTGAGCTATCAGGAACTCTGAAATAAGTTTGCAAGCATGGACAAAGAGAAAGATCGAACGAGACCTCTTTGACTTAACTAAAAAAATCAATATTTCATAGAAAGATTTCAGAAATGGAGTTTTGAGAAACTATAAGTAAGCAGGGCATGCCTTAAATCATACTAGATAGCAAAACATACTGACCATTAATGAAACAAATAACAATTTCTTGATGGACCTAAGGGGCAGTTAAGAATCCTTTAGAAATGATCAAGAAGAGGAAAACATCAAAGCTGTAATATGCAGGATGTTTGAGGTGCTTCCATGAGCATGTCTCAACATATACTTTTATGATCTACAGAAAATAAGAAGTATGGAACATCAATGAAAACAAGAAAACATAAACAAATCAGAGAAACGTTACCATTCACCAAGCCATGGAATCCTGCACACAATGCTCCTCCACCATCAAGCCAAGCAAGACATCATCCACTTCATAAAACAAGTATTTCTTCCAAGCTCATAATGCTATGTATTTCTCTCAATATATCAAGTTCTGCCTCTTTGTTACAATGAACACTCTTTTTTATATAATCCAAAGAGGAGGAAACCCACCTAGAGCAACTAGAAGGCCATTGGCCAAAAAAAAATATCTAAAACTGCCCTTGAGGCTTAAGAAAGTCCAAGGCACAAAATATCCTTCAAAAATATATTTTCAGACCAAAATAGCAGAAATTAATCACTTTCAAGGCCTCACACACAAGATAAACTTTCTTAACGCACATTTGGCCCAGTCATCACTCAGAAAACTGCTTTTCAGCAAAATCTATAGGAACGTAGCACCAAAAAAAAGTATGTTTTGCAGTGAAGTTTTGGCGGACCTCCTGATGTCGAAATGAGTCCTGTGATGGCTCGTTGGAAAGCTACAGATGTCTACATTCCAAAAATACTTTATTTTTTCCAATATTATTCTTGAAATTGAACCAAAAATTAGAAAAATTGAAAAAACCCAGGAGTGTAGCACCTGCTGATATTAGGGGAAAAAAGGTGAAAATGGTTGTTTTTGGCCTTTTTGAGAGACCAAATAGCTTCATTTGATCTGAAAATTTCTGAGCACGTTCCTTTGATGTCGAAGAATCCAAAAATAGATTTTTATTCAGCTGAGGATGCTCCAAGAAAGAGTTAAGTCACCCATGATTTTATGCTTTTAGGCCTAAAATTCACAAAAAACAAGAATGTGTCCAAAAATGCCCAAATTTGATGAGTAAACCCCTTAAGGGTTTTTAGAAACATGAAATGAAGCTTGAGCAATAATTCCAAGCTGGGATAGGTCTTTTCCATGTTTTTCCGCTGGGCGTCTCCTTTGGGCAAACTGATTCAACTTCCTGTAGTGCTCAGTCATTCTTCCTTGTAGGCCCAAGTCCTTGTTAGCTTTCTCCAATTTGGTTTCCAAATGCTGATTTTCCCTCTCAAGCCAAGACTCTCTATTATTCTCAATTTCATTGGCAAGGAGCTCCGTAAGAGGGTACTGCTATTCACGAGCTGATTCTTCTTCTTTCTGCTTTTGCAATGCTTTTCTCAAACCTATGGTTCTAGGTCTCTTTCTTGCTGGCCCTTCTTCTCCATCATCTTCTGCATACCCAGCCATGTATGCTTCTAGCCTCACTCGTGAATTTTGAGCTTCCCTTCTATATTTGAGCGCCCGAGCTTCAAATATTTCCATATATCCACTCATTTGATTATTTTGCAATTGCAAATAGTGGATGATGTCTTTTGACCTTTCTAGGCCATTTTCCAAGTCTTTAATCTGAGCCTCCGGCTTTTGCAAAAGATATTTAAGAATACTGGCCTCATCATCCTCAACATCACTGTCTATTTGTATTATGTCAAACTCCCTTTCATGCTCATGGCTGCTCTCTTGCTGTTGAACCTTCTCTTTACCCTTGCCTTTAATGATTTTCTTTCCTCTAGTTTTCTTGGGAAATTCTACTTTGTTCTTCTTTGGCAATTTGCCTCTACTCCTTAGTGCCCTAGTGACATTTCTAGTCACTATTTGAGTGGTTTTCTTCCTTGCTATTTTGGTTTTTTTAGCCTCTGCTACTTTCGATGAAGGAAGCATGGCCCCTTGCCTTGGAGAGGAAATAAACACATGCTCTTGACCTTGCTGATGATGAGTGAGAGGAGGAGTTAATACCCGGGTTTGTTTAGTTTGGTCTCCTACAGCCTTAGGGCTGTCCTCTTCTCCAAAAACATTCTCTGCTTGCACTTCTTGGTTGCTTTGCTGTGGGGAATTTCCTTGTTCATTAAATTTGATATTTGTAATGAACTCATTATCAAGAGTAAACTCAGAAAGATCATGCTCCCTTTATGTTTGGTGGGAGATGTCTAGGTCTACTGTTTTTTTCTTTTCAAAACTATCTCTGCCTTCATCTATTTTCTTGTTGTCATGAATGTTTTTATTACTTCCCTCTTTGCTGTGACTGGTTCTATCATTTTCATTGTTTTCAATGTTTTCCTGATGTGGACTACCTTCATCATGATCACTGTTTTCATTTTCTTGATGTGCACTGCCTTCTTCTCTAGTATCCTCAATGCCTTTTTGTGGGCTGCCTTCTTCTTTATCACTGTCTTCATTTTCTTGTTGTGGGCTGCCTGCTCCTTCATCACTGTCTTCATTTTCTCCTTGTGGGTTGCCTGCTCCTTCATCACTGTCTTCATTTTTTCCTTGTGATTCACTAGCTTCATGATCACTGTTTTCACTCTCTCCTTGTGGACTACCTGCCACATCATGGTTTCCTTTCCCTCTACTACTGCTTTCATCACTTTCCTGCACTTTGTCACCATCCCTTCCCTGTTCTTTGCCACCATCACTTCCTTGTTCTTTGCTTTTACTACATTCTTCTTTCTCACTGCTATCTGTGGAGGATGGTTTTTGTTGGGGAGTAGACTCATGAGAAGAAGAGGGAGCATAAGGTGTGGATGGCAAGGAATGAGCATGAGGAGGGTCCTGGGATGAAAATGGCCTGACTTGTAGTGGCATAGAAGATGCAGAAGTGAAATTGGGGTGAGAGATGAAAATTTCCCAAGGGATGCCCCTTTGTTTCAGCTTGTGAAGGATAATGATCTTAATGAGAGAGTGATGGAATAAACTTGCTTTCTGCTGAGCCGGAGGATTTTTTATAACAATGGAAGACATCTTGTCTATACTCTTGCAAAGGAAAAAGGGTAATTTTAGCAACTTAGCTTTTGTGAAATGCATAAGGAGTCTGATGTGATAAGAATATACTTGGCAGTATCTACCTTCACAAGTGAAAAATTTCATGATTATTTTCATGAAGGTTGCATATTCATCCAGCAAGTGTGAGAAATGGAAAATGAAGTTGCATGTATCTTGATGATTTGGCTTGAGAAAAGGCTGATAGTGGCTGAGGTCAATGTATGATTGTTTGAACCACTCTTCTCCTATGTTAGGGATTTTGGTTTCCTTAGAAACATTTCTAGGAATGAGTTCAAAATCTAAACCTGCTATGTGAACTTTCTTTCCATCCAACCTTAGGGAAAATAACTCTGTTAGATGAGGGTGGCTAGTGACCTCTGGTATTCTTCTACAAAATTCAAAGCAGCCTACCTCTTGAAAACAAGACAAGATTGAGGGAGAGGCAGTGATTTCTTGAATAGTGGTGGGCTCAAATCTATTGTGTTGACCTCCATTTTTTACCCTTTTCTTTGGAGGCATTTTGATATTTTTTTTCTTCTCCAAAATCAACTAAACAACCCTTAAATAAAAATAGAATTTCTTTTCCTTTAACACTTCTTTCTCCTTTAATTCGCTTTAAAATATCCTTTATGTTTTAAGAGCGACTGAGGGGTAAAAATATGGATAAATACCTTGAAAAATTCTTTGCAAAGATGAACACCGACCCTTGAGCAAGACTGGGAAATTTTTGGGCCCTTTGTAACAAAGTGAGCATGTGCTATTCCCTTTCACACAGGCACGTAGTGTCTGAACAGAGGCTGCACGAGGAAAATACACTGTGTCAGTTCAAAAAACTGTGTTTTTGAACGAAGTTTGAACGACGGGCGGTTGTGGGCGCCGGGTGGAGACTGAACGAGGGCCGGGCACTGAAATGCGTCACGCTAGTGCACAGGCGCATCACGCCTTTTGTAAGTTCCTGCAGCGAGCTACTATAGGCGCGTAGCACTCGGGTACAGGCGCATCGCGACCTGAAAAAAGTGCCCAGAGTGTTTGCCAGGGAACCAGAGAGACCCTCTCCTTTTTGCCAATTGATAATACGAGAGTAAGATATGCCTTTTGAGGGATTTTGTGCCTTGTGGAGCGTTTTTAAAGCACGCAGCCTTCCTTTTGAATTTTTCAAAAATAGTTTTATTAAACCTTTGCCTTTTTGCTCATTTTCCCTATTTCCATGAAACAGTTTTTTAAACATGTGTAACAGTGTTTTGTTTAAAAAATTCTTTGCAAACAACGAAACATGTTCTCATTTTTTGTGTAAAAGAAAACCTCCCTGCTTCAACTCATAAAATGTGCCCTCTACTCTTTATGAAAAAGGCCCCTTTACCAACTGTAGGTACCCTCTGCTTATGTATGAAGGAGGTGCCACTTTAAAACAGTCTTTGCCCTTTGCTTATAAATTGAAGGAGGTATTTTAAAACAACTTTTCCCTATGCTTATCAATTGAAGGGGGTATTTTAAAACAACTTTTCCCTCTGCAGATATGCATTGAAAAATTTTCTTTGACCATTGGAGACCTTCCCTGAGGTATCATGATGATAATGTTTGAAAATTTCACTTGATTACTTTCTTCGGACATAGGACCTTCTTACTCTGTTTCTTCCTGAATTTGAATCTTATAAGCTTTTCTAAAACAAAACACAGCAACCATTTTGATGGTGTATGACCTAGGGGTAAAAAAAAAGTTTTGTTTTGCCAGATAAAAAAGAGGATGGCTGACTGATATTTAAAACCAGGTTGTTGACTAGAGGTATTTCTCTCAAGATACCTATTCTAAACACCATCACATAACCTAGACACTTTGCCATGACTTCTGAAGGGTTTCTTAGACATGGTAAGTCTCTAAATGGACCTCCAAATAGTAAGAGGGGGAAAAGGACAACTTGTCTTATGCTTTGACAGAGAGCTATGTAAAAATAGAGGATTTTGGATATTAGATGTACAAGGATTATGACAGTTATGGACAAGGGAGTTTTATCAAGACTGAAACTTGATGACCACCTCTAACACAGTCTATAAGAGAGGAAAAAGATAAAAAAATTCTCTGATGGGTTTTCTAGAGGACAAATTGACTGTTTGGAATTGGTTTCTAGAAAACCTGGACAAGGCATATAGTCATCAAAACAAGTGAAAAATACTTATGACTAACATTGGCTCCATTTGGGGAGGGTAGCTCCTTTTTGGGAGGTGTCCAGAATTGTAGATCTTTGGCTCGTGAAGACCAATGCCTCATCCATTGGTGGAGATTTCTCCTTTTCTTGATGTTTTTCTTGAACATTGTGCTTTTAAAAAACCGAAAACATGATTAGCATCAACCTCATCTCTACTTACCCAACTATTTGGCCTAACGTTTTTTCTTGTTTGGGTGCACTTGGACTGGCAAACCCTTGACATGATATTTTTGAAAGAGAAAAAACTATCTACTTCTACACTTATATCTTCTTGGAGTTCAGATTAAACTGATGAACTCCTTTATTTCTCTACCTATACTAGATCAACTGTCAAGATTAAGCTGTTTGACAGGATTTCATTCGCTAGACTAAAACATGAAATTGAAAAATGATCAAATCAGGATTATACAGTCTGATTTGTCATGTGTTTGTGGCATAAAGACAAGTTGCACACAAATCTTATTTTCATACAAAATGAGATTTAGAAAAATCAGGGCTAGGATACATAGTTTGCTTTTCATCCCTATTTTTCTCTTTGGTTCTATTTTGAGCGTGTGGAACCAACATCTTTGTTTCCTAATCTACTTTCTTTGATAAGTCAAGCTTTCATATTTTGACTATCATTATTTTTCACTAACTTATCAGCAATCAATTTAAAACATGCTCAGTTATGATTATGCTATATAACTGAACAAGACATCTTTTGAGCACTAGCAGTGGCATTTAGACTTGCGCACTTTCATCATGACTATTTTTTGGGTATGGGGCTGTACCGTTTCTTTAGAATCTGCCCTCTTTTTCTACTTTTCTTGTTTTTTTTGTGTTTTCCGTTTTTCTCAAAAAAAAACTGAAAGAAATATGCTCATGGGGCTGAGCTTATTTTCCATGCCTATCTATTCTACTCTAACCTATATATGATAGACATTTATCTAGTGAACTCTTCTTTCCAATATAACCAGTCAAGTAGATGATTGCATGGTTGATCTTGCTTCAGCTCTTTGATGATGCTGAAGAAATCAAAAGGCCACTTCCACCTCACTTATTTTCGGACAATAGTGCTTAAGTTTTTTCTCACACTTTGCAACAAACTGTTCATGGTAGAACACACTCCTCCCTCATATTTCTCAAGGAAAACAACAAATGGATCTTGGAATAATACCTGATCTAGAGGATTTGAGACATAAGCTCCATTCAGGACTAGTCCTTCTTTCACTTGTCTATGTTTGGGACTCTCTTGGGAAAGAAACTCTTCCCCTTGCTCATGATCACTTGAACTGTCAGACTCATCATATATTGCAGTGTAGTCTTCTTCCCAAGCTGATGTGTTCTGATTAAGTGGACTGAAAACTGTGTGAAGGTCATCATATTGATAAGTAGGGATACTCTTTGGCAACAAATATTCTCGAGAAAGAAGAGCAGCAACTTTCTTGTGATCATCAATCTTCAAGCCTTCATTTGCTTCCAAATTTTCTAAGCTTTCCTCATCACTGTCATAGCTGCTATGCATTGGTTGTTTACCTTTCTCAAGTTGATGAAACTGAGCTTCCTCCCAAAAACCAAGTGTTGAATACTCTGCAAGATTAGCTTCTGTTTGGAAAGCATCATCATTATCAACATATTGATCAAACTTTGGAGAATCATAAATATAATTAATGTCACCAACCATACATATTGGACTGTTAGATTTTGTATCTTTGAATTGATCTATAAATCCATTTTCTGCTATGTGATAGTTAAGATCAGGAGGAAAATAAATAGAGGCTGACTGCATGTTTATGAGTTGATCTATCTCTTCTTCAGTTAAAAAGGGAGGCATTTTTATCTTTCTTTGGATATAACTACAATAATCCTCTTTCTCTTGGGAAAGTTGATTTAGAGGATGAATGTCTTTTTGGGCCTTACCTAAGAGAGATGATGAATCATCACTTGTACCTTTAGAGAGATCCTATAGGTTCTCTTTCATTTCTTGATTGGTTTCATCCTCAACCATCTCTTCTTGATGTTCGGGACATTTAGCATGGGATTCATGAGTTTCCTTCTATAGATTCTCAGGAGGCCAATTTGCTTGTATAATCTGAAATGAATCAAAGCACAAAGGTAGAGATCCTAAAGGTTTTAATTTTTCTTTCATTTCAGATTTGATTTCATCCTCAACCAACTCTTCTTGATGTTCCGGAAAATAAGCATGGGATTCATGAGTTACCTCTGATAGATTCTTAGGAGGCCAATTTGCTTGTATAATATGAAATGAATCAAAGCACAAAGGTAGAGATCCTAAACGTTTTGTTTTTTCTTCCATTTCAGATTTGATTTCATCCTCAACCAACTCTTCTTGATGTTCGATACAATTAGCATGGGATTCATGAGTTTCCTCTGATAGATTCTCAGGAGGCCAATTTTCTTGTATAATCTGAAATGAATTAAAGCACAAAGGTAGAGATTCTAAAGGTTTTTATTTTTCTTCCATTTCAGATTTGATTTCATCCTCAACCAAATCTTCTTGACTGTCAAGATAGTTATCTTGAGTATGAAAAGCATGAATCTCCTCTAATAGATCCTCAGGATGCCAATTTCCTAAGTCTTCATCAATGTTCACAAGGTGTTGTATGAGATCTTCAGATTGATCACAACGATTTTTAGCCAATGATAGAGATGGAAAATGCCCTATATAGTGTTTATAGAATACTTTGTGGAAATCCTTTAAAGAAAACAAGATGCCAGGTTCTAGCCATTCATACCAATTTCTCGCCTTATCTTCTAATGTTGCCATAAACATTTTTATGAGGCAATCCTCATGCCATTCAACCTTCAACCTCCATATGTGTATATGAAATTTGATGAGGTGTAAGAAGGGGTCATCCATATTTTCATCTCGAAAGATAGGTAGGTTTTTCATCCAATTTATTTCAGGCATTTTTTGTGGGAATCCAGGGATATGATCTCTACTCATCGAAGCATATCTCTTTTGTGTCCTTAGATCCATCTTTGTTAATCAGAAAGGATCACTGTGTCTTTTCAACCAGTCTAGAGTTCTCTACCAGTGGAGTCTTTTGGTCTATTGAGGGTTGTGGAGTCACCAGGTGGAATATTTGAACTTTTTTGTCCACCATCAGCGTGATTGGGATTTTTCAATGCATTCCCAGGAGATTTTATAAGGACTAGTGGAGTAATAGGCCTATTGGATGCTAGTGGAGTCGCTAGGTGGATGTTTTTAGTTGTTTTAAGGGTATATGTGTATGGTCCACCACCAATACTGAAAAAAAAACTAATTTAAGGATGTTTTTGGGGTTTTCTGAGTTTCTTCATGTAGCCCTAGGGTTTGTGAGAGTGTCCTATAGCTGAGTCATCATTTTGCTATAATGGTGAAACAACCAAATTCTACTCTTTTGACAATACTTTAGTCTTCTAATTTTGACTGAGACTTTGAGATTTCCTAAGGGATACCTAGGATTTTTTGACTCAAGGTCACACCATGATCACCATTATGTTAGAGAGTGGTGGGATGGATCAATAGGATAGCATGCTCAGTTCGACATTGGTTTTCCGTGAGCCTTGAAAGATATTCAGATTAATATGAACTCAGAAAAGTCCCACCGTGATCGCCATTATGTTAGTGTCTCGTAATTCGGCAAATTGGTAAACCAAATGACAGGGTAACATCAGACCAAGCTTTGGAGTCTTAGGACCTAGCCTTCGTGGACTCGGAGAGGGCTCTCTCTATTGTGCGAAGGATGTGAACTTGTTCGTTTTGTGTGTTTGATTTTAGGCTAGTTGTTAAGTATATTTTGGATTGTTTTTTGGATTTTTGAGGTAAACTAATCAAAAAGGACAAATAGAAAGAGAGTTCGTCAAATCAACAGGGTTATGGGTTAAGATAAAGTCAGGACTGTCTAAATGGTGGACAAGGTATTACTGCAGGGCCGATTTAGTCAAGGTAAATGGATTCTTTGGGTGAAAATGAAGTGAAATGAACATTAAGTTTGTGAAATACAAAGAGATCTTAAACATATATAGTTTTAAAGTAGGTATTCAAGAGGTAGGGCAAACCAAAAATCTCTATGAATAAAACTCAAACTGATACATATGAAAGATAAACAATCCGGTGATACATAGAAGCATAAGAACCTCTAACTCTAGAAAATCACCTTCAGCTGCTTGGGAAAACAAATAAGATAAACAAACAATTCAATCTATGAAGAGGGAACTCCTAAACATCATATTTCGAGCTATTGGGAACTCTGAAATAAGTTTGCAAGCATGGAAAAAGGGAAAGATCGAACGAGACATGTTTGACTTAACTAAAACAATCAATATTTCATAGAAAGATTTCAGAAATGGAGTTTTGAGAAACTATAAGTAAGCAGGGCATACCTTAAATCATACTAGATAGCAAAAATTACTGACCATTAATGAAACAAATAACAATTTCTTGATGGACCTGAGGGGCAGTTAAGAATCCTTTAGAAATGATCAAGAAGAGGAAAACATCAAAGCTGTAATATGCAGGATGTTTGAGGTGCTTCCATGAGCATGTCTCAACATATACTTTTATGATCTACATCAAATAGTAAGTATGGAACATCAATGAAAACAAGAAAACATAAACAAATCAGAGAAACATCGCCATTCACCAAGCCATGGAATCCTGCACACAATGCTCCTCCACCATCAAGCCAAGCAAGACATCATCCACTTCATAAAACAAGTATTTCTTCCAAGATCATAATGCTATGTATTTGTTGGGGTTCCCATGTTTTGGCAAGTTTGGAAATACCAAAAGATGAGACAACATCAGAACCACTTTCAGACCTCAGGATCTAGCCCTCCTGGGTCTAGAGAGGGATCTCTATATGATAGGCAAAGTATATGTCTTGAGGCTCTGTTTTTAGGTTTTAGGCTAGTTATAGGCACAGGTTTGTTTGTTTGATTAATTATTTGGTTGCTGGGAATTAGGAAAGAAGGTTTCAATATGATACAAGGACAAGAAAAGAGGGTTTTAGGAAAAGGAGGAATGATTTCAAAGAACATTCGAATCCATTGGGCAATGGAGTCAAGAAAGGGTTTACTTGCTATTCAATATGCAGGCTTTCAGTTGGGCTAGTCATCTAAAGCATTGGATCTTAAAGATGATAGTGTGGCATGAAATGGTAAGAAATAAGGTGAAAGGCAAGGAAACCTCCAAGGTTACCATTCAGGGATCAGATCCAAGGATAGGACGTGCCATTAGACACCTATGATCCAACTCCTAAAGGGTAAACTCTTCAGACAAAGGGAACATTAAAGGTTCAAACACAAAGGTGAAGACCTGAGATCAGAGAGAGACTTTGAACCCTAAATGCTTCGGCATCCAACTTAAGGGAACTTAGAAAGTTTCAATTAATCAAAAAGGGCTCTAGTGAGACAGAAACATGTTCTAAACTCCTAGTATCCCGATTCTTTCAATTAAAACCCAACAAGAACATCCAAAGACTGATTCATTAATCCATACATCAGCTAGCAGTAAATTATAGCCACTACACTGGTTAAATTAACTTAAATCAGTACTTATATAACACATACAGCAGAAAACATCAAAGGTAGGGAGAGTAGAAACATAGGGTACCATGCAAGGGTAAATCCTATGCCAGATTTCTGATGCGTACCAAAAGAAATGAAATATGATGAATCATAAAGGGAAACAAAGACAAAGATAGAAAAACATCACCGTTGCTTTAAATCAAGATCCAAATAAATGTGCTTGTCATATTAAAGAGAAACACCAGTCATGTACAACATTTCCAACAACTTGATATTTAGTTTGAAAACATCTTCCTCAGCCTACCTTACAGCTTTAGATAGAGAACTATATCTCAAGAGAAACAGCTTACAATTCACAGATATCCAATCAAAAACCCTTACAATGAGTTTCTTCATGAGTTTTATAGTTGAAAGATAGGCAGAGGGGGTAGATGAGACACTAAATGAAACATTAAACAGAGTAGAAAAAGTGGGTCGATTTCCATTCTATTTAAATATCTGAGCATTAATCTTCGGTACTCTTTGGGAGAAAGAGTGGTCTTCGACAGGCTGCAATTTACTCTAGGTATGTTCTTGATGTGATTTCGCTGCAGTACTTGTAGTACTCTGATGAATAAAAAAAGGGTGTATAAATGACTATGAGGCCTGCCATAATGTGTAACAAATGTTCTGGTAGTGTCAGGACTGCTGTCAGGGTGGAAACCTTCCCATGGACATAATGTAGAAAAAACAATATGGGTACCGTGTCCTATCTCGGGAGGAACTTCCGCTGATGTGAAAATTTGATGATATTGTTTTCTGCGTGTTAGGTCTCATTAGGCTTTCTGTGTGATTCACAAGGTCTTCAATCTGGTACTTTTTCCCCCTTAAACAATGAATCAGAGCTAAAATTATTTAATTACAAGCATTAAACTCTCTGATTATCCACTGAAACACTTTGCCGCTTCATGACTGTCTCTGTTTGTGAAATTTGGAACTTTAATGGTGCTAGGGGGTTTTATAGAGTTAAACTCTATCCTTTAATGGAAATTACGTTCTAACACCCCCCGGGCTCTTCTTTGTAATATCAATTTCTGAAATTAGCCTTCTCTGTGCTCTATGCCACTATAACAGTGACTGTGAGAAATGGCGGATTTCACCACCTGTATCCTGCAAAAAACACACAAACATGTTAAGAAATCCATACATGGGAGAGGATGGCTGCAGGGGGAATGATGTGACGATGGCAGCGCAATAGAACGGAATGTTACAGATGCAATGGAAGGCGATGGGAACATGCATTGAAACAGTGAAAATCGAACTGATGAAAGTCGGGCGAAATGAAAGATTTAATGTAACACATTAAAAATTAAATGCTTGGTGGGATGCTATGATGTTTTATTGTAAAACCCAAGGCTTGGGATTTTGAACGAAATGCACAGAAAATTCATGGAAAACATATGAAATGGGCGGATATGGTGGGACCTGGTTGTGGGCGGAGGGTGATTCCATACAGATCGTTAGATCTCATGAGGAGATCGACGGCTACGATCAGGTCGGAAGAGCCAAAACGGGAACATGTGGCGGAATGAGGGCGAATCCTGGCCGTTGGTTCTTATGGATTCAATGGCCAGGATTGTGTCGGAGGATCGCAATCAGGAAATACGGAGGATGGCAGAGTCTAAACTTTGTGATTGCGATCGGAGCAAGGAGACGAGGACTGTCAGATTAAAAGGTGAATCGACGGTGGGGGGAAAAGGTCATCGGAGGAGAGACAAAGGGGAATGCGGGCGCGATGGGACTCACGATGACTGTTGATCTATTCCAATCAACGGTTGAAATCAATTAAAACGTCGACAGACTAATAACACCATCGCACCAGAACTTTTGTTTCTACAATGGACAAGCATGTCCCGCTCTGATTGTCCGACACGATTAGTGCCTTGCGGGCTAGCACTTGGTTTTAGCGCTCGGGCTTATGGAGGGGAAGTGGTTAGGGGCTAGCTGCAAGGTGCTTAGCCCGCATAGGAAAAAGATGGGTTTTTAGCCAAAAACAGAGCTTTAAGGCTGAAATTAGGCTTCGGTTAAGGTAAAAGGGAGCTGTAATCAAATGAAAGGATTTCACTAGGTTTACAAGGGTGAAAGAGATGGTTAGGAAGACTTAGGAGGAATTTTTGGGGTTAAAAGGGGAAAATTTTAAAATGGGAAAAAGGGTTAAAATGGGGAATTTTGCAGAGGTACATGGGACAGAACAAGGCTTTTCTGAGCATGAATTTTTCATAGGCAGTTAGGCTTTTTGAATGGAAACAATGGTGAAGATCTTTTTAAAGGAGATGGACACACAAAGGCTTCAAGGATGAGAGATTTCCCTGGGAAATGTATCTCTTGAAGGCTCAAAAAAAATTTAGCCACCTATTTGCTTCACAAAAAATCCATAGGTGGCTAATAGTGGCTCCACATGGGGATGGCTTCTTCTTGAAGGAGTCAAGAATACAGAAAATAAATCTTTGGAGTAGGCCAGATGCCTGACCCTTGAACCAACTTTCTTCTTTGATTTAGCTGCGGCAAACATGATGGATATTAATTAGCAGAAAACATTCCCAAAACAATCTACCTACCTGTC
Organism: Pinus albicaulis; assembly: GCA_034641835.2. NCBI lineage: Eukaryota > Viridiplantae > Streptophyta > Pinopsida > Pinales > Pinaceae > Pinus > Pinus albicaulis. Next base: position 436,094,091 of record CM076573.1, on the reverse strand, counting down.
CTACAATCCTAACATTTTTTCTTCAAGGTGCATTTGGATTCACAAACCTTCTTCATCATTTTATTGAAAGCAGAAAAAAAACTAATCTAATTCTACCCTTATTCCTCCATGAAGCCAGATTAGACTATTGGCCTCATATGTTTCTCTACCTAATCTAATGTCTTCTAGGATTAAGCTGTTTAGCAGATTTCTTTCTCTACATTCTACAACAGAAATTGAGAAACAGTCAAAATAGGATTAGATAGTCTAGTTTGTTGTGGATCCAAGGCATAAAGACAGCTGCACATTGGATTGAAAATGCAGAAAATTGACAACAAAATCTTGAAGGCTTGAGATCTCGCGATATTGGAGTATCCTTCTTTTCTTCGTGACTCAAGTTTTGAGCTTGTTAGATTCATTATTCTCTTCATTGTTTTAGCTCTGGTTTTGGGCTTGCTAGAGCTGATTCTTCTTTCTCCTTTGCTGATCCAGGTTTTGAGCAGATTAGGACCAACTTGCTATACTTCCCTTTGGCTTGGGTTTTGATCATGTTTGAGCCATATTTCTTGGAAATTTAGAGGTTCATGCTTTGGGCATGTCTAAACCTTTATCTTTCTCTATTTTTTGGAACATTTTCTTCTCTTTTCTTGAAATCTAAAGACTGCAATGGTATTTACAATGGAACTGAAAACTGAGAATTAGAAATCAGACGTAGTAATTCTTGAGCATCCTACCATTGACAAGACCCCCAAACAGATCTATACCATCTAGCTCTTGCAGAAAAAAGGCATTGGGACTAATAGTGGACTGAATGATGTATGGACCCTGCCACAAACTGTCGAATTTTCCATGCTTTCCTTTGTCCTCTCTCCTGGAGTCCCACTTCAGAACTTTGTCTCCAATTTTGAAGTCTGAGGCCTTGGTTCTCTTGTCAAATAACTTCTTAATATTTTCTTGGAATTTTAGGGCTCTGTTATAGACCTCTTCTCTTGTTTGCTGGAGATAAATTGTCTGATTTACCCTCCTCACCATACTGTCCTCTTCTGTCTGGATCTCTTGGACTAGTTTAATCACTAGTATCCCAAGGCTAGTTGGAAACACTAGCTCTGTCCCATACACAAGCTGATAGGGTGACGTGCTGATGGATTTCTTTGTTGTAAGTTTGTCAGCCCACAAAACATGTACTAATTTATTATGCCATGACTTTTTGTTTTCTTCCAGCAACTTTTTGATAATGGTCACCAATCTCTTGTTTGATGATTCAGCTAACCCATTACCCTGTGGGTAATAGGCCATTGAATGACTGAGTGCTATTTGATACCTGTGACAAAAATCAATCATCTTCTTGGATCCAAAAGCAGCAGTGTTATCAGTGATTATTTTTCTTGGGCAGCCAAACCTAGAGAGGATGTGGTCTTCTAGGAACTTCATGATGACGGAATTTGTGGCATTCCTAGAAGGTATGGCCTCAATCCATTTTGTGAAATAGTCTGTGGTTGTAAGGATCCACTTGTGTTGTGTAGAAGAAGCAGGGTGTATTTCCCCTATGAAATCTAGGCCCCATTGGAAAAAGGGACCCTCAATAGTAATGGGTTGTAAGGGAAAAGGAAGGAGTTTTCTCTTGCCTTAAAAAATCTGGCATTTATGGCAGGCAATTATCATTTTGTGTATGGCATTGAAAAGTGTAGGCCAGTAATAGCTAGCTCTGAGTATTTTGTTAGCAGTGGCTTTCCAGCTTAAATTGCCTCCACACTCTCCTGCGTGGAACTCCTGTTTAATCCTCTCAGCCTTAGTTTCAGGAAAACATTTAAGCAATAGACCATTTGCATTTTTCCAGTATAAAAATTCATTCAATATGAAATAGTTTCTAGCTTTTAGCTTCAGGAATCTGGCCCTAGTCTTTGATAGATTAGGAGGGGCATTGAGGTTTGTGAGCACATACAGGATATCAGAATACCAAGGAGAATTTTGAAATTGTTCTTCAATAGTAGGATTGGGCAATCCTTCTTGTTCATCCAAGGCATTTACCATGTTTATGTCAAGGACCTGCAAGTTAGATTCGGCCATTAGTTGAGCTAAGCCTTGACCTTTGATCAGTTTCGTGGGTTTTATTTCTAGGTCATATTCTAAAATCACAGCGATCCATTTGCCCCTCTTTCCGTCCGGGTCTTGGGACAGAATGTCTTTAACCACTATGTTTGGCACGTAGGCTATTATGTGAGAATGCAGTATGTACACCCTAAAGTCTTTCAAGGCCTTTACCAAGGCATAGGCATGTTTTTCCATTATGTTATATTTCAAGGGTGCATCCCTTAGAGCTTTGCTGAAGAAAGGAATGGGTTGTTCCATTCCCTCTGGATTTTTTTACAATGGGACTGCAACCACTGTATGCTCTGAGGCAAATGAAAATATCAGGAAATATTTTGTGAAATCTAGGCTAATCAGGACAGGAGCCTGAGTAAGTGCAAGTTTAACTGATTCAAAAGAATTTTTAGCCTCTGCAGTCCACTTAAATCCTACACCTTTCTTTAGCATGTTAGTCATATTTCTGAGGTGCTCAGCTAAGTTTGGAATAAACCTCCTTAGGAAGTTAATTTTTCCAATAAAGGACTGTAACTCTTTAATATTTCTCGGGTGCGTGATCTACAGTATTCCCTCAACCATCTATGGGTCTATCTTGATTCCCTTCTTAGATATAATGTGGCCGAGAAGCTTACCCTCTTACAGCCCGAATACAATCTTTTTGTGAATTAATGACAGACCGAACCTCCTACATTTTTCAAAAACTCTTCTCAGATGTCTTAGGTGTTCCTCATCAGTCTTGGAATAGACTGTTAGGTCATCTAGATAGATGACAATGAATTTCCCTATTTCATCCGAAAAAGCTATGTCCATCGCTCGTTGGAAGGTTGCACCAGCGTTCATCAGTCCAAAAGGCATTTTTATGTACATAAAGGTGCCCCATCGAGTGGTGAAAGCGGTCTTGAGTTGGTCTTCTAGGAGTACTAAAACTTGGTTGTAACCCGAAAAACCATCTAACAGGGAGATCCTTTTTTAGCCTACTACCCTCTGAAGAATGTGTTCCATCTTTGGCCAAGGGTAATTGTCTTTAAATGAGGCTCTGTTAAGGTTCTTGAAATCAATGCGCAGTCTAATCTCACCTGTCTTTTTTCTCATAGCTACTAGGTTCGAGACCCAATCAGAAAACCTCACAAGAACTATTATTCCTACCTCGTACATCTTTTTTATTTCCTTTTCTACTGCAAGCAATTTTTTTGGGTTAATTTTGTGAAGTTTTTGTCTGAAGGGTTTATGGTTCTCTTTCAAAGGTATTTTGTGCTGCATAATGTTTGTATCGTAGGCCTTTAAGTCCTCGTAGCTCCAGGCAAACACATCAATGAATTCTTTAAATTAGTCAGTGTATTTCTTTTTCATGTTTGCGGGCAAGGACTTAGCTAATTTTATCATATTAGGCTTGTCTTTAGTGCCTATATTGCATTTCTCAACGTCAGAGTCCAAGTGCTCTACGGTGGGTTTTTTCGCTACATCATCGAAATCGAAAAATATCTTCTAAAGGTGCCAGACCTCGGGGTATGTTTTTATCTTTTTCCTATAGCACCTCTATTTCATCTTTATCTGCATTCTTATATTCTTCTATTGTATTTCCAATCTGTTCAATTAAAATGTGTATTTCAATGTTACGGAGTGATTTTTCTTTGTCAAAAGGTTCCTCACTCAGGCAGCTATCCTCGGATTTAGAGTCTGAATCAGAAAATTCAAACTCGTTCCTGCCTATCAGGAAATCCTCATTCTGCTTATCGCCCTCAAAGACCTGCCAATATTTCTCGTTGTCAGGTACTGCAAGCCTATACTTTGTCTGAATGATGATTTTTTGTCACTGGGAGGCTTATGATATGAACTATCTATGCAAGCTAATCCGTTTGCAATTACGTTCTGACTCCTAGGAACAAACACCAGTTCATATTCCACAAAGGTTTTCAACAAATACATGGCATCATTCCTATATGCTCTCAACCTAGGGTGTTTCGCTGTGTACTCGCCATTCACCTGTTTAACGATTAGCTCAGAGTCTCCATGTATAGCTATCCTTCAGGCTCCTAGTTTTCTCAATAAATTTAGGCCTAGGATAAGAGCCTCATACTATGCAATATTGTTCGTACACTTGAAGTTCAGATTGAAGGCATGACTCTCGGAATAGTCACTCTCAGTGTTATGTAACCACACCCTCGCCCCTGTAGTCTTTTTAGTACAGGACCCATCGAAATTCATTTCCCACAAAGGTTCGCTCATGAGTTTATTATCAGTTTCTTTCCTAGCATTGGTTTCATTGCTATGCTGCAATGGTGGGTCTGTTTTGTAGTGTGGAGGGTTTCGCTCTTCATGTGGTGTATAGGATTTAGTGAGGTGGCTAGCTGGTTGTTCGCATTCTGATGGCTCACTCTGAGTTTCAAATTCGGTGCACTGTCCAAGGGTCTCTTCTTCAATTCTTTCTAAGTCCAGAGTGGCCATTATGTTAAAATCCATGGGCTCTGTCTCATGGTTTGTATCTTTGTTTTCTAATTCTATCTCCTTTAAGGATTCATCGTTGCAAAGGATAAAGGAGTCCAGATCTATGTGTACATAGTACAAAGGTGAATTTTCGGGCTTTTCTAGGCTACTGACCAAGAATTTCATTTGTGCCTCTCTATATAGTCTCCTAAGTTGGCTAAAGATAGGGATTGTGGCGTATGCCCCATCCATTTGCATTGTACCTTGCAGTTTGGCTCCCCATGACCTCAATAGTAACATTCCATACTTAGGTGGCACATCTGCCACTACAACATCCATGACCATACATTTGGTTGGGATCTGGGTCAAGTTCACACATAGGTCTTTGATTAGGCCAAGGCATTTTACTCTGCTAGAGTCAAATGAATACAAATATTTATAAGGACAGGTTATCTCTAGGCCTAACCTTTCCATAAATACCATAGGCATTAAGTTGTGTGATTCCCCAGAGTCATGCATTGCATTGTGAAGTATCTTGTCATGGATATTGAGGCTGATATAAAAAGGAGGTACTAACCCTTCCTAAAACTTACCTTCTATATTAGGGCCAAACAGAAGGGCGGGTTGATCGTCACTTAGATTGACAGTGTGACTGTTTTCCCCTAGATTTAAAGCTTTCAAAATTTTTCCTTTATATACATCCTAAGTGGGCAGCTCAGAGAGTGGGACAAAGATTTTAATTTTCGCAATCTCACTCTCCAAATTGAAGGTGGACTGACTCTTCGTGACAATCAACTCTATTTTTCTAGCCGCTATCTTAGTGGCAGACTCAGTGTGCTGATTCTCACTATGTACAATGTTAGGAACTATTTTATCAGGAACACTAATTGTAGCGCTAGTGATGCTAGTTGGTTGAATTTGTTTTTCGGTATTTTGGTTGTCCTTTTCTTTGTTCTTCCCAGAACTCTCAGATGCTGATTTATTATTTTCAGTAGTCACTTTAGAATTTTTCTCAGGCCTTTTCTTAATAGTAATCTCAGGAGCCTTTGGTTTGGAGTTGTCTAAGTTCTTTTTGCTTCTAAGTTCATTCTGTTCTCTAACCTGCATGGTAGCGTTTTCAAACCTGAGCCTGTAATCCTCAAATTCTAATCTTTCCTCATCCTAATATGAGGGTGAGGGTTGATCTTCTTTTGTGGTACCATTATGGATCGAGTTATCTATTTCAAACATATTTATTATGGTTCCCTCAAACTGTTCTATGATTCCCTCATCATCATCAAGAAAGTTCTCCTAAAATGGGGGAATAACTTGTTGATCCCAGTCTCTTTGTCTGTGGGGAGTGGTATTGTTTCTCCTAAAGTTTTGGTTCTGGTTATGATTTTGGCTTCTGTTCTGACGACTGACTAAGACAACCATTCTTTCCATCATTTGTTGTAACTTTTCCATGTTTTTAGATAAATGGTCATATTTGGGATCAGATGTGAAAGCTACAACGTCATCCCTATAGGTTACCCTTTTCTCAGCCCTCATTATGGCTTTATTCTCAATCAGGTTAGCCTCTACACTCACTGCCCCCTTTTTCATATCTTCCAATGTGTTGTAATCTCTCTCCCTAAGCTGGTAGGCCATGTCGGCATCGAAGCCTTCAGGGTATTTCACTAAAGCCATACCTTGGGGGGGTTTCATATGTGGAGGAAGGGCGTTGTAAACGTTATTGAACCTTGTAGAATAGTCATGGACACTCTCTCCTACATTCCTTTTAAGGTTCTTGTATTCCGCTAAGATTTGGAGAGGGTTGACCTTCACTTCCCATTTGTTTATGAAGGTTTGATATAGAGTGGGAAGGTCTTGGATACTATTAGGCGTTAAGCCTTTAAACCATTTCTTCACATCACCTCCTAAACTCTGGACAAAGATTCTCATTTTGACTGTCTCATCATCTATCTCCTTATAGTCAAAGGAATCCTCCATCCTATCTACATGGTGCTAAGTTTTGGCAGAATCTTTTGCAGTGAAATGTGGGATCTTTGATTGATAATCATTGGGTAGGGGTGCTAGAGGCTGAGGTAACACTAGAGGTGCATACCAGGCGACCATGATGATATTTTGATTAGGTAAAGGATTGGCTTGAGCAGCATGTATGTGGATGATAGGAAAATTAAGACAAGCAGCACTTTGTTGAGCTAATTTAGGGTGGCAGAGCCCCAAGTTTTGAATAAAATGAATATCCGGAGGTGTAGACGTGGGAGTCTCTCTATCCCTAACATGCTGACTACCGTGGGATGGTGAACCAGGAAGCTCAAGGTCTGGCTGGTCTATAGCACCGAATGACCTAGTTCTAGGTAATCTGCTTGGAGAGTCTAGGTCAAAAAGAGGGTCTGATAGAGCTGTAAGGTCTTCTAGTGTAGAGTTAGCTCTATGGATGTGTCTAGAAATAGCTGACCTTCTAGGTGTAGGATATTTCCTAAGAATTTTTTCAGGGTTGTCAACTATTTCAGGTGGGTTTGGGTTAGGATAAGCTCTCGTATGAATGGTCCTTGAAGCCAGTATGTTGTCTTTAATCAAAGAAGCTTAATCCCACTTGTTACTTCTATTATGGTTGATGTTGTTATGGAATTTGATCTCCTAGTGGAGTCTTATGTGAACCAAGATAATCAGCAGGCCTATTGATCACCAGTGGAGTCTTTAATCAGTGAGGAACTATGGAGTTGCCAAGTGGAAGGTTTTGAATGTTTCAAGAGGGTATACTCTCCACCACAATGATTAACAACCAAACTAAGGCTACTATGGTCATATTTGAGTCTTGGAAGTATTTCAAGGTGTATTTTTCTCAAAGGTTCCCCAGTGGAGTCGCCATTATGTTGGGGTTCCCATGTTTTGGCAAGTTTGGCAATACCAAAAGATGAGACAACATCAGAACCACTTTCAGACCTCAGGATCTAGCCCTCCTGGGTCTAGAGAGGGATCTCTATATGATAGGCAAAGTATATGTCTTGAGGCTCTGTTTTTAGGTTTTAGGATAGTTATAGCCACGGGTTTGTTTGTTTGATTGATTATTTGGTTGCTGGGAATCAGGAAAGAAGGTTTCAAAATGAGACAAGGACAAGAAAAGAGGGTTTTAGGCAAAGCACGAATGATTTCAAATAACATTCAAAGCCATTGGGCAATGGATTCGGGAAAGGGTTTACTTGCTATTCAATATGCAGGCTTTCAGTTGGGCTAGTCATCTAAAGCATTGGATCTTAAAGATGATAGTGTGGCATGAAATGGTAAGAAAGAAGGTGAAGGGAAAGGAAACCTCCAAGGTGACCATTCAAGGATCAGATCCAGGGATAGGACGTGCCATTAGACACCTGTGATCCAACTCCTAAAGGGTAAACTCTTCAGAGAAAGGGAAAATTAAAGGTTCAAACACAAAGGTGAAGACCTGAGATCAGAGAGAGACTTTGAACCCTCAATGCTTCGGCATCCAACTTAAGGGAACTTAGAAATTTTCAATTAATCAAAAAGGGCTCTAGTGAGACAAAAACATGTTCTAAACTCCCAGTATCTTGATTCTTTCAATTAAAACCCAACAAGAACATCCGAAGACCGATTCATTAATCCATACATCAGCTAGCAGTAAATTATAGCCACTACACTGGTTAAATTAACTTAAATCAGTACTTAGGTAACACATACAGCAGAAAACATCAAAGGTAGGGAGAGTAGAAACATAGGGTACCATGCAAGGGTAAATCCTATGCCATATTTCTGATGCGTACCAAAAGAAATGAAATATGATGAATCATAAAGGGAAACAAAGACAAAGATAGAAAAACATCACCGCTGCTTTAAATCAAGATCCAAATAAATGTGCTTGTCATATTAAAGAGCAACACCAGTCGTGTACAAAATTGCCAACATCTTGATATTCAGTCTGAAAACATCTTCCTCAGCCTATCTTACAGCTTTAGACAGAGAACTATATCTCAAGAGAAACAGCTTACAATTCATAGATATCTGATCAACAACCCTTACAATGAGTTTCTTCATGAGTTTTATAGCTGAAAGAGAGGCATAGGGGGTAGATGAGACACTAAATGAAACATTAAACAAAGTAGAAAAAGTGGGTCGACGTCCATTCTGTTTAAATATCTGAGCATTAATCTTCGGTACTCTTTGGGAGAAAGAGTGGTCTCCGACAAGCTGCAATTTACTCTAGGTATGTTCTTGATGTGATTTCGTTGCAGTACTTGTAGTACTCCGGTGAATTAAAAAAAGGTGTATAAATGACTACGAGGCCTACCATACTGTGTAACAAATTTTCTGGTAGCATCAGGACTACTTTCAGGGTGGAAACCTTCCCATGGACATAATGTAGAAAAAAGAAATATGGGTACCGTGTCCTATCTCTGGAGGAACTTCCGCTAATGTGAAACTTTGATGATATTTTTTTCTGCGTGTTAGGCCTCATTAGGCCTTCTGTGTGATTCACGAGGTCTTCAATCTAGTACTTTTTTCTGCTTAAACAATGAATCAGAGCTAAAATTATTTAATTACAAGGATTAAACTCTCTGATTATCCATTGAAACACTTTGCCGCTTCATGACTGTCTCCGTTTGTGAAATTTGGAAATTTAATGGTGCTGGAGGGTTTTACAGAGTTAAACTATGTCCTTTAATGGAAATTATGTTCTAACACCCCCCAGGCTCTTCTCTATAATATCAGTTTCTGAAATTAGCCTTCTCTGCGCTCTATGCCATTATAACAATGACTGTGAGCAATGGCGAATTTCACCACCTGTAACCTGCAAAAAAACACAAACATGTTAAGAAATCCATACATGGGGGAGGATGGCTACGGGGGAATGTTGTGACGATGGTAGCGCAACAGAAGGGAATGTTACGGATGCAATGGATGGCAGTGGGAACATGCATTGAAACAGTGAAAATCGAACTGATGAAAGTTGGGCAAAATGAAAGCTTTAATGTAACACATTAAAAATTAAATGCTTGGCAGGATGCTATGATGTTTTACTATAAAACCCAAGACTTGGGCTTTTGAAAGAAATGCACAGAAAATGCATGGAAAACATATGAAATGGGCGGATATGGTGGGACCCGATTGTGGGTGGAGGGTGATTCCTTACAGATCGTCAGATCTCATGAGGAGATCGACGGCTACGATCAGGTCGGAAGAGCCAAAACGGGAACATGTGGCGGAATGAGGGCGACTCTGGGCCATTGGTTCTTGTGGATTCAACGGCCAGGATCATGTCAGAGGATCGCAATCGGGAAATATGGAGGATGGCAGAGTCTAAAATTTGTGATTGCGATCGGAGCAAGGAGATGAGGACTGTCAGATTAAAAGGTGAATCAACGGTGAGGGAAAAATGTCATCGGAGGAGAGACAAAGGGGAATGCGGGCGCGATGGGACTCGCAACGACCGTTGATCTATTCCAATCAACGGCTGAAATCAATTAAAACACTGATAGACTAATAACACCATCACATTGGAACTTTTGTTTCTACAATGGACAAGCATGTCCCGCTCCGATTCTCCAACGCGATTAGCGCCTTGCGGGCTCGCACTTGGTTTTAGCGCTCGGGCTTATGGAGGGGAAGTGGTTAGGGGCTGGGCGAAAGGTGCTTAACCCGCACAGGAAAAAGATGGGTTTTTAGCCAAAAACAGAGCTTTAAGGCTGAAATTAGGCTTCGGTTAAGGTAAAAGGGAGCTGCAATCAAATGAAATGATTTCACTTGGTTAACAAGGGTGAAAGAGATGGTTAGGAAGACTTAGGAGGGCTTTTTGGGGTTAAAAGGGGAAACTTTAAAAATGGGAAAAAGGGTTAAAATGGGGAATTTTGCAGAGGAACATGGGAAAAAACAAGGCTTTTCTGAGCACGAATTTTTCATAGGCAGTTACGCTTTTTGAATGAAAACAGCGGCGAAGATCTTTTTAAAGGTGATGGACACACAGAGGCTTCAAGGATGAGAGATTTCCCTGGGAAATGTATCTCTTGAAGGCTCAAAAACAATTTAGCCACCTGTTTGCTTGATATAAAATCCATAGGTGGCTAACAACTCTCAATATATCAAGTTCTGCCTCTTTGTTACAATGAATCCTCTTGGTTATATAAGCCAAAGAGGATGAAACCCACCTAGAGCAACTAGAAGGCCATTGGCCAAAAACAAATATCTAAAACTGTCCTTGAGGCTTAACAAAGTCCAAGGCACAAAATATCCTTCAAAAATATCTTTTCAGAAAAAAATAGCAAAAAATAATCACTTTCAAGGCCTGAAACACAAGATAAACTTGCTTAATGCACATTTGGCCTAGTCATCACTCAGAAAACTACTTTTCAGCAAAATCTACAGGAACGCATCACCAGAAAAAATTATATTTTGGAGTGAAGTTTTGGTGGAATTCCTGATGTCAAAATGAGTCTCGTGATGGTGCGTTGGAAAGCTACGAATGTCTACTTTCCAAAAATACTTGATTTTTTCCAATCTGATTCCTGGAAGTCAGTTAAAAGGTAGAAACAGTGAAAAAACCTAGGAGTGTAGTACCTGCTGATATTAGGGGCAGAAAGGTGAAAAATGGATATTTTTGGCCTTTTTGAGAGACCAAAACAGCTTCATTTGATCTGAAAAATTTTGATCATGTTACTTTGATGTCAATGAATCCAAAAATATATTTTTCATCAGCCGAGGATGCTCCGAGAAAGAGTTAAGGTACCCATGATTTTATGCTTTTAGGCCTAAAATTCACAAAAAACAAGAATGTGTCCAAAAATTCCCAAATTTGGTGAGTAAACCCCTTAAGGGTTTTTAGAAACATTCAATGAAGCTTGAGCAATAATTCCAAGCCGGGATAGGTCTTTTCCATGTTTTTCCGCCGGGCGCCTCCTTTGGGCAGCTTTGAGTTTCCTTCGGGAAAACTAATTCAACTTCTTGTAGTGCTCGGTCATTCTTCTTTGTAGGCCCAAATCCTTGTTAGCTTTCTCCAATTTGGTTTCTAAACGCTGATTTTCTCTCTCAAGCCAAGACTCTCTATTATTCTCAATTTCTTTGGCAAGGAGCTCCGTAAGAGGACACTGCTGTTCAAGAGTTGATTCTTGTTCTTTCTGCTTTTGCAGTGCTTTTCTCAGACCTATGGTCCTAGGTCTCTTTCTTGCTGGCCCTTCTTCTCCATCATCTTCCGCATACTCACCCATGTATTCTTCTAGCCTCACTTGTGACTTTTGAGCTTCCCTTCTGTATTTGAGCGCCCGAGCTTCAAATATTTCCATATATCCACTCATTTGATTATTTTGCAATTGCAAATAGTGGATGATGTCTTTTGACCTTTCTAGGCCATTTTACAAGTCTTTAATCTGAGCCTTCCGGTTTTGCAAAAGAGATCTAAGAATACTGGCCTCATCATCCTCAGGATCATTGTCTATTTGTATTATGTCAAATTCCCTTTCATGCTCATGGCTGCTCTCTTGCTGTTCAACCTTCTCTTTGCCCTTGCCTTTAATTATTTTCTTTCCTCTGGTTTTCTTGGGCAATTGTACTTTGTTCTTCTTTGGCAATTTGCCTCTACTCCTTAGTGCCCTAGTTACATTGCTAGTCATTGTTTGAGTAGTTTTCTTCGTTTCCGTTTTGGTGTTTTTAGCCTCTACTACTTTTGATGAAGGAAGCATGGCCCCTTGCCTTGGAGAGGCAGTAAACACATGCTCTTGACCTTGCTGATGATGAGTGAGAGGAGGAGTTAATACCTGGGTTTGTTTAGTTTGGTCTCCTGCAGCCTTAGGGCTATCCTCTTCTCCAAAAAAATTATATGCTTTCACTTCTTGGTTTCTTTGCTATGGGGAATTTCCTTGTTCATTAAATTTTATATTTGTAATGAACTCATTATCAAGATTAAACTCAGAAAGATCATGCTCCTTTTCTGTTTGGTGGGAGATGTCTAGGTCTACTGTTTTTTCTTTTTCAAAACTATCTCTGCCTTCATCTATTTTCTTGTTGTCATGACTGTTTTTATTACTTCCCTCTTTGTTGTGACTGCTTCTATCATTTTCATTGTTTTCAATGTTTTCCTAATGGGACTGCCCTCATCATGATCATTGTTTTCATTTTCTTGATGTGGACTGCCTTCTTCTCTAGTATCCTCAATGTCTTTTTGTGGGATGCCTTCTTCTTCATAACTTTCTTCATTTTCTTGTTGTGGGCTGCCTGCTCCTTCATCACTGTCTTCATTTTCTCCTTGTGGGCTGCCTGCTCCTTCATCACTGTCTTCATTTTTTCCTTGTGGGTCGCTAGCTTCATGATCATTGTTTTCACTCTCCTTTTGGATTGCCTGTCACATCATGCTTTCCTTTCCCTCTACTGCTGCTTTCATCACTTTCCTACTCTTTGTCACCATCCCTTCCCTATTCTTTTCCACCATCACTTCCTTGTTCTTTTCTTTTACTACATTCTTCTTTCTCACTGCTATCTGTGGAGGATGGTTTTTGTTGGGGAGTAGACTCAGGAGAAGAAGAGGGAGCATAAGGTGTGGAGGGAAAGGAATGAGCATGAGGAGAGTCCTGGGATGAAAATGGCCTGACTTGTACTAGCATAGAAAATGCAGAAGTGAAATTAGGGTGAGAGATGAAAATTTCCCAAGGGATGCCTGTTTTTTTCAGCTCGTGAAGGATAATGATCTTAATGAGAGAGTGATGGAATAAACTTGCTTTCTGCTGAGCTGGAGGATTTTTTCTAACAATGGAAGACATCTTGTCTATACTCTTGCATAGGAAAAAGGGTAGGTTTAGCAACCTAGCTTTTGTGAAATGCATAAGGAGTCTGATGTGATAAGCATATACTTGGCAGTATCTACCTTCACAAGTGAAAAAATTCATGATTATTTTCATGAGGGATGCATAGTCATCTAGCAAGTGTGAGAAAGGGAAAATGGAGCTGCATGTATCTTGATGATTTGGCTTGAGAAAAGGCTGATAGTGGTTGAGGTCAAGTTATGATTTTTTGAACCACTCTTCTCCTATGTTATGGATTTTGGTTGCCTTAGAAACAACTCTAGGAGTGAGTTCAAAATCTAAACCTGCTATGTGAACTTGCTTTCCATCCAACCTTAGGGAAAATAACTTTATTAGATGAGGGTGGCTAGTGACCTCTGGTATTCTTCTGCAAAATTCAAAGCAGCCTACCTCTTGAAAACAGGACAAGATTGAGGGAGAGGCAGTTATTTCCTTAATAGTGGTGGGCTCAAATCTATTGTGTTGACCTCCCTTTTTTACCCTTTTCTTTGGAGGCATTTTGATCTTTCTATTATTATCCAAAATCAACTAAACAACCCTTAAATAAAAATAGACTTTCTTTTCCTTTATCACTTATTTCTCCTTTAATTCGATTTCAAAATATCCTTTATGTTTTAAGAGCAACTGAGGGGTAAAAATAAGGATAAATACCTTGAAAACTTCTTTGCAGAGATGAACACTGACCTTTGAGCAAGACTAGGAAATTTTTGGGCCCTTTGTAACAAAGTGAGCAGGTGCTACGCCCTTTCACCTAGGCGCATAGCATCTGAACGGAGGCTGCACGAGGAAAATACACTATGTCAGTTCAAAAAACTGTGTTTTTGAACGAAGTTTGAATGACGGGCGGCTATGGGCGATGGGCGGAGACTAAACGAGGGTCAGGCGCCGAAACGTGTCATGCTAGTGCATAGGCACATCGCGCCCTTTGTAAATTCCTACAACAAGCTGCTATAGGTGCGTAGTGCTCAGGTACAGGCGCGTCGCGACCTAAAAAAAGTGCCCAGAGTGTTTGCCAGGGAACCAGAGAGACCCTCTCCTTTTTGCCAATTGATAATACGAGAGTAAGATATGCCTTTTGAGGGCTTTTGTGCCTTGAAGAGCGTTTTTAAAGCACGCAACCTTCCTTTTGAATTTTTCAAAAATAGTTTTATTAAACCTTTTCCTTTTTTCTCATTTGCCCTATTTCCATGAAACGGTTTTTTAAACATGTGTAACAGTGTTTTGTTTAAACAATTCTTTGCAAACAGCAAAACAAGTTCTCATTTTCTGTGTAAAAGCAAACCTCCCTGTTTGAACTCATAAAATGTGCCCTCTACTCTTTATGAAAAAGGCCCCTTTACCAACTGTAGGTACCCTCTGCTTATGTATGAAGGAGGTGCCACTTTAAAACATTCTTTGCACTCTACTTATAAATTGAAGGAGGTCTTTTAAAACAACTTTGCCCTCTGCTTATCAATTGAAGGAGGTATTTTAAAACAACTTTTCCCTCTGCTTATCAATTGAAGGAGGTCTTTTAAATAGAACTGTTTATACCCTCTGCTTATCATCATTGAAGGGGGTGGCTCGTAAAAACCAGTGATTTCCATCTGCTTATCATTGAAGGAGGCATTTCATGAACACAAGTGATTGCCATTTGCTTATAATGAAGGAGGAAATTCAAATGCTTTATCCTTTATCAATTTTCATGAGACATGTTTCTTTGTAGAAATTTTACTGTGAAGATAGTGAGGAGGTAAGATATTTCAAACTCCAACATATCTTCTTTGTGTCCCTTAGGTTAACTCTCTTTTGTAGTAGCTTTAGTTTCCTCTGTAATGACAATGTCTTTCATGGTTTTAGAGTTTAGGCTATAGGGATATAAAAAAGGCAGTTGTTCCCTTTCTATACTCTTTCACTTTGATGCCTAAACTACTGGAAGTCTTTTGCCAGAGAACTAACATACCTAGTCTCATAAGACTGTTTTTTCAGAGTTGTGCCCATATGTTCGAGAAGAATGTGAAAATTCCATTGTGAGTTGACATGAAGTGCTAGATGCAGTAAACTCCCAACCTTTGTACTCATGATGGATGATTCTTTGACTTTCTTGGTGATTTGAGTTTGCAGGTATGAATCATGTAGGTTTCCTTTCTCTTTGAAATCTGCATTTCCTTTATTTCCCAACAGTCAACTGTTCTAACTTCGAAAAATTTCCTTGAAGTGTCGCTTTTGTTTCAAAACTAGCTATTTCCATCCATCCATAGCACCCCTATAAAGATGCATTGAAAAAATGTCTTTGACCATTAGAGACCTTTCCTGAGGTATCATGATGATAATGTTTGAAAATTTCACTTGATTACTTTCTTCAGACATAGGACCTTCTTACTCTGTTTCTTCCTGAATTTGAATCTTATAAGCTTTTCTAAAACAAAACACAGCGACCATTTTGATGGTGTATGACCTAGGGTTAAACAAAAGGTTTTGTTTTGCTAGATAAGAAAGAGGATGGCTAACTGATATTTAAAACTAGGTTGTTGACTAGAGATATTTCTCTCAAGATACCTATTCTAAACACCATCACCTAACCTAGACACTTTGTCATGACTTCTAAAGGGTTTCTTAGACATGGTCGAGTCTCCAAATGGACCTTCAAACAGTAAGAGGGGGAAAAGGACAACTTGTCTTATGCTTTGACAGAGAACTGTGTAAAAATAGAGGATTTTGGATATCAGATGTACAAGGCTTATGACAGTTATGAAAAAGGGAGTTTTATCAAGACTAAAACTTGATGACCACCTCTAACACAGTCTGTAAGAGAGGATAAAGATAAAAAAATTCTCTGATGGGTTTTCTAGAGGAAAAATTGACAGTTTGGAATTGGTTTCTAGAAAACCTGGACAAGGCATATAGTCATCAAAACAAGTGAAAAATACTGATGACTAACAGCTTTCTTCCTCCTTCCTTCTCTTCTCAACCTCTGCTTTATCTTGTTCCTCTTTTAACTTGTGCTCAGCCTCTTTCTTCTATTCTTCCTCTTCCTTCTTCTTATGTTCCTCTTCCTCTATTTTCCTGCGGGCTTCTTCTGCCTACTTTTTCTTATGTTCCTCCCTTAGTTGTCATTTTTGTCACTCCTTGACTTGCTTCTTTTTCTTGTCTTCCTCTTACTATCGTGATAGGGCTTCTTGGGTTCTATTGAGTTCCTCTTCCTTTGCCTTCTTCTCAGCTTCTTGCTTTGCCTTAGCCTCTATGTCTCTTTTTTCCCGTTGCTCATTAGAGATACTACTGCCCGTATCAGCCCTTGGTTTCTTGGCTTTATAATATGAGGCTCCTCTTATCGGGTTTCTTAATTTTCACGTGTTAGCCCTTTCCCCCCTTAATCAGTTGATTCTTCTAGCACAGCCTCCCTGTCCTTGTTGTACCAGTTCTTGACTTTCTCTTCGACAGGGCATTCCATGTGTTGGTATTTCCAACTGAATTTGGCACGTTTGCAATGCATGGGGACGATCCTTTCAGGATCATTTGATCTATGGGCCAAGGTCGGAAAATGAAAACCCTTGGTTTCCTCAGGCTCTACTTCTACTTATTTGAAATATTTAACCGTATAGGTGCCAATAGTAAGCAGGAGAGTAGGCCATGGTTTCTTCTTACCCTTGGTGAGGACCTTGGAAAACCTGCTCATCATCTGGTGGCACACTTCTTGCAAGAGCAGTTTATCAGTGACAAACTGGGGCAGCCCGTAAGGTGCCTTGAATGACCCGAAGACCCTGATGAAAGTAATTTATGTGATGGGAAACCAATTGGCCACTCGGGTTATTGTTTCCATGGCTCGACTGGACATGCACGGGGCGTCTTTGCCAAACAACTTTTTGTAGAGCGCAGGAATGAAATTATGCAAGATCAACTCTATATCTTGTTTGTACTTGGAAGCCCAAAAAAACTTTAAGTCTTTATAAATTGGTCTGCCATGCTCCACATTCCAGTTATGCGGCCATCCTTCAAATTGACATCTTGCACATACTGCATCCAAAAGGTAGGAAGCCATATAAAATTCAGATGCGCACCCTTCTTCGGGCACTTGTGCTGCTGATATGTTCAAACTGAGGGCTGATACTATTAGGTTGTCCTAGTTGAACCAGGTGCCATATGTAGTCATAGCATACATGAGAAGAACCCAAGTACCATTGAAAGTAGCGGCATCTGGTCGGTCATACATCCTACACATCATTGCTGCCACAAACTTGTAGACTTTCCTCAGGCCCTCTATTTTATATTCCTGATATTTTTTAACCTTGAAATTCTCAGGGTCCTCCCACCATCCTTTCAATATCTTCGGTATGAGTACTGTGACTGGATGCCCAATTAGTGTTGAAATTTTGTTCTCGAGTGGGGAGTACATAGTAGAATTCTGCATCCTGCCCCTTCAGTTTAGCAAATGTCTTCCCCGAGTGATTGCGAATGATCTAAATACTGGAGTCAACCTTCTGTAGGATCCATTCAATAACCTTTGCACATGGAAATATGGCTAGATGGGCGCCTGCATAGTGGAGTTTGGACCTCTTGACCTGAATGTACACTTCTCGGTCTACGAGATCTTCTGGGAACTCAGGCTTTGTGAACTCCTGATCTACCTAGTACCAACTCATCATGTATCCTTTCCTGAACACACAGGCAATGTCTCCATAGATCAGGGGTAGGGAAAGGGGTCTGCCTTCTTCTGAGATTTCTACCTCTGGACTCGTGTTCTCTTCTAAACTATTGGAGGCCCCATATCACTTGAGGTCGAAGAGATGGAGACATACTCAAGCTCAGCTTCGATTTTCCCTAGCATATTCATAAAACAATCCCACGATAAGACAGACAGCATGATTACAAATAGTTTAAGGCCAATGAAACTTACAAATGATTACTTGGGCTAGGTCATTGCGACCCTTGCAAACTATTATCCGAGGCAATAACGAGGCTTGCGACTTAGCGACCTCACGACTAGGTCGCAGGGTCGCAAGGTGCACTGACGTGAACTCACAGAGAACAGTGACTCTGCGACTTGGCGACTTGCAACTAGGTCGTAAGGTCGCTAGGTCGTGCCAGAGTAAACTTTCAGAGAACTGCAACATTGCGACCTAGAGACCTAGCGATGACTTAGCGACCTCGCGACTAGGTCGCAGTGTCGCAAAGTCGCACCGGCGTGAACTCTCAGGGAATGGAGACTCTGTGACTTGGTGACTTGCAACTAGATCGCAAGGTTGCTTGGTCGCACTGGAGTAAACTTTCAGGTAACTGTAACTTTGCAACTTGGTGACTTGCGACTAGTTCGGTAGGTCTCTAGGTCATAAGGTAGGCAAATGTTTGATGATTAGCGACTTCACGACTTCATGACTCAGCAACCAGGTCGCGGGGTCTCAAGGTTGCTTAGTCACAGAGTTGCAGAGTTGCGCTAGGGATTTATTGAGAGGTTTCACTGCGACAGATACTCGCGAGGAATGAATTGTGAAGAGGGAAAAAAATTCAAGTGGGATGGACAGATCTAGGCTTCAAGGCCTTCCCAGGTAGCTAAAAATGGTGTTTGAAGCAGATTGGGGTAGGGTGAGGTTCAAAGAGGGAGGCAGAGAGAGATAAGACATGAGGGAATGTGTAAACTTTAACCAAGAGGGCTACTAAGGGGCTTAAATGAAACCAAAACGGGGATTAATAGGCAAGGGGCAGGGGTACGTGAGGTAAAATATGATCGAAATAGGAAACATCAGAAGGATTAGGCAACTTACCTGAAAAAAACGCGCTCCAGTTGGCTTGTTAAAGGCGTTAATTTCTCCGTCGTGCAGGTCAAATGCGACCTACGCAACATTTTTATTCATAAATGGGTCGTACGTGTGATCATTTAATGCAGGTCGCTAAGCTGAAAGTCAGGGCTGGTTGAAGGGTGATGTGACCTTGCGACCTTGCGACCCTGCGACTTGGAGGTCGCTAGGTTGCTAGGTCGCATGGTCGCAAATGCGAAAAGTTAAACCAGGATGCAACTTTGCAACCTGGAGGTCACTAGGTTGCTAGGTCGTATAGTCACGAATGTTGAGCTTTAGGACAGGATGCGACCTTGCGACTTCGCAACCTGGAGGTCTCTAGGTCGCAAGGTCGCAAGGTTGCGAAATATGTGATTTTATGAGTTTTGCGACTATGCAACTAGTTTTTTAGAGAAGCCAAGTCATAGACCAAATGTTGTAGGTATAATGCATGAGAAGGGGATTTCTCAGGGATCAGGGGCTCTGAAATTTTAATATGGGACTAAATTTTGGAGGGTGTTGTAGGGGCTACAATAGGTTTATAATATTAAACCCTTTGGTTTATTACTTCTTTTGGTTTATAATATTAACAATCCCTTGGGTTTATTAATCTCGAGTTTAAAATATTAATTCTTAGGGTTTATTAATTTCTTAGATTTTTTAGTTTAAAATATGAATTCTTAGGGTTTATTAATCTCTTGTGTTTTTAATATTAATCCCTTGGCCTATTGATCCCTTAGGTATTTAATATTTATCCCTTGGGTTCACCGATTCCTTTAGTTTATAATATTAAGCCCTTAGGTTTATTAGTTTTTTTAATTTATAATATTAATAATCCCTTGGGTTTATTAATATCGCGAGTTTAAATATTAATTCTTAGGGTTTACTAATTTCTTAGGTTTTTGAGTTTAAAATATTTATTCTTTGGGTGTAATAATCTCTTGTGTTTTTAATATTGATCCCTTGGCATTATTGATCCTTTAGTTTTTTAACATTTATCCCTTAGGTTCACCAATTCCTTTGGCTTATAGTATTAAGCCCTTGGATTTATTAGTTCTTTTGGTTTGTATTATTAATAATCCTTTGGGTTTATTAATCTCTTGAGTTTAAAATATTTATTCTTAGGGTTTATTAATTTCTTGGTTTATAATATTAATATTTATCTCTTGGGTTCACCAATTCCTTTGGTTTATAATATAAAACCCTTAAGTTTATTACTTCTTTTGGTTTATAATATTAATAATCCCTTGGTTTTATTGATATCTTCAATTTAAAATATTAATTTTTAGGGTTTATTATTTTCTTAGGTTTTTTAGTTTAAAATATTAATTCTTAGGGTTTATTAATCTCTTGTGTTTTTAATATTGATTCCTTAGTTTTTTAATATTTATTCCTTGGGGATGTACAGGACCAATGAAAGAAGCAACTAATAGGGAGAATGGATTGGTGGATTGGAAGCAATCATACGATTGAGTCGAGTCATGGCTTGAAACCCTAGGGTTTCCTCTGCACCCCTACAGTGGGCGCCGTCGTCGCTCCTAATCCTCCCAGGCTGCCTGTATCCTCACGATCTGCTTATCTCATCTCTCATTCAACATGACAGAAGCCAGAGGGGATGAATTCGTTAAACCCCCCATTTCTAGAAACCCTAATGTCTCTGCCGCAACAGAAAAACCTGACAACTCTGCATCTACCCAGGAAACGAACGCTGAGGCTACCAACCCTAGACCTCAAGCCATGAATCAAGCCCAAGATGAGGACAAGGCCAAAGAGGCGCACGCGGTGAAGTCCTCTACTTGCATCCCCATTGAGACCAAAAGGCCTTAGATCCATTTTCCTGCAGAACTAATCAACAGTCGAATCCAGTACATACATGATCACACCCTAATAGGAAAATTCATTGGGTTCTAGCCCATCGAAAAAGCCCTATATGGATGGATCCATGCCAAATGGAAGCCTAAAGGCCAAGTCACCCTGTAGCTAGGTCCTAAAGGCTTCTTCAACGTCATCTTCACCTGCCTCGAAGACAAAAATTGCGCCATGGATGGAGGGGCCTTACTTTTTTAACGCCGCAGGGCTTTACCTACATGATTAGGTTGAACGCTTAAACCCCAATAAAGAAGATTTCAACTGGTCACCAATTTGGATCCACCTCTACTCTCTACCGCAGGAATACTGGGAAGAAATCATGCTCAAGGAAATAGGAAATAGCCTGGGCACCTTCATCAAAATCGCAGAGGAAACAAAGCACAACATATACACTACCTACGCCCGCATCTGTGTGTACATGCACCTCGCAAAATCTCTTCCTGATTCGGTAAGTTTATGGCATGAATATCTTGAATCGATCCAATCTATTGATTATGAACATGTTCCTTTCTGATGTCATAAATTTCACATGCATGGACATCTTTTTAGAGACTTTCCTATAGAACCCCCTTCCCAACCCTTCTGGCAACCCCAACTCCCCTGATCTTGATGGCTTCACCAAAGTTTCCCCTCACAAAAGACACGCTAAAAAAAGCTCCAATACCCCTGGCCCTTCCCAGCCCTCCACCAGCGTTAGCCCCCATCCCGCAGCCAGCAACAACTTCCACCTCCTTGCTAACCTTGATACAAACAAGATCCAACCCTCAATCCCCTCGGCATCTGGCCCCAAAATTTCCCCCGCATTTGGATCTATTCCTCCTCTCAACATTCCTCTACCTGATATAATAGCGTAGCATAAGCTTTATGAAGCTACTCCAAGGGAAAAATAGGTGGAAATCTCTGGAGCGATCACCTCTCAGCCTTAGTCAGATGCCCTAAAACCTGGAAGTCGACCCTCAAACCAGCCCCAGTCAAAACTTGGACTCTTCAGAAGGCACATCTGTAACCCCCATCTCCTACATGATCGAGGAGCCGGAAACTATCGACTTCAAGGATTTGGATCTCACAGGTTTGGAAAAATCCTGCAGCTCTAAGGAATACCACACTATACCCCAAAGATAGATTGACAGTCTGGAGGAAGCCCTTCTCAAGGCTCAGTTTCTCAAAGGAAGCGCCCAATTAGGGTTTCAGGGGGAACTCATACCAAGGGAAACAATTAACATCATCAAGGAATCAAGATAGAGAGGAAGACCAATGGATCTCCAAAGATTGATAACGTTAGGGGATTGACTGGTGGAATCCAAAAGATATCCAAAATTGAAAAAGTTCTTCAAATCTCTGAATCAAACTATTATATGATGAAGCTCACATCCTGGAATATTCGAGGGATCAACAGCCCCTCAAAGTGTCGCATGATAAAAAATTGTGTAAGGCGCAATAAATCCTCCATTTTCTTTATGCAGGAAACCAAATGTTGTAGTTCCACATTTCATTCTATTCTATCTAGGCTCTAGCCTGGCTATAACACCATTTTCGTAGATGCGATCAACGCCTCTGGGGGACTTGCCATTGCCTGGAATCCTTCCATTATCACCCTCTCCAATTTTCATGCTTCCCATCACTTCCTCCAAGCCACCTTCCATCTTATTGGCTCTAGTCTGAAGGGCCTTCTCACCAATGTCTAATTTCCCCAGTTCTCCACTCACAAAATCCAGCTTTTAGATGACCTAGCCTCCCTCTCCTCTTTGAATCCCCATCCCTATTGGATTCTCGGAGGAGACTTTAATATGATTACTAGCCTTCGAGAAAAGCGTGGAGGTCGTTCACTTTTAGATACCGACAGTCTCAAGTTCAAGGATTTCATTCCCCAAAATCACCTGATTGATATCCCCACTGCTAAAGGGATCCACACTTGGAGTAATCGCAGAAGCGGGCACCAAAATATTGCCTCCTGATTGGATCGCTTCCTGGTATCAGACGCGGTCATCCATGCAAGAGGATACATCTTCTCTACTATTCTCCTTGCTGCTGGATCCGATCACTGGCCCATCCAGCTTCAATGGGACAGACCAGGCCAAGGCCTCCACAAACCGTTCCGCTTTGAGCAATTTTGGTTACCACACCCTGGATTCAAAGAAATGGTAGTCACATGGTGGCACAGCATCATCACCATTGAAGGCTCCATCATGTACAAAGAGTAGAAGAAGCTCAAGATCATCAAAGCCAGACTCAAACATTGGAACCATCATACCTTTGGAAACATTTTTAGGAGTCAACAACATCTGGAGAAAAGAATGGCCAACCTTCAACAGAGACTCATAAATTCTGGGTGTACATAGGAGCTTAACAGACAGGAGCAGCAGCTCAAGAATCAAATGGAGGAATGGGAAGTGCAGGAGGAGATTCTCTGGAAACAAAAATCCAGAATACGCTGGCTAAAAGAAGGAGAAAAGAACACGAAATTATTCCACCATTCCACCATTCAAAGAAGAATGGTCAATTGAATCTCCATCATAAAAAATGAGCAAGGTATCAGTCTAGAAACACATGGGGAGAATGAACAGGAACTTCTCAGTCACTTCAAGGAAACGTTGACGGAGCCACCTCTAAATTGACAGGAAGCCATCAATAACATCATCCAGCACATTCCTGCCACAATCACTAAGGATCACAACCAAATTCTATTCAAACCGGTTCAAATGCAAGAAGTAGATCAAGCCATGGCCCAGCTTAAAGCTAGAAAAGCCCCCAGGCTGGACGGCTTCACCACTAATTTCTTCCACTTTTTCTAGGAAGATATTAAGGCTCATATATGGGCATTGGTTGAAGAATCCAGATCAATGCACTGGATGCTCCCTGCACTCAATGCCACTTTCATTACTCTCATCCCCAAAGAAGAGCAGGCGACAACCCCCAACAAATACATACCCATTGCCCTTTGCAATTTCCTCTATAAGCTGGTCTCCAAGGTGATTTCCAACTTTCTTAAGCCTCTCCTGCCCCTCCTCATTTCACAAGAGAAAATTGGATATGTTGAAGGTTGACACATTCTTGATGGTATCATTCTCACCCATGAAGTAGTGCACCCCTTAAAGACTTGCAAAATTCCAGGTATGCTCCTCAAAATCGACCTCTCCAAAGCCTTTGATAAGCTTAGTTGGGACTACATTCAAAAAAATTTGGCTTCCTATGGCTTCAGTCAAACTTGGATCCAATGGATTATGAGTCTCATCACCTCCCCGATTTACTCCATTCTGCTCAATGGCTCCCCTTCTGCTCCCTTCTCTCCTTCTAGAGGTATCCGTCAAGGGGACCCTCTTTCTCCCTTTATATTTTTTTTAATGGCAGAAGGTCTAAGCAGGCTTATCAAATCCCATGTTCATTCGTGATCCTTAAGAGGTCTTTGTCTTCACTACCATCCCCACATCACCCATCAGCAATTTTTCAATGATAATATGCTTTTTGGTCATCCCTCGGTGCAAGAGGCTTCTGCCTTCAAGTCTATCTTGGATTTCTTCTCCTTGGCCGTCGGTCCCTTTGTCAAGAACTCCAAATCCCAAATCTTCTTCTTCATTACCCCTCTACTCACTCAGTGCAATATATCCCGCATTCTTGGCTTCCCAATTACCTCCCTGCCCTCCAAGTATTTAGGGGCCTCCCTAACCGACTCGGTCATCAAACATAACTCTTGGAAATATTTGTTGGACAGATTGGAAACCTGGCTCTCTCTATGGACCCATCGTGCCCTCAACCTTGATAGTCACCTAATTCTTGTCAAGTCTGTTCTTTAGTCCATGTCCCTGTAATTTTTATCCATGCTTGCAGCTCCTAAATGGGTGCTCAAGGCTATCCAGAGCCTTCAGCGCAACTTTCTCTAGGGAGGTGACAAAGCTAAAAGGAAGTGGGCCTTCATCAAATGGTAAGACGTCTATGCCCCAAAAAAATTAGGGGGGGTTCGAACTAAGAGATCCGCAACACAACAATGAATTCATGGGAGCTAAAATCTAGTGGCAATGGATATCCAACACTGACACTCCTTGGGCACATCTATGGACCGCCAAATACGCGGACAATTGGCCAAAAAATTAATCTGATTCGCTTTGATGCCGAGAAGGATGAGTTCCTCATCTGGAAGGCATCTAAGCAACAATGAGCCCTTGTTCGTGATCATAGCTTCTCAGAAGTAATATCAGGAAATCAAGCACATTTTTGGAATGACTCTTGGGAACAAATGCCCAGAATGGCCACCCTCTTTCCCAATTCGGATTGGCAGGGCAACATGGAGCACCTACAGTAACCTCGAATCAATTGCTTCTGGGGCACTCAGGACAACAGTATTTTTCCATCTCAATATCGTCAATGGATTACAGCAAATCAACTCCGAGATCAACTAGGCCTCCACCTCACTAATGATATCAAGCTAGAACTCGACAAGCACCGAATTCGCAAGATTGAAGGAGCTGACATCATTCAATGGGGCTATACATCAATGGGGACCTTCACTAACAAAGAGGCATATCGCCTGCTCCTCCCCATCCATTTAGACCAACATGATATTATCTGGGAAAAAATCTGGCAACCGCGGATTTGGCCCAAGATGTCCACTTTTCTGTGGCTTCTCAGTAAAAGACACATTCTCACCTGGGACAATCTATGCAATAAGGGTTTTGTGGGTCCCTCTCAATTCCCCAACTGTAGAAATAATGAGGAATCCAGTGAGCATCTCTTTAACGAGTGCACCCTGGACATCACGCTTTTGGACAAAGCTGTATTGCTGAGCAGAAGATCTGATAGGATTCCTGGAAACATTCTCAACACCATCACGAGATGGCCCCCTACTCCCTTCCAGAGTGACATTCTCAATGCTCTCTAGTCCATACTTCCAGGGCACATCCTCTAGACCTTATGGAAAGAGCACAACCACATAATCTTCAAGTATTTAAGAACCCCTCCTCACATCCTTTGGAATATCGTCTATGGAAATCTGCAAGAGACCCTTGCCCTCCATCGCTGGCAGGACTCTGACCTCCCCACCCATCCAGGTGAAAAACTCATTTGGGCTAATTGGAAACTCAAAATCCACTCCTTCCCCATCTTTGATCCCCCTTCAAACCTATCCTCAGGCTCCCCCAGCTCATGGTCCCTGCCACCACCCGGGTTTTTCAAGCTCAATTTTGATGGAGCTTCCAAGGGAAATCCAGGAGAGGCGGGATTTGGTGGTATTTTCAGAAGTTCTTGTGGAAATGTTCTTTTGGTCTATTATGGGTCTCTAGGTTGGGATATCAACAACTCTGCTGAACTTGAAGGCATGCTCCAAGGGCTCCTTTTAGCTCATGAACATAATTTCTTCCCCTTGGAAATTGAGGGTGACTCCCAAATCCTCATTAACATGGCCACTCGTCTTCAAGCCGGTTCTTCTGCCATGAAATTGGCCAAGAGCTGGAGTTTGGCCTCGTGTATCACTCTCCTGAAGCAGTGGATCCACAATCATTGTGTGATCGACTTCAAGCATATCAGGTGAACTGCCAATAAGGTTGCTAACCTTATTGCTAACAAAGGAGTCTTTCACAACACTCCTCTTAGTTCCAATACTATCTCCTCCCTGGATGATGAAGCTCTCAAAAATGAATGCACCCAATTGGTACTCAAGGATCTATCCCCCCTGGATGCAGGTGAAATTTAGCATGTAGAGGAGCCATGGGGCAACCATGTGGGAGGACACACGACGACTCCACGTGCTCAGTTCTGGGGAGCAACACTACGTTAAATATTTGCATGAGGGCACCATTACTTGTTAGGTCCCTATATCACTAGTATAGTCCCTTATTATTGTTAGTGTAACCCCCTTATTGTTATTATTGTACCCTTGTAACCCCCATTTTGTTATTATTGTGCCCTTAAATTATTATTGTTAGGTCGGCTAGGATTACATTGTGGCCTACTAGGATTACATTATGGCCCCATGGACTCCTATATATAGAAAGGAGGTTTTGTAAATTGTATCATCCAAGAATTGTGCATTTATGTAATGTATTGGAGGTTGCCCCCTCGAAGTGGCTTATTTCTAAGGCGTTGATATCTCTTTTCTTATATTTTTGGAAGCTGGTTACACAACATTTGGTATCAGAGCTTTGGATTCTAGGGTTTCGCTGCTCCAAACAGGTCATCATGGAATTTGTGCTATAAATTTTTTTCTATGAAGTTTCAGAAGCTGAAATTTTTAGGGTGCGAAGCCGAAATCCTAAGGAAGCATTTCTAAAAATTTCAAAGCTTGGTTCACAATATTTGAGGAGATATCATCTTTGGAATTTAGGTATTTTTTCAGGCTCCTAAACAGGTCATCGTGGCATTTGTGATATAATTTTTTTTGTACGAAGGTTCAGAGTCTGAAATTCATATGGTGCGAAGATGAAATCCTAAGGAAATTCTTCAAAAACTTTCAGAGCTTGGTTCACAATATTTTTGGAGATATGATCTATGGAAAGTAGTGCTTTTTCAGGATCCCGAATTTCATCTCAAAGAGGTGATCGTGGTAAAATTTCAATAACTCTCTCTCTGGGCATCGAATTGGAGTGCCGTAAAAAGTGGTCGCAATTACACAGACTTTAGTTTCTTAGCTATGAATTTCAGAGACAAAGGACGAAACAGTGACACGTGGCAAGTCGTACAAGTTCGCACTAATGAAATAGTCCATAATTAGGTCATTGTGGGAGATTGGACACAACTTTGTCTTGGAGAATCCAAATCACGTCAGAATTGTGGAATTTGAAATATAATTCAGATGGCTACATCAGTACCAAAATTTAGATATTGAAGTGCTACAATCACAGAAATAATCCATTTTCAATATCGAGCTCCTCAAAAGCAAGAAAAAGGTGTGTATTTTTTTCCAAATTGCATAAGTCTTGTTTGAATAATCAAGTTAAATTGATCCCAAGGGAATATTGTAGAATAGATATCAGTATTGGATTCTAAAATGGCCCCTAAAAAGAATTCAACACCCATTAAGCCTTTAGAAGGCTCTACTATGACTCATGAAGATGAAGAATGGCAACATGACATATCAAAATTACAAGAGAAAATTTCGCTCTAGCAAAGAACAACAAAAAATGAAATGGAAGTTTTGAAGAAAGGCATGGAAACTAAGATGGATGGTTTGAAGAAAGGCGTGGAAGCTAAGATGAATGGTTTGGAAGCTAAGATGGATGGCATGGAAGTGGGCATGGAAGCTACGATGGATGACGTGAAAGACAACATGGAAAACATGAAGAATGATCTAAAAGCATACATGGAAGGCTTGATGACAAGTTTAAAACCAGAAATGATTCCTAATGGCGAAAATATAGTAGAAGAACCTCATGATGAGAAAAAAATAAATGTTAATCGTGATTTCATAAACTCTAATGATGGCGGGAAGAACCACCATATTCCAAAAATGTATATAAGGAAGTTTGATGGAAAGGATCCTGTAACATGGATACTACAGATGGAGCAATATTTTGATCTCCATAATGTGAAAAACACACAAAAGGTATGCATTGCAACTTTACATTTAGAACAAAATACATTTGTATGGTATCGATGGCTTTGCTCACGTAAAAAAATTGTCACTTGGTCAATTTTTACGGAGGAAATGATAGCACATTATGAGGATACATAGAGCAACACCTTCTTTAGCCAATTGATAAATCTCAAAAAAAGGGTTTAGTGGGGCAGCACATTGAGGACTTCCAAAAATTGAATATAAGGGTAACTGATATTCCAGAGGAACACAGGATTGATCTCTTCATAGGCACTTTAAAGGATAACATCCAACATGAATTTCGCGTTCTGGAACCTGATTCATTGGAGAAGGCATTCAGGTTGGCAAGAAAAGTTGAATGTAAAGTTATGGCGACAAGGAAGCCTACCACTCAATTCTATAAAGAAGGAAGTGTTGCTACATCTAGATTTCCACAACCTACAAGGTTGACACCACAACAATTGGAAGAAAAAAGAGCAAAAGGGCTTTGCTACAGTTGTGATATAAAATACACCAAAGGTCATAAGTGTGCTGAAAAGAAATTATTTTACATAGATTGTGAAGAAGAAGAAGAAAATGAACAAGAAGAGGATACACACCAGGAACCAGCCATAGAATAGGAAGAAATGAATCCGACCATATCATGTAATGCACTGGCAGGAATTACCACTCCTCAAACTTTCAAGATAGTAGGATAGATCAAGAAGAAAAAGGTAATAGTGTTGATTGATTCAGGTAGCACCCATAATTTTATTCATTGTAAGGTAGCCAAGGAATTAAATTGTTTCCTATACCCAGCACCAGAATTCCAAGTGATGGTTGCAAATGGAGGAACTATAAATTTCTCTGGGAAATGCCATAATATCAAGCTAACCATGGGGGAATATGTATTGACTAGTCCAATGCTTTCCATTCCTATGGGAGGTGCTGATGTTGTACTAGGAGCACAATGGTTACAATCTTTGGGGACGATAGCTTTTAATTTTCAAGAACTTTTCTTGAAATTTTTTTCAGAAGGAAAGGAAGTCGAATTACGGGATATTGAAGGGAAGCCAGGAAGGATAATAATCTCTAATGTCATGACAAAGCTTCTAAAGAAAGAACAACGAGGCGTAATTGCACAATTATGCTCACTAGAAGTTCAGACATCAAAATCATCTATTTCTACAGATCTCCAACAAGTCTTGGACAATCATTCCAAGGTGTTTGAAACTCCCAAAGGACTCCCACCTATTCGTGATCATGATCATGCTATTCATTTGATTCGAGGAAGTGTTCCTCCAAACATCAGGCCTTATAGATATCCTTACTTCCAAAAGAGCGAAATTGAACGTATGATTGCAGAAATGTTAGAGGCAGGTATTATTCAACCTAGTCAAAGTTCTTTCTCTGCTCCTGTAGTATTGGTACACAAGAAGGATGGATCATGGCGAATGTGTCCGGATTATAGGGAGCTCAATAAGCTCACCATTAAAGACAAATTTCCCATTCCTGTGATTGATGAATTATTGGATGAATTACATGGAGCAATTTATTTTACGAAGTTGGATCTTCGTTCAGGATATCATCAAATTAGAATGAAGACTGAAGATATTCCAAAAATAGCATTTCGAACTCATGAGGGTCATTATGAATTTTGGTCATGCCTTTTGGCCTTACCAATGCACCTTCTACATTTCAAGGGTTGATGAATTCCATTTTCAAACCCTTCCTTAGAAAATTTGTGCTAGGATTTTTTGATGATATACTAATCTACAGCAGGTCTTGGAAGGATCATGTTGAACATGTTGACAGGGTGCTCAAACTATTGCAGGAGAAACAATTATATGCAAAAAATCCAAATGTTTCTTTGGAGTACAAGAGGTGGAATATCTGGATCATATTGATCTCACAAGGGTGTTAAGGTAGACCCTAAAAAAATTAAAGCCATTAAGGAATGGAAAGTCCCCACAACCATAAATTAGTTGCGAGGATTTCTCGGGTTAACGGGGTATTATCGTAAGTTTGTTAAGAATTATGGGAGAATAGCAGCACCTCTAACAACATTATTGAAGAAAGATGCATTTTCATGGACTCCTGAAGCAACTAAGGCCTTTGAACATCTTAAAGAGGCAATGTGCCTAGCACCGGTCTTAGCTACGCCAAACTTCACGAAAACCTTTATTGTGGAATGTGATGCCTCAGGAAATGGAATTGGTGCAGTTTTAATGCAGGAAGGAAGAACCATTGCTTTTGAAAGTCATCCAATCAAAGGAAAGTATTTACAGAAACCTATTTATGAGAAGGAAATGTTAGCAATACTGCATGCACTAAAGAAATGGCGAACTTACCTAATGGAAAGACACTTCAAGGTAAAAACTGATCATGATAGTCTTAAACACTTTTTGGAACAAAGACTATCTTCAGAAGAGCAGCAAAAATGGGTCACAAAGATGTTGGGTTATGACTTTCAAATAATCTACAAAAAAGGAAAGCTTAATGTTGTTGCAGATGCACTCTCAAGAAAGGATGAAGAGGTGGAAGCATTGCTTTGTGCCATTTCTATTATCCAACCAGATTGGATAACTGAAGCAAGAGATGAATGGAAGAAGGACAAATATGTATCAATACTCATCCAAAAGTTGCAGCAAGATCCTAGTACATCTGATACATTTAGTTGGAAAAATGATTCCTTATGGTACAAAGATCGCTTATATCTTTGTAAGAATTCCCATCTAAAACAAAATATTCTTCTGGAATTGCACACTTCTCCTTTAGGAGGACACTCAGGATTTTTAAAAACTTACCACAGGGTGAAGAAAGAAATTTTTTGGGATGGCCTTAAATCTGATATTCAAAATTTTGTGGTGGAATGTTTGGTTTGCCAGCAGAATAAAGTGGAAACAATTAAGACCCGGGACTTCTACAACCTTTATCCATTCCAAGTCAATGTTGGGAGGAGATTTCAATGGATTTTATCACAGGTTTACCTAAGTCCGAAGGAAAGAGTGTCATCATGGTGGTAGTTGATAGACTTACCAAGTATGCACACTTTTGTGCATTATCTCATCCATTTAAAGCAAGTACGGTTGCTACTACATTTATGGATAGAATTCAAAAGCTACATGGAAGCCCAAGGGTTATTGTGAGCGATAGAGATCCCATTTTTACTGGAAATTTTTGGACGGAGTTATTTTCTTGTTTGGATACTCAATTAGCTCATAGCTCATCTTATCATCCTCAATCTGATGGTCAAACTGAGATCGTAAATAAATGTTTGGAAGGATATCTTCGTTGTTTTGTATCTGATAAACAAACACAATGGGTCAAGTGGTTACCTCTTGCTGAATGGTGGTATAACAGTTCCTTCCATACTGCAGCAAAAATGACCCCATTTATGGCACTTTATGGATATCATCCACCATCCATCACATCATCTTTAAGAGAAAATTCTAAGGTTCAAGCAGTGGAAGATCACATCGAGCATCAGCAAGAAGTTCTCCAACTCTTAACAGATAACCTGAATTTGGCACAAAATCGAATGAAACACCAGGCATATCAACATCGCAGCAAGAGAAGTTTTGATGTAGGAGATTGGGTATTTTTACAGCTACAACCATACAAACAAATGTCCCTCAAGCAAGCTAAGAAGGATAATAAATTATCACCAAAGTACTATGGTCCTTACGAGGTGTTGCAAAAGATTGGTTCTATGGCATACAAATTGGAGCTTCCTGCTTCTTCACGAGTACATCCAGTTTTCCATGTTTCATGCTTAAAGAAGGTTATAGGTGAAAATCTTCCAGTTCAAACAATATTGCCAGAACTTGATGAGGAAGGAAAATCATATTGGAACCTGAAGCGGTCATGGAAACAAGAACTCGACAGCTACGGAATCGATCAATTTCAGAGTATCTCATCAAGTGGAAGAACTTACCCACTGAAGATTCTATATGGGAGGATGAGAATTTTATACAGAAGCACCCGGAGCTACTCAAGCGTTGAGGACAACACTTTTTTGAAGGAGAGGGGCATGTTAGGTCCCTATATCACTAGTATAGTCCCTTATTATTGTTAGTGTAACCCCCTTATTGTTATTATTGTACCCTTGTAACCCCCATTTTGTTATTATTGTGTCCTTAAATTATTATTTTTAGGTCGGCTAGGATTACATTGTGGCCCACTAGGATTACATTATGGCCCCATGGACTCCTATATATAGAAAGGAGGTTTTGTAAATTGTATCATCGAAGAATTGTGCATTTATGTAATGTATTGGAGGTTGCCCCCTCGAAGTGGCTTATTTCTAAGGCGTTGATATCTCTTTTCTTCTATTTTTGAAGCTGGTTACACAACATTACTACACCCTCTGCCACCCTCCCAACAATGTACCAGGCCTGTTCTGCATTAATGTCGCCATCCATGGCCTTTAAGCCTACCACATTGGCTTTCTCCTTCACATTTCGCTCAGCCCGTCTGCTCTCTGTGCATTTTTCAGTTTTCGCTTCACCACCTCTAGTGCATAGCCTTCACTCTTCGAAGCTATGCATTCGTTCTGGACACATCCCTCCTCAAAATCATGCCTCGACCCTCATTTGGTCAGAATATTCCCTCCTGGACAATTATGCCTCGTCGACATAGACAGCGATGTAGGAGAGCTGGGGGGTGTGGCCAGCCCTCTCGTCCTCCTCGCCCTCCCCTGTCGCTTTCCCATGGCTGCAACCTAAACTTCTCCATCGATTGGAATGAGCTTGATAGCTCCCCCTCTGTCAATTTGAATGCCCAAATTTCCATGCAACTCCTTGCCTCAGCTCCACTCTCCTCCACCTCTCACAGCAAGAAGCACGCCCAAAAATCCACCATTCCCCTGAGCCTACTTCTATCCCCCACAAAATGAAAGCCCTCCCAGTGCAAAGCACCTCCAGTGGCGGTAGCAACTCTAGTGACTCAGACGGTAATAATGGAGGCAGCCCAGACCTGGACATGGATGGCAGCCCAGACCAAGACGTTGGCGGCTTCTTGAACCAGTCTAAGTAGCATGATGTCTCTTAGCCTGACGAATCTGCGACAACCTCAGGCCTCCCTGTTTCGCTACATCCTCAACCAGATGCACACCCATTGAGAAAATGGATGGAGGAGGAAGGCTACGTGTGCAGGCTCCTTAAAGAGGTGCCTACCTCTAGCGACAAGCATGCAGGTCATCCTTAGGATATGTTTTTCATCTCTCCTCGGTATGCTCATGTTTAGAAATAGTTTTCTATGGGTTTTTTGTTCAATTCTTGAAACTATTCCTGTTGGTTTCCCTTCATGGGCAGCAGTCTCTTTGGGGCTTCTAAGGACTAGTTTCCCCATCAAGGGTAGTCTAGTACTTGGTAGAAAACTCTTGAAACTTTCCTATAGAACGAACCTGTTCATTCCTCAGGATGCGACCTATAGCTTTTTGTTTTATATGATATAA
Organism: Pinus albicaulis; assembly: GCA_034641835.2. Lineage (NCBI taxonomy): Eukaryota > Viridiplantae > Streptophyta > Pinopsida > Pinales > Pinaceae > Pinus > Pinus albicaulis. Next base: position 436,060,239 of record CM076573.1, on the reverse strand, counting down.
TAGAAGTAGCATAATTTAGAAAAAAAAATATTTATTCCTTGGGCTCACCAATTCTTTTGGTTTATACTATTAAACCCTTGGGTTCATTAGTTCTTTTGGTTTATAATATTAATAACCCCTTGGGTTTATTAATCTCTTGAGTTTAAAATATTAATTCTTAGGGTTTATTAATTTCTTAGGTTTTTGAGTTTAAAATATTGATTCGTAGGGTTTAATAATCTCTTATGCTTTTAATATTGATCCCTTGGCCTTATTAAACGCTTAGGTTTTTAATATTTATCCCTTGGGTTCACCAATTCCTTCGGTTTATAATATTAAACCCTAGGGTTTATTAGTTATTTTCATTTATAATGTTAATAATCCTTTGAGTTTATTAATCTCTTCAGTTTATGATCCTTATGGTTTATTAATTTCTTAAGTTTTTTAGTTTACAATATTAATTCTCAGGGTTTATTAATCTCTTGTGTTTTTAATATTTATCACTTGGCCTCATTGATCCCTTAGGTTTTTAATATTTATCCCTTGGGTTCACCAATTCCTTTGTTTTATAATATTAAACCCTCAGGTTTATTAGTTCTTTTGGTTTTTATTATTAATAATCCCTTGGTTTTATTAATCTCTTGAGTTTAAAATCTGAATTCTTAGGGTTTATTAATTTCTTAGGTCGTTGGGTTTAAAATATTAATTCTTAGGGTTTATTAATCTCTTAAGTTTAAAATATTAATTATTAGGGTTTATAAATTTTTTGGTTTATAATATTAATATTTATCCCTTGGGTTCACCCATTCCTTTGGTTTATAATATTAAACCCTTGGGTTTATTACTTATTTTGGTTTATAATATTAATAATCCATTGGGTTTATTAATCTCTTGAGTTTAAAATATTAATTCTTAGGGTTTATTAATCTCTTTTGTTTTTAATATTGATCCCTTAGATTTTTAATATGTATCCCTTGTGTTCACCGGTTCTTTTGGTTTATAATATTAAACCCTTTGGTTTATTAGTTCTTTTGGTTTATAATATTAATAATCCCTTTTTTTTATTAATCTCTTGAGTGTAAAATATTAATTCTTATGGTTTATTAGTTTCTTAGGTTTTTTAGTTTAAAATATTAATTCTTAGGGTTTATTAATCTCTTGTGTTTTTAATATTGATCCCTTGGCCTTATTTATCCCTCAAGTTTTTTATATTTATCCCTTGGGTTCACGATTTCCTTTGGTTTATAATATTAAACCCTTGGGTTTATTAGTTCTTTCGGTTTTTAATATTAATAATACCTTGTGTTTATTAATCTCTTGAGTTTAAAATATTAAATTTTAGGGTTTATTGATTTATTAGGTTTTTGAGTTTAAAATATTAATTCTTAGGGTTTATTAATATCTTGTGTTTTTAGTATTGATCCCTTGGCGTTATTGCTCCATTAGGTTTTTAATATGTATCCGTTGGGTTCACCGATTTCTTTTGTTTATGATATTAAACCCTTGGGTTTATCAATTCTTTTGGTTTATAATATTAATAATCCTTTGGGTCTATTAATCTCTTGAGTTTAAAATATGAATTCTTAGGGTTTATTAATTTCTTAGGTTTTTGAACTTAAAATATTTATTCTTTGGGTTTAGTAATATCTTTTGATTTTTATATTGATCAATTGGCCTTATTGATCCCTTAGGTTTTTAATATTTATCCCTTAGGTTCATTGATTCCTTTGGTTTATCATATTAAGCCCTTGGGTTTATTAGTTCTTTTGGTTTTTATTATTAATAATCCCTTGGTCTTATTAATCTCTTGAGTTTAAAATATAAATTCTTATGATTTATTAATTTCTTAGGTCGTTGGGTTTAAAATATTAGTTCTTAGGGTTTATTAATCTCTTGAGTTTAAAATATTAATTCTTAGGGTTTATTAATTTCTTAGGTTTCTAAGTTTAAAATATTAATTCTTAGGGTTTATTAATTTCTTTTTTTTTTTAATATTGATCCCTTCGGTTCACCGATTCTTTTGGTTTATAATATTAAACCCTTTGGTTTATTAGTTCTTTTGGTTTATAAAATTAATGATCCCTTTTGTTTATTAATCTCTTGAGTTTAAAATATTGATTGTTATGGTTTATTAATTTCTTAGTTTTTTTAGTTTAAAATATTAATTCTTAGGGTTTATTAATCTCTTGTGTTTTTAATAATGATCCCTTCACCTTATTGATCCCTTACGTTTTTTATATTTATCCCTTGGGTTCACTATTTCCTTTGGTTTATAATATTAGACCCTTCGGTTTATTAGTTATTTTGGTTTATAATATTAATAATCCCTCGGGTTTATTAATCTCTTGAGTTTAAAATATTCATTTTAGGATTTATTGATTTATTAGGTTTTTGAGTTTAAAATATTAATTCTTACGATTTATTAATCTCTTGTGTTTTTAGTATTGATCCCTTGGCCTTATTGATCAATTAGGTTTTTAATATGTATTCATTGGGTTCACCTATTTCTTTGGTTTATGATATTAAATCCTTGGGTTTATTAGTTATTTTGGTTTATAATATTAATAATCCCTTGGGTTTATTAATCTCTTGAGTTTAAAACATTAATTCTTAGGGTTTATTAAATTCTAAGGTTTTTTAGTTTAAAATATTTATTCTTAGAGTTTATTAATCTCTTGTGTTTTTAGTATTGATATGTGGCCTTATTATCCCTTGGGTTCACCGATTCCTTTAGTTTATAATATTAAACCTTTGAATTGATTAGTTATTTTGGGTTATAATATTAATAATCCCTTGGGTTTATTAATCTCTTGAGTTTAAAATATTGATTCTTATGGTTTATTAATTTCCTAGGTTTTTTCGTTTAAAATATTAATTCTTAGGGTTTATTAATATCTTGTGTTTTTAATATTGATCCATTGGGATTAGTGATCCTTTAGGTTTTTAATTTTTATTTGTTACAGTTTATTAATCAGTTGAGTTTATTAATAATTTTTATTTATAATATTAATAATCCCTTGGATTTATTGATGTTTTATGTTTATCATATTAATAACTCCATGGGTTTGTTGATCCATTGGGTTTATAACATTGATCCCTTGAGTTTTCTAATTCTTTGGGCTGGTACACTAGCACATTTGGCCCAATTTTCGATGGCCAATTTGTCGCTATTCCGACACATAGGCATCGCAAGAGCAACAGTTTGAGGCGAGGAAAAACGTGGTTAACCATTATGTCAGAATAGCGACACTATTTCCGACATTTTCCAAACTGTCACTCTTCCGACGTTTTTTAAATCGTCGCAATTCCGACGTTCTTCAAATTGTCACTCTTCCGACTTCGTCCAAACCGTCGCTCTTCCGAACGTCGCTCTTCCGACATTTTCACACTACTATCACAATTCTGACGATATGTCTTCCGACGTTTAAAGCGTCGCTCTTCCAACGCTTATGAAACGTCGCTTTTCCGACGTAAAAGTAAAAATAATTAAAAAAAAGAACCGTTGCTCTTCCGACGCAAATTTGTTCCGACACTTATGAAGCGTCGCTCTTCCGATGCTTATGAAACGTCGCACTTTCGATGCTTATGAAATGTCGCTCTTCCTACGTCTAAAGCGTCGATCTTCCAACGCTTTGATAAAAATATTTAAAAAAAAAATAAATATACCAATCATCGGTCTTCTAAAGCATCAGTCTTAGCACATTGGTTGTTCAATCTATATCCTTAAGCCAAGCATATGTGCTTCTAACCAAGTCCTAGCGCATTGTGATCTCCTAGCCTCTAGATCATTAACTCAATGTTTCTAACCCATGCGCTCAGTTTCTAGGTACCTGTAATCTTTAGTATATTAGTGTATCATCTTCTACTAAGAGAATGCATCTAGTTACAAGGAAATGAATTATAAGAGAGATAGTTGAAAGCAGTATTGAAGGCATGGTGAACAATCTAAAACCTAATGTACCAATCCTATAAGACACACCATGTTTTGTAGGCAAGTCCATTACCCTGACTTGAGAAATATATTTAACGAATTTTCCAAGAAATAAATCCCGGAAGATATAGAAGACGAAGAGGATGGTCTGAATTTATATATATATATATATATAAACTCGAGCTAGTAGAAGATAAACTGGAATCTATCCCTCAAACAACTTTACAGCCTCTCCAAAGAGGGGTTGTTGATGGTACTCTGACCTTCTACTAAAAAGGCATGCTTCTACTTTTTGTGGGGTTTTCTCTAGGATTCATAGCCCATAGCATAGCTCTTCCTTTTCGCAAGCAATGAAATAATTATTAGCCCACGGTATTCCATTAGAGTTTTCAGTAAACTAATTATGCTCTATACTCTTGAATTTTTATGTGGGGCTTAAAGCTCTGGAATTTAAGACAGCAGCTGTAATGAAAGACTAAGCATTCACATATATAACCTTATGGCTATAAGAATGACAAGTATCATTCAAAAAGCTAGATGACAACTTTTCCTCAAATTGCTTCAAAAGTACGAAACATCTTTCTTCAATGTTTCAATTCATAAACTCAATTTTCAAATGCACCTGGCATCTATTTTTCCAACTCTATAAAGATAACAACAGTTTTGTCAATTTGGAACCAATCTAGAACACACAACCTGAGAAAACTTTGAATAACAGAGCTTTCAGTTAGACCCGAACAATTACTTTAAGAGAAACAAAACATTCGAACACTCTCATACAAAATCTATCCACTATTTTGAGAGAAGAAGCCTTTGAGAATCTTCGACCGCCACTAGAATTAGTCACAAAAAAAAAATGAGAAAAAAGAGGTCCACACAGAAATAAACCCAGCTGGAAATCTGAAATTTCTCACAACTATGACTTGAAGCTGTAAACGTTGAAATAATAAAACAAACAAGTAAGCCAAAGGCATTCCATCCGAAGCTTTTGCAAGAAAATTTAGGAAACAAAATACTCAAATTTGGCCACAATCAACTTTTCTTACAAGTAATGCTTCCTTATATGAATTTTTTTCAACATAAACCATCGCAGCTAGTTGATTTTTAAGAAAAATTATCCTGAACTAAACTAGATGACAGGACATACAATCAACATCAAAGATACCCAGTTAGTAGTACCCCCTATAATCCTCTAAGCGCATGTTGATTTTCTGTAGAGAGCTTCACACTTCCCATGACAACAAAGTATCATAGTTGAGACATATTTCCCCGTATCAATCCTGAGCTAAGCTAGATGACAGTGAATGCCCTTTGAATTTATTTCTAAATACCGATATCCTGCTGCAACATCCTACAATGACATAAATGATAGTGGCTCACCTGATATTTCCATCTGACTGAAATGCATCTGGCTTGGATCCCAGCTTCATAAACTTCATTCTGAAGTATATATCTTGCACTTTCTTCTGCCAATGATGTTCTTCCAGAGACAGGACTAAAAAATCACCGGATATTATGCATGTCATTCCACCCCTTCAAAGTTCAAACTGTAGACCCCTGGAACACTGAGGAATTTAGGATTTTGAGATCAAACATGAACTTGGGTGTTGGAAAACTCTATCAAAAAGAGATGGGTGGAGATGTGAATGCAAAGAAAAAGTTGGTCAGGACAAAGAAATAAACAAATGATAGGTTTTGTTTTCTTTATAGCTCCCTTCTCCCTCCCCTCAAACAATGGTGAGTTTTGCAAATTTTGTTTTTATGGGCTTGTTTCCCAAGGCTCAAATAGAGCCCCTCAGAGTCCAGCCAAATAGTCATCAACCTAAAGTATTTCCATCCTAGTAAAATAATAATAACGCATAATAAATGCATAAAATCAGAGGCAATAACAATGACATTAACAAAGTCTGGCAGCAAGCTTTGCTTCCATTTTACTTCAACAAATAACGTCCATCCCATTCACTCTTGTCTCATCATGTGCCACCGCAGGAGAGCAACGTTATATCATATGGTTGTCCACAATTTACTCCAATGGGGGTGTCACATGCTTTAATTTATTTTCCTTCCTTTTTGTTACACTGGTGTACTGTAATAGACTATAGTCTTATAGTTGAGACCACAGGGGATCTTGTTCCCAAGTTCAGCAAGAATCTCCTGTAGACAAGCAGGGAGCACACAAGGACAGTAATGGGATTCCCATGGCCTCCTGTGATGCAGTTTTGTGTTTGTTGGTCATCTTAAGAGACACATTTTTCTACCAAGTTGCCTTCCCTCAACTTTTATATCAAGTTCTGGCAAATGGGCTTAGTCTGCACCTTTCATTTTTGTATAAGGATTGGCTAACCATGCCTGAGAAGTCAGAAGTGGGAGCCAAAATCCATACTTTACTCAGTATCAACAAACATATGGGTTGTTTGATGATGCTCTGCTTTGAAAAATGGGCTAACTTAACTTCCTCAAGCAAATGGACAAGCTAGAAAAAGCCAAGGAAGGCCTGGAAGATGGAAATATCAATGAAAATATGTATAACTGAGAACTGCATGCAAATAAGTGAAATGTCATTTTCATGGTTTCATCTGATTATTAATATGACATGGAGGTGAAACATCCAAAAGAGACTGTTGGCATCACATATTAAAGCAACTTCCATGCTGCAGATAAAGAATGCACCACACATACAAAAGGAGTTCTAAAATGTGCCACTACGACTCTTATCACAAAAATACGTTAATTGAAATACGAGAAAAGGAATTAAAAGTATTACACCTCATCAATAGAAAATGCATATAAATTTCAAATGTAATGTAACAAGGTAAACAAAGAAAACACATTGAACATTATCAATGTCAAAGCAAGATCTGGCACAAATATACAAGTCCACTTTTATGAAGAAAAAATTAAAGCAGAACATGACAGAAGGAATAAGCAAGCTGCAAAGTCTCACTAGACAAGGGGTAGACCAAGAGGATTGAGAGTTGTGTTTGATCTGGGAATGATCATTTCTTAGGATGATACGTACATGTCATGTGAAATTAGTCACCTGTCTTCATGTACCACTGGTATTGTAGATGACAAGGGTTCAACATACTAAATAGATCTATGATCAGGAAAAGCAAGAAATGCAACAAACTATCTAACATAGCTCAATAGCCAAAACCACCAAAAATAAGGCAGGGAAGAACCTGGCACTAGAAAATTTGGCGGAAATTCCGACGGCCAATTCGTCGCTATTCTGACACATAATCGTCGCAAGAGCGACAGTTCGAGGGCGGACAAACTGTGGTTTGTCATGCCATCGCAGTTCCGACGCACGTAAAAAGTGTCTCACTATCGACACTTCTTCCGTCGCTTCCGAACAAGAGTCACTCTTCCGACATCTCACAAACCGTCGTGCCTCCGACATTTGTAAACTATCGCACTTCCAATGAAATGTGGTTCGACGTTTGGAACGTCGCTCTTCCGACCCCTATAAACCGTCGTAATTCTGACCCAACGTGGTCCGACGTTTTGGACGTCGCTCTTCCAACGTCTGTAAGATGTCGCAATGTCGACGATATGTGGTCCGACGTTTGGAACGTCGCTCTTCCGACGTTTGTAATCTGTCGCAATTCCGACGATATGTGGTCTGACGTTTGGAACGTCGCTCTTCCGACGTTTGTAATCTGTCGCAATTCCGACGAAATGTGGTCCGACGTTTTCATATTGTCTCTCTTCCAACGTTTCTAGGTTGTCGTAGTTCCGACGTCTACAAGGCGTCGGTAGACCGACGGAGGGTTCAATTTTAAAAAAAAAAATTGAAACTTTAAAAGACGAGAAACGTTGTTTTGAATATATTATATGAAGTAAAACAGTCCATGAAAGTGAAATAGCCGTATGTAGAATAGTAAAGCAACAGATAGAGTGCCGACGTCCATTGTTCCAAATACAAATTAAAGTACCCAAAACCCGGCAACAGAGAAAAACGCTAATCATGTGAGGAGTGTGATATGTCCAAAATATAAAAAGACCATCAGACCATATCAATAAACCAGAAACATAGACCAGCATCGCTAGTTTTGAAGGCAGAGTGATAAACATTAATCATTTTTTTTTCACAAGAGAAAAAATGATGTTTTGAATATATTATATGAAGTAAAACAGTCCATGAAGTCATTAAATTTTCACATCTGAAGATTGGAACCCAAATATCCATCCAGAAAAGTGGAAGTCCCACCCCAGACAGTGATAGAAAAATACCCCATGTCACATACGGGGACTTGATATAAAACCCAGTAACGATCCACATGGAGATTATCGACAAATCTAAGAAAGCATCCAAATATGCCCAAGGCATATATAAGAAAGTGAAATAGCAGTATGTAGAATAGTAAAGAAACAGATAGAGTACCGATGTCCATTGTTCCAAATACAAATTAAAGTACCCAAAATCCTTGAACAGAGAAAAACGCTAATCATGTGAGGAGTGTGATATGTCCAAAATATAAAATGACCATCAGACCATATCAATAAACTAGCAACATAGACCAGCATCGCTAGTTTTGAAGGCAGAGTGATAAACATTAATCATTTTTTTTTCACAAGAGAAAAAACACTGTTTTGAATATATTATATGAATTAAAACAATCCATGAAGTCATTACATTTTCACATCTGAAGATTGGAACCCAAATATCCATCCAGAAAAGTGGAAGTCCCACCCCAGACAGTGATAGAAAAATACCCCATGTCACATACAGGGACTTGATATAAAACCTAGTAACGGTCCACATGGAGATTATCGACAATCTAAGAAAGCATCCAAATATGCCCGAGGCATCTATAAGAAAGTGAAATAGCAGTATGTAGAATAGTAAAGCAATAGGTACCGACGTTCATTGTTCCAAATACAAATTAAAGTACCCAAAATCCTGCAACAGAGAAAAACGCTAATCATGTGAGTAGTGTGATATGTCCAAAATATAAAAATACCATCAGACCATATCAATAAACCAGCAACATAGACCAGCATCGCTAGTTTTGAAGGCAGAGTGATAAACATTAATCATTTTTTTCACAAGAGAAAAAACGTTGTTTTGAATATATTATATGAAGTAAAACAGTCCATGAAGTCATTACATTTTCACATCTGAAGATTGGAACCCAAATATCCATCGAGAAAAGTGGAAGTCCCACCCCAGACAATGATAGAAAAATACCCCATGTCACATACAGGGACATGATATAAAACCCAGTAACGGTCCACATGGAGATTATCGACAATCTGAGAAAGCATCCAAATATGCCGAGGCATCTATAAGAAAGTGAAATAGCAGTATGTAGAATAGTAAAGCAATAGATAGAGTACCAACATCCATTGTTCCAAATACAAATTAAAGTACCCAAAATCCTTGAACAGAGAAAAACGCTAATCATGTGAGGAGTGTGATATGTCCAAAATATAAAAAGACCATCAGACCATATCAATAAACCAGCAACATAGACCGGCATCGCTAGTTTTGAAGGCAGAGTGATAAACATTAATCATTTTTTTTTCACAAGAGAAAAAACGTTGTTTTGAATATATTATATGAAGTAAAACAGTCCATGAAGTCATTACATTTTCACATCTGAAGATTGGAACCCAAATATCCATCCAGAAAAGTGGAAGTCCCACCCGAGACAATGATAGAAAAATACCCCATGTCACATACAACGACTTGATATAAAACCCAGTAACGGTCCACATGGAGATTATCGACAATCTGAGAAAGCATCCAAATATGCCCGAGGCATCTATAAGAAAGTGAAATAGCAGTATGTAGAATAGTAAAGCAACATATAGAGTACCGGCGTCCATTGTTCCAAATACAAATTAAAGTACCCAAAATCCTTGAACAGAGAAAAACGCTAATCATGTGAGGAGTGTGATATGTCCAAAATATAAAAAGACCATCAGACCATATCAATAATCCAGCAACATAGACCAGCATCGCTAGTTTTGAAGGCAGAATGATAAACATTAATCATTTTTTTTCAGAAGAGAAAAAACGCTATTTTAAATATATTATATGAAGTAACACAGTCCATGAAGTCATTACATTTTCACATCTGAAGATTGGAACCCAAATATCCATCTAGAAAAGTGGAAGTCCCACCCCAGACAATGATATAAAAATACCCCATGTCACATATAGGGACATGATATAAAATCCAGTAACGGTCCACATGGAGATTATCGACAATCTAAGAAAGCATTCAAATATGCCCGAGGCATCTATAAGAAAGTGAAATAGTAGTATGTAGAACAGTAAAGCAACAGATAGAGTACCGACGTCCATTGTTCCAAATACAAATTAAAGTACCCAAAATCCTTGAACAGATCAAGAAAAACACTAATCATGTGAGAATTCAAAGTAAAGTTAATATATTAACATTGCGAATAAAATTACACCGAAGTCAAAAACATTGCCTGGCCATACTCATGGCAAATTTTTCATCAAAAAATCAAAAAATTAAGAAGAATGCCCTCATACGGGGAAACCGATCTTGAACGTTTAATTTACAGAATTCAAAAATATTACTTAAAGGTCCAGCACAGTAAAATAAACTAAAAGCAGCCCAATTAACTGGGCCTGCTAAGCAAGAAAAACAAATTAACCAAACTAATCCTCCGCTGGTTCCTCCACGATTCGGCACCATCCTTCGGAAGGTCCAGGATTGCTAGGTGCTACCTCCACATGCATGCCACGGCTCCCCTCCTGAAGGCCCGAATGCTGGCCGGCTTTTTCCGAGCTCAGACCCGCCGGACGGGTGCATTCTTCCTCCATTTGGGCCTCCTCGCGGAAGACCACAGTGACTAAAGCCGTGATTCTTGGGCGGTTGAGAGAGCAATTAAAGGAAAATTGCGCAGTGCGCGTCGTGGGAGAAGGTGAACTAGCGGTGGGAAAGCCAGGAGCAGGGGAATCCATACGATGGCCAGATGCTACAAGCCGACCCTGCCCACTCCTAGTATTTGGATATCGACCTAAGTAACAATCACTGGACTGGCCGGAAGTTGACTCTGTTGAGGGGCTGGAGGGAGCGCGCCGAGGTTGACATCTAGTGCTCCCCCTGCGGCAACGCATCCTATGATGCACACAAGGCATGGGTGCAATCTCAGGCACAGTGGGCACAAGAGGAGACGAAGAAGCAGAATTCCAATTAACAGAGGAAGACAGACAGAGATAGAACCGAGAGAAATGCAAATATGCAGCAACGTCTAGGCAGAAGTTCAGCTGGCCACTTCTCCTTATCGTCACAGTTAGCAGGCAGTGTAATCCAGCAACCGGCTTGTCTGAAAAACCATGGCTAAATGCCATTTTTTCGACCCGTCTGCAATGCAATCAAAGGATGCCCGTCATAATTAATCTCTGATCATTAATAATGAGAGCCGAAGGCTGGATCAAATTGGAGCATGCGGAATCGCTAAGAGGAGTGGAGGTCTGATCTTGAACAGTGTTAAAAATTAATTAATGCAGATTTGATGTGAAAATTTAATTGAACGGCGTTAAATGTTAATGCGATTGATATGAAATCGCCATATCCATGTCCCATCACCTTAAACGCCATCGAATGCACCCGCAGCCGGGAGCAGGGCAAGTTTTTATTGAGGACACGTGGCAGAAATTGATTGGAGCGGATCTTTGTTTGGGTCGCTCGCGTAGTGGAAATCCGGACCCGAAAAATATTAGGGCGAATTTGATAAGAAATTCGCGTCACAAAATTGGCCGACGTCAGCAGGCTATTTTGGAACGCGAATTTGGTTTGAATTATGGTTTATCGCCGTTTGAAGTCCGGCGGGCTCGACTTTAGAACAATTTTGTTTGATCCCATCTTATAAAATTTGTGTTGGTTTTCTTTGATAATACACATATTTATAATAAATCATGGGAATACCACACTAAACATGTGGAAAAGTTATATAAATAATTATTGAGAACAATCATTTTTATGTAAAAATATCCAAAGGCGAGGTACGTAGCCAGAGAATCGGGGTCGTGGCTTGTTCAAATACACCGGCTCTCCTAGTAATTTGAATGGGGTTTGCACCTGCTGCAACAACCTAAACAAAAAGGTTTCATTTCAAATTATTTTCCACAAATTTAAGATACAACCATTGTCGGTTTTGTATTTCCTAACAAGCTCATAAATTTTGACAAAAGAACCAAAAATTTTTAATACCTAATAGCAATTTTTTCACTCAAAAACTATCTTAGACTCAATAAGCCCAACCCAAAACTAAAAAACCAAACACCATAAGACCCTACAAAAATGAATAGATGATCTTAATCTAGTACTATCGACAAAAAGTTACCTTTACACCCTCACTTATTAAACCATGTGCTGTTGAATTTTAACTTCAACTGCTGCAGCAGAAGGACGGATGCAGCAACAACATTTTTTTTTGGAGGTTGCTTGCATGCCATCCAGAAATTTAATTCAGCATTTAAAATTCCTGCAAGTTTTTTTTGTAGACGGCCACAGCCATATTTCTGTATAGGATTGTATTTAAACACAACAGCCAGCATTAACGCAATTCACCAACCAGAAATTAAACAAACAGAAATTTACCCGACAGTTTTGTAAATTCAAAAGGAGGACACGTAGAGCATTAATATTGGATCGCATGAAATTGAAGGGAATCTGAAAACCTGAAAACCGGACCCGAATTTTTTATAGGGCACATTGGATTGAGAATTCGAGTTAAAATTAGGCAGACGTCAGCATCCCATTTTCGAACGCGAATTTGGTTTGAAATTCAATCTATTCAGACTTTTGAAGTCCGACGAAAAGGGTTCTTTAATGTTTTGATAGTTTAATATATACATATGTTTTAAACATATGTTATATATATATCATATGCGAAATGAAAGGTGGGCCATAGAATTTACTTTTAATTTTATTTTTTTTAAAAGAGAGTTTATTATAATATGTTTTATATGTTACGGCATATAAAAATAAAAAGGTTGAAAAAGCTTGGTAGTTTTTTTTATAGACAGTACGTAAATTTTTTATTACACAGCAGTGTGTAAAAAGTGAAAGACTGAGTGTAACTTTTTAAGTGTGTATGCACAGCAGTGTGAAAGTGAAAAACACAGCAGAGTGTTTTAGAGATAGAGTATGTTTGTTTTGAACAGACAGTGAGTTGGTTTTATGCACTGCGTTTTGTAGCAGTCATAATTTTGTAATCCCTCTCAGTGAGGAAGTAGTGTAATAGTTTTTTTTTAGTTATTGAAGGGAATAGAAGTTTGTTTTCAAAGTATTGAAACTCTGTCTCCTGTCAAAGAAATTTTTATTTTCTCTGTGTTAGAGGAAGGGAGATTTATTCTCCATTCATTGTTCTAGAATTTTTCAATATTCCAACATGTGCAAGAACAAAAAATGTTGTGGTTCCATCCCCAGCTAAATCATTTGTCTTTGCCGCAGCTTGCCTTACCAACTTGGCCCCAATATTTTCAACTGGGTCCTCTAATTCAGCCAATAAAAAGGCCAAAACCATAGCATTGAGATACATTTCATTACACTGTCAATAACAATAAAATTTGACTCAGCCATAACCCTTTCCTTTTATTGTTGTGAAAAGCTTTATGCATTACCCTAATGTGGCTAGTCCATAGGCCAAGTAGACCACTGGGTAACAAATATGTTTCCTTTCACCTTTGAGTTTTCAAATTATGCCTACCAAATCTAAGACATTTAAGAGGGGGAAATAATACAACGTTAAAAAGAAAACCAGAGCACACATCTACAAATTACCTCCTTAGCTACTATCACACCATCATTAACTATTTTTGGAGAACCATGCTTGCTCTCCAAGACAACATTTTTCCCTTCGCCCCAAGGGTGACTCCAACAAGATCAGCAAGTTTGTTCACACCGCCTGCAAGACAAATTGACAATGCTTTCAGTAAGTGTGCAATTGAATGCCGGACCATATGCCAAAACAACCCTCCATGAAAAATTAAAATAACACATTAAAATCGAATATAAGTGGACAAGGAAAGATCCACCGCAGTGAAGTTTCACGTGCAGGTGACCTTCCTTTAAACAAAATTTTTTCTCTGACCTGCAATTTTTTTGTCACTGAGCCATCCTTGTTGAAGTACAACTCCTTTTCCATAGCTCTTGTATTAACTACCTTCTCTCCGTCGCGTAATCTCAGAGTCCCTCTTCTGCTTGAGCGATTAAAGGAAATGGGTGAAAAAACTGAAAGAGAAGACAATTGTCTGCCATAATTATCAAACATTGCACCCAACTTCTTCCCCTTTCCATTGTTACCCAATGAGGTAGATGTGGCAATTGTTTTCATATCGCCCAAAGTAGAGTCCATCTTCTCTTATGTTGAATATATAATTACAAGATCTTCATATTAGTATGAACCTTAAAAAACATGACTCCCATTGCTAAAAACCACTTTTAAGTTGTAACAGGCAAACTAAACAACTATCGCAACTTTTGGCAACTTCTGGAGCATTAAGAGAGAAATAACCAAAGAGAAATACAACCACAATCCTCATTTTAATGAGACCGGACTATATATTTGCATTAAGATAATAGAAAGAAATCACGACTATATTAAGGCCAGTACAAAACAATCTTTAACCAGTGTCTCTCGCGGCCTTCAGGTTGCCATGCTAGAGGTTGCATATTTTTAATTTAAATTCTTGACCTCTCATGCCCATCTATGAATGTATCCAATGGGATATCTACATCAAATGCTCCTTTATATCCCCAAAAACAAATTCCCTACTACAAGAGCACCAGTATTGATGGATCACCCCACACCATCCCACCCACTAGAAACGGTGAAAAAGGAAACCCAAGAAACCTTCTGAAATATCTCAAGATGACTATATGGGTGGTTCTTATGAATCAACCAACCATTTAGAACATGCTCATCAATCCAAACCATAAGTATTATGTGACAATATTCAAGCAGGCACTGAATCGGATTTCTGAAGCTATGTTAGAGAAACCCTAAACTCTCACTGAAAATAGGTGAAATGTGGCACCACTCAGGGATTGACATGTGCCAATTGGTACAAGTGGTAGACAATTGGCATGCTCAAACAACGAGGTGATGCAAAAATGACATGAGGGAGAAAATATCAGAAAAGCCCCAAATCTGGAGAACTAAAGCTCATCACCAACCTGAGATTGACAACTTTACATGATGTAACCTATGAAATCGTAAATGGAGAAATCATAATAACAATAAAGTAACCTATGTAACAATAAATTCGGATTCATCCTGGGAGTGGTAATGGGAGAAATCATAGTGAACAACAGGAAACATGCATAGTTGCTTGCAATCAAATAGATGAAAAAACACATACAAAAAACCTAGATAATAATCATGAACAAGCTTAATATTGAATTATGAACTGTAAAGGAACTTACAAAATGTGACATTACGAACTTGGTCAAGCGCACAAGAAAAAATATCCTAGACATGACCCTGGTTGACAAGTTGTATTGCTCATGATGCAAGAGGATTTGTACCTGCACTGCCAAGTCAATCAAAATCCATCATTATCTATACGATAAATACAAGTAATTGATGTAGTATTTTTTACTCTAAGATGCATTCTTATGATAATGTTAGAACATATGTTGAAAATGTCAAAACATACCTAAATAAGCTCCTCTTCGTTTCAAGAAAAATTTATTGGAGTCGCATGAACTTGGAACAAGCCTCCCACGATCTGAAAGAGTAGCAACTAAGTCAACAGTGACTTTTTTGTTGCTACGCTGGATCAAGGGAGGTGTGATCCAAGATTAAATCGCTCCAATAAATTATTCTCTACTAAACAGGGCCAACCACGTGAAGGTGGAAGCTCTTATGGCCGCTCCCCCCCCCCCCCCACCCTCACATCACTCTCAATTCCCCAATACCCAATCTATATTTCATTTTTTACTTTCATGAGCATAAAAAAAAATATTCAATAACTAATAAAAAAACAATTCAACAAAAAGTACGCAAGGAAACATTGCAATTAATGCTTGACATAAAAATAGTATGATAAATGAGTTTTTTATATAACGCAAAAACGTTCCAAGTATGGTAACGTTTGTCTTATAATAATACAATATTTTACATTATCAAATTTTCTTTTTCTTCTTCCTATTTCTAAAGCTCCTAATTACATCATCAATATCATCATGCTCTGCTCCTGTTTCGTGCCTTTCCACCCGCAGTGCTGACCTAGTTGCGTAGTCACGATGTCTGGTCTCATCCAGTGACGAGGCATCGCCTACAAAAACAAATAATATTAAATTTTAATTGTCAGTTTTTAAATATCATTGAACTAGTTTGGTAATATTAATAAAAAAAATTGCAATGAGATTATTTACCTGGTGCACTAGTTGTCGCCGCTGACCTAGTTGCATAGTCACGATGTCTGGTCTCATCCAGTGACGGGGCATCGCCTACAAAAACAGATAATATTAAATTTTAATTGTCAGTTTTTAAATATCATTGAACTAGTTCGGTAATATTAATAAAAAAAATTGCAATGAGATTATTTACCTGGTGCACCAGTTGTCGCCGCTGACCTAGTTGCGTTGTCACGATGTCTGGTCTCATCCAGTGACGGGGCATCGCCTACAAAAACAGATAATATTAAATTTTAATTATCGGTTTTTAAATATCATTGAACTAGTTCGGTAATATTAATAAAAAAAATTGCAATGAGATTATTTACCTGGTGCACCAGTTGTCGCCGTTGGGACTGTTGCCCTGTCTTCCTCTCTGGTGGTAAGATCCTCAAGGGAAACATTCTCTGTCATTTAAGCAAAAAAAATTATAAGGACAACCATCAAGGTATAATTAGAAAAAATTATAAGTGGAAATTAATTACCGTCACGGCCCTCACTGATAGTAGCATTGTCGCCCTGGTCCCCACTACAATGATCAGGTTGCACGTGAGGATCATCTACATCTAGCTCTAAAACTGGGTTATTTTCCTCGTCGGTAGTGCTGCTCCCCTGATTTAAACAAATTTGTTAGACATTAAATTTATGGATGAAAACAAACATATTGAAAGGTTAATGTTTTACCTTATCAGGCATTCTAGATCTTGGGACCTGCCCCAAGCTTATGCAACGTTCAACTACGGCTTGATAGCCAAAATGGAAAGCGATATTTTTATCTTCCTCTGTAGTTTCTGTTCCGAAGTCAACACCCTACATTACATATGATTGTGTATTTTTAATCATATTTGATAGGATTACAAAAAATTTGGAAGGCGATACAATTAATTATAAGATGTTTAGCTACTTAATTACAATTCTTGCGGCTAATTTCAAGTAGCTGCCCTGGCCTAGCTTGTGATGGCCCTTTTTTTCAATCCTAGCTTTGGTTGCCTTTGAGGTGTCAGGAAACCTAGCATCAAAAGATTGAAGTGAGATATGACGTAGCACACTTTTATTTTAGACATAGAGAAAATTAAAGCTATTGAATTAAAGTTGTAATTTACCTTGCGGGTCCAGTTGGCATTTTTCCTTCTTTCTTTGCCCTTTTCTCTTTTCCGTCATGGATGAGTGCTCTCCACTCACTCTCTGAAACTGTGAGAGGACACTCATATCTAGGGTTAAATTGCAATTGCGTCCTATAGGTGTCCCTGGTATATTTCAAATATTTTCCGGCTACCTGAGCCACCGCTGTTCTGTCAAATGTGCCGACCCCAAAAAGGGCTTCTAGATAATCTAGAAGTTCTTTTTTTAGATTGGAATTCTAGGAATTCCACCCTGTACGTATGGTTGGGCCAAAAATTACCAACGCATGGCTCTCCAAAATCCTGTAGAACTCATTGTTTCCTACACAGAATAAAACCAAAAAAAGAGAAGATATTATCATTAATTTAAAAATAAAAATCATGATAAATATGTTTGAGATAAAGTACATGAAATAGTTAAAATATTAAAATTTACCTGGGAGTTGTACATGCTTTATAGGGACACCCTCATCGTTCACCAACAACGTGCCATTAATGGTCCATGTGGAGCTGACACGTGTAGCTCCAGGAAACGCAATAATGTAGTTGGCCATATCAGCCTCATCATTGCCAACACGTTCAGCGGTTGGCTGGGTGTCTGCTTGGGCAGGGTGTGTTTCTTGGCTGGCACCTAAAGGAGTAAAAGGTGTACGAGAGGGTTGTTGGGCAATCTCTTGCCCTTCTGTCCCACTACTACCAACACTGGGTTCAGCAAGTGCCAGAAAACACTACATACAAAAGAACTTTTTGTTAGTTTAGTCAATGTAAAAATTAAAAATCAAACTATCACAATTCATCTCATGCGGAACAAAAAAAATATCCTTTTGACTTTTTATTATTACCTGATATCTATTTAGCTGCCTCATAAGATGTTGTATCCTCTCTTCTGTTTCAGGTGTTTGAGGCGCATCTATCAAAGCATTAAATTCCGACGTTGCATCTCGTGCCTTTTTTGGCAACAACAACACTGGAGATAGGGATGAAAAAAGCTCTTCCTCAAAGAGGGAATCATCAGGCGTACCATGGCTAGGTGTATGCATATTTGAACAAAATTAATATTATTTCAATTATGTAAATAACTAAAATACCTAAAGATAGAGCAATGCTGGCACTTTACATGTTCTTCCGCTGGCCTCTTTCCGCGATCATCCTGTCTCGGGGTTGTTCCTGCACTTCTCTGATCAGTCTGCCACATTGCAATAAAATTATAAATGTAAAAACTTGAAAACAATATCTAACTTGAAAACACAAAATGAAAACTGAAATAATTTCTAATAAGACACTGGAAGACAGAGTTAGAGTTTAAAATATGCCTTGCATTGAATTCAGTCCTGGAAACATGTCATTGCACATTAAGGCACCCAAACATTCAATCCACGAATGATATATTTAAGTAGGCTTCTCCTATTCTGGGAAAACACCATACCTATAATGCATTCACTTGCATGTATAAAGGGAAAGAAAAACATGTTTTCATACAACGGTGACAAAGGCATCTTGGGAAAAGGTATCTTCACTTTTTATTTATGTTGTTCACCCACACCACTCTCATGTTTTCACTAATCCTGTTTTGTCATTTTTGGATTCAAATTAAGTTAAGGCCTTAAGTATTTTTTGACCTTTCGGTGTAGTTTTTATAAGTGGCATGTATGGATTTTCCATTAATTCTGCACTTTTTCTCTTCATGCGCATGTTTCCATGGAAATCAAATGCATGATTTAGTCCCATACATTTAACAAGTTGTTGGATCAACTCCATAGGAAATATCATGTTTCCTATTCAAACAAAATTTATCTCAATTAGGGTAGGTAGGAAGGTTTTACCTTTGTATTAATAGGGCACTTCTAGCTTGCATTTTTATTATATCTTTCAAATTTAGTGTCGTTTCAATTAGGGCATGATTTTTTGCAACTTTCAAGGTGAGAATGAACAAAGAAAAATTTTTGTGATGGATGACTGTATATGACTCCATGGCCAGAGGAAAAGTCACTAATCTACTTCTTCAAATATCTATAGTTCTCATTCACCTCATACGGAGATGGTCCCTGATTTTGAGCCAAATGTTGCAGCAAAAAGTTCCCCCCTCCATAATTTGATATTCAATGGAAATTTCTTAAATTGATGATGGGGCATGATTATGGAACATTGGCACATACATATGTAATGGAATTCCAAGATCATGATATATGTTTGCATATTTTTATGGCAATGTTTCACCAAGTCCCCTGGAGGTGGGAGCGAGGGGGCGAGGGAGCGGCCTATGCAAAAGCTCCCTACCAATTTTCGGGAAACGTGGGGGGACGTCGGGGTCATAAAAATTATAAAATTTAATATTTAAAATGTAACTATATTTTTGCAAGGAATGTATATACAGTCATCATACACTTGCATCATGAAAGATAAATCATAAATGATAAAATTAAAAATCGATGAATGATGAATCATATAATTGAAACAAATTTAAAAGTTAAAAGTTAAAACATACATCATACAATAATGCATGTAAGTTTTTAAGTTTGTAACTATATAATCATTAATGTAACTACTAACAATGTACAATGAAAATAAAGTTTAAGATATTATATGACATATTATATCAAGATTCAAAATAGAGTTTAAACTGAAGTTTGCAACTCAAGTCTGAAACATAAAACTTAAACGCAAATAAGTTATGTATGAAACATAAAACATAAAACATAACATATGAATATCAAATGATATCATAATAATGATAAATGAGCATAAATGCTCAAGTTAATGCCCCACTAGTCTCTGCATCCAACTTCTGCACGAATATATCAAGATCAACCATGTCACCATCTGAATCAGAATCACTTGGATTCTCAAATATGCTAAGTGGCACATCAAATTTTAACACGAAACCATAAACTAAAAGGGGCAGTGAGGGGACGTGAGGGAGCGTGAGGGAAACATCCCCTAGAAGTCCCCAAGACCCCGGAGCGCGAGGGGGTGAGGAATCTAGACCCCTAGGTGGGGGGGCGAGACCCCGTGTAACACTGGTTTATGGAGGTGGTGGAGCAAAAAAGAGCTCAAATAGAGCTGAAATTTTTCACATAAAAAGGACTGTGGACTTGACTAATGGTTCCATTTAAAAAATGATATCTAGACAGAGAATAAGTGTAGCATGCAAACATGCATTGAAAATCCATATGAGTTTGCATTGTATTACTTATGATGGATTCAAATTTGGGTTTCAAAATGCCAGGTTATGGCATGATTTTGTCGAGAAACCCTTAGTTGGATTCTCATGTTGGTTTAATTTATATTTTAAGTTTGTTTTGCAATCTTTGGGTGATAGTAACTCATGAACTAGGTTACCAATGTGTAACGATCATATTTCAAGAATAAAGTTGTGATTTTTTTATATAATTATTATTATCTATTAGCTACGAGTATTGACACCTAATGCCTGGAATTTTGAGATCTTGATAGCATGGATAATTTCGAAAATGTTTCTAGTAATGTTAACATAATAACTATCATTACGTGTCTTCACTTTTTTCACCATAATAGACCTGTGATATGGACTCATCACACAACTCCATATGCTATGTCCCAACAAGTTCAAACTGGTTGAACCTACCTCATAGTGTGGTTATTAAGGACAAGTTGCTTGATATATAACTCGATAGCATAGACCACGTTGCAGTTCTAAAAAAAATCCTCAAGTGTCAAAAAAACTTCACAATATGTTCTACTATAAAGCCTTTTTGGATACCTGAAATAATATATGTATCATTGATGACTTTTAAAGTATGACAAGATCCAGAGGGAAAGGAAATCAATGGAAGAGTGATCCACCAATGAGAACATAGAATTTAGCATCAGATGAGTTAGAGTCTAGGAAATTGAAACCCTATAATTTTAATTAGTGATGAAGGACATCACATAGGTAATTATATTTTCATGTAGAATAATCTGTTAATTCAAATTTAAACCACATAATATGAAAGGCATACCATAAATTTTTCCACGTAAGTCCAAACAACCTATAAAAAGGGAAAACCTTCTTTTTCCATGGGAAATAATTTACCTTTCCTTTTTCAAGACAATCTAAATCACAAAAAATATGAACTATACTACACACATTCTTGGATAATGTGAAAATGGAAAAGGAATACCCTACACAAGTGATGCACACATGTACATTTGAACACTAATAGATTTTTGTAGTTGAAATGCAATGCTTGTTTTCATTTAAATGTAGGGTTTTTAAAGCAAGGAGAAATAATGGTTGCCAAATAATTAATAAGCGTTTCTTTGGGAAAAAATTAAATCTTGTATTGGGTGATGAAGATAATAGAGGGTATTGAATCTTGATTCTTGACATCTAGAGAGAACCATACAGCCTAACACAATCCAATGGAATTGACCAAAAAAACCAAAATAGAGTCAACCCTACTATAGGAGGAAGGGCCTGCAGTAAGAACTTACCATTTTGCAAGAGCTGGGGGCGAATGTTGTTCTGCAAGAGCTGACGGTGAACGCTGAGGGTGAATGCTGAGGGAAAATGTTGTTCTGCAAGAGCTTAGGGTGAATGTTGTTCTGAAAGAGCTGAGGGTGAATCTAAGGTGAATGTTGTTCTGCAAGAGCTCAGGGCGAATGCTGAGGGCGAATGTTGTTCTGCAAGAGCTCAGGGCGAATGCTGAGGGCGAATGTTATTCTGCAAGAGCTGAGGGGGAATGTTGTTCTACAAGAGTGGAGGGCGAATGTGCGCGTGATATCAGACGTTAATGTAGCACACATGTACATTTGAACACTAATAGATTTTTGTAGTTGAAATGCAATGCTTGTTTTCATTTAAATGTAGGGTTTTTAAAGCAGGGAGAAATAATGGCTACCAAATTAATAAGCGTTTCTTTGGGAAAAATTTAAATCTTATATTGGGTGATGAAGATAATAGAGGGTATTGAATCTTGATTCTTGACATCTACAGAGAACCCTACAGCCTATCACAATCCAAT
This sequence comes from Pinus albicaulis, assembly GCA_034641835.2. Classification (NCBI taxonomy): domain Eukaryota; kingdom Viridiplantae; phylum Streptophyta; class Pinopsida; order Pinales; family Pinaceae; genus Pinus; species Pinus albicaulis. The sequence continues at coordinate 436,037,831 of CM076573.1, read as the reverse complement.
GGAATTGACCAAAAAACCCAAATAGAGTCAACCCTACTATAGGAGGAAGGTCCTGCAGTAAGAACTTACCATTTTGCAAGAGCTGAGGGCGAATGTTGTTCTGCAAGAGCTGAGGGTGAACGCTAAGGGCGAATGCTGAGGGAAAATGTTGTTCTACAAGAGCTGAGCGCGAATGCTGAGGGCAAATGTTGTTCTGCAAGAGCAGAGGGCGAATGCGCGTGTGATATTAGACGTTAATGTAGCTATTGCGACAAATACGAAACAATAAAATCATTTTTATGTAGCACGCATATAAGTTTCGAATTTTTCTGTAGCGCGCATATAAGTTTGGTATTTTTATGTAGCGCGAAAATAAGTGTCGTTATACCGACGGCGGAAAAGGCGTCGCTATTACGACGGGTGCCTCCAAACGTCGCAATGGCGACACCTAGACATTGTGTCGCAGTTGCAACGTTTGGAGTCGTCTCAATACCGACGCTTTGGGCCATGGTGTCACAATGGTCACGTCTTCCTCCAAACGTCACAATTGCGACACGTTTTTAAGTGTCGGTATTGCGACACTTTTCTATAGACGTCGGTATAGCGATGGTTTCGGGCGGGATGGAAAAAATTTGGGAAAATTTCCGACATTTGGTCAAAAGCGTCGGAACCAAGTGTCGGAATTTCCGCCAAATGTAGTAGTGTGGATGTTTCTCCATGAGATTTCCATTATAAAAGAGAGAGAGAGGGGGGGTGCACTATTACACCAAATGAACAAAACAACACTAGACATATAAAACTAAGACAATATAAGCCAACTTTGGAGGATAACAGGAGTATCTTCTTTTTGAGTGTCGTGGCTAGAATTAGCTGGGGTGCTCTGGTCATAGCAGAACCCTGCATTGGTAGAGGGACCTGCAACTCAAGTTTCATGACTCCATTGATATAGGTGGAGCTGTAAAAGGATAAGAGCAATCCCCCTCTCCTGCTTATTAGGGTTAAACCACATTGTCCTGCTACTGCACTGGCCATTGAAGTGCCACAACAATTTAAAACCCTTTGTTGTGTTTTGTTCCTCACTATATTCTACAATTCGCCCTCAATTCGCCTACAACCTCAGAGTCTATTGGGTTAGTTCAAAGGAGAAGAATCCATATCCCTATAATTTGAACAGACCCACAAAATATAGAGTGTAGAAATTCAAACCTACAACCATCTATATCTCATAACCAAGATAGTGTAGAAGAAAAAATAGCGAATTTGAATGGGGTAAAACAAGGGAAATACCAATCTGATTCTTCCAGAATAAGAGAGCATTCTTCCATGATCGATTTCTCTTCATATCTCCCACAGATTTCTGAACATCGGAAAAACTTGAAATATCTCCACCAGCTACTATGGCTTTTGAGTCGTTAATGGACTGTGACCACTTTAGGGTTTTAGAGAATCCATGCTTTTGCAAGAATCTGGAAAAAAGCAAGCATCATAGGTAAGAATGGAATCATGGGAAAGAAGGCATAAATTTCAAACAAGTGGAGCGGGAAACAAAAATTGAATAGGTCGATTAAGAAAATTTGAATAGGTGGAACAAGCGGAGCAGGAAAAAAATTTGAATAGGTATAAAATCTAAAATTTGCTTTCACATAGTCTTAATTCTAAAATCAATCTACTTTTTAAATTAGACCTTTAAGAAAAAAAATCATATCCTAGTTTCTCGATAAGGAACAATGTTCAAATCAAACACCCTTGTGAAGAAGAATGCTAAGGGGTTTTAATTTTCTCCATTGTATTTTATTTATAAGATTATATCTAATCAATTCTAAATTGTACACAAAAATGAAAAGTTAAGGAAGTAGAAATTTATTTTCTAAAGTATGTAGGTTATTTGTATGTTTCCGTACATAAAATGGTAACTTTCATTTGGGAAAACATCCACTCATTTCCTATGGTCATTCAACCATGTCAACGATTTTGGCTCTAGGAGGTTTGTATTGTATGAATGATAATAATAATATACATAATGATATTTCACACAAATTTTTTAGTGCATATTCTAATCCTATGCAAACTTTTGAAAATACAAATATTCATATTTAAAATTCTAATGTTCCATATACTAAACCATTATATGTTATTCCTAATGAATAAGTAAATAATTTATGTCAACATACCTAGACATATGCCCAGGAAATAAATAAGTTGTGCATTAATCCATTACTTTTATTTTGTTAGGTAATGTGAGTTTTGAGATGAGTTGCATGCCTAACATGTGATTTGAGTAGCCATGAACCAAGGGCTTTTAAGCCGTCAAAATCACCTAGGGATCACATCCAACCTAGGCCACACCATCCCTTAACTTGACTGGATTTTTTCCCACATAGTTTCAAACCAATAATTTTCTCACCAGTGATTGTATCTTACCCATTATTTCACATTTCCCAAGGCACAAATCAAATATTTGGATGTATCTTGGATGACTTGTCACATTCCATGACTAGCTTCATGCATATTGAATAAGAATTCCCATCATTTAAGAATTTTTTGGAGGGTTTTCATGGCATAGTTTTTAGGGGCTTAGGGGTTCGATGAATAGGAGATTAGGGGTTAGAGGTTTAGGGTTTAGTAGTTAGGGGTTAGGACTACAAGAATGAGTTAGTGCAGGTTAAGGCGTTAGGGATTGGGGGCTTAGGGGTTAGGGGATCTAGGTACATTTAGGGGTTAGGGGAGTAATGATTTAGTAGTGGTTAAGGGATTAGGGATTGGGGTTAGGGAGATCATAATGATTTAGTGGTTAAGGGTTTAGGGATTGGGGGTTAGGGGTTAGGGGATTTAGGTGCCATGTCACAAGTATTGTCTGCTAGGAAGGCTTTCCAAAGAAGTTGGCTAGCATAACTATGACACTATTATGGAATTAGAAGGGAAGAGAAAGGCAAAGGCTCATGTATCATATGAGAGAAGGAAGCAATTGGAAAAATTGAGATCAAAAGAAGTGGAGTTAGCCAAAAAGAAGCTTACCCCAAAGATGGATAAGATAAAACTTGACAACATATTGGTCAATTTCCTTGACCCTTTATTGGTTATTCAGAAGGAGTATGAATACACCACCGTTAATATCAAGGTAACTAGCCCCTTGCAGATCAAGGGCTACAAGTTGTATTTTTCATCTAAACATCAACATACCACAACCATGCTTACAACCATGATATGTTTTTTGAGGAGGAGAAATCTCGTCGAGATCAACATCCAGAATCCATTGCAAAAAAAAAGTACAACTTGTGGTGATTACAGATGAGCATAGATGAATAGCTACAATAGATGTCAAATGTGGAAATTATGGAGGAAAAATATGAAATTCATCTTCCTTTTGCATTCGAGCGAGAGGAAAATCAATCATCAATGAAAATTCAAAATTTTCAAGCTGAGCAAGATCAACCAAATTGGGGGCAGAGTTTGGGGAACCTTCATAAGTGAATGGGGCCTATGTGATATGGCTACGAGTTATCTACCGCCACACAATCCAATATGCAAACAGTAAACATTGTAGGCATAGGGTTAATTAACCCCACACATAGTGGAGTTAGCGCCCGAAAATCAGCTTTCCCCAAAGATGGAGCTCTTAGCTTTAATAAAGTATTAGATAAGTTGCATGTTGTGCTCAATGAGGCAGTCAATTTTGAAAGTGAAAAGAAATTATTTCTGAAGATGAGGTTTTTGACTAGAAAGATATAACTACACATAAATAATTACACTGTTGATACAATAATAATATAATCTGCAAATAGCCTTCGACTCACATTCATGATCTGAGTATATAGTGAATTAGACAGAAGTAAGAAAACAATTACTTCTTCAAATATAATTCGTTGAATTTGGAGGGCTTAGGGGATTGGGGTTTAGGGGTTAGGCGATTTAGGTGTTGTTAGCTCCCTGTAATCAGCAAGATTGGCAAAGTCCGACCGTCGGGAGAAACATCATTTCAACCACTTTGGGATTCTAGGATCTAGCCCTCCTAAATTCGGAGAGGGATCTCTCCAATAAGTGCAGAGATGGATTTGTCTTTGAAGTTTTGGTTATGATATTAGGCTAATTATGAAGGCCAAGGGTTTGTTTTTTTTTTGGATGGTTGACATTATTATTGTTTGAGGTGGAAAGTTCTAAATGCAAATATTTTCAAAGGTGAGAAGTTGCAAGAAAATAGAACAAGCTTTGGCCAAGAAGATAGATAATTGCAGGTTTTAGTCCATTGGGCTATGGAGTCATAATAGGGTTTAATTGAAACAATCAGGTTCAAGAGTGGTCCATGGGGCAAGTCATCTATGTCTAAGGATCTCTTTGAAGTTTGATTTATGGAATGAAATGAAACAATAATAAGGGGAATGTAAACAAATGAAGAACAAAGAGCAACCCAGGATCTGGTAAGTACTTTGAAACTAGCCAACCTTTGATATACTCTCCATAGAAAACATATAAAAACAGAGGAAAACTTGAAGGCAACTATTGGAGTAGAAACTAGCGGTCCGGGCCCACCGCAAATCCTCTCCTAGCTCTACTTTACTTGTTTACTTTCAAGAAAAACACAAAGATAACACAGAATGGCCTAGGATCTGGTAAGTACTTTGAAACTAGCCAGCCTTTGACACATTCCAAGGGAAACTTTCAGACATTCTTTGTGATAAAACTAGGACCAGGGCTCACCATATCTTCCTTAGTTCATCTTTACTTAACATGAAATTAAAATAACATTCAAGAAAAATATTCAGATAAGACAATAGGATGAGGGAACGCCATCATTCCTATGCTTAAACTGAATTAAATCATTCCTAAATAACACATATTGGAAGAAAACATTCAAATAAAGATTTTCAGTCAGAGAAGGGTACTGATATATAGTAGGTCCTAAATCTATGCATGCTATTATTTATAAGAGAAGATGAACACAGTGAAAACAGAAAACAAAATAACAAGTTACAAAGAGAAAAACATCACCATTAACATAGACCAGGATCCCATAAATCAGCTTGTATTGATGCTCCAAACCAGTTACAGCTTTAAGTCCAATGCTTTAGTTTAGCAATCATCTACACTTCCCAGACTAACTTATCTGTCACAACCAGAGCTCCAAGAGCCAATGAACACTATTTACAAGTAGAAGTCTCAAGCTCAATTACATTTCAAAGTTTAGTAACCAAATCAACCAACCCCTCTCTCATCTTCTCCAGAAGTATTTATAGAAGAATGAGGAGGTGAGATCTGATAAAATATATCTAAAGATAATTAATACAGACTTAATGACTTCTTGGCCTTTGGGGGGCTTGATGAAGAAGCTTACATAGGTTTCCTCTGTATTAAATGATTTACATAAATATTTAAGCTCGGTGGGAGCTCTTTTTGACCTTTGAGGCTCTGTGTGATGTCAAAGTAACTATGTTGATATTTTGTCATTAAGTTTGTTTGCATATTTTACTTTCTAGTGGTTGTGAGGTAGATATCTGGTCTTGATCAATAACTTCGGCCTCTGATTGAATGCTTCGAGGCATAGGTGGCTTTGTGGTAGCTGGGAGGAATCCATTTGCCTCAGCTGTGATGGTGGAAGTATCTTGTCTGATGAACCTTTATGATTTTACCTCTAAACTGTGCTTTAAGAGGGGGATTAGGCTTTTGATAAACCATCTTATATGTAATCCCCACAGATCTATCTTTAATCTTCTATTATGGTATATTGTTGTCTTCGACACTAATACTCTTTGATTTGTGCCTGCTTTACTGTGTTTTGCTGGTGTGCAGGGTTGCGTAAGGATGATATGGCATCAATGCTTCATGAATCATTGATAAAACGTGGAGCTACTTATTGCGAACGGTTTCCTCTGGTGAATCGAAGGCAGGAGGATCGTCACCCTGCTACCTTTGAATTTTCTTCAAACATAGCGGAAAAAAACTTTAAACCCTGCAAAAATACACAAACGTTATGAAATCCTACATGTATAGGTTAACTGCTTCGGAATGACATGTGGAGTGAGCATGGCCATTGGATGGCATCATCCAACGGTCGAGATTTATTTAGAGGAGGTCAAAAGAAAAGGAGGAAGAATTAAATTGGAGCCATTGATCGCGCAAAGATCGACGGTCGAGAGTGGAGGTGAATAGTCCAAGCAAAGGAGTCGCTTTATTTGGAGAAACGGAGAAAATAGGTAAAAACCTTTGTTTCAGAGAAAAATGGTTAAAAATGGTGTGTGGGGTTCGGGATGATCGTGGGCCATCGGATGAGACCGGCCCACAAGATCAACGGCGGAGATCATATGTCAAAAACCTTATAAAACATGCCCAAACTTCAAAACTTTTTAATAAAACCCTGCTGAATAAAGTTCCCAGGTCCGGATTTGCTGACTGTGCGAAGGAACGATGAAGACCTACCCCAATTAAATTTGCCTCGTGAATGCTGATGTGGCTTTGGGGGCCACCGGATCTTGTGGGACTGTTGCCTGTTGTTGTGGACGAGGGGAACGAGGCGATGGAGTATGGGTCGTCGATCTGCAGATCATATCGATGGCGGAAATTCTTTTATGACTGCACCGTACCTATGGTTATCACACGGGCTTCTTTGGAGCGCGACCACTGTCCGATGAGCAGCCTCAGATCGGACGACACGCATCAATATCGCACCCACTCCACATCCGACCTTTACCACACAATGAGGGCAGTTTTTGAAAATGGGCCCAAGATACATGTTAGCCGGTGTATGGAATCACTGCGAAATAAAAAAACCCGCCTCCCTCTCAAAAGAGCTGTGATGGATTCCGCCCAGTTTTGAATAGTTAATGACTAAGATCATTTAAAACCCAAAAAATTAATATAACAAAGGTTTAAGCTTCAGGGCGGAAATATTTATTCGAAGTGGATAGGTGCCCGACTGCGGGGCCGTGGGTTATATGGAATTAAAATAGGCCTAGGGCTTTATGCACATGAGGGCCAATCGCAATCGGAAGTCGGGTCCAGTCTTTCAATCAACCCATTGGAATCTTACGATGCGATTGGCGCCTCGGGACTTAAACTCTTGGTCCTGGGCGTAGGTTATATGGAATGGAAAGCGGCGGGGCAGGGTTTATATATATGTGACACAATCGCATCGGAAAGTCTGATGCGGGTATTTTTAATCAACCCATTCTATACTTCCGATGCGATAATCATTGAGGGGACTAGCGCCTAGTTCTTAGAGCATGAGCACATGTGGGGAAGTGGTTAGGGGGCTAAGTCGAAGGGGGCTAAAGCCTGAAACAAAAAAATGTGTATTTTTTATAGATTTTCAATGGTTTTTAAAGGAATTTGAGGGTTTCGGTAAGGTTAAAAAGTGAGTTCTTAACCTTGTAAAAATGATTTTCATGAATGGAAGAAGAGGAATCATGAAAATAAAGGAGTTTTATGGAGAAAAAAGGGAGCAAAATGAAGGTTATTTTTTGAGCGGACGGAGGGAAAAATGATGATTTTGCAGCATTATTTTCACTTGGAATTTTAGCAGAAATTTCTGAGGTTAAGGAAATAGCAGTGAAGATTTGGACAGAGGCATGAGGCCTTCAAGAGTCTTCAAGAGCCAACATTTTTTAGTAATAAAATTTGTTCCTTGAAGGCTCCAAAAAGTTTTAGCCACCTTTTGCTATAACAAATTTTATAGGTGGCTAACAGGTGCATTTAGGGGTTAGGGGTCGAATAATGAGTTAGTAGTTAAGGGATTAGGGATTGGGGGCTTAGGGGGCCCAACCCAAACGCGTTTGGGTGGGTGCACTCAACCAAAATGACCCGACCCGAATAGGTTTGGGCAAGTGCCCTCAAACAAAATGACACGGCGCGCCCGACCGAAAGAAGGCACAAGGGATAAAATGACAAATGGGTCACACGAACGTGCACAAGGCACCCGTGCGGTCACAACTTAGCAAATTTGATACGACTGCCCTCAAATGAAACGACCCAACCTGAACGTGTTTGGGTGGGCGCCCTCACACGGCGTGCAAGACTGAACGAAGGCACAAGGGAGAAAACAGAAAATGGGTCGCACGAACGTGCAAAAGGAACCCTTGTGATCACAACTTAGTGTTGGGGTTCCCATGTTTTGGCCAGATTGGCAAGACCAAAAGATGAGACAACATCAGAACCGCTTTTGGGCCCTAGGATCTAGCCCTCCTGGACCCGGAGAGGGATCTCTCCAAATAGAGCTAAGAATGATATATCTATGAAGCTCAGATTGAAATGTTAGGCTAGTTATGAAGCACAAAGGAGGTTTTAAAATGATTTGGTTGAAGGGTTTTTGGGTTGGTTAGGATATCACAGACTGGGAAAGCAATGGGAAGAAAGGAACAGAACAGCAGGAGGCTTCAGCAAAGAGGATAGGCCTAGACAGTGCCATCCATTGGGCTATGGAGTCATGAAAGGAAATTACTTGCATCCACTAGCCAAGGCTTTCAAAGGGAAAGTCATCTAATACTAAAGGATCTTTAGATTAGAGGGTGGGGTGGAACATTAATGAAGGAAAGTGAAAGAAAGAGAACAACCCAATTTCTGTCTATAGATCAGGTCAGAGGTCATTTAACTCCAGACCTGCTTGGACATACTCTAAGGCAGCTCTCAAAGAGACAAAGGGGCTGCTTATAGATCAGACCAGAGGTCATTTAACTCCAGGTCTGCTTTAGCAACTCCAAGGGACAAACAGAGATAAATCTAACAAAGAAGCATCCAAGAAGCAAACCCCCAAGTTCATACATCAGCCAACAGGCAATAACATCCACTGCACTGGTTAAACCACGTGAATTCACTCTTAGACAACACACAAAGCATAAAACATTAAAGGTAGGGAGAGCAAGAAACATAGGGCACCTAACAAGGGTGAATCCTATGTTATACTTCTGTTGCCTACCAGAAGAACATGAAACAGTATGAAAATGTAATAGATAGAGTTAGAAAAACATCACCAATAGCAATAGACCAGGATCCTGTGAAATGTGCTTTGATTAATTGATGCAAAACCAGTCATGTACAATAAGCTCAATGGCTGTTACAGTCCAGACTTCTCCTCCCAGCCTATTACATACAACTACTCTGCTACTCCCTCCCAGGACTGTTCTAACAGTCGGAATGAATCCCTTTAACAGCAAATGCCCAACAACTGAACAACAACAACAACAACCTTTACAATTCGTTCTTTGGGGATTTGATAGGAGAATGAGAAAAACAAAAGTAGATGAACATTGAATTGATCTCATTAAGACAGAATCGTCAGAGGTGTCCACGCCCATGCTGCTTAATGGCTGCCTGCAACGCTGTAAGTGCTCTAAGACTGGTTCGAAGATCTCTCTCAGGTCGATTTTGACCTCTGATATGTTCCTTGGAGTCCTTATGGTGGTCTGGAACTCTGTGCTGCCACTCTGAAATAAATGAACTGGGTGGAAGATCTGCGGTGGCTCCATACTTCCTAGCTATTTTTGGCCCAATAAATGAGCTTCAGTCAGTGTATTTAATTGTCTCAGGGCTCGAGAAGGCATGGAGGACGTTGTGGGAAGGTGTACCTCTGGAGGAAAATGTCCTGCTGTTAGGTAGCGCAGTTAAGGCATTGCTGGTGCGCTCATTAGTCTTCAAACAGTGCCTTTCCTTTGAATGCGGGGTTAACATTAACTATGTCAACAGAAACCACTAACCCCTTTTGAATCCCTCTGCATGGTCTGCTGGCAAGTGTCGAAATGGCCCCTCTGTACTATCTTCACCGTAGAGTAAACCTGTTACAAACCGGGCCGTGGCAGAGAAATGCTGTGGAGGCCAGAGGAGTGGTGGCGGAGCAGCGGAGAAACAATGGAAAGAATGAAAAGTGGCGGAGAAACAGTGGAAACAACGGAAAGGAGCGGGGAAACGAACGTACAGTGTAAAACCCAAAACTTAGTGTCAGGCCGAAATACAAAGGAATGAATGAAAAACAATGGAGCGGAAGCTTGGGAAGTGGGACCCGGCAGAGGCGGAGGGCGATAAAATCAGAACCGTCGGATCCAGGGGAGGACCTACGGCCAGGATCTAATCGCAACAATCGCAATCGGAGGCCGGAGCGAGTGGCAATCGCAACACACCTTTTGAAAGTTCTGATTGCGATCGAGAATGGGGAAGCGATTGAGCGACAACCGTTGATCTCGGGTCCAGATCAACGACGGGGATGTAATCGGAGGTTCACAATCGGAGGACAGGAGACAGGACTTGCGATTGCGATCAGAGGGGATTTGCGATTGGCGGAGGACCGTCGGATCGCGGGGAAATGGACGGATGGGATTGAATCGGGAGGCGGAGAGAAGGGGATGTGATCGCAACCGGGTGGAGGGTGCGATTAAGTGCTGGCCGTTAGATCATGGGAAGGATGAACGATCGGGGTGTAATTCGGAGAATCGCAATCGGAGTTCGGGAGACAAGCCATGCGATTGGTTTTGCGGTGCGATGGGCGAATTGCATGTGAGATCGTTGGATCGGCGGGACAGATCCAGCGATCGGGATGTAGTAATCGGGGAGCGGTGCGATGGGGGGATCGAGTGGACTTCGCGGTGGGCCTTTAGCCATCGTCAGCCAGGAGATGGTTATTGCGATTAAATGTGGGAGGAGTGGATCGGCGTGAAATCGAGCGGCTGCTGCGACTTGCGATTGCGATCGGACGAGGGAGTGCGACGATTGGTATTGTTGTCGAGATCTTGTGATAGATCGATGGCTCAAAGCTCGTCGCGGGACTTATGTTATAAACAAATCGCATCGGTGTTTTTGCATTTACAAAGGAAAAGGACCCTCGCCGATCTTCCGATTGCGATTGGCGCTCGGGACTTAAGCGCTTGGTCCCCGCGCCGGGTCATATGTGGGGAAGTGGTTAGAAGGGGGTGGAAGAAAGGGGTTAGGCCTTATAATAAGGTCGGAAGAGGGTTTTTTAGCCCATTTTAATGGATTTTAGGGCTGGGGAAGGGGAACGACGAGAGAGGAAAAGGGAAAAGGCTAAACCAGGGAGCCAGGGCAGGATTTTGAGGTTTTGAAATTCAAGGTAGGGGAAGGAAACAGGGAGACGAAAAGTAGAGGCTAGGTAGGGGTGAATAAGAGGAAAAGAGGGCCTTTGGGGATTTCCACTGTGAGAGAGGCCCAAACAGGAGAGACGAGGGGATTTCATCAAAGGATAAAAGACACATAGAGGCTTCAAGGAGACTGTGTTTTCAGAGGGAATGCATTCCTTGAAGGCTCAACAATGATTTAGCCCCCTATTTTCTTGTCAAAAATTTCATAGGGGGGCTAACGGTGAGAAAAAACTCCACATAGAGTGGCTTCTTCTTGGAAAATTGAGAATTAAAGTGTCCTCTTGGTGTAGGCAGTGCCTGTTGCTTGAACCATCAGATCTCTTTATGTGATCTGGCAGCACCCACAACCCATAAAGACAACATATCGGCCAAAACTCTTCCCACACACTATAGTCCTAACATTTTTTCTTCTGGGTGCATTTCGACTTGCAGACCCTTTTACATCATTAATTTTTACAAACAGGAAAAATAAACCTATTCTACTTCTACCCTTATTACTCCATGAGACCAGATTAGACTATTGGCCTCACATGTTTCTCTACCTACACTACTACCTGCTAGGATTATATTGTCTAGCAGGTGTCTTCTCTACATTCTAAGACAGAAATTTAAACAACTAATCTACTTTCTCATAGGCTGAGCTTTATTGAGCTTCCTACCTACCCTACTCTAACTGGAATATTTACAGTCTAGCTTACAAACATTGTCTTCCAATGCAACCAGTCCTTCAAGTGATCCCATGGCTGGTCCTTCTTGCTCAACTCCTTGAGCATGCTGGATAGGCAGGGAAGCTCCCACTCTTTTTGTTCATCAACAGCAGCTTTGAAGAATTTTCTTGCTATCTGCAGCATGCTGCTCAACAAGACCTTTGATCTTTCTTCAAATGTATGCAGGAAGTGTGCATAAGGATCATGGAAAGATACCTGGCTATGAATGTTTGGTAGGTTGGATTCGACCAGGATCTCTTCTTCTTCCACTGGATCAAGAGGAAGACTCTCTTGAGAGAGAGAATCTCCATCATCTTCTGAACTGGAGGACTCATCGTATATTGCAGCTGAGTCCTTCTGGAGCTCTGACATGTCTTACGCTGTTGGACCGAGCTCTGTGAAAATATCTACGCATTCGTGAGCGGAGATATCTTCCGTTACCTCCTCCTTCTCAAAGGAAATCTCTTTTCTTTCATCCTGCTCACAAATCTCTTCTTTGCTTAACTCATCATCTTCTGAAAAGAAAAACTGCTGGTTACCAGCTTCACTGATGATCTGTGGTAGAGCAGAATGAAGATTCAAAGAATCTTCATCTGCTATTATACTGTCATAGCTCTCACCATTAGTGTCATAAATAGGCGGACTTGACCAAGTCAACCATTCTGGGCGCACAGCAGGTCTTTCTTCGTTCTGATCCATAGAGGAGTCTTCTGAATCTGAATGATCAAACTCACAAGATGAGTGAGCAAGAGTGTGTGTTCTATAGAATATGTCTGGGGTGGACTGCTGGTTTAATATCCGGTCAATCTCTTCTTCTGTCAAAAGAGGGGTTTCCCTCACATCATGGACAGAAGAACAACAGTCCTCTTCTTCTCGCATTAGCTGACTGGGAGGTGGGATTTCCTCTTGAGCCTCTTCTTCCATATTAGATTCTGCCTCTTCTATGTAATCTCCTGTTTCCTCAAGGCAACTTTCCCTATCAGCCTTTGCTAATAGGTCCTGATATTCTCTGGTTAGCGTAACACAAGACATGGGTAAGCAATCAGGCAGCTCCTGATCACTAACCTCTTCATCTTCTACAGATTCTTGAGCATCATATAGGTCCTGCTCATCTTCTAGATCTTGAGTTTGTTCTTGTTCTGAAGAAGACATGGGTTATTCTAAATATTCATCATATGCATTCATATCAGCCATGTACCTCTCCAGCACTTCGCCAAACATTTCCATTATTCTGCATACTTTATTATACAAAGCATTATACTTTTCATCCCTGTCCATGTTTGGATTCATGCTTTTGCAAAGAAGGCTACTGTCTCTTCTCAACCAGTTCAGAGTCCTTCATCAGTGGAGTCATCAGGTCTTTGGATCATAGGGAGTGTGGAGTCGCCAGGTGGATGATTATGAATATTTGAAGCAGGATGCTGTCCACCATCAGCAATTAGAAGCCAATATTAAAGGCAAAGTGGTCTCTTCCCTAGTGGAGTCGCCATTATGTTGGGGTTCCCATGTTTTGGCTGATTTGGCAATACCAAAAGATGAGACAACATCAAACCACTTTGGGGCCCTAGGATCTAGCCCTCCTGGACCCGGAAAGGGATCTCTCCAAATAGAGCAAAGAATGATTTATCTTTGACAGCTCGGGATGAGATAATAGGCTAGTTATGAAGCACAGAGGGGTTTTAAATGAGTTGGTTGGAGGGTTGCTGGGTTGGTTATGAGATCATAGACTGAGAAAGTATTGGGAGAAAAGGAACAGAGCAGCAGGATGTTTCAGCAAAGAGGATGGGTCAAGAAAGTGCCATCCATTGGGCTATGGATTCACGAAAGGAAATTACTTGCATCCACTAGCCAAGGCTTTCAAAGGGCAAGTCATCTAATACTAAAGGATCTTTAGATTAGAGGGTGGGGTGGAACATTAAGGAAGGAAAGTGAAAGAAGGAGAACAACCCAATTTCTGTCTATAAATCAGGTCAGAGGTCATTTAACTCCAGACCTGCTTGGACATACTCAAGAGAAACGACAGCTAAAGACAAAGGGGATGTATGAAGTGGGTTACTAGTTCATTTAACTCAGGTGCTTTGTAACTCAGGAGACAGACAGAGGCAAATCTAACAAAGAAGCATCAGAAGCAAACCCCAGTTCATTTCAGAGTATACCAATATCTTTGCTGGGTTAAACCATGGAATTACTCTTAGACGAGCACACAAAGCAGAAAACATTAAAGGTAGGGAGAGCAGGAAACATAGGGCACCTAACAAGGGTGAATCCTATGTTATACTTCTGTTTCCTACCAGAAGAACATGAAACAGTATGAAAATGTAAAAGACAGAGTTAGGAAAAAATCACCAATCGCAATAGACCAGGATCCTGTGAAATGTGCTTTGATTAATTGATGCAAAACAAGTCATGTACAATAAGCCCAATGGCTAATACAATCCAGACTTTCTCCTCCCAGCCTATTACATACAACTACTCTGCTATTCCCTCCCAAGACTGTTCTAACAGTCGAATGAATCCCTCTAACAGCAATCTGCCGAACAACTGAACAACAACAACCTTTACAATTCGTTCTCAGGGATTTCTTATAGGAGAAGAGAGAAAACAGAGGTAGATGAACATTGAATTGATCTCATTAAGGCAGCATCGGCGGAAGTGTCCACGCCCATACTGCTTAATGGTTGTCTGCAACGTTGTATGTATTCTAAGACTGGTTCGGAGATCTCTGTCAGGTCGATTTTGACCTCTGATATGTTCCTTGGAGTCCTTATGGTGGTCTGGAACTCTGTGCTACCTTCTGAAATGAATTAACTGGGTGGAAGGTCTGCAGGTCGCTCCAGACTTCCTAACTGCTGCCTCACTGTCCGAAATGAGCTTCATTCAGTGTATTTAATTGTCTCAGGGCTCAAGGAGGCATGGAGATTGTTGTAGGAAGGTGTACTTCTGGAGTAAACGCACTCTGCTGTTAGGTGACGCAGTTATGACTTGCTGGTGCGCTCTTAGTCTTCAAACAGTGCCTGAATCCTTTAAATGTGGGTTTAACATTAATTATGTCAACAGAAACCACTAACCCCCTTTGAATCCCTCTGCATGGTCCGCTGGAAAGTGTCGAAATGGCCCCTATGTACTATCTGCACCGTAGAGTAAACCTGTTACAAACCGGGCCGTGGCGGAGAAATGCTGTGGAGGCCAGAGGAGTGGTGGCGGAGCAGCGGAGAAACAATGGAAAGAATGAAAAGTGGCGGAGAAACAGTGGAAACAACGGAAAGGAGCGGGGAAACAAACGTACAGTGTAAAACCCAAAACTTAGTGTCGGGCCGAAATACAAAGGAATGAATGAAAAACAATGGAGCGAAAGCTTGGGAAGTGGGACCCGGCAGAGGCGGAGGGCGGTTAAATCAGAACCATTGGATCCAGGGGAGGACCTACGGCCAGGATCTAATAGCAACAATCGCAATCGGAGGCCGGAGTGAGTGGCAATCGCAACACACCTTTTGAAAGTTCCGATTGCGATCGAGAATGGGGAAGCGATTGAGCGACAACCATTGATCTCGGGTCCAGATCAACGGTGGGGATGTAATCGGAGGACAAGAGACAGGACTTGCGATTACGATCAGAGGGGATTTGCGATTGGCGGAGGACCGTCGGATCGCGGGGAAATGGACGGACGGGATTAAATCGGGAGGCGGAGAGAAGGGGATGCAATCGCAACCGGGCGGAGGGTGCGATTAAGCGCTGGCCGTCAGATCACGGGAAGGATGAACGGTCGGGATGTAAATCGGAGCATCGCAATCGGAGTTCGGGAGACAAGCCATGCGATTGAGTTTTTGCGATTGCGATGGAGCAATTAGCGCAGGGCCATTAGATCGGCGGGACAGATCAACGGTCAGGATGTAATCGGGGAGGCAGTGCGATCGGGGGATCAGGAGTGGACTCGCGATTGGACGCTAGCCATCCGATCGGCTGGGAGATGGACGGCTGCGATTAAATCGGGAGGAGTGGATCGGAGGACTGAAATCGAGGCGGAACTACTGCGACTTGCGATTGCGATCGGACAGGGGTAATGCGATTGAGCGCTGGCCGTCAGATCTTGTGACAGATCGACGGTTCACAACACATCGCGGGACTTAAAGTGTTAAAACGATCGCATCGGGACTTTTGTTGTTACAAAGGGTTGTGCACCCGCCCGACTTCCGATTGCGATTAGCTCTTGGGACTTAAGCGCTTGGTCCCAGCGCACGAGCATGTGTGGAAAGTGGTTTGAAAGGGGCTGGCGGAAAGGGGCTAGACCTTATAATAAGGTCGGAAAGTGGGTTTTGGCCCCTTTTTAATGGAATTTAAAGGTTGGAAAGAGAAACGATAGAGAGGGAAAGGAGAAAAAAGGCTAAACAAAGGGTAAGGGTAGGATTTTAAGGGAATTTTGGGGAAATTCAAAGGGTAAGAAGGGGAAGACAGGGGAACGAAGTAGAGGCTCGGTGGGGGTGAAATAAGAGGGAAAAAGGGGGCCTTTGGGCATTTCTTCATAGCAGAGAGGCTTTATAAAGGAGAATCAGCAGAGGGGATTTCATCAAAGGATAAAAGACACATAGAGGCTTCAAGGAGACTGTGTTTTCAGAGGAAATGCATTCCTTGAAGACTCAACAATGATTTAGCCCCCTATTTTCTTGTCAAAAATTTCATAGGGGGGCTAACACTTAGCAAATTTGATACGGCCACCCTCAAATGAAACGACCCGACCCGACCCGAACGCGTTTGGGCGGGCGCCCTCACAATATAGCGTGCCTGACCGAACAAAGGCACAAGGGAGAAAAAATCAAACGGGCTGCATGAACGTGCACAAGGCACCCATGCGGTCATAAGAGGTACTTAAGGAGTGTGACAGATTTGGTCAGGCGCCCTCACACAGCATGCATGACCAAACGAACGCATAAGGGAGAAACCAGAAAACGGGGGTTAAATGGGTTAGGGTTTGGAAATAGGATTTAAGGGGTTATGGGTTAAGGGTTTAGAGGTTTAGGGTTTAGGGGGTTTAAATGGGTTAGGTGTTTAGGGTTTAGGGGGTTTAATGGGTTAGGGGTTAAGGGTTTAAGGGTTAGTGGTTAAGGGTTTAGAGGTTTAGGGTTTAGGGGTTAAATGGGTTAGGGGTTTAGAGGTTTATGGTTTAGGGGGTTAAATGGGTTAGGGGTTTGGAATTAGGGTTTAATGGGTTAGGGGTTAAGGGGTTATAGGTTTAGGGTTTAGGGGGTTAAATGGGTTAGGGGTTTAGGGGGTTAAATGGGTTAGGGGTTTAGGGGGTTAGGGGATTTAGTAGTTAACGATTTTAGGGGTTAGAAGTTAAGGGCTAATGGGGTTAGGTTTTAGGGGGTTAGATGGTTTAGGGGTCGGGAATTAGGTTTTAAGGGGTTAGGGTTAAGGGTTTAATGGTTTATGGTTTAAGGGGTTAAGGGTTTAGGGGGTTAAATGGGTTAGGGGTTTACGTGGGGTTTAGGGGGTTAAATGTGTTAGGGGTTAAGGGTTTAGGGGTTAGGGATTAAGGGTTTAGAGGTTTATGGTTTAAGGGTTAAATTAGTTGCTTATTCTTTGCATCTCAATGTAACAATTTTGTAAGTATTGTTGCTTGTTGCCATGTCTTCTTTATTTATTAATTTATAGTATTTTTTAGCCATTGCTTTACATTTATTGATGAAAATGTCTATTGCAGTCAAACCAAATGTATGTTCAATCTCCAGTTTCAAACTCAGCCACAGTGTTGTCACACAATTTAAGTCCGGAGAATGGCCATCTGATGAAGTCTTAATAACCAGACTGTGCCTCATGACTAGTCCAGAAACCATACCCATGTACTGATGGCGCTCAAGGAAACGCGTTCGAACGAAATAGCCTGACCTAAGAAAACAAAGTGGACAGGGGAGATTGTTCAAAGATGCCTCCTAGGATGAGCATGGCCAACATTACTGCTCATATGCTACCGAGTGGAGATGGAGAGAAGAAAGTTGATGACCCTAAAAATGACCCAAGGCCATTCTTCAGGCACACCCGAACAAAACAACTCAATTACCAACCTACCTTTCACACGAAAAGCCAACCCCTACCCCCGACAAGAAAGCGATAGTTGAACGACCAAACGATGCCACAAGGGAGAAAACAGCAAAAGGGCTGCCAGAATGTGCACAAGGCACCCGAGCAGTCACAACTTAGAAAAACTGATACAAGCGCCCTCGAACGAAACGACCCGACCCGAATGTGCCTGGTCGGGCGACCTCGCACAGCGCGACATGGCGCGCCCGAATGAATGATGCCACAAGGGAGAAAATGGAAAACGGGTTGCCCAAATGTGCACAAGGCACCCGGGCAGTCACAACTTAGCAAAACTGATATAGGCGCCCTCGAACGAAACAGCACGACCCGAACGTGCTTGGTTGGGCGACCTCGCACGGCACGACACGACGCGCTCGAATGAACGATGCCACAAGGGAGAAAATGGAAAATGGTCCACCCGAGCATGCACAAGGCACCCAGGTGGTCACAACTTAGCAAAACTGATACGGGCGCCCTCGAATGAAACGGCCCGACCCGAACATGCCCGGTCGGGCGACCTCACACGACACGACATGGCGGGCCCGACTGAACGATGCCACAAGGGAGCAAACGGAAAACAAGCTGCAGTCACAACTTAGAAAAATTGATACATGTGCCCTCGAACGAAACGGCCCAAACCGAACGCGCCCGGTCGGGCAACCTCACATGATGCGACACGGTGCGCCTGACCGAACGATGCCACAAGCTGAGAGCAAATGGAAAACGGGCTGCCCAAACATTCACAAGGCACCCAGGCGGTCACAACTTAGCAAAACTGATACGGGCACCCTCGAACGAAATGACCCAACCCAAACACGCCCGATCGGGCGACCTCCCACGGCGCGACACGGCGCACCCGACCGAACGATGCCACAAGGGAGAAAATGGAAAACGGGCTGCCCAAATGTGCACAAGGAACCCAAGTGGTCACAACTTAGAAAAACTGATACGGGCGCCCTCGAACGAAATGGCCCGACCCGAATGCGCCCGATCGGGCGACCTCGCACGGCTTGAAATGGCACACCGGACCGAACAATGCCACAAGGGAGAAAATGGCAAACAGGCCGCTCGAACATGCACAAGGCACCCAGGTGGTCACAACTTAGCAAAACTGATACGGGTGCCCTCGAACGAAACAGCCCGACCCAAATGAGCCCGGTCAGGCGACCTAACACGGCGCGACATGGCGCGCCCGACCGAACAATGCCACAAGGGAGAAAATGACAAACGGGTTGCCCAAACTTGCACAAGGCACCTGGGCCATCACAACTTATCAAAACTGATACAGGCGCCCTCGAACGAAACAGCCCAACCCGAACGCGCCCGGTCAGGCAACCTCGCACTGCGCGCCCGACCGAACGATGCCATAAGGGAGAAAACGGAAAACGGGCCGCCCGAACGTGCACAAGGCACCCAGGTGGTCACAACTTAGCAAAACTGATACGAGCGCCCTCGAATGAAACGGCCCGACCCAAATGTGCCTATTCGGACGACCTCGCACGGCGCGACACGGCACGCCCGACCGAACGATGCAACAAGGAGCAAATGGCAAATGGGCTGCCCAAATGTGCACAAGGCACCTGGGTAGTCACAACTTAGCAAAACTGATACAGGCGCCCCCGAAAGAAATGGCTCGAACCGAACGCACCCAGTCGGGTGTGCTCACATGGCGCGACATGGTACGCCCGACCGAACGATGCCACAAACTGTGAGCAAACTGAAAACAGGCCACCCGAATGTGTACAAGGTAATCGGGCAGTCACAACTTCGCAAAACTGATACGGGCACCCTCGAACGAAAAGGCCAGACCCGAACGCACCCGATCGGGCGACCTCCCATGACAAGACATGGCGCGCCCGACCAAACGATGCCACAAGGGAGCAAACGGAAAACAAACCACCCAAACATACACAAGGCACTCGGGTGATCACAACTTAGCAAAACTGATACGGGCACCCTCGAACGAAACGACCCAACCCGAATGCACCTAGTTGGGCGACCTCCCACGATGGAACACTACGTGCCTGACCGAACAATGCCACAAGGGAGAAAATGGAAAATGGGCCACCCAAACATGCACAAGGCACTCGAGCGGTCACAACTTAGAAAAACTGATACAGGCACCCTCAAACGAAATGGCCCGACTCAAACGCACCCGGTCGGGCGACCTCACACAACGCAACACGATGCGCCCGACCAAACGATGCCACAAGGGATAAAACAGCAAACGGGCCACCCGAACGTGCACAAGGCACCCGGGCAGTCACAACTTAGCAAAAATGATATAGGCGCCCTCGAACGAAACGACCCGAATCGAACGCACCCGGTCGGGCGACCTCACATGGCACGACACGGCGCGCCCAACCGAACGATGCCATAAGGGAGCATTAAACGGAAAATGGCTGCCTGAACCTGCACAAGGCACCTGGGCAGTGACAACATAGCAAAACTGATACGGGTGCCCTTGAACGAAACGGCCTGAACCAAACGCACCCGGTCGAGCGACCTCAAACAGCGCGACACGACGCGCCCGACCAAACGAATATGCCACAAGGGAGAAAATAGCAAACGGGCCGCTCGAATGTGCAAAAGGCACCTGAGCGGTCATAACTTAGAAAAACTAATACGAGTGCCCTCAAACGAAACGCGACCAAAGACGTGCCGGTGGTAAAGTCTCCTGCGACATGACACGAGCGCGCCCAAGCCAGAGACGATGCCATAAGGGAAAGCAGCCGTGGGTTGCCCGAACGTGCACAAGGCACCCGGGCGGTCACAACTTAGCAAAACTGATACGGGCTTCCTCGAATGAAATGGCCAGACCCGAACGTGCCCCATCGGGCGACCTCACATGACACGCCCAGTCGAACACCTCACATTCAGACCTGATTTATCTACCTCTCCTCTCTTTATGAGAATCCCTGAAGAATAACAGTCCATGTGGGGAAAAATAAATGGATATATATATATATATATATATATATATATATAGATATATATGTGAGAAGGGATAAAGGTAGCAGTTGCCTCTCACATGTGCATACTATAGATATGGAACATGATATGAAAAATGTTTAAATCGTTAAAAAAAGAGAATTTCATTGTATATAAGGAATTCAACATAGAAGCCATGATGTTTGATATGATGTTAATATTATTCCTAAATATTGGATCTTCAACCTTGATTCAAGTACAAGACATAGACCCATATATATATGGAGGATATATTTGTGAATATATATCAGAAACTTTGTGAAGTATATATAATTTTTTAGTATACATGTTTCATTCAAGTTATCAAACTGTTTTTACTTGAAATTTTTGTGTCTTTCATAGAAAAATATGGTTGATATTTCAAGTTGATTCTCATCGTGTTAATATTTGAAATAAGTATCTTTCATATAAATATATGGTTAATAAATTGGTCAATTTATCAATGTTACAAAACAACGTCAATAATAATATATTTGGATCAATTTTATAAACATACGAAATATCTACAAAACTAAGATTCTTCTTAATATCCTTTTCATATTTCAATTATGAAGCTTATGATATACTATCAACACGAACACATAAAGTTGAAGTTAACGATCTGTTGAGGTGAAATAAAATTACACTTTTTATTTCGGTATTGCGACGCTTTGGAAAACATGTCGGAAAAGTGACGTTTTTCAAATAAGCATCGGTCTTGTGACGTTTGGCTTCAAAACGTCGCAAGACCGACGTTTATTTGAGAAACCTCGCTTTTCCGTCGTTTTCTCCAAAGTGTCGCAATACCGACGAATGTGTAAGAGACGTCGCAATTCCGACGTTTCATCCCGTATACGTCGTAAGACCGACAAAGAGTTTAAAATGTCGCATTTCTGACGACAAACATAAACATCGCAAAAGCGACGATGTCCCTAAATGTCGGTATAGCGACGGTTTTTGGCAGGATTTGAAAAATTGATAGAAACTGGGGAAATTTCTGACAATACGACAAAAGTGTCGGAACTAAAGTGTCGGAATTTCCGCCAAATGTACTAGTGGTAATATTAGTCCCTTCGGTTTATTAAATCCTAATATTAAGCATTAAATATTATTTGTACACTTTAATATTAATGCATGGTCCAATATCACATTATGAAAAGCATTGTCTCAATATGAAAATCAATCATGAGCGACTGTTGTTAATCATCGTTAACCATAGTCGATCAAGGTCTTCCATGGTCGAATGTCACGTTGTAACAAATATTGTCTCAATATGAAAATCAACCATGGCCAACCATGGTCATTCTTCATCCAACGTCGCATTGTGAAAAAAATTGTCTCAATTTTTAAATCAAGCATGGTCAACCATGTTTATTTTATGGTTTATAGTATTTATCTAAGGTTTTTATATACTTCAGGTTTATAATATTAATCTCTTAGGTTTAATATTATTCCCTTGGGTTTATAATATTGATAATAATGTGATTTTATCAATCCTTTGCGTATAAAATATTAATTTAATACTTTATTAATCTCTTGTGTTTTTAATATTGATCCCTTGGCCTTATTAATCCCTTAGGTTTTTAATATTTATCCCTTGAGTTCACCAATTCCTTGGGTTTATAATATTAAACCCTTGGGTTTATTATTTCTTTTGGTTGATAATATTAATAATCTCTTTGGTTTATTAATCTATTGAGTTTAAAATATTAAGTCTTTGGGTTTATTAATCTCTTGACTTTAAAATATTAATTCTTAGGGTTTATTAGTTTCTTGGTTTATAATATTAATATTTATTCCTTGGTTTTATAATATTTTTCCCTTAGGTTTACTAATTTCTTCGGTTTATAATATTAAAAGCTTCAGTTTATCTCTTCCTTAACTTTCTAATATTAATAATTCATTTGGTTTATCATTTAATCCCTTGGGTTTTTTAATCCCTTCAGTTTAAAATATTAATGTTTGTTTCATGGTTTATAGTATTTATCTAAGGGTTTATAATATTAATCTTTTAGGTTTAATATTATTCCTTTAGGTTTATAAACCCTTGGTTTTTTAGTATTAATTTGTTCGGTTTATTATTTCCTTGGGTTTTTAATATTAATCCATTGTGTTTATTGATCCTTTACTTTATTAATTCATTGGTGACAATCCCTAAGGTTGATTATACTTTTCGGTTTATAATATTAATAATCATGTCACTTTATCATTCATTTGGATTTAAAATAAAAATTTATAGGCTTTGTTAATCTCTTCTATTTTTAATATTGATCCCTTGGGCCTCTTGATCTCTTAGGTTTTTAATATTTTTCCCTTGGTTTCACCAATTCCTTGGGTTTATAATATTAAAACTTTGGATTTATTAGTTCTTTTGGTTTATAATATTAATAATCCCTTCAGATATTGGTAAGAGATATATACTTATTATAAATAATAATAAAATACTATTACTATATTATATTTGAATTATATTATAGTTTGAGTTATAACTATTAATATATTTAAAAAATTAATAATATTTTATTATTAAATAATATAATATTTTATATTTTATAATATTATATATATATATATATATATATATATATATATATATATATATATATATATATATATATATATATTATAGTTTAATATATAGTATGCATATAGTTAATATTATTAATATATTATAAGTAAATATATAAAATATATTGGTAATTATATTCATAAATATATAATAATTATTTTGGTAAAACACATGTGGTGGGTGGTGGATATAGGCCTATTGAGGTATATCAACTACATTGGTGAATGTGGTTGTAAATCTATTTCATATAAGCCTAATGGCATATATCAACCACAATGGTAAATGTAGTTGTGCTAGTATTACTTATTATGAGGTGTTGATTTGTAAACCCTATCTTATTTCAAGGGTTCGAGCATGAAAAGTTATGGATGGTGAGATTTCCAGATAATATTAGGAAAAAAACATGTCATTGAACGTATTGGTTCTCTTGAGAGAATGAAATAACGTCGTAAAACAACAACTTTTACAAAATGTTATAAATTGAGGTTGATTGAATAAATAAAAGTGTTTTTTTGAAGACAAAAGCATACAAAAACTTACGGGGATTGGCACAACTTTCGATCTTACTGTTAAATGTGAAGTTGCAATTGCATAAATCGGCGTCAACTCAGCCTACACATCCAACTTTTCTCCGCCGCCCACACCGACCACAACTACTCGACGCCAACCAAATACCACCGCCATTGAATTCACTATGCATTCATGTAATCCAATGAGAGAATTGGAAAATTATAGAGATTCCCTCATCTATAGATTTGTATTATCTCCTCTTCCTGAGTAAGCAAGCCAAGGCAAGGCCTCTCCTGTAATATGAAGTTGTGATTTTGTTTTCAGTTCTCTAGTTGTTATTTAATCTATGTTATGTTGTCTCTCTCTCATTGAATTATTATTTGTTTCTGAACCTGTTTTCTTCTTTGATGTTCTTCTCTGAAACCATCAACTGGTATTAGAGCGAGGTTGAGTATCTGTTGTGCTTACTTCCATCTAACAACACATAGTGGATGCACTAGATAAGACGTACGAGGGTTTCGTTGGAGTTGCGACGTGTGTATTGGAAGCCCGAGAATCCTCAGACATTGCAAAGACACTCACAACAGAGGCCGCATTCAAAAACTTCAAAGAAGAAATGGGAGAAGGGTTGCTTGAAACTATTATTAAGCAACTATAGGTGTGTCTAGGGTGTGGGGAAACCACTCTCCACTTTTCTGAGAGGGGAGCCAGAGAACTCCTCCAGTGAACACTCGCAGAAGATTGGAAACAATTCATAAGTTGTTTTAGTTGGAGTGTTTCCATCATAATTGTTGGGGTGTATTATTATGGTGAAAATTTTTAATTATGTTGAAATATATGTGTTTCGAATTTTAAAGAAGATAAAATTTTGTTTAGTTTGATTGTAAAATATGGTGAAACGCTTTATGTATTGCGAAAGGTGATATTTTTAGAAGTCAGAGGTCAAAATATAAAATCATTTTTAAAGGAGAAGATTAATTTTGACTTTTATTGTTGTAATAATTAAAGTTGTATTTTATAAGTGAAGTTTTATTTTTTTGGGTGCGAATTTTATTGAAAATGGAGGCAACAACAGTTATTGATATGGAGAAGTTGAGTGGGACTATTTTTTCACTATGGAAACCATAGATGGAGGATATACTGATTTCAAAAGATCAATATTTGTTAATCGAGGGTGTGGCAAATAAACCCTCATTGATGACAGATGAATAATGGAATAAGCTAGATGGAAAGGTGATTGCAACAATATGCCATAAAACTGGGAAAATTAGAGCTATCTTGTTAATGTGTTATATGTCAAACAACTGTGAAAATTTAATTATAGCTATGATCACTTCAGCACGTGTTGGGACCCTGAATTTTGATGATTTTAGTAGCGGTTTAATGAATGAGGAGCTACGACGCAAGTAAATTGTGGAAAATCGAGGAGGAGAAGCTCTAGCTCTAGCTGATCGTGGTAGGAGAATTGATCGAGGTTGACAAGGGAAATCAAAATCAAGGAGAGGCAGGATCATTTTCTTTCATTATGGAAAACCCGAGCACATGAAAAAAGAATGTCGAGCCTTGAAGAAAGGAAAAAGTTATCAAATATCGGCCAATACAAATCACAAGTCATCCAACACAAATGAAGGTGAGACTATTACTGTAGTCACAAATGGTGATGTGTTGTTTACTGTTTCAGTAGAGGATGCATGTTTATATACATCTAGCAGTAGCTTTGATTGGATCCTTGACTCTGGGTCATCTTACCATGTAACCCCATGCAAAGATAGTTTTGTTGCATATAATCCTAGTAATGATGGTAGAGTGCATTTGGGGAATAATAAATTTTGGATTATTGTTAGAGTGGGAGATGTCCAGATCAAGATGAAGGATGGATAAGATATATTGTTTAAACATGCTAGGAATGTACCGAAAATGCGCATGATTTTGATCTCTATGGGATGGTTGGATGATGAAAGCTATTCCATAAGCTTTGGAAAAGGACGCTGGAAATTAGCAAAGGAGAATTGGTCCTTGCAAGAGGACCCAAGATAATAAAATTATATAAATTGAAGGCAATGATGGGAAAATCATATTTGGTTGTTGTCACAAAAGAAGGAAATTAAACAGATCTATGGCATAAGTGCTTGGGTCATGTTGTACATGTCAACCCCTCCATTCAATTTTTTGGCCTACCGCCCCATATAAACCTTTCAAACCTGCTACCGTGGCCAAAAAACTCCATATTCTGCTTGTCGTTACCCTTTCCGCCCAAAAAAATACATTGTAAAAAGGCTCAAAACCCATAATTAAAAATTTTATCGGGCCTAGCTCCTGAGATCTCAGCCCCCTTGTTT
Organism: Pinus albicaulis; assembly: GCA_034641835.2. Classification (NCBI taxonomy): domain Eukaryota; kingdom Viridiplantae; phylum Streptophyta; class Pinopsida; order Pinales; family Pinaceae; genus Pinus; species Pinus albicaulis. The sequence continues at coordinate 436,011,610 of CM076573.1, read as the reverse complement.
TGATTCTCACATGACCCGGGCGCAAAACCGTGTGCCGGACAGGCAGGAGCTTATCGTCAGAGATTTCGGGCGAAGTCAGAGCCGTCCGATCCAATAAAAATCAACGGCCCGCGACCAGATCACCCGTGGTGGCCCCCCGCGCCCGAAAACCGGCGGATAATTCCGCACCGCCATTGCTGGGCGAGCGGTATTTCCCGCGGACCCAGCGATTCCATACGCTGGGTGACAAGTTTCCTCATGTACGGTGACTGAAACCGCTCATTTCGCGCGTTAAAAGTTAGATCAAAGACGTGCAGCGGAATTAATGACCACCGTCAGATCTTAGAGCCTCCATCCAACGGTCGTGGTGCTCCGGAGATGCGCGCTGATTAACCAAGCTCTCGCCCTCCCCGCGCGTTAACCTCCGGACGAAAGTCGGGGAGCGGAATGTATTTTGGTCGTCCGATCTTGCGCCCTCCATCCAATGGTGGTTATGCTCCAGAGCTACACGCGTTTTAACCCATGCCCATTACGCCCCTGGTCCACCATTTTGTTGCTCCACGATGCACTTAGAACCGTCGATCTCATTCAGTGAGCGTGTGGCCCATAATCACTCGCATTCTCCCCGTTTGACTCCGTCCTCCGCCACGTCATTTGTTCCTTCTAGCTTTGTGTATGCCTATGTGTCATCACCCCGCGTACCCATTGTATTATCATCCCCGCCATTTGTATATGTATATACTGCATTCTTATTCATCAATTTTTGTTCATATGTTGTGTTTTACGTGGAAAACCTACATTCCGTCTATTTATCAATATCTCCACTGTATTTTCTCCGCCACCCTGCATGTTCTTGCCATATGGCCATGTCTTCGATGTCACCATCATCTTCATCTCCATCCCTGTCTGGTTTTCCTTAACTGGTTTGTGTTTTTGTAGGTTTGCTGCGATAGAAAAATCATCATGATTCACTGCTTGGTTCGCAGAAGTCAAGAGCACCGCCCTCAACAGTTTCCGAGGAAGAAATTTAGGAGGGAAGCCGAGGGTAGTTGTTTTGAAATGACCTCATTAATGGAAATATAGATAAAATTCATTGAACCCTAAATACGCCTACAGAGGGAAAGATTACACAGCAAGAAATATTAATGGGGCAGCCTACAAAAATCAATGAAAGATCGAGAAATGCCTTGCCCTGCATTAAAGATCTGGCATTTTAATTCAAGATTAGAGGGCCGAAAGTACCATGCACAAAAACAAGCAACCTCAAGGTTTTATTGTAGCAGATTTCCCTCCTCCAACCAAGTACAGAACATTTGTATATTTTATTCTTTATGTCCTGTTTATGAGGAGATTTTCATCCTCAACATTTATTTCATAAAACAGCAGCAGAGTACTTTGTTAGGTCCCTATATTACTAGTATAGTCCCTTATCGTTGTTAGTGTAACCCCCTTGTTGTTATTATTGTACCCTTGTAACCCCCATTTTGTTATTATTGTGCCCTTAAATTATTATTGTTAGGTCGGTTAGGATTACATTGTGGCCCACTAGGATTACATTATGGCCCCATGGACTCCTATATATAGAAAGGAGGTTTTGTAAATTGTATCATCCAAGAATTGATCATTCATGTAATGTATTGGAGGTTTCCCCCTCGAAGTGGCTTATTTCTAAGGCGTTGATATCTCATTTCTTCTATTTTTGGAGTTGGTTACACAACATTTGGTATCAGAGCTTTGGATTCTAGGGTTTCGTTGTTCCAAACAGATCATCGTGGAATTTTCGCTATAACTTTTTTTCTACAAAGTTTCAGAAGCTAAAATTTTTAGGGTGCGAAGCCGAAATCCTAAGGAAGCTTTTCTAAAAATTTCAGAGCTTGATTCGCAATATTTTCAGAGATATCATCTGTGGAAGTTAGGTCTTGTTTCAAGCTCCTAAACAGGTCATCGTAGCATTTTCGCTATAAATGTTTTTCTACGAAGGTTCAGAATCTGAAATTAATATGGTGCGAAGCTGAAATCCTGAGGAAAATATTCAAAAAAATTCAGAGCTTGGTTCGCAATATTTTTGGAGATATGATCTGTGGAAGGTAGTGCTTTTTCAGGCTCCTGAATTGCATCTCAAAGAGGTGATCGTGGGAAAAGTTCAATAACTCTCTCTCTGGGCATCGGATTGGAGTGCCGTAAAACGTGGTCGCAAGTACACAGACTGTAGTTTATTGGCTATCAATTTCAGAGACAAAGGATGAAACAGTGACACGTGGCAAGTCGTACAAGTTCGATCTACGGAACCAGTCCATAATTAGGTCATTGTGGGAGATTGGACACAACATTGTCTTGGAGAATCCAAATCAGGTCATACCTGTGGCACTCAAAAGAAAATTTAGAGGGCTACTACAGTGCTGAATTTTAGATATTGAAGATCTGCAATCACAGAGATAATACAATTTCAATATCGAGCTCCTCAAAGCAAGAAAAAGGTGTGTATTTTTTTCAAATTGCACAAGTCTTGTTTGAATAATCAAGTTAAATTGATCCCAAGGGCATATTGTAGAATAGATATCAGTATTGGATTCTAAAATGGCCCCTAAAAAGAATTCAACACCCATTAATCCTTCATAAGGCTCTACTATGACTCATGAAGATGAAGAATGGCAACATGACATATCAAAATTACAAGAGAAAATTTCGCTCTCGCAAAGAACAACAAAAAATGAAATGGAAGTTTTGAAGAAAGGCGTGGAAACTAAGATGGATGGTTTGAAGAAAGGCGTGGAAGCTAAGATGATTGGTTTGGAAGCCAAGATGGATGGCATGGAAGTGGGCATGGAAGCTAAGATTGATGACATGGAAGCTAAGATCGATGAGAAAATGGAAAACATGAAGAATTTTCTAAAAGCAGACATGGAAGGTTTGACAAAGTTTATAAAAGAAAGGTTTCCTAATGGTGAAAAGATAGTAGAAGAACCTCATGATGAGAACAAAATAAATGTTAATTGTGATTTCATAAACTCTAATGTTGGCGGGAAGAACCACCATATTCCAAAGATGGATATGAGGAAGTTTTATGGAAAGGATCCTGTAACATGGATACTACGGATGGAGCAATATTTTGATCTCCATAACGTGCAAAACACACAAAAGGTACGCATTGCAACTTTACATTTAGAACAAAATACATTTGTATGGTATCAATGGCTTTGCTCCGGTAAAAAAATTGTCACTTGGTCAATTTTTACGGAGGAAATGATAGCACATTATGAGGATACAAAGAGCAACACCTTCTTTACCCAATTGATAAATCTCAAACAAAAGGGTTTAGTGGGGCAGCACAGTGAGGACTTCCAAAAATTGAATATAAGGGTAACTGATATTCCAGAGGGACACAGGATTGATCTCTTCCTAGGCACTTTAAAGGATAACATCCAACATGAAGTTCGCGTTTTGGAACCTGATTCATTGGAGAAGGCATTGAGGTTGGCAAGAAAAGTTGAATGTAAAATTATGGCGACAAGGAAGCCTACCACTCAATTCTATAAAGAAGGAAGTGTTGCTACGCCTAGATTTCCACAACCTACAAGGTTGACACCACAACAATTGGAAGAAAAAGAGCAAAAGGGCTTTGCTACAGTTGTGATAGCAAATACACTAAAGGTCATAAGTGTGCTGAGAAGAAATTATTTTACATAGATTGTGAAGAAGAAGAAGAAAATGAACAAGAAGAGGATATACACCAGGAACCAACCCTAGAAGAGGAAGAAATGAATCAGACCATATCGTGTAATGCACTGGCAGGAATTACCACTCCTCAAACTCTCAAGATAGAAGGACATATCAAGAAGAAAAAGGTAATAGTGTTGATTGATTCAAGTAGCACCCATAATTTTATTCATTGTAAGGTAGCCAAGGAATTAAATTGTTTCCTATACCCAGCACCCGAATGTCAAGTGATGGTTGCAAATGGAGGAACTATAAATTGCTCTGGAAAATTCCATAATATCAAGCTAACCATGGGGGAATATGTATTGACTAGTCCAATGCTTTCCATTCCTATGGGAGGTGCTGATGTTGTACTCGGAGTACAATGGTTACAATCTTTGGGGACGGTAGCTTTTAATTTTCAAGAACTTTTCTTGAAAATTTTTTCAGAAGGAAAGGAAGTCGAATTACGGGGTATTGAAGGGAAGCTAGGAAGGATAATAAGCTCTAATTTCATGACAAAGCTTCTAAATAAAGAACAACGAGGCGTAATTGCACAATTATGCTCACTAGAAGTTCCGACATCAAAATCATCTATTTCTGCAGATCTCCAACAAGTCTTGGACAATCATTCCAAGGTGTTTGAAACTCCCAAAACTCCCACCTATTCGTGATCATGATCATGCTATTCATTTGATTCCAGGAAGTGTTCCTCCAAACATCAGGCCTTATAGATATCCTTACTTCCAAAAGAGCGAAATTGAACGTATGATTGCAGAAATGTTAGAGGCGGGTATAATTCAACCTAGTCAAAGCTCTTTCTCTGCTCCTGTAGTATTGGTACACAAGAAGGATGGATCATGGCGAATGTGTCCGGATTATAGGGAGCTCAATAAGCTCACCATTAAAGACAAATTTCCATTCCTGTGATTGATGAATTATTGGATGAATTACATGGAGCAATTTATTTTACCAAGTTGGATCTTCGTTCAGGATATCATCAAATTAGAATGAAGACCGAAGATATTCCAAAAACAGCATTTCGAACTCATGAGGGTCATTATGAATTTTTGGTCATGCCTTTTGGCCTTACCAATGCACCTTCTACATTTCAAGGGTGATGAATTCCATTTTCAAACCCTTCCTTAGAAAATTTGTGCTAGTATTTTTTGATGATATACTAATCTACAGCAGGTCTTGGAAGGATCATGTTGAACATGTTGACAGGGTGCTCAAACTATTGCGGGAGAAATAATTATATGCAAAAACATCCAAATGTTTCTTTGGAGTACAAGAGGTGGAATATCTGGGTCATATTGTATCTCACGAGGGTGTTAAAGTAGACCCTAACAAAATTAAAGCCATTAATGAATGGAAAGTCCCCACAACCATAAAGAAGTTGCAAGGATTTCTCGGGTTAACGGGGTATTATCGCAAGTTTGTTAAGAATTATGGGAGAATAGCAGCACCTCTAACAACATTATTGAAAAAAGATGCATTTTCATGGACTCCTGAAGCAACTAAGGCCTTTGAACATCTTAAAGAGGCAATGTGCCTAGCACCGGTCTTAGCTACGCCGGACTTCACAAAAACCTTTATTGTGGAATGTGATGCCTCAGGAAATGGAATTGGTGCAGTTTTAATGCAGGAAGGAAGACCCATTGCTTTTGAAAGTCATCCAATCAAAGGAAATTATTTACAAAAACCTATTTATGAGAAGGAAATGTTAGCAATACTGCATGCACTAAAGAAATGGAGAACTTACCTAATGGGAAGACACTTCAAGGTAAAAACTGATCATGATAGTCTTAAACACTTTTGGAACAAAGACTATCTTCAGAAGAGCAGCAAAAATGGGTCACAAAGATGTTGGGTTATGACTTTGAAATAATCTACAAAAAAGGAAAGCTTAATGTTGTTGCAGATGCACTCTCAAGAAAGAATGAAGAGGTGGAAGCATTGCTTTGTGCCATTTCTATTATCAAACCAGATTGGATAACTGAAGCAAGAGATGAATGGAAGAAGGACAAAGATGTATGGATACTCATTCAAAAGTTGCAGCAAGATCCTAGTACATCTGATACATTTATTTGGAAAAATGATTCCTTATGGTACAAAGATCGCTTATATCTTTATAAGAATTCCCAACTAAAACAAAAGATTCTTCCGGAATTGCACACTTCTCCTTTAGGAGGACACTCGGGATTTTTAAAAACTTACCACAGGGTGAAGAAAGAATTTTTTTGGGATGGCCTTAAATCTGATATTCGAAAGTTTGTGGCGGAATGTTTGGTTTGCCGGCAGAATAAAGTGGAAACAATTAAGACCCCAGGACTTCTACAACCTTTATCCATTCCAAGTCAACGTTGGGAGGAGATTTCAATGGATTTTATCACAGGTTTACCTAAGTCTGAAGGAAAGAGTGTCATCATGGTGGTAGTTGATAGACTTACCAAGTATGCACACCTTTGTGCATTATCTCATCCATTTAAAGCAAGTACAGTTGCTACTACATTTGTGGACAGAATTCAAAAGCTACATGGAAGCCCAAGGGTTATTGTGAGCGACAGAGATCCCATTTTTACGGGAAATTTTTGGACGGAGTTATTTTCTTGTTTGGGTGCTCAATTAGCTCATAGCTCATCTTATCATCCTCAATCTGATGGTCAAACTGAGATAGTAAATAAATGTTTGGAAGGATATCTTCGTTGTTTTGTATCTGATAAACAAACACAATGGGTCAAGTGGTTACCTCTCGCTGAATGGTGGTATAACACTTCCTTCCATACTGCAGCAAAAATGACCCCATTTATGTCACTTTATGGATATCATCCACCATCGATCACATCATCTTTAAGGGAAAATTCGAAGGTTCAAGCAGTGGAAGATCACGTCGAGCATCAGCAAGAAGTTCTCCAACTCTTAAAGGATAACCTGAATTTGGCACAAAATCGAATGAAACAACAGGCAGATCAACATCGCAGCGAGAGAAGTTTTGATATAGGAGATTGGGTATTTTACGGCTACAACCATATAAACAAATGTCCCTCAAGCAAGCTAAGAAGGATAATAAATTATCGCCAAAGTACTATGGTCCTTACAAGGTGTTGCAAAAGATTGGTACTATGGCATACAAATTGGAGCTTCCTGCTTCTTCGCGAGTACATCCAGTTTTCCATGTTTCGTGCTTAAAGAAGGTTATAGGTGAAAATCTTCCAGTTCAAAAAATATTGCCAGAACTTGATGAGGAAGGAAAAATCATATTGGAACCGGAAGCGGTCACGGAAACAAGAACTCGACAACTACGGAATCGATCAATTTCAGAGTATCTCATGAAGTGGAAGAACTTACCCACTGAAGATTCTACATGGAAAACAATTTTTATACAAAGAACACCGAAGTACTCAGCGTTGTCAAACACTTTTTTGAAGGAGAGGAGCATTGGGTCCCTATATTACTGAAATAGTCCTTAGTATTGTTGTTATTCTTCCCCTTGTTGTTATTGTACCCTTAGCTTGTTTATTGTGTGTGCCCTTAAATTATTGTTAGGTGACTAGGATTACATTGTGGCCCACTAGGATTACATTATGGCCCCATGGACTCCTATATAGAAAAGGGAGGTTTTGTAAATTATCATCAAGAATTGATCATTCCCGCTGTAATGTATTTGGGTTTCCCCTCGAAGTGGCTTATTTCTAGGCGTTAGCATTATCTCATTTCTTCTATTTTTAGGTTGGTTACAAAACATACTTTTCATTCATATTTAATCGAACAACATAGGCAGGTTTTTCTTTCAAATTTGTTTTAAATTAGATCATTAAATGTATATCACCTACCTCATTCTCTAGAGCTTTCTGTTTCTCTTATAAAAATAAGGAAGAAAGACATTGTAAGGGTTCCAGATTTCTATCAGCAAACTGTGCAGTGAAAGGCTTTGTATACATCTTGTAAAGTTTCTGTATGAAGGCTCAGAGCCCATAGGGTCTCAGTGAGGAGGAGTTATAACTGTAATGAGGATTCTGGTCTTTGTTATCCCATAGTATGTAATCTTTTCTTATGTGTTAATATAATATTTCATTTCATTGCATTTATCTTCTTGTATCATGTTCTAGAATGCGAGTGGCTCACTAATCTTAAGTAAGGATTCATCCTAGTTGGTGCCCATACTTGGATTAGTCAAGCGCTTTAAATAGGCCTAGTCATGATATACTGTTCCATGTTCATTTCATCCATATTTTCTGTTATATTAGTTACTTGAGGAGGGTGCTTTTAAAACGCCATTGTCATGTATGGATTCTTAGTTGGATAAGCCCATATGTGGTTTTGTTGTGTATCTGGGTATCAGCCTCATGCTAACTAGTATCTTCTTCATGTTTCTTCATTGCATCCACTTTCTGATATTTGATTTCTGTGGCATATTATTTGAACTGGCCCTCTTTGTAGTAATCTTTCTCTTAACTGTTTGATGCTTTGTATTGGAGTTTTGCATGCTGTTCCTACAGTATTTTTATCTTTGTATCAGCTTCTGAGAGAGTTTGGTTCCATTTAAACTAATTTCCTTGTTTTACAAGAGATAGTAAGAGAGCTTTTGGATTGACACCCAAGCTATATTTCATGTTCTCTTGCTATGATAAGATGTCCTAGGCACTGGTCTATGGAAACTCTAGACTGTCTCTAGGGGATGACAAAATTGTCTACAACATCTTTCTGGCGCCGTTGCCGGGGACCGAATTCAAGAATATCAGTTTCCCTGGGCCTCGACAAATCATATTCACTCTCTAATCAGGTGAGCACAGAGAGTTGAAGAGTTGCATATCTCTCACCTTGGCGACTCCACTGCTATTTATTTGATAAATCAATCGGAAGTCCTGGCTCCTCGAAAGCCACATTTGAGGTCAGATACTGCTAAATCAAAGATATCTTTTGTGCCTGACCCAGAAAAGATTGTACATAGGAGAAGTTGGAGAGAAAGACAGTCAGTTCGTGCTGAAAACCCTGAACATTCTGTAGAAGACTTCCCATCCTCCTCTTCTCAAGAAATCCCAGTAGAAAATCCCGACTTCACTGAGGAAAATCTCAAATATTACTCAGATAGTCCACCCCGGGGAAGTGCAAGAACAAAAGAGAATTTTCATCTTACCCCTGAGGTTGAGGAAGTTAAAGAAGTTACAGAAGTAGTCCCTGTTAATTGTGAACTATTTCCATCTACACCTCAAACTTCTGTACAGTACATCCCTATTGTTATTCATACTCCACTTCCTCCTCCTCCTCTGCCTCCATTTGTGCATCAAACTGTTATAGCCCCACCTCCTCCAATGGCTAATGTTCCTGCTTTCCTGTTGAATAAATATGCTCCACTGGCCTTACCTCAAGTGCTCAATGATATGCCACAGGATTATTTGAAGATTTTGCCCAGATTTAATGGAGAAAATGAAATTAATGCACAGAAACATCTTGAGACTTTCTGCTCTTTTGCAGAAAACTTAAATGTAGAACATTTGGATGTGGTCTTGAGATTGTTTGTGCAATCTTTGGATGGTGAGGCCAAAAAATGGTTCAAGACTTTGGGAAACCGTTCAGTGACCACCTGGGATGACATGGAGAATACTTTTCTCAGGAAATGGGGGGAAGAGAAAGATTATGGTCAGTGTCTTACTGAATTCAATACTCTAAAGAAGAAACACAATGACGGTGTAGCAAAGTTTATTAAGATATTTAATAAATTGTATTTGAGCCTACCTCCTGAGATGAAGCCTCACCAAACCGCTGCTAAGGTGGTTTTCATAGCAGCCTTCGATTCAGATTTTGGCTTCTCCTTGAGGGAAAGAAAACCTGCTACTTTAGATGATGCTCATTCAGATGCTCTGGAGCTGGAAGCAAACTTTGCCTCCACTGGAAAATTCAAAGGAAAAATTGAGCAGGATACTAGAAGGAAAGGAAAGGAAGAGGTTTCCACCTCTAATCAGGACAAGGATGCAGATAAAATTGAAGAAATGAGTAAAATGATCAAGAATCTCACTAATAAACTGGGTAAACTTGAACTGGAAACCAAGAATACTACTCCCAAGAATTTTTATAATGCTCCAAACAGAGGGTACAATCCCCAGTTTAAGAGACCACCTCTGCAAATATTGCCAAGGGAAGCAAAGGAGCAGCAAGATCAGGTACCACATCCCCTGTACCTGGAAGGTCCAGTAGATGACTACACTGAAGATGCTGCCTATGAACTGGAAGATTCAAATCTTGCTTTCTCAAACCATGATGAAATGGAATGCCCATTGCAAGAAGAAGAAGAAGAAGCAGAAATTGACCATTATTGTAAATAATTTAATGATTTCATGCAAGCACATTTCAATAGAAGATATGATTGAGATATTCAAGGAAGCGGACCAAAACTCAAGATCGAAATGAAGAGTCCAAAGAAGTCTCAATAGAAAAGTCCCCTTTTGCTTTCAATTTGCAAAAATAACTTGAGAGGATCAAAATTCCAGTCCCCTTGACTGAACTGTTGAAACAACCAGCATATCAATCTCAAGTTGCCTCTTTCATACTTCCTCCAGAAGCAGCACTCACCCCAGATAATATCAAGCACTGGCAGGGATTTGAGGATGAAGAACAGATGACAGGATTCCTAGAAATAGAGGGTGGATTCTCCAACATGGGGATTGATGCTGATGAGAGAAATCTGACATCACTTGATAGGCGAAGAGAGAAGGAAGGAAATTCTGTGGAAGATTTTAACCCATGGAATGAAGAAATTAGGTTGCTGGAGATTATGTTGAATAAATATGATTCAATACAGGAAGAAGAGGAGGAGAGCAAAGAAGAGATTCTTGAGCAAGATGAAAACAGCGAGCTTTCTCTTGAAAAAGAGGAAATAATGGAGCAAGCCCTTGCTCAAGAATTCATGGATCTTTTCACAGAGCTCAGCACAGCAGAGCAGAATATACCAGAGCTCCAAAAGGACTCAGCTCCAATATACGATGAGTCCTCCAGTTTAGAGAATGAAGGAGATTCTCTCACTGAAGAGAGTCTTCTTCTCAATCTAGTGAAAGGAGATAAAATCCTGGTTGAAGCCTGCTTGCCAGTACTCTTAACCAGGTATCATTTCATGATCCTTACGTGCATTTCCTGCAAACATTTGAAGAAGGATCAAGGGTCCTTTCTAGCAGCATGTTGCCAGCAGAGAGAAAATTTTTCAAAGCTACTATTGTGGAACAAAAAGAAGAGATCCCACTGCCTTTCAAAATACAAGAAGAAGGCAATCAGGTTTTCAAGAGCCATATTGAAGACAGCAGTGGGAAAAGTAAGTTCCAGACAAAACAAGAGCTGGACATGGAAATTGATAGCATCAGAAGACTGATGATGAAGGTGTCTCAGAAACAGCAGATAGGAGCAAGAAAGCAGAGAAAATTAGGCAATGGAAAAACAATAACAGAATGTGAAAGCATAGCTGGAGGCAAGTTGCAGAACAAAATATGGAAACGTAGAAGGGTATAGTTGAAGAATAATGCAACTAGTGGATACCAGCAAAGAAAAGTATGGGACCCAGGAGGCAAAAACAACCTGGTGTATTATATTGTACATTAGTTTTCCTTTTTGTTTCATCATTCTTTTAATAATGTGTGTGTGCTAATGAGTTTTGAAGAAAAAGCAAAAGGGCTAAAGAGCGGAATCTACATACAAGATGATCAAGGGTCTGCAAGTTCTCGACATGTCCAAGGATGAACATGTCGTCCCCAGATGGAGCCGATGTTGTACATGTCAACCCCTCCATTCAAATTTTTGGCCTACCGCCCCATATAAACCTTCCAAACCTGCTACCGTGGCCAAAAACCTCCATATTATGCTTGTCGTTACACTTTCCGCCCAAAAAAATACACTGTACAAAGGCTCAAAACCCATAATTAAAAATTTTATCGGGCCTAGCTCTTGAGATCTCAGCCCCCTTGTTTTGATTCTCACATGACCCGGGCGCAAAACCGTGTGTCGGACAGGCAGGAGCTTATCATCAGAGATTTCGGGTGAAGTCAGAGCCGTCCGATCCAACAAAAATCAACGGCCCGCGACCAGATCACCCGTGGTGGCCCCCCGCACCCGAAAACCGGCGGTTAATTCCGCACCGCCATTGTTGGGCGAGCGGTATTTCCCGCGGACCCAGCGATTCCATACACTGGGTGACAAGTGTCCTCATGTACGGTGACTGAAACCTCTCATTTCGCGCGTTAAAATTCAGATCAAAGACGTGCAGCGGAATTAATGACCACCGTCAGATCTTAGAGCCTCCATCCAACGGCCGTGGTGCTCCGGAGATGCGCGCTGATTAACCAAGCTCTCGCCCTCCCCGTGCGTTAACCTCTGGACGAAAGTCGGGCAGCGGAATGTATTGTGGTCGTCCGATCCTGCACCCTCCATCCAACGGTGGTTATGCTCCAGAGCTACACGCGTTTTAACCCATGCCCATTACGCCCCTGGTCCACCATTTTGTTGCTCCACGATGCACTTAGAACCGTCGATCTCATTCAGTGAGCGTGTGGCCCATAATCACTCGCATTCTCCCTGTTTGACTCCGTCCTCCGCCACGTCATTTGTGTACGCCTATGTGTCATCACCCCGCGTACCCATTATATTATCATCCTCGCCATTTGCATATGTATATATTGCATTCTTATTCATCAATTTTTGTTCATATGTTGTGTTTTACATGGAAAACCTACATTCCGTCTATTTATCAATATCTCCACTGTATTTTCTCCGCCACCCTGCATGTTCTTGCCATATGGCCATGTCTTCGACGTCACCATCGTCTTCATCTCCATCCCTGTCTGGTTTTCCTTAACTAGTTTGTATTTTTGCAGGTTTGCCGCGATAAAAAAATCATCATGATTCACTGCTTGGTTCGCAGAAGTCAAGAGCACCGCCCTCAATAATTTCCGAGGAAGAAATTCATGAGGGAAGCCGAGGGTAGTTGTTTTGACATGACCTCATTAATGGAGATATAGATAAAATTCATTGAACCCTAAATACGCATGCAGAGGGAAAGATTACACAGCAAGAAATATTAATGGGGCAGCCTACAAAAATCAGTGAAAGATCGAGAAATGCCTCGCCCTGCATTAAAGATCTGGAATTTTAATTCAAGATTAGAGGGCCGAAAGTACCATGCATAAACATCAACAACCTCAAGGTTTTATTGCAGCAGATTTTTCTCTTTCAGCCAAGTACAAAACATTTGTATATTTTATTCTTTCTGTCTTGTTTATGAGGAGATTTTCTTCCTCAACATTTATTTCATAAACCAGCAGCAGAGTACTCGCACCAGTTCAGCACCGCCGAACAGCATAGGCGGGTTCTCCTTACAAATTTGTTTTAAATTAGATCATTAAATGTATATTACCAACCACCATTCTCTAGAGCTTTCTGTTTCTCTTATAAAAATGAGGAAGAAAGACATTGTAAGGGTTCCAGATTTCTATCAGCAAACTGTGCAGTGAAGGGCTTTTGTATACATCTTGTAAAGTTTCTGTATGAAGGCTCAGAGCCCGTAGGGTCTTAGTGAGGAGGAGTTATAACTGTAATGAGGATTCTGGTCTTTGGTATCCCACAGTATGTAATCTTTTCTTATGTGTTAATATAATATCTCATTTCATTGCATTTATCTTCTTGTATCATGTTCTAGAATGCGAGTGGCTCACTGATCTAAAGTAAGGATTCATCCTAGTTGGTGCCCATACTTGGATTAGTCAAGCGCTTTAAATAGGCCTAGTCATGATATACTGTTCCATGTTCATGTCATTCATATTTTATGCTATATTAGTTACTTGAGGAGGGTGCTTTTAAAACGCCATTGTCATGTATGGATTCTTAGTTGGATAAGCCCATATGTGGTTTTGTTGTGTATCTGGGTATCAGCTTCATGCTAACTAGTATCTTCTCCATGTTTCTTCACTGCATCCACTTTCTGATATTTGATTTCTGTGGCATATTATTTGAACTGGCGCTCTTTGCAGTAAGCTGTCTCTTAACTGTCTGATGCTTTGTATTGGAGTTTTGCATGCTGTTCCTACAATATTCTTATCTTTGTATCAGCTTCTGAGAGAGTTTGGTTCCATTTAAACTAATTTCCTTGTTTTACAAGAGATAGTAAGAGAGCTTTTGGATTGACACCCAAGCTATATTTCATGTTCTCTTGCTATGATAAGATGTCCTAGGCACTGGTCTATGGCAACTCTAGACTGTCTCTAGGGGATGAAAAAATTGTCTACAACAGGTCACATGAGCGATAAGGGTTTAAAACTCCTTGTTGGTAAAAATTTACTAACAAGTTTGAGATCCTACAATATTGATCTTTGTGAGAATTGTAGATATGGTAGACAAAGAAGGGTTTCATTCCTTAGAGGTGGTCATGACAGAAAGAAAAAATTGTTAGAATTGATACACTCAGATATGTTTGGGCTTGTTAAAATCAAGTCATTAGGAGGAACATCATATTTTGAACATTTATAAATGATGCATCCAGGAAGGTTTGGGCCTATCCTATGAAAAGTAAAAGTGAAGTGTTTGAAATATTTCAAAAATTCCATGTTGTTGTTGGGAGAGGGAATAAAAAATTTCTCAAGTGCCTAAGAACAGATAATGGTGAAGAATATTGCTCAAATTCATTCAAGGAATATTGTAACAGGTTTGGCATAAAGCATGAGAAGACTGTTCCTATTTCTCCTCAACAGAATGGTGTTGCAGAACGGATGAATCACACCATTATGGATAAAGTGAGGCGTATTTTGTCCAATTTTGGTTTAGACAAACATTTTTGGGTAGAGGTTGTCAGGATAACTTGCTACCTTATAAATATATCTCCAACTATAGCCTTGGATGGAGGCATCCTTAAAGAAGTTTGGACTAGTAAGAAGTTGAATTATTCTCATTTGAAAATTTTTGGATGTGAAGCATTTGTACATATTCCCAAAGAAAATAGAACTAAGCTAGATGATAAATCTATGAAATGCATTTTTTTGGGATATTCGGATGAAGAATTTGGTTATCATCTATGGGATCGAGTCAAACATAAAATTATTACAATTAGGGATGTTATATTTAATGAGTTGGAGATTTTTTAGAGGCTTGTAGGTAAGTTGGAAGTAAAGAAAGTTATTGACATATTTGAAGAGCAGCATGAAAACATCCCACCAATGTGAGAAAATGGGTAGCAAATTCAAGAGAAGGAAGGAAATCAAGTGGAAAGTGATGAACACCAACAAGAATGAATCTTGCAAGAACCTTTACACTAGATTCAACCTGATAATGCACCACCACAGTTGGTTCGCAGATCTTCTAGGCCTCATAAGCCTTCACAAAGGTATCCTCCTTCAAACTATATCCTATTGACTGATGAAAGTGAGCCTAATTGTTTTCAAGAGGCTTGTAAAGTTGAGCACAATAAAGAATGGAAGAAAGAAATGGAGGAATAAATGAACTCTTTGTTGGAAAATAAAACTTGGGAGTTGGTAGAGCTCCCAAAAGGTAGAAAGGCTCTACAAAACAAATCAGTTTACAGGATTAATCATGAAGGTGACGAAAATAAGGAGAGGTATAAAGCAAGGCTGGTGGTGAAAGGATTTTCCCAAAAGGAAGGTATTGACTTCACTGAAATTTTCTCACATGTTGTCAAAATTTCATCCATTAGAGTCATTCTTGGTCTTGTTGCTGCTTTAGACTTAGAATGTGAACAATTAGATGTAAAAATTGATTTCCTTTATGGTGAATTAGAGAAAGAAATTTATATGGAGCAACCATAAGGTTTCATAGAAAAAGGGAAAGAAGACCTAGTTTTCAAGTTAAAGAAGAATCTCTATAGGTTGAAACAGGCACCTCAACAATGGTACAAGAAATTTGGTTCATTCATGTTGGAACATGGCTTTCATAGGTTAGAAGCTGACCATTTTTTCTACATCAAGAGGTATGATCAAGTAAAATATCTCATATTATTGTTATATGTGGATGGCATGCTGATTGTTGGGCATGATCAGAATACGATCAATAGGTTGAAGAAGGATTTGGGTAGAAAATTTTCAATGAAGGATTTGGGTCGAGCACAAAAAATATTCGGCATGCAGATCATGTGTGACAAGAAAAACAAAATTTTGTGGTTGTCAAAAGAAAAATATATCGAGAAGGTGCTTGAAAGGTTAAATATGAAAGATGCCAAGCCAGTGAGTACACCCCTTTCAACCCACTTCCAGTTGAGTATTGAGTTATGTCCTAGTGATGACAAGGAAAAGGAAGTAATGAGCAAGATTCCTTATGCTTCAGCAGTTGGCAGCTTGATGTATGCCATGGTATGCACATGACCAAACATTGCATATTCAGTGGGAGTAGTGAACAGGTACGTTGCCAAACTAGGAAAACAACATTGGCAAGCAGTAAAATGGATTTTGAGGTATCTTAAGGGTACTAGTCATTATTGTTTATGTTATGGTCATAATGAGATTGTGCTTAAAGGATTTATAGATGTACATATGGCTCAATATATCAACAACAGAAAGTCCACTACAAGTTATTTGTACACATTTGCAGGTGCAGTTGTATCTTGGGTATCAAGGCTACAAAGAATAGTAGTTCTCTCTGCAACAAAGGTAGAGTACATAGCTGCAACAAAATATTGTATAGAGATGGTGTGAATGCAGTGATTCCTAAGAGAGATAGGAATACATCAGGACAAGCATGTGTTATATTGTGATAGCCAGAGAGTCATTCACTTGGAAAAAAACCTAACATTGGACTCAAAAACCAAGTACATTCACATAAGGTACCATTAGATCCGATATTTTTTGGAGGAAGGACAATTATCTTTGGAAAAGTTTCATACAGATAAGAACCCTGCTAATATGCTCACTAAGATTCTACCAAGAAATAAACATAAGTTATGTAGAGGCATGGTAGGACTCAATGTGACTTGATTCAGGATTCTTCATTTGGCTTCAAGTGGGAGAATGTTAAACATGAAGCCACAATTGCAGACATTGGCACTGACTCAGCTGACACAAACAACTTAACTCTATCGCCCATACCGTCCACAGTCGCCCGATGCCGACCAAATGCACCACCATTGACTAAATCGTGCAGTCATGTATTCCACATGAGAGAATTGGAGAATTATGGAGCTTCCATCATCTATAAATTTGTATTCTCTCCTCTGCCGAGCAGGTAAGCCAAGGCAAGGCCTCTCCTGTAATATGAAGTTGTGATTTTGTTTTCAGTTCTTGAGTTGTTATTTTATCTCTATTATGTTATCTCTCTCATTGAATTATTCCCTAAATGTGATCTTGTATTTATTATTTACTGTGCGTCTCTAAAACCATCACTTACTCCATAAAAATGGTTGTCAATTTCTACTTTTCTTTGATGTAACCCTTCTACAAGGGTGAATGTGAATGTTATCCACTGTATTGAAACAATTGATAAAATCCAGAAATTGTTCGAAACTTTAAAGTAGGGGATATTCTGTATTTTCTTGATGTCCTGTTCCCCATAATCCAGAGGTATAAGATATGGAATATTGCATATTTACACGGTTTTCTACAGTAATTTTACACATTTGCGAAGTTTATTTCGAACAAGATGTTTAAAAAGGGTATAATTTTCGATAAATGACATATTTTTCTAACACATGGTTTAGGTTACTTAACATTTCAAAAGTCGTAAGGAAAGTTCCTCCCAATTGTTGAGTCTTTCCGACCATACCAAATCATTAATCAGAGCTCAAACGAAAAAGTAAAAAAAAAAAATTTAAATCCCATAAAATTTAACTTAAATGGGTGTTTTTAGAAATACTGTAGATTTGGAAAATATTTTAGAATTTGGTGAAAAAGAGCTTATCAATAATCAATTGATTAAAGAAATAATTTAAAATAAAAAATTGATTTTCTGATTCCTGTGAGTTAGATTCTAAAATATTCCGATATTAGCAAGCAAGTTAGGTAAATTCAAGAGCTTAAAAATAACATAGAACATATTTCTATAACAAGATTTTTGATAAAATTTTCTGAAAAAAGGATTCATTTATTTTAATTAGAAAATATTTTACTTTTACGAGGAAAAAATATTAAGGGATTTTATTTTTTATTTTTTTCAAATAAGGTAAAACGAATATCTTGTAAGCAAAATTTACATGGGAGTAGTTGAATTTTTTTTAAACCAATGCATTGAAAACATTCAAATGATTTAAAACGTCATCTCAATCCCTCTCGTGATGGGATGTGACCTGTTGCATTAGAAAACTAAGCGTGGTCTAGAGGGTTTTTGTTTTTCAAACACTTCATATTTCAAGAATATTATATATCACAGACAGAAAATATCTCCTACAGCCATGTGACCTCATTAAAAAACTACAACTTAATCAAAAAGTTTTTTTTTCGAACAATTAGATTGATCTAAATTACAGATTTTAAAAATATTACAAATTTCTAGAATATCTCAATTTTTGTTTTGGTTTTTTTTAAACAATTAAATTAATTTCAATTACAAATTTTAAGAGTATTACAGATTCCAAAAATATCTCAGGTTTTAAAAGAATTAGACCAGATATACAATACATACTAGAAAACTACTAAATTACCTTTTAAAAAGATCATTTTGTCAGAGATGAGATT
This sequence comes from Pinus albicaulis, assembly GCA_034641835.2. NCBI lineage: Eukaryota > Viridiplantae > Streptophyta > Pinopsida > Pinales > Pinaceae > Pinus > Pinus albicaulis. The sequence goes on along the minus strand of CM076573.1, from coordinate 435,993,287 downwards.
AATACCTTATAAAAAATATAGTTTTTTTGAAATATTTTAACAAATACATGGCATATTGATTATAGGATTTTTTAAATTACTTTAAAAAATACATGGCATATTGATTAAACAAGAAAAGAAGCAATTTGCCAATACTTACACCTGAAACTTCTGAGAGTCCAACAGACTGAAAAAACGTGGTAGTTACCAATTCACTGACCATATTACAAAACTAGAGTTAAAGCCACAAAACACACTTACAGACTCTAAACTACATTTTCATAAAACATAACATAAATTTATGTTTTTCTCCTTTTTATCTCCATTTATATGACCTTGGTTTAAAAACAGGCCACTGCTATAAAAGTCCTACATTGGAGCGTAGCAACAGTAATGGCCATGTTCAGAAGAAACGGTGGTGGTGGTTATGGGATTTGAGATTTGGTCAATTAAACTTTGGAGGTTTGAATTTGTTACATAGGAAATGCATGGTGAAGGGATTGCCACTCATAGAAAAACCTGACAGCCTGTGTAAAGGATGCATCTTGAGGAAACAACACAGAGAATCATTTCCAGCAGGAAAGTCAATAAGGGCAAAGGCACCTTTGGATATTGTCCACTCAGATTTATGTGGACTGATGCAAACACCATCATTTGGTGGCAACCACTATATTTTGACCTTCATAAATGACTACACAAGGAAGACACGAGTCTATTTCCTAAAACAAAAAAGTGAAGTGTTTGACCGCTTCGGCCACTACAAAGTTATCGTTGAAAAGCAAAGTGGACACTACATAAACGTTTTGAGAATTGATAGAGGTGGTGAATATATCTCAAGTGACTTCCTACGTTTTTGCAGGTAGCATGGAATTCACAAGCAGTTTACAACAAAGTATACACCTCAGTAAAATGGGTCATGGAAAGGAAAAATAGGACCATTATGGAAATGGCAAGGAGTACGTTGAAGGCAAAGCATTTGCCAAATTATTATTGGGCTGAAGCTGTCGCTTGTGCAACGTATATTATTAATAGGTGTCAAACCAAAAGTGTCATGAATAGAGTTTCTGAAGAGGCATGGAGTGGAAGAAAGAAAGGTTTCACTCACATAAGAGTGTTTGGGTGTGTGGCGTATGCACGTGTCTCAGATGAGTTGAGGAAGAAGTTGGACAACAAGGGGGCGAAATGTATATTTGTTGGATATAGTGATGAATCCAAGGTATACAATATCTAAAATCCATCAACCAAGAAGGTAATAATCAGTAGAGATGTTCAGTTCATAGAAGAGGAAGCATGGGATGGAATTTTAGAGAAGACGGTCAATGTGAAGACATGTATGTCACATGAAGACAAAGAGGAATTTACTGCAGCAAGTAATTCCTCAACTGTGACTCCTCCTTGACGCAACAAAGGCTGAAACTCGGACCCCTAAGGAGAGATGGTCAACTGTAACGTGGCTCTGTCAGCACTTCTCGTTTAAAACCCCGTTCCTTGCTCCACGTGGTCTACCTTTTCTTTCTGGGACTTTTATTTATCAAATTAGAGGAATTTGATAAATAAATATTATTGATGAATAAATATTTATTCTACCTTTGTGATTAATGTAACCTCGGGCCTGATATCCCTCCACCACCTTATAATAAGGTTGTCACCGGCGGGATTTTATATTAATCACCAACACTTTATAAACATTTGACTTTGTAATAAACCCGTGGCTCCGGGTCCCGCCTATATGTCAATGGTCTAATCAAATTCGTGCCCCGTACCTGGTTATCTTCCGCGCATCTATATCAACCGACTATCGTCCGATGGCCCCTTCTCAAATCGACCGCTCACCTCGATATCGTTCGGCTTCCTTGGTCGAACTATAATGTGCGATGGCATGGGGAAAAGCGGTTTTGGGGGTCCTACCCTTGGCCACGCATCAACTCTTCTATGGAATCACTCCCTACCTCACGAATACCACTTATGGTCGAAAGGTGGTGTGATATGGGAAATCCGGCCTTGCAAATCCACTTCCGGTTTTGGAATAGTGTTGACAAGGGTTCACGCCGGTTGTACTATCCTTCTCGTTCATTTACTCACGTCTAACCTCGAGTCAGGTTCTGATAGCCAACAAAACTATCTCGTTGTAAAGAGGGAATTCTACCACTTAACAGTGTTCGCGACCACAGTTCTTCTGCATAGACCTCACCTGCGGGTGGTATTAATTCAACAGGGTCTATTCGAATAAATTTAAGAGAAACAATGGACCGAGGGATACAGAACCTATACGGCAGTTTAATTCAACAATTATAAATACATAGAGTCCAATCACTTCACAGTTAAACAAAATTCTTCACAAATAACGACTCAAGATAGTTAGATACTCGACGGGAATTGAAATTCATTTAACTGGAAGCAATGCACAGATTTATTGCAGGAATCTCTCTCTTCCTCTCCTTTTCTTCTCCTCTAATACATCCGAGGAATACAGTTTATATACATTACAATGTGTCCCTTCGGTTCCTCTGTGAGGACCATTTATGAAGATCAAAAGCCTAATTGCAATTATTCAACTAACTGAAACATGACAGATGGGCTAACTAAGCTATTCAACTTCTACAACTCTAAATAATCTAAATGAAACAGTCAGTTGAGGTATTGACACCTAGCTGTTACAACTCAAATGTTTTCAAACCCTCCTAGCCACAACATGTGGACAAAATTCCTACATTGCTGGCTAGTGTCTAATGCTCCTGCATCAGACCCCCGAGGGCAATCTTCTTCATGGGCTCCTGCCCATGAGCTCTTCCACTGATCTGTCTATCTTCTGCAACATTCCTTCAGTCATCCAAGTGGCATCTTCCTCTAGCTTGTCCTTCCATTTGATTAAGTATTGATAGTACTCTTGTCCTCTGGTCTTTCTGAACACTCTTTTGTCCAATATCTTCTCTGGTTGCAATGATTGTGCTGGAGGTCGTTGTTCTTTCCACTCAATATGTTCATTCTCTGTTGACCCTTCTTCTGCACCATCATCTTCATACTTGTACAAATCTGCAACATTAAAAATGGGAGATATTCCAACATCAGGTGGTAATTCAATCTCATAAGCATTTGCAGAAAACTTTCTAAGTATATTGCATGGCCCAATCTTTTTGAACTTCAGTTTATTATACTGCTTCTTTGGGAATCTCTCATTTCTCAAGTGTGCCAAAACCAAATCTCCTACTTCAAAATGAACTTCTCTTCTACTCAAGTCTGCTCTGCCCTTATATTTGATGTTGTTGCCTTGTAGTTGTTGTTTCACCTACTCATGTATGGCTTGGATCTCTGAAGCAAATTCTTAACCATCAGCACTTCTCATCTCTGCCTTTCCCAAATTTCTTAACTCTGATATTCCTCTAGGGTGTATTCCATAAACAATATGAAATGGACTCTGCCCTGTGCTTCTGTTTGGTGAGTCATTATGCATATTCTGCCTGAGGCAAAATATGATCCCACTACTTGGGATGCTCTCCTGCAAGACTTCTCAACAAATTCCCAGACTCCTATTCACTACCTCAATTTGTCCATCAGTCTGAGGATGATAAGCTAAGCTGAAACTCAGTTTGGTACCAAGTTTTTTCCACAAAGTCCTCCAAAAATGACCTACAAATCTAGTGTCTCTGTCTGAAACAATACTCCTGGGCAACCCATGCAATCTAACAACTTCTTTGAAAAACAAGTTAGCAACATGGGTGGCATCACTAGTTTTATAGCATGGAATAAAATGTGCCATTTTGGAGAATTTGTCCACCACAACAAAGACTGCATCATTCCCTCTTTGAGTCTTGAGCAATCCTAGGACAAAATCCATACTCACCATGTCCCAAGGCCTATCTGGAATAGGCAAGGGAGTGTACAATCTTACATTCTAGCTCCTTCCTTTGGCATATTGACAGATTTTGCAATTTTTCACAAACTTATCCACTTCCATTCTCATCTTGGGCCAGTAATAAAAGTGATTCCGCTGCTCATAAGTCTTATCAGTACAAAAGTATCCAGCAAGTCCACCACTATGTTTTTCTTTGATCAAGTTTTCTCTCATGGAACATCTTGGTACAAACAGTTGGCTTCTTCTGAATAACAAGTCCTCCTGCAGGAAATAATCCAGCCACTGGCTTCTATCTGTTAGAACAGGGTTACTGCAAGCCTCAAATGCTTCCTTAAAATCTGGATCTGTTTTATACAATTCCTTGAGAAAATCAAACCCTACAACTTCAAAATTAGTTTCTTGAACAAGCATGTGCCTCCTACTCAAAGCATCAGCTACTTTATTTGTTTGGCCACTTATGTGTTTCAAAACAAAATTAAAACCTTGGAGATACTTAACCCATTTGGCATGCTTATGCTTCAACTTGGGTTGTTGTACAATATACTGCAAAGCATGATTGTCAGAATACAATACAAATTCCCTGGACATCAAATAATGTCTCCACTTTTTCAATGCCTGAACAATTGCATAGAATTCCTTCTCATAAGAGGAATACTTCCTTCTGGTGTCATTCAGTTTTTCACTGAAATAGGCTACAGGCCTATCATCCTGACTCAACACAGCTCCAATGGCCTCTCCATTAGCATCACACTTCACTTGAAATGGTTTAGTAAAATCAGGTTGGACCAAAACAGGCTTCTCTGTTATCTTTTGCTTCAAAACTTTAAAGTTTCTTTCTGCTTCAGCAGTCCACTTAAATGGTTGTTTTCTCTTCCTTATTGTCTCAATTATGGGTGCATTGATCTTACTGAAGTTTCTTATAAACTTTCTGTAAAAACTTGCAAGTCCATGGAAACTTCTTACCTCAAAAACATTCATAGGTGAAGGCCACTCCACAATTGCCTTAACCTTTTCTGGGTCCATCTTCAATCCTTCTGCAGAAACAACAAAAACCAAATACACCAACTCTTCTTTCATGAATGAGCATTTCTTTAAGTTTATCAGCAATTTCTCTTGGTGCAGCTTTTTCAAGACATAATTAAGATGCCTTAAATGTTCTTCTTTGGTTTTGCTGAAAACTAATATATCATCCAGATACACTATCACAAATTTACCAATGAATTCTTTCAATACTTCATTCATAAGCCTCATGAAAGTACTAGGTGCATTTGACAACCCAAAAGGCATTACCATCCATTCATATAGTCCTTCATTTGTTTTAAAGGCAGTTTTCCACTCATCACCCTCTCTTATTCTAATCTGATGGTATCCACTTTTTAAATCTATCTTTGAGAAATATTTAGCACCACTTAAACAATCCATTAAATCCTCAATTCTGGGCAAAGGGAATCTGTACCTGATTTTTTATTTTATTAATTGCTCTGGAATCAGTACACATCCTCCAGCCTCCATCTTTCTTTGGGCTCAGTACTGATGGAACTGCACATGGACTCAAACTTTCTCTGATCAGTTCCTTGTCCACCAATTCCTGTACTTGTCTCCTGATTTCCTCATTTTCTGTGGGAGTCATTCTGTACGCTGCCTTATTTGGCAAATTTTAACCAGGGATAAAATCTATCCGATGGCTGATCTTTCTCACAGGTGGCAGCTCATCAGGTAAATCATCCACAACAATGTCACAATAATCATCTAACATCTCTTGGATTTCTATTGACAAATCAGAAATCTTTGTAGAAGTAAGAACTACCTTAGGTTTGCAAACTAAAGCAAAACTTACCTCTTCTTCTTCTATATGTTGCAGATATTCCTTCCCGCTCAACAACAAGGTCTTTGGATCAATCACTCTGCTGGATGGCTCTCCTTCCGTGGGTATCAATGTATGATGTACCCCATACTTGAAGAAATTGTAAGTGTTCTTCTTGCCATCATGCACTGCTGCTCTGTCAAACTGCCAAGGTCTACCCAGCAATATGTGACACACATCCATGGGCATTACATCACACAGGTCCTTATCTTTGTACTTGCCCATTTGCAGCTCTATCTCACATTGTTCTTTCACAACCATTTGGTGCCCCTTATGCAGCCAGGACACCCTATAGGGAGTTGGATGCTCCCTTGTCTTCAATTTCAACTTCTTTATCACCTCAGTGGAAATCAGATTGTCAGTGCTGCCACTATCAATGACTAGCTGGCAGCATTTCCCTTGGACTTTGCATATGCTCCTAAACAAAGTCTTCCTTTGTGCAGGCTCAGTGACTTCTTTGGCTTGTTTCAACAGGACCTTATTTACCACAAAGGATTCTCCCCTCTCTGAAAGAATTGCTTCTTCAATTTCTGCCTCTTCTCCAGCCTGGGCAACAACAACATTTCTTGGACCAGCACCCACATTCTCAGGACACTCATAGTGCTTATGTCCCACTTGTTGACATCTATAGCACCTCAATTCTCTACCTCTGCCTCTGCCTCTGCCTCCCCTTCCTTTTCCTCTGTAAGAACCCCTTCTGCCCCTTGCATCATCCTCTGCAGATGCATTCTGAGGTGAGCTACTGTTAGCTCCATCCTTGGGTGTAGTAGGCTTTCCTCTACCACCCTGACTTCCCTTCCCACGGAAATTACCCTTCTTCTTGGCAGACTGTTTCCTCAGGAGTTTCTCCTCTGCTTTCAAGGCCATCTGGTAGGCCTCTTCCACTGTCTTGGGAGACAGGAGATCAATTTCATCTTGGATCTCCAGCTTGAGACCATTCACATCTCTGGCAGTCTTCTTTGGTGTGTCTTGAAATTGCCCAGCTCTTATGCTTACCCTATAGAATTCCTTTGTGTATTCCTTCACTGTCAGCAACCTCTATCTTAGGTTCCGCATTTCCCTATACAATGCAGCTGATAATCACTAGGCAAGAATTTACCTTTTAATTTAGTCATCATTCTGGTCCAGCTCTTGATAGGTTGCTTGCCAACTCTCCTCCTTTCTGCCTGCACCCCATCCCACCAAAGCGCAGCATGTCCCTTCAGCTTTGTTACTGCAAACTTGACCTTCTTATCTTCGCTTATTTCTTCATAGTCGAAGCACTTATTCATTTCATTTATCCAGTCTATTAGTTCCTCTGGATTAAGTCCCCTTGCATAACTCGACATTTCAATTTTGGGCTTAACTGCAGACCCTAGAACAGTTCTAAGGAGCCTCATGTCAGGAGGAATCTCAACATTTTCTTCTGCTTCTTCTGTTTCAGGTTCACTGATGTCTTCAGAATCTCTGCGCTGTCTTCACTCCATGGCATCCATTCTGGCCTCGACCCTCTGCAACATCCCCAACACCTCTGCGTTGGCAACAGGTCTCCTTTTGCCAGCACCTCAACCAACTCGGATTGCCATGTCAGCTCTCAGCAAAACAACTCAAAAACTTGGCTCTAATACCACTAATGACGCAACAAACGCTGAAACTCGGACCCCTAAGGAGAGATGGTCGACTGTAACGTGGCTCTGTCAGCACTTCTCGTTTAAAATCCCGTTCCTTGCTCCACATGGTCTACCTTTTCTTTCTGGGACTTTTATTTATCAAATTAGAGGAATTTGATAAATAAATATTATTGCTGAATAAATATTTATTCTACCTTTGTGATTAATGTATACCTCGGGCCTGATATCCCTCCACCACCTTACAATAAGGTTGTCACCGACAGGATTTTATATTAATCACCAACACTTTATAAACATTTGACTTTGTAATAAACCTGTGGCTCCGGTTCCCGCCTATATGTCAATGGTCCAATCAAATTCGTGTCTCGTACCTGGTTATCTTCCGCGCATCTATATCAACCAACTACCCTCTGATGGCCCCTTCCCAAATCAACGGCTCACCTCGATATCGCTCGGCTTCCTTGGTCGAACTATAACGTGCGATGGCGTGGGGAAAAGCGGTTTTGGGGGTCCTACCCTCTGCCACGCATCAACTCTTCTATGGAATCGCTCCCTACCTCACGAATACCACTTATGGTCAAAAGGCGGTGCGATATGGGAAATCCAGCCTTGCAAATCCACTTCCAGTTTTGGAATAGTGTTGACCAGGGTTCACGCCGGTTGTACTATCCTTCTCGTTCATTTACTCACGTCTAACCTCAGCTCAGGTTCTGATAGCCAACAAAACTATCTCGTTGTAAAGCGGGAATTCTACCATTTAACAGTGTTCGGGACCACAGTTCTTCTGCATAGACCTCACCTGCGGGTGGTATTAATTCAACAGGGTCTATTCGAATAAATTTAAGAGAAACAATGGACTGAGGGATACAGAACCTATACGGCAATTTAATTCAACAATTATATATACACAGAGTCCAATCACTTCACAGTTAAACAAAATTCTTCACAAATAACGACTCAAGATAGTTAGATACTCGACGGGAATTGAAATTCATTTAACTGGAAGAAATGCACAGATTTATTGTAGGAATCTCTCTCTTCCTCTCCTTTTCTTCTCTTATAATACATCCGAGGAATAAAATTTATATACATTACAATGCGTCCCTTCGGTTCCTCTGTGAGGACCGTTTACGAAGATCAAAAGCCTAATTACAATTATTCAACTAACTGAAACATGACAGATGGGCTAACTGAGCTATTTGACTTCTACAACTTTGAATAATCTAAATGAAACAGTCAGTGGAAGTATTGACACCTAGCTGTTAAAACTCAAATGTTTTCGAACCCTCCTAGCCACAACATGTGGACAAAATTCCTACATAGCTAGCTAGTGTCTAATGCTCCTGCATCACTCCTCCACCTACACAAGCTCAACAAAGTAGTCAACATATGACACCATCAAAAAATAATAGGACAGAGTTGCGCAACCAAGCAAGTGCTTCTCCAAGCTCACCACAAAGATCCGCAACTCCATCTACTTCAAGTGCCACACCAAGCCCGTCTTAAACAAGCATAAGAGGACACAAATTTAGACATTTACGTGAAATATATCAGCAAGATGAAGTTGATAGGAGCGTTGGTCTGAATTCATTATTTGCATTATTTTGTCATGTAGATGACCCAATACACTTTGAAGATGCAGTCAAAGAAGAGAAATGGGTTGCGGCAATGGATGAAGAAATAAGAGCAATATAAAAGAATGACACATGGGAGTTAGTGGACCTTCCGAAAGGTAAATAAGTCATTGGAATGAAGTGGGTATATAAGAGCAAGAGCAACATTGAACGCAAGATTGAAAGGCATAAAGCAAGGTTAGTCGTCAAAGGATACAAGTAGCAGCATGGAAGAGACTATGCGGAAACATGTGTGCCAATCACGAGGATGAAAACAGTGTGTAGAGTGTTGTCGATTGCCGCACAACAGAAATGGAAAGTGTATTAAATGGACGTGAAGTCAACGTTCTTGAATGGAGTGCTGCAAGAGGAGGTGTATGTTGCGCAACCTCCTGGTTATGAGATAGAAGGCCAAGAAGACAAGGTGTGTAGGTTGCAAAAAGCTCTCTATGCGCTGAAGAAAACACCGCATGCATGGTATAGCAGGACAGATGCTTACTTGATAGACAATGGGTTCGACAAATGTGATGGTGAACCTACTCTCTACATCAAAGAAAGTGACAGTAAGCTTCTTATTGTCATTTTGTATGTAGATGATTTGATTTTTACAGGGAGTGATGATTTCCTCATCATTGATTTCAAAGCAGTCATGGAAAATGATTTTGAAATGACTAACTTGGGATTGTTAAGATATTTTTTGGGCATAGAAGTGAAGCAAACAAAAAATGGAATTTTTATCTCTTAAGGAAAGTATGCTGCAGACATTTTAGAGAGGTTTAATATGCAGAGCAGCAATCCAACACCAACTCCAATAGTCATGGGGTTGAAGTTGAGCAAGGAATATTGCAGCAGCAATTTCAATCTGACATTATACAAAAGTATGGTGGGAAACCTAATGTATTTGACCGCAACTAGGCCTGATATAATATATGCAGCGAGTTTGGTGTCGAGGTTCATGGAGACACCCAAGGAAACACATTGGCAAGCAACCAAAGAATTTTAAATTATGTAAATGAGACAAAGGAATATGGCATTTTGTACTCCGCAACTGATGATTTTAGGCTGGTTGGTTACACTGACAGTGATTGGCGAGGAAGTGTTGATAATAGAAAGAGCACATCACGATATGTTTTTCATTTGGGTGCGGGAATTATTTCATGGGATTCCAAGAAGCAACTGATAGTATCATTGTCAACAATAGAAGCTGAATATGTCGCCGCAACAACAACAGCGTGTCAATCATTTTGGATGAAAAAGATGTTGCGAGATTTATGTCATGAACAAGAAAGAGCAACCACAATTTTCTGTGATAAAAGTTCAGCAATTGCACTATCAAATAATTCTATTTTTCACAAGAGGACAAAACACATTGATGCTAAATATCATTTCATAAGATAATTAGTTAACAATGGTGAAATTTTGTTGCAGCATCGCAGATCAAAGGAATAGTTTGCAGACATCTTCACAAGCCATTGGCACATGAAAATTTTGTTTATCTCAGAGATTGTCTGGGAATGGTCAATGGCGACAGTTTCGATTAAGGGGGAGTGTTGGGAAATTAATCACAACCACCGCATTTAATTTTCTGACAGTAGCCATACCTCAGTTAATGTTTTGCAGGTTGTGGTTGAGTTTGTAGAGAATGACAAGCTCTGAGCAGAGTACATAACCCATTCCACAATAGATTAAATAATTAAAGTCAAATAGATATTGAATGCATGGTTAGTAAATGAGTATGGGAAAACAATTAATCCGCAAGTGTTGTTTACTTGACGCAAACTCTATAAAATTCAGAAAATCATTGTGTGTCACGAATTAAATGTCTTAGATATGTATGTTTAGATTTTACATGAAATTTAAAGTGTTGTGTAATGTAGTAGATATAAGTTTGGAAAAACAAAGGGATCATGGAGCAAATTTTGGTGGGCGCGTGAAAACTCAAGTTACAGGTTTTACTGTATCTTACTCTACAACCCTGGTGAATGTAAATCTCAGTAAGAAGTCTTGTTTTACTGATGAAGGAGCCACAACCTCCATATGTGAATGTATTTCATGTTTTGAAGTTATAATATAAAGTTTGGTTAGTTGAGATATAGTTATGGAATTTTTCACGTATCCTTCTTACTGCAAGACACTGTTTCACCATGAGTGAAATTGTTTGAAGTTTATTTTCTCCTCTATAGTTGTGATTTTAATATCCACCACTCTGTATTAAAATGAAGACCTTCATAATTTGATTTCCGCATTTATATGATTTGGATTAGGTTAGTTTCACAACTCTAAGTAAACTTCCGCAACTATATTGCATGGTTAAAGTAATTTTCGCAACTATGTGTGAACTCCATGTGTTGAGCAAAATAATTTGATCTGCCTTTAAAAATTATAACACAGAGTACTCCTCCAGTCAACAATCCCAAAAGATTCGAAACAAGTCATAAGTCGTTGTAGTTGGAGTATTTTCTAATAATTGTTGAGGTGTATTATTATGGTGAAACTTTTTAATTATGTTGAAATATATGTCTTTCGAATTTTAAAGGAAAAAAAAAAATTTGTTTAGTTTGATTGTAAAATATGGTGAAATGCTTTATGTATTGTGAAAGGAGATGTTTTTAGAAGTGAGAGGTCAAAATATAAAATAATTTTTAAAGGAGATTAATTTTGACTTTTATTGTTGTAATAATTAAAGTTTATTTTATAAGTGAAGTTTTATTTTTGTGGGTGTGAATTTTATTGAAAATAGAGACAACAGTTATTGATATGGAGAATTTGAGCGGGGCTAATTTTTCACCATGGAAATTATGGATGGAGGATATACATATTTTAAAAGATCAATATTTTCCGATTGAGGGTGTGGAAAAGAAACTTTCATAGATGACATATGAAGAATGGAATAAGTTAGAAATAGAATTGCCAATATCTAGCGAAGAATGTGTATTTCAATGTGTCCGGAGAAAAAATGGCAAAAAGGATTATGGAATAAGCTCCATTATCTATACATTAAGAACACGACATCAAACAAAGTGTTCTTGATGAAGAAGCTTTACAATCTCAAGATGAGATAGGGAACTTCTGTCGCTGAACACTTGAATTAATTCAATATTATTACTAGTCATATTTCCTCTGTTAAAATCATTCTAGATGATGAAATTAAAGATATCTTGCTAATGTGTTATATGCCAGAAAACTGGGAAAATTTAATCATAGCTATGAGCACTTCAGCACCTGTAGGGACCCTGAAGTTTGATGATTTCAGTAACAGTTTAATGAATGAGGAGTTGTGACGCAAGTAAATTGTGGAAAACCGCGGAGGAGAAGCTCTAGGTCTAGTTGATCATGGTAGGAGAATTGATCAAGGCCAACAAGGGTGATCAAGATTAAAAGGCCGATCGAAATCAAGGAGAGGCAGGGTCATTTTCTTTTATTGTGGCAAACACGAGCACATGAAGAAATAATGTTGAGCCTTGAAGAATGGACAAAAGGATCAAAGATCGGCCAGTACAAATCACAAGTCATCCAAAACAAATGAAGGTGAGAATATTGTAGTGACAAATGAAGGATAGATAAGGTATATTGTTGAAACAGATCAGGCATGTACCAGAAATGCATATGAGTTTTATCTCTATGGGACGACTGAATGATGAAATCTATTCCAAAAGATTTGGAAAAGGAGGCTGGAAAATTGGCAAAGGAGCATTGTTTGTGGTCATAGGACCCAAGACAGGAACATTATATACATTGAAGGAAATGATGGGAAAACCAGATTTGGTTGTTGTCACAAAAAAAGGAAATTCAACATATCTATAGCATAAGCGCTTGGGTCACATGAGCAATAAGGTTTTAAAAATCATTATTGGTAAAAATTTACTACCAAGTTTGAGATCCTACAATATTGATCTTTGTTAGAATTGTATATATGGTAGACAAAGAAGGGTTTCATTCCTTAGAGGTTGTCATGACAGAAAGAAAAAATTGTTAGAATTGATACACTCAGATGTGTTTGGGCCTATTAACATCAAGTCATTAAGAGGAACATCATATTTTGTAACATTTATATATGATGCAACCAGGAAGGTTTGGGCCTATTCTATGAAAATTAAAAGTGAAGTGTTTGAAATATTTCAAAAATTCCATGTTGTTGTTGAAAGAGAGACTAAAAAATTGCTCAAGTACCTAAGAACGGATAATGGTGGACAATATTGCTCAAATGCATTCAAGGAATATTGTAATAGGTTTAACATAAAGAATGAGAAGATCGTCCTTAGTACTCAACATAATGGTGTTGCAGAAGGGATGAATTACATCATTATGGAGAAATTGAGGCGTACGTTGTCCAATTCTGGTTTGGATAAGTATTTTTGGGCAGAGGTTGTTAGGACAACTTGCTACCTTATAAATACATCTCCAACTACAACCTTGGATGGAGACATCCCTGAAGAAGTTTGGACTGGTAAGATGTTGAATTATTCTCATTTGAAAATCTTCAGATGTGAAGCATTTGTACATATTCCCAAAGAAAATAGAACTAATCTAGATGATAAATCTATGAAATGCATTTTTTTGGGATATGCAGATGAAGAATTTGGTTATCATCTATGGGATCGAGTCAAACATAAAATTATTAGAAGTAGGGATTTTATATTTAATGAGTCAGAGATGTTTAAGAGGACTGTAGGTGAGCTGGAAGTAAAGAAAATTATTGACAGTTTTGGAGAGCATCATGAAAACATCCTACCAATGCAAAAAATGGGCAACAAATTCAAGAGAAGGAAGGACATCAAGTGGAAAGTGATGAACACCAAGAAGAAGGAATCTTGCAAGAACCTTTACAGGAGATTCAACCGGAAAATGCACCACCACAGTTGGTTCACAGATCTTCTAGGCCTCATAAGCCTTCACAAAGGTATCCTCCAAACTGTATCCTATTCACTGATGAAGGTGAGCCTAATTGTTTTCAAGAGGCTTGTAAATTTGGGCACAATAAAGAATAGAAAAAATAAATGGAGGAAGAAATGAACTCTTTGCTGGAAAATAAAACTTGGGAGTTGGTAAAGCTCCCAAAAGGTAGAAAAGCTCTACAAAACAAATGGGTTTACATGATTAAGCATGAAGGTGAAGAAAATAAGGAGAGGTATAAAGAAAGGCTGGTGGTGGAAGGATTTGCCCAAAAAGAAGGTATTGACTTCAGTGAAATTTTTTCACATTTTGTCAAAATGTCATCCATTAAGAGTCATTCTTGGTCTTGTTGTTGCTTTAGACTTATAATGTGAACAGTTAGATGTAAAAACTACTTTCCTTCAGGGTGAATTAGAGAAAAAAATTTATATGGAGAAACCATTAGGTCTCATGGAAAAAGGAAAAGAAGACCTAGTTTTCAGGTTGTGGAAGAGTCTTTATGGGTTGAAACAAGGATCTCGACAATGGTACAAGAAATTTGATTCATTCATGTTGGAACATGGTTTTCACAGGTTGGAAGCTGACCATTGTTTCTATATCAAGAGGTATGATCAAGTAAAATATCTCATATTATTGTTATATGTGGATGACATGTTGATTGTTGGGGATGATAAGAATATGATCAATAAGTTGAAGAAAGATTTGGGTAGCAAATTCGCAATGAAGGACTTGGGTCAAACACAAGAAAGATTGGGCGTGAGGATCATGCGTGACAGGGAAAAAAAAAAAGTTGTGTTTGTCACAAGAAAAATATATCGAGAAGGTGCTTGACAGGGTTAATATGAAAAATTCCAACCAAGTTGGTACACCCCTTGCAACCCACTTCAAATTGAGTACCGAGTTGAGTCCCAGTGATGACAAGGAGAAGGAAGAAATGAGCAAGATTCCTTATGCTTCAGTAGTTGGCAGCTTGATGTATGCCATGGTATGCACATGACCAAACATTGCATTGGAAGTAGTGAGGAGGTTCCTAGCCAATGTAGGGAAACAATATTGGCAAGAAATAAAATGGATTTTGAGATATTAAGAGTACAAGACATTATTGTTTATGTTTTGGTCATAATGAGACTATGCTTGAAGGATTTACAGATGTAGATATGGCTGGAAATATCAACACCAGAAAGTCCACTATAGGTTATTTGTCCACATTTGCAGGTGCAGCTGTATCTTGGGTATCAAGGCTACAAATAATAGTAGTTCTCTCTACAACAGAGGAAGAGTATGTAGCCGCAATTGAAGCTTGTATAGAGATGGTGTGGATGCAGCGATTCCTAGGAGAGATAGGAATAAATCAAGACAAGCATGTGTTATATTGTGATAGTCAGAGTGCCATTCACTTGGCGAAAAACCCAACATTTAACTAAAAAACGAAGCACATTGATATAAGGTACCATTGAATCCAACATGTTTTGGAGGAAGGACAATTATCTTTGGAAATTTTTCATAAAGATAAGAACCCCGCTGATATGCTCACTAAGATTCTACCAAAAAATAAACATGACTTATGTAGAGGCATGGTAGGACTCAATGTGACTTGATTCAAGATTCTTCATTTGGCTCCAAGTGAGAGAATGTTAAACATGAAGCCACAGTGGCAGACATCGGCGCCGACTCAGCCGACACAAACAATTTATCTCTGCCACCCATACTGTCCACAACCGCCCAACACCGACCAAATGCACCACCATTGACTTCACTGTGCAGTTATGTATTCTCTCCTCTCCCTGAGCAAGCAAGCCAAGCCAAGGCCTCTCCTGTAATATGAAGTTGTGATTTTTTTTCAGTTCTCAAGTTGTGATTTTATCACTATTCTGCTGTCTCTCTCATTGAATTATTCTCTGTATGTGATCTTGTTTTATTCTCTACTGTGCTTCTCTGAACCCATTCTCTGTATGTGATCTTGTTTTATTCTCTACTGTGCTTCTCTGAACCCATCACTTACTCCATAAAAATGGTTGTCATTTTCTACTTTTTCTTTGATGTAACCCTTCTACGAGGGTGAATGTGAATCTCATCGCCTGTATTGAAACAATTGATCAAATCCAGAAACTGTTTGAAACTTTAAAGCAAGGAATATTCTATATTTTCTTGACGTCCTGTTCCACATAATCCAGAAGTATAAGATATGGAATATTGCATATTTACACGGTACAACATGTTTAAAAAGTTTATAATTTTCGATAAATGACATATTTTTCTAACATTTCAAAACTCTCAAGGAAAGTTCCTCCCAATTGTTGAGTCTTTCCGACCACACCGAATCATTAATCAGAGCTCAGACGAAAAAGTAAAAAATTAAAATAAAATCCCATAAAATTTAGCTTAAATGGGCGTTTTTAGAAATACGGTAGATTTGGGAAATATTTTAGAATTTGGTGAACAGGAGCTAATCAATTGATTAAAAAGAGAATTTAACTTAAACAATTGATTTTCTGATTCCTGTGAGTTAGATTCTAAAATATTCACGATATTAGCAAACAAATTAGGTAAAATTGAACAATTGATTTTCTGATTCCTGTGAGTTAGATTCTAAAATATTCTCGATATTAGCAAGCAAATTAGGTAAATTCAAGAGCTTAAAATAACATAGAACAGATTTTTATAACAAGTCAGCTTACTGTGCGTATCCCTTCATATTTTGCATAAAATTTCCTAAAAAAGATTTTTTTTTTTAATTAGAAAAAGATTTATTTTCATGAGGAAAAAAATGATTAAGAGATTTTATTTTTTATTTTTTTCAAACAAAAATGAAGATACAAAATTTACATGTGAGTAGTTGATTTTTTTTTTCCAGAAAACTAATGCATTGAAAACATTCAAATGATTTACAACGCCATCTCAGTCCCTCTCCTGAGGGGACGTGACGTGACCTGTGGCATTAGAAAACTCCAGCTTGGTCTAGAGGGTTTTTGTTTTTTAAACAGTTCAGATTTCAAGAATATTATAGAGTACACTCAGAAAATATCAACTAAAGCCATGTGACTTCATTAAAAAACTACAGCTAAATCAAAAAGTTTTTTTTTTTTTTTTTCAAATTATTAGATTGATCTCAATTACAGATTTTAAAAATATTACAAATTCCTAGAATATCTCATTTTTTTTGTTTTTTTTTTTTTAATTAAATTAATTTCAATGACAAATTTTTAGAATATTCAGATTCCAAAATATCTCAGGCTTTAAAAGAATCAAACCAGATATACAATACATACCAGAAAATTACTAAATTACCTATAAAAAAAGATCATTAGTCAGAGATGAGATGAATACCTTAAAGAAAATATAAGAATTTTTAAATTCTTTTAAAAAATACAGGGCATATTATTATAGGATTTTTTAAACTTCAAAAAATACATGGCATATTGATTGAACAAGGAAAGAAGCAATTTGCCAAACCGTAGTCTAAAGAGCCCGCGTTTTGACCCAAAATCCGGGAACGATTTTCAGAAAATCCGGCAAAGATTTGCCCAGAAACTTGTTTTTAGTTGTTAAACATTAGTATTTTGAGTGCCCCAGAGGTTTTTGATAGTGCTGAATCCATTTCCACTGTCTAAAATGGATTCCAAGCACTGCAACTACCTAATTTTTGCAAATTTAATTGACCGGATTCCGGCGGATTTCTGCCGTCCGGATTTCTGCCGTCCGGACCAAAACGCGAGCTCGGTAGACACGTCCACGTCCATTTGCCAATACTTACACCTGAAACTTCTGAGAGTCCAACAGACTGAAAAAACGTGGCAGTTACCAATTCACTGATCAGATTCCAAAACTGGAGTTAAGCCACAAAACACACCTACAGACTCTAAACTACATTTTCATAAAACATAACACAAATTTATGTTTTTCTCCTTTTTATCTCCATTTATTTTACCCTGGTTTAAAAACAGGCCACTGCTATAAAAGTCCGCCATTGGAGCGTAGCAACAGGAATGGCCATGTTCAGAAGAAACGGTGGTGGTGATGCTTGCGGCCACCCATGGCCTCCTCGGCTTCATTCTCGTGTTCTTTCTTCTCATGGTGCTCGTACAACGCAAACCCTCCGCTGGCCACAGCGGCCGCCGCAGCGGCCTCTTCCTCCAACCTGTGCCTTCTCGCATTCTCGGGATCCGCCTTTACCTCATGCCTTTCATACTAATTATAGCATAATCCCCAATTCAATTCAAACACATCAATTAAATTCAATCAAGAAAGCAGAAAATATATATTCATTGTGTATATACCAAACCCTAGCTTAAATAAATATATATATTTACTGTGTATATAGCAGAGCCCCAATTCAATTCGAACACATCAATTAAATTCAATCAAGAAAGCAGAAAATATATATTCATTGTGTATATACCAAACCCTAGCTTAAAGAAATATATACATATTTACTGTGTATATAGCAGAGCATAGCCTACCAGTGCAAAGGCTCCGGCTGCCACGGCTCCGCCCTCCCCGAGGTGCTCCATGCGCTTGTCGTGCTCCTCCTCTTTTCGAAATTTCTCATAATCATCGGATTGGTTTTGCTGATAATTATAACCACCATCATAACCACTCTGGTAATCATTGCCGGAGTTATAGGCAGATCCAGAGCGGTAATCATTTCCGGCGTTATAACCAGTCTGGTAATCATTTCCGGCATTATAACCGGTCTGATAATCATTGCCAGCGTTATAGCTATAACCAGTCCGGTCATCGTTCCTGCCATTATAACCAGTCTGGTAATCATTGCCACCGTTATAACCAGTCTGGCCGTAATCATTGTTGTTGACATAACCGCCTTGATAATCACTTCCGGTGTTGTTGCCATAACCGGCTTGATAATCACTTCCGATGTTGCCGGTATCATAGCCGGTCTGGTAATCGGAGGGTCCGTAGGGATTCTGATTACCACCAGAGCTGTAAGAAGAATTCGAATTCACGTTATCATAGTTCTCCTCCTTTTGATGGTGGTGGAAAAAGTGGTGACGGTGCCCTTCAGACATGCTTATTATCACAAGAAACAAAAAAGGGTATGTGGCCGCTAGATTCGGATCCAAAACACAGAATTATTCACAAAGGCCAGAGGGGCGCAGAGCAGCTGTGTAGATGCTGGGTATGAGGATATATACAATGCATATATAGCGGGTAAACTGGGGTAGGACCATATATGCCGGGCCAAATGCTGGGTATGAGGATATATATAATGCATATATAGCGGGTAGGCTGGGGTAGGATAATATATGCCGGGCCAAATGATGTCGTAAAAGATTAGCGTGTTTTGACAGACTCCATCTCGTCCAAGGAACATAATTTTATTAGAGTTCCACCTAAATCAAATTGTCAGAGAGATGCAGTGACAAAGTTATATAGTATATTACTGTATTTTTATATATTTTAATTTTATTGTGTTTGGAAGTTTGAAAATTTGGGAGTACTCTTGCTTTTCTAATTCTTTTGAGTTTTTTAATTCCAAGGTACATGCCATATATTTGATTCCTTTATGATAAGTTTCAAGAGTAATAGCCTCTATCCACTTTATATATTATATTAATATATCTGATTTATAGATTTTATTATATGTTTTTTTTATTATATAAAATTTTTTAATAAAAATTTATTAAAATAAATTTAATTCAATTCAATTTTTTACCACTTCTATTTTATTTATATTAATAAAAAAGCATTATTAATATTATTCTCTTTTGCCTTAAAATTTTCCTTCTTTCATATTAGAGTCTACACTATTGCTAACTCAATTCATTTGGGTTTAAATCCAAAAGGACATGTGACATATTTGGCCCCTTCAAATAGCCTTTATTCCCTCTTTATATATATGTGAACAACCTAACTCGAGACCAACGCCATTGTACATATTTTTCTATTTCCATCGTTAAGGGATGTCAAAATCAACTTTAATTTAATTTAATTTAACTTTTCTATTAATCAATTCATTTTCCTCCTTAGTGGGGGTCATTCCACACATTGCATCAAATGGAATAATTGCCACAACTCGACTTGGTTAACCAAACAATTTGACTTCATTCTTGGTATTTCAATTAATTGCAAAGTCATATAAAAAGAGGATTGCTATAAATTTTATCATTGTAATAACTAAAAGCTATCAATGACTTTCATCCCACATACTTCCTTTACATAGTGAGGAGGAGCAAAGCTTTTTATAACTTCTCGGTTCCTAGAATTTGTTCTAGGTTATGTTAATTACTCATATGCGAATTTGGGTTAGTCTCCGAAATTTTTCTTTACATTTTTGGCATATCTAAGTTATGAAAGATTCTGAGAATATTCTTAGGTAGTCATATAAAAATAAATTTTGAGAAAGATATAATAGGTGTACACTTATTTACTCACCTTTACATCAGGGTTGACTTATAGAGATAATAGAGAAATGTGAATTCTAGATTGTGTGGGTTTCGAGGTTGTTTTCTAGAAATTGTTGCTTTCCAATGTGAGTGAGTTGTAACTGAGTAGGAATCTCTATCCTCCAGGGTGTTGTGTTTTATCAATTTATCGATCCTATTGCTATATAATGGGACACTATCATGTATTCTTGGTGTGTGTGGTGTGAGCTTGATTTAATAAAATTATCTCATTAGAAACATCTTCCATTTCTTTGTTGTTTCTATTTGTTTATTTTGTTATTAGACCTAAGGTTGTGGTTCTTGTGTAGAGTTGATTTTCGGTGTCTCTTTTTTTTCTTTTTTCATTATCCAATGGGAATTTCATAGCAGCCTAGGGCCTCTCATTTTCCTCCATCTATCTACCATTTGTTTTGGCCAAAATTTTGAGTGTTTTAGCTAAATTTAGTGGTTAGAGGCCAAACGAGCAACTAACAATTCATTGTTTTCGGTGACTTTGATGAAAGAATAGAGATCCAATGCCCTGTCACTTGACTTGCTAGGTAATATCTAGCCTCTTTTATTGTGCAATAAAAATTACAGAGAAAAATGAGAGAAAACTAAATCGACTTCGCAAAGTGTTTAGAGGGAACATTAACTTTGCAAATGTAGCTAAGCGAATTGAAGCTTCCACTAGTGTGTGAGGTTTTAGAGAGTTCTATTTTTTTTTTATATTGGTGTCTTTGCCTGAAATTTGTTTGGCATTTCTCTCAAGCCAAGAAATTTATATCACATTGTAGTGAAGTCAAATCATCATTTAGAATTCTTTGATGTGCATGTTCTCTGATCTGTGAAGTTTATAAAGTGCATGTACGACAATCGTTTTTAGTGAAGTTATTTGAGTGCTTATAGATCTGCACAAGCCCACAAAATGATTGAATAGTTGGTTATTTTAGGTGCCAAAATTAGTTAAGTATTGGGGTTTGCAATAGTCTTTGCTAACCACAACTAAGAATGTAGCTTTATTTCTGATTTTTTTTGTTTTTTAACTGCATGGGTTGAGGTAGAAGTATTATTCTGAAATACTAGGAATAATATGTGGACGAAGAATAAAATTTTATAAGTTTTTCTTTGTAGTGTTTAAAGAAAATCAACGTAAATTGGCCAATGTTGTAAGTGTGTTTATTATGGATCTAGAGGGATTAGTGCTTGCTACAGGTGGTACAATTTCATGAAGCACTTGACGAATCTATTGATCTACCTAAGTTTTTAGCTATTTCATAGATTTTGTTTAAATATGGTGCATTTTTTTAATTAGGGATATTTAATGTTTTTTATTTCAAAAAATGGAAAATCCATTAGCAGATTCTTATCTGAACGAGTCCACAAATGATTCGGATTTATGCAGGAACACAACAGAATAAACATATAACCATAAATATAGAGATGCAGCGGAAATAACACTTCATTTCATTAATATCAAAGAACTGAAATTTGCTTACAGACAGAATGGAAATAAAACTAGCTAGGGCGCTGGTAGCTCTCTGAGAAGAGATCTGGCAGCTACCGGCCTCTGAACTGAGTTACAATGAGGCTCGAGGGCCTATTTATCATTTAGAAACAATGGGAAATCCTAAATAGCCAAAACCCTAACCCTAGGAGATGAAGCGCCAAAACTATGGGCCCCGTTTGGGTAAATTGGTGTTTCAACTTCCCAGGGGCGTAACTTTGGCATACGATCTCCGTTTGACGCGTACCATACCTTGTTAGAAAGATCTATCCGAGGACTACAAATTTGGAATGGGCAACATCAATCCATGGACCCATGTTGCCCTCTGTTTTCCCAAAAAACGCCGTTTAGGGCCTCAAAACGGCTCCGGAAGTTTAGGACCCGAAAAACTGCTAAAAATAGTAAACTGTGCCGAAACTGAAAAACTGAAATAGACAATGGTGGAGCCCCAAGTGGAATAGGCGGACCACCAATATCCACCCGGATCATTCCTCCCCCCTTAGGAAGCAATGGTCCCCATTGCGTTAAGTTCCTCCATGAGATGAGGAAATTTCTGCTGAACTTGGTCCCTGGTGAACCACTTTCCTTGGTGCAGGAGTTGGCCAGCTTTGACAAACCGATATAGTTGGATCTTCTGCTGGCGAGTGTTCTTGATTTGCATGTCCATGATGCAATCTGTGGTGGCCTATTCCATGCAGTCTGGATTTAACTCAGTTGGTGTGAGTTGTTCTGCAATGTCCGAGGTGTCCAGTAGAGGTGGGAAGTAAGGACGAAGGCGATCCACATTGAAGACTAGGTGCAGACCAAGGAATGGTGGAATACTGAGCTCGAATGCATCGTTCCCTACAGCCTTGGTGATGGTGTACGGCCCGTATCGGAGCGGGCGAAGCTTGCGGTGGGGTCCAGTGAGGCGCTCCTTCTGCAAATGTAGCCATACTTTGTCACCCACCGGGAAGTTGTGTGGCACCCGGTGTTGATCATGGCGTTGCTTGTACTTGGCATTTGGCTCTGCTCCAATATATCATGAACTCCGTTGGCGGATGTGTTGAATGCGCTCGATGAAGCTACTTGCTTTGTCAACTTCGATCGGACATGAGCCGAATTGGCTCGAGCAACCGTGAAATGGCATGGCTACGTCAATGGGACATAGTGGTACGGAATCCCAAGCCCACCCGAAAGGGGCTATGGCCGATTGAACCGTGGAGAGCCCGATTATAACTATGTTGTACATAGGGGAGGCTCTCGTCCCATGTGCGTGGATGCTTTGAATTGTACATGCGCGGAATGTGTACAATCATTTTGTTGACGACCTCCGTCCGGCCATCCGTTTGGGGATGGAAAGTCAGTGGACTTGGTGAGCTTGGTATCCAACATCGACCAAAGGGTCGGACCAAAACGTCGTCGAGGAACCCGCTTATCCCGATCCGATATGATAGACTGTGGGATCCCGAAAGTGCACCCACACTCGTTCAAAGAAGAGTTTAGCAATGGCCTGTCGTGATATTCTTCTTGCGGGCCTCCATAATGGCCATCTTCGAGAATCCGTCAACGACCACAAAAAACACGATCATTTCTCGCTTAGTAGAAGGCGAGTTCCGACATGTAATCCATGGAGATGGATTCCCAAGGTCGACTAGGGGTAGGTAGAGGACTATATAGGCCTTGCTTCTCGATGGCTCGGTTTGGCAATGGCACAAGCAGCAAGGAGATCCGATGTGCTTCTCGACATCCTTTCGAAGGTTCGGCCAATAGAAATACTTCTACAGATTGCTACTCGTTTTCTCGACCCCGAAATGCCCGCCCGACTTGATCGTAGTGTGCTTCCCATATCATCTTGGCACGCTCGCTTGAAGGAACACAAAGGTGTCCCATGTGACATAAAAGTGCATCTTGGAGGTGAAAATTTGGAACTTGCGCACCCCCTAAGAGTGCCTTGTAAGTTTGGTCGAATTATGGGTCACTCTCATGAGAAGCGGCCAATCGAAGTCTCGTGCCCACAAGAGTTAAGCTACGGTGGTGAGCGCCACGATCGTGGTCAGCAGAGGCGATCCGCAACATGATTGGTGCTACCCTTCTTGTACTTGATGTTCAGAAATGAAATTGTTGCGGATATGTGGACCACTTTTGATGGCGATCATTGCCCGCAACTTCCCTTGTGTCCGTATGAACTGCAAGGGCCTCGTGGTCCGTGTGGATGATTGTTTCCTTCCCCAAAATGTAATGCTTCCATCTGTCGACAAGCTCGCACAATGGAGTACATTTCTTTGTCATATGTGGGGTACTTGTGAACCCGTGTCGACAATGTCTCACTGTGAAATGCCACTCGGATGTCCCCCGTTGAGTAAGAACCGCCCCAATAGTACAGTCGGAGGCATCTCGTCTCGATCTCAAATGGGTCATTGCAAGTCCGGTAAAGTGAGCACCGGCGTACAGGAGGCGATTTTTTCAGTGCAGTGAACGCCTTCTCGTTGAGGTTCTCGACTCAAAATTTTTGCTCTCGCTCCTCCCCTTGGTGACTTGACTCAAGGGCCAAGTGATATGAGAGAATCCCAACACGAACCTCCCGGTAGAAATTAGCAAGACCCGTAAAGTCGCGAAGCTGCTGTAGTGGTTGAGCAATGCCAATCCCGAATGACTTGGATCTTGGCCGGATCCACATGCACCCCCCTTTCATCAATAATGTATCCCGTATATTTAACTTAGGGTCATGCCAAAAGTGCACTTCTCCAAATTGGCACACAACTTGTGTTGCCGCAATGTTTGGAGGACTTGTCGGATGTGGTGAAGGTGCTCTTCCCAAGTCTCTCGCCGAAGATCAGAATGTCATCCAAGTACACCACTACAAATGAGTTGGTGAATGGTCGCAAGATGTCATCCATCATCCTCATGAAGGTGGCGGGAACATTCGTCAACCCGAAGGGCATGACCCGACCATTCGAAAAGGCCTTCCCTTGGCTTTGAAGGCGCTCTTCCACACATCGGAGGGTTCAATTGGTACCGTGATACCCGGACTTTCTAGGTCGATCTTGCTGAAATATTTTGCACCTTTGAGTTGGTCCGGAAGGTCATCAATCCATGGGATTGGGTACCTATTCCTGGGACGGTGATCTTGCTTCCGGCCGCCCAATAGTCAATACGGCAGTCTCCATGTCCCATCCTTCTTCTCGTACCAACATGATCGGGCTCCCACGGGCGATGAACTTGGTCCGATGTGACCTTTTTGCAACAACTCCCCGAATCCGTCTCTTGATTCATCATTCTCAGAACGAGACGCCCGATAGATCGGTCCATTAGGTAGTGGTACACACTCCGGGGTCGCATCAATCGGGAAGCCGAATTCCCGGGACAAATGGCAGAGGAACCCCTATGGGTGAGGTGAATATGTCCCCGTACTCCTCCACAACCTTATCCATTTGTTGTTGTTGTGTAGAGGAGCCCTGTCTGGAGGTCGTGGCCACAGTCTTCTTCTTGCCCTGGGGGCGGATCATCAGGAAAACAAATTTCCTTGTTTGGGAAATGAGCTTACTGCATTGTTTTGCAGTAACCAAAGAGATAGCGGCAAGAGGTGGTACCTCTGGTATCCTGTACAACTTATTTCCCAAAGTAAAAATAACAGCATGAGGTCGAGACTCATACACAGCATGACGCTTCCACAAGTATGGTTGTCCTAATAATACATCAGAAACATCAATAGGAGCAACGTCACATAATACCTCATCCGTGAAGGGTTTGAGATAAGAGAGAATACACTGTTCTGCGGAGATCTCGTCTCCTCTTGGTAGCTTGGCAATTCTCCTCGATGGTGTATGGATGTGGGTAGCCGTGGTCGCTGCTTCCAATCAGCTTCACGAAGGTCACTGCCGAGTCAGAGGTTCTTGGATCCACAGCGCAATGAACTGCACGGTATCTCTTTACTCCACATCCTAGGAGGGAAGAGATGTTCCTTCCTCCTATGGATCTTCGCCCTCTTTGGACTAGAGGGCACCATGTGTTTGGGCTCCGCATCAATAATCTGTTTCCCTTTTTCATTCCCCTTTTCAGGTTCTGATTCGGAGTCAGAGCATGCATCTGACTCAGAAGCCCTCATCTCTGCCACTAGCGACTGCTTGGCCCGACACTCACTTGTGTTGTGAGTGGAGCTCTTATGGAACTCACACCACTTTCCCGTGTCCTTCTTTGGCTTTACGGTGTTGTTCTTTTCTTGTGGCTTTGACGGGTTGTCTTTAGCCGCCATGCCTTGGCTCTGTCCTTTGTTATGCGGTTTGGAAGCACCCTTTCCTTGCTTTTGATTCGCAGATCCAAAGTCTCGCTTCTTCTGTTTGAATTTCTGCTCAATCTTGGCAGCATACCGGTATGCCGTACCAAGCGAGGAGATGTCGAGGAACTCCATTTCTTCCTGAATGTATCTGTGCAGACAGCTGCGATACTTTAGCACCAAATGTTTCTCTGAATCTTTGATACCCAACTTTGTGCGCAGGGTATGGAACAGATTCGTCAGCTCGTGCATATCTTGATCCCTTTGTTGTCGCAAATATGGTCCATTTGGTAAGGTAATTTCTGTCTCACAGGGTCTCACGGAGAGGACATCGTTCTCGACTTCCGCGTCTCTCGGGAAGAATTGCTGAAATTTTACCAAGAACAAGATAGCCTGACCAACCTTTTTTCGCAGGTTTCCCACCGCCCCAACATGGGGGGCAGTCGAGAGGCAAAGGTTCCTCCTGGGCGGAAAAGTCATGAACAGAGAAATATCCTTCTAACAGATTCAACCATCTATCTACCGCATCTGCGTCTATTTGACCCTCAAATATGGGAATGTCAAAATTTACTTGTACCTTAAAGGGAGTCGCAACTCCAGAGTGGCTACTGGATGCAGATGCGCCGCCGGTGGGCAGCCGTTGAAGGATCTGAGAAAAGTTATCCATCATCGCGTTCCTTTGTTTTCAGGGCCTCCGAGCAATATTTTGATAGGATCTCCCTGTCCCTCATCTTCTTTTCGTCCCCCATGGGCGTCCGTCGGAGGCCTATGAATATCCGTGTGGCCTAGTCTCTACCCGCATCGAGCTCAGCCTCATGTTCTCGACCTCGTTGGGGACATGCAAAGAAGGATCGAGAAAAAGTTAAGACTCGATACCACCGATCCGATTGCGTGTGAACAACGAATAAAACATATAACCATAAATACAGATGTGAAGGAAATAACATCATTTTATTAATATCAAAGAATCCATCATGGTGACGTAATGGAAATAAAACTAGCTAGGCGCCGGTAGCCATTCCCCCGAGAAGAGATGTGGCGGCTACAGGCCTCTGAACTGTGTTACAATGAGGCTCGAGGGCCTATTTATCATTTAGAAACAATGGGAAATCCTAAACAGCCAAAACCCTAACCCTAGGAGATGAAGCGCCAAACTATGGGCCCTGTTTGGGTAAATTGGTGTTTCAACTTCCCAGGGGCGTAACTTTGGCATACGATCTCCGTTTGACGCGTACCATACCTCGTTAGAAAGATCTATCCGAGGACTACAAATTTGGAACGAGCAACATCGGTCCATGGACCCATGTTGCCCTCCGTTTTCCCAAAAAAACGTCGTTTAGGGCCTCAAAACGGCTCCGGAAGTTTAGGACCCGAAAAACTGCTAAAAATAGTAAACTGTGCCAAAACTGAAAAATTGAAATAGACAATGGTGGAGCCCCAAGTGGAATAGGCGGGTGACCACCAATATCCACCTGGATCAACAAAGCTATATGGAGAAAATTATACAAATTGGAAGTTTAAGATGCAGACATTAATCGAATGCTACAATGTCTGGTCAATGTTACCATTGGTGTAGAAATTATGTTGGAGAATTGCAACTACTCATGAAGTTTTAATCAAAATCACAAGACACAAACCTAATCTACTACTTCGCAGACATTAATTCACAACTTAGAACAAAAATTTTATACATGCAAGAAGAAATCACACACATGCAACAAGTGTTTTACTGGGGAAAGAAATCTCCTAAAAACCCAAATGTTTCCTTGCATTAAATCAGAAGAATAGAGAGGTATTACAATTACTTTTCTCAACTGAGCACAACCTTTATCAAAATTTCATCATCTTGTTCCTCTGTAGGAATGCACTACAACAAAATTATCTGCCTTTTCACATGTTCCCGCAAATGGCAATACTAGATATATATATGCTTGGATTGATCATTAAAAACAATATTCTCAGAGAGCTTGATGCATCTCTGTTTATAAAATTAGATCATAGTTGGATCCATCATCTGACCAAACAATCAAACAAGTATCTTTCACATTCAAATTACCTCACATGATGTTTGACTTGTAGCCATGTATTTTGCTTCTACCAAGTTGAGTGCCACATATCTTTTCTTCCTGTTATACCAAGAAACAACTGTGAACCCAACATTGAAAATTCCATCTGTTGTATTTTTTCATTCTGATGGACTCCCCACCCAATTCGTATCTATGGAGCCACACAACTTCACTCCCTCTGTCCATCTGTACCATAGTCCAAATTGGGTAATGCCTTTGAGGTACTGTAAAACATGCTTAGTTGTCTACCAAAATAATTTGGTTGGAAAAATCATAGCTTGGGCTTAGCTGGTTGACTGCATAGCACATATTTGGTTGTGTGTTCACAAGACACATCAATGAACCCACTAACTCTCGATAAATAGTAGCATCCACTTCCTCACCTGAAGTGGCATCTTCCTTTCTCCATTTGGTCACTAGAAGTGTCTTCATGGGTTTGAAACTCTCCATGTGTAAGCTATATATTATCTCATTTGCATACTTTCCTTGAGAGATAAACACATCCTCATCTCCCTGGCATACTTCCAAGCCGAGGAAGTAGTGCATGAGCATTAGGGGAATTTTGAGGTCTAAAATGGGCCTCCTAATGAAATTATAAAATAATAGTGGAAATAATGAAATAAGATTTGATGACATCATCAAATTTTAGAGGGAGAAAAGAAAAAAACTATTTTTTCAACTCATATTTTCAACTTATCTCCCAAAGTTTTTACTCAAATTTCGAGTGGGAGTACTTGTTGGATGCAAAATTTAATTCATAATCCAATGAGTACCCATGTTGCATATTTTTGATGGACCCTCCTACATGAAAAATGAGAAATACATTAAAAATGTGATTGCAATCATGAATTTTCATGTATTTCTCATTTTTCACGTAGAAGGGTCTATCGAAAGTATGCGACATGGGTACTCCTTGTATGAGGAATTAAATTTTGCACCCAACGTGTACTCCCGCTCAAAATTTGAGTAAAAACTTTGGGAGATAAGTTGAAAATATGAGTTGAAAAAGTAGTTTTATTATTTTATTATTTTTTAATTTTTTTACTCTTTTACTTAAAAAATGGTAAATCATCCCCCATGGTTGACATCATCATCTTGAATCCTATTGGTTCTTATAAAGTTTATTTTGGTTGTACATTTCTCTTAGGAGGTCCATTTTAGACCTCAAAATTCCCCTAATGGACTCACGTCCTTCATTTCAAATGCTCTTGCAAGAACCTCCTTGCAAGATCTAATCAAATGCTAATCACCAGTTAAAATTAAGTCATCAACATATAAGACAATAATCAACAATTTACCTTCTACCAAAATATGATAGAGGTTTGCATCCGCTTCACTTTTTGTGAAGCCCAAACCGATGAGATAGCTATCGATCCTAGTGTATGAAGCACAGGGTGCTTGTTTGAGATCGTACAATGCTCGCTTGAGTCTGCACACATGATACTTCTGATCAAAAGTATCAAATCCTTTTGGTTGCTCAATGTACACCTCCTCCTCAATAACTCCATTGAGGAATGTTTCTTTTACATCCATTTGGTGGATCTTCCACCTCATCTATGCAACCACATAAAGAATTGATCTAATGGATGATTACCCTGCTACAGGAGCAAAGGTCACCTCATAGTCAATCCCTTCAACTTGAGAGTACCCCTTGACCATAAATTTGGTCGTGTAATTCTCTCTGCTTCCATTTGGTGCTTGCTTTACCTTAAATATCCATCGTGAACCCACAATTGATTTATCTGATGGTCTCGGGACCACTTCCCAAACACTGTTATTTATAATGTATTTGTATTCCTCCACCATTGCATCAACCCATACATGTTTCTCTATTTCTTCCTCAAAACAGGATGGTTCAGTCTCTACAAGATCAGGCATTAGAGCCATGTAGCCAGTGTACCGATAAGGTGACCTTCTCTACCTACACACATTTGAAGCAGCACCCACATTCTCCCTCGCATCCTGCATAAGTATCTTAGCTTCCCTAGTCCTTTTTATGCCTTCTCTGGATGGTTTTGCTTAATTGGTGTTCTCCACTCTCTTCTCCTCAATTTGTGGCTACTCCACAACTTCTTAAGGTTCCTTCTTTGGAGGTAAAAGCTCTTCTTCTGGTGGGATATGAAGCTCCCTCTCATGAGAGCACTGCATCACTTTCTTCTCATCAAATTTTACATCCCTTCGCAAAATTTTAATCTGAAGGGATGGAAATTACACACAATAGTTGTTGGGAGTTTTTGTGTATCCCACAAATACCCCCAATTATGTTGTCAGCTCTAGCTTCTTCCTTGATTCCTTGGAGACACGAAAGTAGACAAAGGCTCCAAAAATCCCGAAGTGTGACACATCTAGATTTCTCCCTGAGAAAACCTCATTCGGTGTAATCATGACGAGAACCTGATGAGGACTCCAATTTTGCAAGTATATTTTTGTGTTGCATGTTGTAGCCCACAAATGTATAGGTAGTACTTGGTCATGCAACATAACCCTCTCTACTCCCACAATGCTACAGTTCTTTATATCAACTACACCATTCTGCTATGGGTTGTGGGGTGTTATCAACTCTCATCGAATGCCTTCTTTTTCACATAAATTTTTAAATTCATTCGACATGTATTCACCTCCATTATCGCTCATGAGAGCCTTCACCTTCTTATCGGTTTATTTCTCAACAAATTCCTTAAATTCAACAATATTGGAGAATGTCTCATCTTTCTTCCGCATGAAGAAGATATAACACTTTCATGAGAGGTCATCAATAAAAATGACAAAATATTTATGCCTAGAAGTGGAGGCTGTTGAGAAAGGTCCACAAACATCATAGTGGATCCTTTCAAGGACTTCATATGCTTTTTTGTCCCAATCATGGAATGTGGATTTTGTGTAATTCCATAAAGCACATCCTTTGCATGCATCATGATGTTCAAGTGCTCCTTTGGGGAGGCCTGTGGTTATTTGTTGCATGATATTTAGGGCGCCATGACGAAAATGGCCAAGTATTCTATACCAAAGTTCACCGACATCGCGACTCTACACTTTCTCTTCCTTTTATCTTAATATAACACAATATTCCACATATATATTATACAAGTTCTTCACACGAACCCCGATCTACTTCATCTTTCATGTGTTTATGTTTCTCAAGAATGCCTTTCCTTTTATGAAGATCACATCATAACCGCGCACTTCCAAAACTGCAACAAAATATGAGATTTCTCTTTAGGTTCAGAATGAACATGACATCTTTGAGCCTGAGGGGGGAGCCTGGATCCCTCTGAAAGGTTACTATGCCAACCTCAGTCGCACTATAGCTTTCTTCACCCCCCATCTCAATGTTCATCTGCAAATATTTTTCTTCCAGGTCACTGAAAAAATATCTACACCATGTCATGTGGAACGATGTGCCTGAGTCGAAGTACCACACACTCCCCATAACTATGATGTCCATGCATGCAATGAGGGTAAAGTTAAGCTCGATCTGTGAAGCCAAGGCTTCACCTACTGCTTCTCTTGAGGTCGTATTGCTTTCCTTTTTGTGTGGACACTTCATGGCGCAGTTCCCAAATTCATGACAATGGAAGCATTTAATTTTTTACAAATATTTCTTCTTTCCCCATTAACTCGATTTTGGTTTGGATTGAGAGTTATTCTCTTTTCCCCTTCCTTTCCTTCCATCCAATGTAAAAATTTTATTCATCATTGCCCTTGTATGAATTCCAATCTTTAGTATTCGTCTGTGTTTCCTTCTGTACCAAATTAGCCCATAAGTGCTGCCAATTTGGTAGTTTCTCACTCTTGTTCACCGAATCTTGATAGCTATTTTAGCTCTTGGGAAGGCCCAGAATGGATAGGCTTACCAAGTCTTCTTCAGTGACATAAACACCAACCCCACCAACTTCATCAAGACACTGTGTGAACTCGCTCAGATACTACAAAATTGTCTCATTCTACTGCATCTCGATACTTCAAAGTTTATCCTTGAGTGCTAGCTTCTTGTGTTCACTATCATTCTCGAGTAGTTCTGTCAGTGCTTTCCACATTGAGAATGAAGTTTCTTTTCTATGTATATTTGAGACAATGTGATCCTGTACTTCTTCCAAAATTATTCTCCTCGCATTGGCGACATTTTTCTTCCACTGAGCATGGTTCTAGGAATTATATTTCGATGGTTGTGCAACATTTGTCTTGATGCACTCTAGGAATCCATTTTCATTCAATACTGCCTCCATGTAATCCTTCTATGCAAAAAAATTAGAGGTGCCTTCCATAGCATACTATAGCCTCATTACATTGAAGGCCATCTTCCTAGTTCTGAAGAAATCTTGCTACACTAATCTCCAAATTCGAGCCTCCTGAGAATCAACTTCGAAATTCTTGTTTTAATGTGAATCCTTAATTTGGATTTATGAAGGAATGCAACAGAATACATAAATAACCATAAACATAGAAATACAACAAAAATAAGGCTTCATCTCATTAATATCAAATCACAGAAATATGCTTACAAACATGATGGAAATAAAATAGCTAGGGTGCTGGTAGCGAATCTCTGAGAAGAGATGTGGCAGCTACAGACCTTTGAACTGTGTTACAATGAGGCTCGAGGGTCTATTTATTATGGAGAAACAATGGAGAACTCTAAACGTCCAACCTAACCCTAGGAGATGAAGCGCCAAAACTATGGGCCCCGTTTGGGTAAATTGGTGTTTCAACTTCTCGGGGATGTAACTTTAGAATACTATCTCCGTTTGG
This sequence comes from Pinus albicaulis, assembly GCA_034641835.2. Taxonomy (NCBI): domain Eukaryota; kingdom Viridiplantae; phylum Streptophyta; class Pinopsida; order Pinales; family Pinaceae; genus Pinus; species Pinus albicaulis. The sequence goes on along the minus strand of CM076573.1, from coordinate 435,960,515 downwards.
GGCTTCAAAACGGCTCCAGAAGTTCAGGACTCGAAAAACTGCTAAAAATAGTAAGTTGTGAAAAAACTGAAAGAGACAATGGTGGGGCCCCAAGTGGAATAGGCGGGTGCCCACCAATATCCACCTGGATCATTCCTCCCCCATTAGGAAGCAATGGTCCCCATTGCGTTGAGTTCCTCCATGAGATGAGGAAACTTCTGTTGAACTTGGTCCCTGGTGAACCACTTGCCTTGGTGCAGGAGTTGGCCAGCTTTGACAACCCGATATAGTTGGATCTTCTGTCGGCGAGTGTTATTGATTTGCATGTCCATGATACAGTCTATGGTGGCTTTTTCCATGCAGTCTGGGTTTAACTCTTTTGGTGTGAGTTCTTCTGCAATGTCAGAGGTGTCCAATAGAGGTGGGAAGTAGGGATGAAGGTGGTCTACATTGAATACTGGGTGCAGACCAAGTAATGGTGGAATACTGAGCTTGAAGGCATTGTTCCCTACAGCCTTGGCGATGGTGTACGACCCATATCGGAGCGGGAAAATCTTGGGTGGGGTCCAATGAGGTGCTCCTTCTGCAAATGTAGCCACACTTTTTTGCACATCTGGAATTTGTGTGGCACCCGATGTTGATCATGTCGTTGCTTGTACTTAGCATTGGCTCTGTCCAATATGTCGTGAACTTGTTGGTGGATGTGCTAAATGCGCTCGATGAAGCTGTTTGGTTTGTCAGCTTCAGACTGGACATGAGCCAAATCGGCCCGAGTAGCTGTAAATGGCATGCCTACGTCAATGGGACATAGTGGCTGGAATCCCAAGCCCACCTGAAAGGGGTTGTGGCCAGTTGAGCTGTGGAGAGCCCGGTTATAACTGTGTTATACATAGGGAAGGCTCTCATCCCATGTGCGTGGATGCTTTGAATTGTACATGCGCAGAATTTGTACAATCATCTTGTTGACGACCTCTGTCTGGCCATTAGTTTGGGGATGGAAAGCTGTGGACTTGGTGAGCTTGGTGTCCAACATTGACCAGAGGCTGGAGCAAAATGTGTTGAGGAACCTACTATCGCAATCTGATATGATACACTGTGGGATCCCAAATTTCACCCACACTCATTCAAAGAAGAGTTTAGCAGTGGCTTCTGTTGTGATATTCTTCTTGCAGGTCACCATAATGGCCATATTTGAGAATCCGTCGATGACATGAAAACACAGGCATTTCCATGCTTAGTGGAAGGAAGGCCTGACATGTAATCCATGGAGATGGATTCCCAAGGTCGACTAGGGGTAGGTAGCAAAGTATATGTCCCTTGCTTCTTGATGGTCAGTTTGGCAATGGCGCAAGTAGTGTAGGATCTGATGTACTTCCCGACATCCTGTCGAAGGTTCGGCCAATAGAAATGCTTCTGCAGTACTGCCACTGTTTTCTCAACCCCAAAATTCCCAACGACTCGACTGTAGTGCACTTCCCATATCATCTTGGCATGCTTGCTTGAAGGAACACAAAGGTGTCCCAGGTGACATAATAGTGCATCTTGGAGGTGAAAATTTGGAACTTGTATACTCCCCAAGTGTGCCTTGTATGTGTAGTTGAATTCTGGATCACTCTTGTAGAGAAGCGGCCAATCAGAAGTCTCATGCCCACAAGAGTTGAGAACGGTGGTTATGGCCACGATCATTGGTTGGCTGAGGGAGTCTGCAACATTATTGGTGCTACCCTTCTTGTACTTGATGTTCAAATGAAATTGTTGCAGATATGTCAACCACTTCTGATGGCGATCGTTCTGTAACTTCCCTTGTGTTTGTATGAATTGAAGGAGTTGGTGGTCTGTGTGGATGATTTTCTCCTTCCCCAAAATGTAATGCTTCCATTGTCGATAAGCCTGCACAATGGAATACATTTCTTTGTCATAAGTGGGATACTTTCAAACTTTGTCAGAAAAAGTGTCACTGTAATATGCCACTGGATGCCCCTGTTGAGTAAGAATTGCCCCGATAGCATAGTCGGAGGCATCTGTCTCGATCTCAAATGGTTGTTGCAAGTCTGGTAATGTGAGCACTGGGGCAAAACAGAGGCGATGTTTCAATTCTACGAACGCCTTCTATTGAGATTCCGACCAAAAAAAATTTTCTTTCGCTCCTCCCTTAGTGACTTGACTCAAGGGCCAAGTGATATGAGAGAATCCCAACACGAACCTACGGTAGAAATTAGCAACACCCAGAAAGCTGTGAAGCTCTGTTAGGGTGGTTGGGGCTAGACAATCCCGAATGACTTGGATCTTGGCTGGATCCACATGCACCCCCCTTTCATCAATAATGTATCCCAGATATTGAACCTGGGTCATGCCAAAAGTGCACTTATCCAAATTGGCACACAAATTGTGTTGCCGCAGTGTTTATAAGACTTCTCGGATGTGGTGGAGGTGCTCTTCCCAAGTATGGCTGAAGATCAGAATGTCATCCAAGTATACCACTACAAATGAGTTGGTGAACGGACGCAAGATGTCATCCATCAACCTCATGAAGATTGCGGGAGAATTTTTCAATCCGAAAGGCATGACAAGCCATTCGAAAAGGCCCTCCTTGGCTTTGAAGGCAGTCTTCCACACATCAAAGGGTTCGATTGGTACCTGGTGATACCCATACTTCAAGTCGATCTTGCTGAAATATTTTGCCCCTTTGAGTTGGTCTAGAATGTCATCAATCTGTGGGATCGGGTACATGCACAAAATCCGTGGGATCGAGTATCAATGCTTTCAATTGTACATGCGCAGAATGTGTATAATCATCTTGTTGACGACATCTGTCTAGCCATCAGTTTGGGGATGGAAAGTTGTGGACTTGGTGAGCTTGGTGTCCAACATTGACTAGAGGCTGGACCAAAATGTGCTAAGGCACTTGCTATCATGATCTGATATGATAGAATGTGGGATCCGAAATTGCACCCACACTTGTTCAAAGAAGAGTTTAGCAGTGGCTTCTGCTGTGATATTCTTCTTGCAGGCCACCATAATGGCCATCTTTGAGAATTTTTCGACGACCATGAAAACACAATCGTTTCCATGCTTAGTAGAAGGAAGGCCTCACATGTAATCCATGGAGATGGATTCCCAAGGTCGACTAGGGGTAGGTAGTGGAGTATAGAGCCCTTGCTTCTTGATGGTCGGTTTGGCAATGGCGCAAGCAATGCAGGATATGATGTACTTCCTGACATCCCATCGAAGGTTCAGCCAATAGAAATACTTCTGCAGTACTGCCACTGTTTTATCAACCCCAAAATGCCCAATGACTTGACTGTAGTGCACTTCCCATATCATCTTGGCACACTCTCTTGAAGGAACACAAAGGTGTCCCAAGTGACATAATAGTGCATGATCTTGGAGGTGAAAATTTAGAACTTGCATACCCCCCAAGAGTGCCTTGTATTTGTAGTTGAATTCTGGATCGCTCTTGTAGAGAAGTGGCCAATTAGAAGTCTCATGCCCACAAGAGTTGAGAACGGTGGTTATGGCCATGATCGGTGGTCGACTGAGGCAGTCTGCAACATTATTGGTGCTACCCTTCTTGTACTTGATGTTCAAATGAAATTATTGCAGATATGTGGATCACTTCTGATGGCGATTGTTCTACAGCTTCCCTTGTGTCTGTATGAACTGCAAGGGTCAGTGGTCTGTGTGGATGATTGTCTCCTTCCCCAAAATGTAATGCTTCCATTGTCGACAAGCTTGCACAATGGAATATATTTCTTTTTCATAAGTGGGATACTTTCGAACTGTGTCGGACAATGTCTCACTGTGATATGCCACTGTATGCCCCTGTTGAGTAAGAACTGCCCCAATAGCATAGTCAAAGGCATCTGTCTCGATCTCAAATGGTTGTTGCAAGTCTGGTAATGTGAGCACTGGGGCAAAACAGAGGCGGTGTTTCAATTCTACGAATGCCTTCTGTTGAGATTCTGACCAAGATATTTTTTCTTTCGATCCTCCCTTAGTGACTTGACTCAAGGGCCAAGTGATATGAGGGAATCCCAACACGAACCTATGGTAGAAATTAGCAAGACCCAGAAATATGCAAAGCTCTGTTAGGGTGGTTGGGGCTAGCCAATCCTGAATGAGTTGGATCTTGGCTGGAACCACATGCACCCCCCTTTCATCAATAATTTATCCTATATATTGAACCTAGGTCATGCCAAAAGTGCACTTCTCCAAATTGGCACACAACTTGTGTTATCGCAGTGTTTGGAGGACTTCTCAGATGTGGTGGAGGTGCTCTTCCCAAGTCTGGTTGAAGATCAAAATTTCATCTAAGCATACCACTACAAATGAGTTGGTGAATGGACACAAGATGTCATCCATCAACCTCATGAAGGTTGTGGGAGTATTTGTCAATCCAAAAGGCATGATGAGCCATTTGAAAAGGCCCTCCTTGGCTTTGAAGGTAGTCTTCCACACATTAGAGGGTTTGATTGGTACCTAGTGATACGCAGACTTCAAGTCAATCTTGCTGAAATATTTTGCCCCTTTGAGTTGGTCCAGAAGGTCATAATCCGTGGGATCGGGTACCTATTCTGGACAGTGATCTTGTTCAGCACCTGATAATAAATACAGAGTCTCCAAGTCCCATCCTTCTTCTGTACCAACATGATCGGGCTCCCACAGGTTGATGAACTTGGCTGAATGTGACCTTTCTGCAGCAATTCCTGAATCTGCCTCTTGATTTCATCATTCTACAGAATAGAGCGCCTATAGATCAGTCCATTGGGTAGCGGCACACCTGGGATCAGGTCAATGGGGTGCTTGACCTGATAGTGTAGAGGCACCTTTGTGGGTGAGGTGAAGATGTCCCCGTACTCCTCCACAACCTTGTCCATTTGTTGTTGTCGTGTTGAGAAGCCATGTCTCGAGGTCGTGGCCACAGTCTTCTTCTTTCCCCGGGGGCAGATCATCAGGAAAACAAATTTCCTGGTTTGGGAAATGAGCTTACTGCATCGTTTTGCAGTAACTAAAGAGATAGTGGGAGGCGTTGGTACCTCTGGTATCCTATACAATTTATTTCCCAAAGTAACAATAACAACGTGAGGGCGGGACTCATACACAACATGTCGCTTCAAAAAGTATGGTTGGCCTAATAATACATCAGAAACATCAATAGGAGCAATGTCAGGGTTTGATGCTATAGGGAAGGTGGCACTGCTGGTTGACGCGGAGATCCCATCCTTGGTGAAGCCACCTGATGGTGTATGGTTGTGGGTGCGCTGTGGTCGGCAAGCCCAACCGCTTCACGACATCTATTGAAATGAGGTTCTTTTGGCTCCCATTGTCGACAATGAACTGTAGCGGGGAACCCTTTACCCACATCTAGGAGTGGAAGAGACACTCTGCCTCCTCTTGATCTTCTGGTTCCTCCTTTTGGATCTTCGTAGTGGCAACAGTGGCGTTGGGCTTCGCATCAATAATATGGTTCCATTTTTCATTCACCTTGTCAAGTTTTGATTCAGAGTCTGAGCATGCATCTGATTCAGAAGCCCTCATCTCGGCCACCAAAGAATTCTTGGCCCAACACTCACTTTTGTTGTGAGTGGAGCTCTTATGGAACTCACACCGCTTTCCTGTGTCCTTCTTTAGCTTCGCGGTGTTTTTCTTTTCTTGTGTCTTTGGCAGGTTGTCTTGGGCCGCCATGCCTTGGCTTTGTCCTTTGTTGTGCAATTTGGGGGCACCTTTCCCTTGCTTTTGATTCACAGATCCAAAGTCTTGCTTCTTCTATTTGAATTTATGCTCAATCTTGGCAGCATACCGGTATGCCGTACCAAGCGAGGAGATGTCAAGGAACTCCATTTCCTCTTGAATGTATCTGTGCAGATAACTGCCATACGTTAGCACCAAAATTTTCTCTGAATCTTTGATACCCAACTTTGTGCATAGGGTATGGAACAGATTCGTTAACTCATGCACATATTGATCCCTTTGTTTCCACAACATGGTCCATTGTATGTACTTGTCCTCATAGCTACCCATGGGATAGTATTTTTCCTTGATGGGATCTCGGAAAGAATTCAAAGTGGGTATGGCTAAGAACAGAGAGGGTCCTGTCTCGTCCTTTTTCTCATAGTAGGTTTCCCACCAGTCCTTGACATGGGGGGTAGCTTTGAGGAGTGCAAAAATAATCTTCTCCTGTGTTGAGAATGCAACAAGATGATGGAGCTTAGTGAAAAGAAGTCACCTTCACTAAGTGGGCCCCCAGGCTATTTTTGGCGCAAAGTCTATTTTTAGACTATGTCTATTTTTAGACATATGGATCATGGTCTATGAGTTGCAGGATGCTATTTGTGGATGGTTGGTCAAGTCGGGAAAAATAGATGGACCTCTATTTTTAGACATACTGGGCAGAGTCTATTTTTAGACTGCCAGTCTAAAAATAGGAAAGTCAAATATTATTAGCTCTTAATAATATTTGGACTATAAACATTATCTTATCCTCTTGCAGCACTTCAGTTTGAGCTACGGATGTGGCACATGCAGCTGACAGAAGGAATTACGCAATTCCTAGGGTTTAGTTGAGCTATTGCATGATGGACTTCAGTTAGAACTCAGGTGATTGAGTTTGGTGGAGTTGATTGAGGAGTTGATGGAGTTGTGTTTAGTTTTACTTAGTTGAACTAGTTGTGATTATTCTAACTGATTAATACACTAGTGATGAGTGGTGTGAATTAATTATTAATTAATTCACTAATTATTAACTCATAAATCAACTAAAGAATACATCAGTTAACTCAAGTGCATGGACAGTTCAGTGGAGACTAGTGGAAGAGGTAGGTGAAAGAGCAGGTTGACTATCAGTTGTAACTATACTGGTGCATGAGATTTGCACACACATTGATTGAGATTTCCAATGAGAATTGCGCAGTACAAGCCAGTGGGATTCGAACTTGGATCTCATGTTTATTCATCTTGGATTGAGCAATAGAGGCAGGCTAACAGGTGGAGGAGATTTGAACATGTGACTTGTCAGATCTGAGCTTGTATAGTGTGTAACAATTGGAGATTGTACTGATGATCTTGTGATGAGATTGTAAAATGATTGTTAGATGTTCTCTATCATTATAATATAAATATAGTTGGGGGTTTTCAGCTTTAATCTTTCCCATAAATACTGTGTTTATATGTGTGATTGATTATGGTTTTAATGTGCGCATGTGATTGTTTATAATTCCGCAAATTGATGATCAATGGTAGAAGAGGTTATGTATTATGCATGAAGCTCAAATAGTGTGTGATTAGGATAATCTCGGTGAATAAGTGATCTATTATTCAAATTTCTACATGGTATCAAAGCGATATTGATCATCGGAGCAATTGCAGAACATTGAAGCGGTTGAGTTTTGTGCTGGTGGAGTTCGAATTTTCAGGAGTGTTTTCTTGGTGTCGAAGCTGATATGTCTTTCAACGGATTGTGATTGGAGTATGCCCTTGAGGGTAGCTTGAATTATATTGCATGGAAGGACAGGATGGAGGCGGTGTTAGATGACAATGGGTTGAAGGAGTTCATAGATGCAGAAGTCCCAAAGCCTACTTCTACCGATGTTGCCGTAGTTGAAGCTTGGCAAAATAAGACAGCAAAATGTCGAAGGATTCTGTTGGAGGGCGTGAAGGATCACATAGTGTCTAGCCTGCATGGTAAGGCTTCTCCATTCTTGATGTGGAAAGCCTTGACAGATTTATTCCAAAGTAAGAGTGACCAGAGGAAGTTGGTGCTCAAGGATAAACTCAGAAACATAAAGATGGAGAAAGGAGACAGTATGCCCAAGTACCTCACGAAGTTCGTCCAATGCAGGGATGAGCTGGGAAGTGTGGGGGTGACTATAGATGACGAGGACTTGGTGAGCTTGGCTCTCCTTGGGCTTTCGAAGAGTTGGCATTCCTATCAGGACTCTGTCAATGGTCGGGAGAAGTTGCCAGGATGGGAGAGACTTTGGTCGGATCTTGTGCAAGAGGAGATAAGGCGGAGTACCAGGGACAGATCTTCATCAAACGCATCTGATGAAGAAAATTGCGCTTTGGCTGCTAGAGAAAAGAAAGGGAAGAGAAAGAAATCTTCTCAATCTGGTGCGAAAGGCAAGAAGCAGGACATGTCCAAGGTGAAGTGCTTTCACTTTCACCAACACGGACATTATGCCACAAATTGTCCGCAGAAGAAGAAAAATAAGCAGGATGCTGGATCTGCATTGGGAGAGGCCTTAGCCTCACAGTTTGAGCTGTATTTTTCGCTGATCGCATGCTTGGTCTCAAGTGTACTGGGATCAGTGTGGTTCTTGGACATGTAGAAATTAGCTGAATAAATCACTTATTCAATGAAGATTAACCCGATCATACATCAATTTCGAATTGCATGCATAACACATAACCTTCTTCTACAATTAATTGTCACATGCGGAAATATAGAAGCAATCTCACATCAAATCAATCACACATTAACTCAGTATGTATGGGGAAAGCCTATAGCTGAAAAACCCGCAGCTATTGTGTATATTATAATGGAGAAATCATGTAACAATCATAGTACAAAAACTCTTCACAAGCTCTCATGCACTACCTCCCATGCTACACACTATCAAGCTAGATCTAGCAAATCACTCGCTCCAATCCTTAGCCACTTGATAGCCAACCTTGATTGCGTATTTTAATGCTAGGTGATGGCCTCCTTATATAGATAAACCACCAGCCTAAACTTTGCAATACTCATAGCTTACTCCACTTATCTATGTGTTGCAAATAGCAACAGTATAGTTACAACTGATAGCTAACTCTACCCTTTCATCTATCTCTTTCACTGGTCTTCACTGAACTGATCATGCACTGTAGTGAACTGAAGTGTTCTTGAGTTGACTAATGAGTTAATATTTAGTAAATCAAATATTATTTAATTTACTCCACTCATATCTAGTTGATTAGTTAGTTAACTAATCCCAACTAGTTCAACTAAAACAAACAGAACACAACTCCACTACTTGTCCCGTTAACTCCTCCAAAACTCCTGCCACTGAAGTCTAACTGAAGCCAACCATGCAAGATGCCATCAAACTCTAGGAACCACGTGATTCCTTGTGTCAGTTGCATGAGCCACCTCCATGACTCAAACTGAAGTGCTCCAAGAGAGTAAACTGTTGTTTATAGTCAAAATATTATTAAGGGTAAATAATATTTGACTTCCATATTTTTAGGAGACACAGTCTAAAAATAGTCCGGGTCCTAAAAATAAGGGTCTCATCTATTTTTACCAACATGTCGCATACTTCAATAATCTCTAACTGGAATTCCCAAATTATGCTCCGTATGTCTAAAAATAGACATAGTCTAAAAATAGACTTTGCGCCAGAATTTGCCTGCGGGCCCACTTAGTGAAGGCGACTTCATTTCACTAAGCTCCATCATCTTGCCGCATTCTCAACACTCCCTCTCAGCAAGATATGGATTATCTGCAACCCCTATCCTGCCTCTGTGGAATTCGAACTTGCTCCTGGTGAGCGCCTTCGTCAGGATGTCGGCATCCTGATCCTCCGTGGAAACATATGAAAGCATCATGATTCTCCGCTGAACACAATCTCTGATATGATGGTACCTGATGTCGATATGTTTGGACCTATCATGAAATACTGGATTAGCCGAGAGCTTGATGCAGCTCTGGTTATCACAGTAGATCACCGTAGGCTCCAAATGCAACCTGAACAAACCGGCGAGGATCTTCCTCATCCAAATAGCCTCACATGCAGCCAAGCTTGCTGCCATGTACTCGGCCTCTGCTGAACTGAGTGCCACGGATCTCTGCTTCCTGCTGTACCAGGAAACTGCTGTCGACCCAATGCCGAAAACTCCTCCAGAAGTGCTCTTCCGGTCTGTTGGGCTCCCTGCCCAATCTGCATCAGTGAAACCAGAAAGTTTCACTCCATCCTCCTGTCTGTACCATAGACCATATCCCGATGTGCCTCTGATATAGCGCAATACATGCTTGCCCGCCTTCCAAAAGAGCTTGGTAGGCTTAACCATAGCTTGCGAAAGCTGGTTAACCGCATAGCATATATCGGGTCGAGTATTGACCAAATACATCAACGACCCCACCAACTGTCGATAGACAGTGGCATCCACTACCTCCTCCGAAGTAGCATCTCCCTTCCTCCATCCTCCAGGAAGAGGGGTATCAACAGGCTTGCAGCCTTGCATGTTGAACCTCTCCAGAATCTCCCGGGCATACTTGCCCCGAGAAACAAACAGTCCTCCGCTGCGCTGCCAAATCTCCAATCCCAGGAAATAATGAAGGATGCCCAAGTCCTTCATCTCAAACTCTCGTGCAAGATCCTCCTTGCATGAAAGTATCAACTGCTCATCGCCAGCCAAAATCAGATCATCTACATACAGTACGATGATCAACAGCTTCCCCTCCACCACAATCTGGTACAGGTTTGGATCCGCCTCACTCTTGGAGAATCCAAGCCCGGTGAAGTAGCTGTCTATCCGAGTGTACCAAGCACGAGGTGCTTCCTTCAGCCCATACAGTGCTCTCTTGAGTCGGCACACATGCGACTCACTGCTGAAGATCTCAAAACCTTCAGGCTGCTCTATGTACACCTCTTCCTCAATAACTCCATTGAGGAACGCAGTCTTCACATCCATCTCATGAATGTGCCACCCCATCTGCGCTGAGAGAGCAAGGATCGTCCGTATGGAAGAGTACCTTGCGACAGGTGCAAAAGTCTCCTCATAGTCAATCCCCTCGATCTGTGAGAAGCCACGGGCGACAAATCTCGCCCTGTACTTCTCCACACTCCCGTCAGCCGCCTGCTTCACCTTGTAGATCCATCGCGAACCCACCACTGATTTCCCAACCGGTCTTGGGACAATCTCCCATGCACTGTTCCCGATGATCGAATCATATTCTTCGATCATGGCATCAACCCATGCGAGTTCCTCACATACCTTCTCAAAAGAGGATTGTACCTGGATCCGCAGGGATCGTCTCGGCTCGCGCCGTGTCAGGTGGTCCTACAACCTTCTCTGCATCTCGAGCCAGTCGCTCAGCTTCTGTAGTGCGCATGCGCCCTCTGATGGTTGGCACTGCATGGGTGGTTTCTTCCACCTCCTGAACTTCCTCTTGTGGCTGATCCACATCCGTAAGCTCCTCCTTAGGAACTAATAGCTCCTCATCTGCATGCAAGTGTAGCTCCCTCTCAAGCGAACATTGCATGGCTTTTCTCCTCCCTGGAATTTTATATCCCGTCGCACAACGGTCTTGCGGTCATCCGGCACATACACCCGATAGTTGTGAGGTGTATCGGTGTACCCCCACAAATATTCCAACTCCCGGCGGTTGGATCCAGACTTCCTCCTTGCATCCTTCGTCACATGCATGTAGACAGGGGAGATCCGAAAATCCGCAAATGGGAAATATCGGGCCTCTTGCCGAATAAGCCTCCTCCGGTGTACTCATGCCAAGAACCTTGTGAGGACAACGGTTCCGCACATACATCTGTCGTGTGCATGCCTCGGCCCCACAAGTGAAGGGGTAGGCCCCGATCATGCAACATCGCCCGTGCGGCACCCACGATCGTTCGTTCTTCCGCTCGACCCACCCCGGATTCGCTGCGTGGGTTATAGGGTGCGATGAGCTCTCTCCGAATCCCTTCACGGCTGCTGAGACTCCTTGAATTCAGCCGAGATGAATTCACCACCGTTATCACTCCTTAGAGCAATCACCTTCTTCCCGACTCCTTCTCGACCGGTGCTTTAAACTCACGGAACTTCGCGAATGTATCGCTCTTCTTCGACATGAAGAAGATCCGAGCACTTTCGAGAGAAATCATCAACAAAGATCACATAATACACTGTGCTTTCTGTCGAAGCAACGAGAGAAAGGGACCACACACGTACGTGTGAACTCTCTCAAGGATCGTCGTGGCGTGACTATCCTTCTCGTGAAAGGTGGCTTTCACATACTTCCCTAAAGTACACCCCTTGCACCGATCGATCGCGCAAGGGTGCCCTTAGGAAGTCCAGTAGAAATCTACTGCGAATCTTCAAAGCTCCATGGTGAAGATGGCCCAATCTCCTGTGCCATAGTTCGCCCTCATCATCCCCGACTCACCACATCTCCAGACCTTGCATGCCATAGTCGCGCGATCATCTACCCGCAGCGATAAAGGTTACGAGTTCGAACCCCCTATCTTCCGAGTCTCTCCGAGTAGTCTTACTGCGCGGGAAAGCTTTTCCTTCGTCGAAGACCACATCATAACCCTTATCCTCCAACATCGCTACCGAAATCGAGTTCTTCTTCAATCCCGGTACATGCATGACATCCTTTAAGACAAAGGGTTTGCGGACTCCCTACGAAAGGATACGGTACCGATACCGGTCGCTACTGTATCTACCGTCATCGCCCATCTCGATGTGCATACCCAAATCTTTGTCCTCCGGATCCGAGAACAACTCCCGATCTCCCGTCATATGAAATGACGCACCGCCGTCCAAGAACCACACCGATCCCGACATACTTGAAAATAAGCATGCAATCGGTGAAACTTTGACGACCACCCCCACACTTCCCGAGCTCATCTCTCGACCGAGTGAACTTCGTGAGGTATTTGGCGATATCGTCGCCCTTCTCCATCTTGATGTTCACGAGCTTATCTTTGAGCGCCGGCTTCCTTTGGTCACTCTTACTCACGGAATAGATCCGTCAAAGCTTTCCACATTAAATATGGAGTAGCCTTACCATGAAGGGTCGGATACAATATGATCCTTGACGCCCTCCAACGGGATCCTTCGACATTTCGCGATCTTCTTTTGCCATGCATCGACCAAAGCTGCATCGGTGGGCTTTGGGACATCCGCATCCACGAACTCCTTCGGACCATTATCTTCTAACACCGCTTCCATTCGATCCTTCCATGCAACATAATTCGAGCGCCTTTCAAGAGCATATTCGAGTCGCAAACCATTGAAAGAAGACATCTTTCAACACCAGCACCAAGAAAATCAACCTCTACGCAAAATTCGAATTCCAAACTCCAAGCTCTATCGCTTCCGATCTATACTTGAAAAACAAATTATTTCCAAATCGAGATTGATCGCAAAGGGCATTCACCGGATCTTTCACCTTACAAAGAAGGATGAATATTCCGGGAGGCTACCCGGGCCCGCATGCGGACTCTGTCCGAGGAAATAAGTTTGCAATCACCGTAATAGACTTCGACAATTAATCTCGCTCGATACCATGTAGAAATTAGTTGAATAAATCACTTATTCAATGAAGATTAACCCGATCATACATCAATTTCGAATTGCATGCATAACACATAACCTTCTTCTACAATTAATTGTCACATGCGGAAATAATATAGAAGCAATCGCACATCAAATCAATCACACATTAACTCGGTATGTATGGGGAAAGCCTATAGCTGAAAACCCCCAACTATTGTGTATATTATAATGGAGAAATCATGTAACAATCATAGTACAAAAACTCTTCACAAGCTCTCATGCACTACCTCCCATGCTACACACTATCAAGCTAGATCTAGCAAATCACTTGCTCCAATCCTTAGCCACTTGATAGCCAACCTCTATTGCGTGTGTTAATGCTAGGTGATGGCCTCCTTATATAGATAAACCACCAGCCTAAACTTTGCAATACTCATAGCTTACTCCACCTATCTATGTGTTGCAAATAGCAACAGTATAGTTACAATGCGATAGCTAACTCTACCCTTTCATCTATCTCTTTCATTGGTCTTCATTGAACTGATCATGCACTCGTAGTGAGCGAAGTGTTCTTGAGTTGAATAATGAGTTAATATTTAGTAAATTAAATATTATTTAATTTACTCCACTCATATCTAGTTGATTAGTTAGTTTAAACTAATCCCAACTAGTTCAACTAAAACAAACAGAACACAACTCCACTATCTGTCCCGTTAACTCCTCCAAAACTTCTGCCACTGAAGTCTAACTGAAGCTAACCATGCAAGATGCCATCAAACCCTAGGAACCACGTGATTCCTTGTGTCAGTTGCATGAGCCACCTCCATGACTCAAACTGAAGTGCGCCAAGAGAGTAAACTGCTGTTTATAGTCAAAATATTATTAAGGGTAAATAATATTTTACTTCCATATTTTTAGGAGATCAGTCTAAAAATAGCCTGGGTCCTAAAAATTAGGGTCTCATCTATTTTTACCGACATGTCGCATACTTTAAGAATCTCCAAGTAGAATTCCCAAATTATGCTCCGTATGTCTAAAAATAGACATAGTCTAAAAATAGACTTTGCGCCAGAATTTGCCCGCGGGCCCACTTAGTGAAGGCGACTTCATTTCACTAAGCTCCATCATCTTGTTGCATTCTCACCGTTGGACAGTGGTGCGTCTTTTCACATGACAGGAGATCGAGATTTGTTTACTGATCTGGATGAGAAAGATCTTGGAGTGCACATCGAGATGGGCGATGATGGTAGATACAGTGCGACCGGTATCGGTACCATTTCCTTTGAGAGGGAGTCTGATAAACCCTTCGTATTGAAGGATGTGATGCATGTTCCAGGATTGAAGAAGAATCTTATCTCTGTGGCGATGTTAGAAGACAAGGGATATGATGTTGTCTTCAGCGAGGGAAAGGATTTCCTGCGCAGTAAGACAACTGGTGAGACCCGGAGGATAGGGGTTCGAGTCAAGAACCTTTATCAATTACAAGTAGATGGCTGCGCAGCAATGGCATGCAAGGAAAAAGGAGTGGTGAGCCAGGATGATGGGGAGTTGTGGCACCCGAGATTGGGCCACCTTCACCATGGAGCTTTGAAGATACTGCAGCAGATTTCTACTGGGCTTCCTAAGGGTACTCTTGCGCAGTCAGATCAGTGCAAGGGATGTACCTTAGGAAAATTTGTGAAAGCCACCTTTCACGAGAAGGATAGTCGCGCCACGACGATCCTTGAGAGAATTCACACAGACTTGTGTGGACCTTTCTCAATAGCTTTGACAACAAAGCACATGTACTATGTGATCTTTGTTGATGATTATTCTCGGAAGTGCTGGATCTTCTTCATGCAGAAGAAGAGCGAGACATACTCAAATTTCTGTGAGTTCAAGGCACTAGTTGACAAGGAATCGGGGAAGCAGGTGAAGGCTCTTAGGAGCTGTTGTCGAAAATTATTGTCTACCCTAGAGACAGCCTAGAGTTGCTATAGACCAGTGCCTAGGACATCTTAGCATAGCAAGGAGCTCATAATATATCTTGGGTTGTCAATCCAAAAGCTCTCTTACTATCTCTTGTAAAACAAGGAAATTAGTTTAAATGGAACCAAACTCTCTCAGAAGCTTATACAAAGATAAGAATAATGTAGGAACAGCATGCAAAACTCCAATAAAAGGCATCAGACAGTTAAGAGACAGCTTACTGCAAAGAGGGCCATTTCAAATAGTATGCCACAGAAATCAAATATCAAAAAGTGGATGTAGTGAGGAAAACATGAAGGAGATACTAGTTAACATGAGGCTGATACCCAGATACACAACGGAACCACATATGGGCTTATCCAACTAAGAATCCATACATGACAATGGCGTTTTAAAAGAACCCTCCTCAAGTAACTAATATAGCAGAAAATATGAATGACATGAACATGGAACAATATATCATGACTAGGCCTATTTAAAGCGCTTGACTAATCCAAGTATGGGCACCAACTAGGATGAATCCTTACTTAAGATCAATGAGAAACTCGCATTCTAGAACATGATACAAGAAGATAAATGCAATGAAATGAGATATTATATTAACACATAAGAAAAGATTACATACTGTGGGATACCAAAGACCAGAATCCTCATTACATTTATAAATCCTCCTCACTGAGACCCTACAGGCTCTGAGCCTTCATACAGAAACTTTACAAGATGTATACAAAGCCTTTCACTGCACATTTTGCTGATAGAAATCTGGAACCCTTACAAAATCTTTTCTCTGAAGTTTTATAGAGGAAGAAGAGGAAAACCCCAAAAAGAAGTCGGTGAACATTTAATTGACTCATTAAAATAGGAATGGTGAGAGTGCCCTCCCACACTGTCTGACAGCGCTAAAGTGTTGTAGGTTCTCTGCTGTCGCTCTATGGAGTAAATGCTGGGAAGAGAAATCCTTCAGGAACGTGGCTCAAGGATAGAATAAAATGAACATTCTATACTTTCCTGAGGGAAAGATCTGCTGAAATAAAACCCGAAGGATATGATTTTTGTGTGCTTGTACTCTTTGCCTTCTGAATGCAGGATTGTTATTTAAAATCTTCAGCACAGACGTTGAATTTCCTGCTCTCCGACTGATATTCTTTACCGTAACATTAAGGCCCTTATCTGTAAGAAACCTGTGATTTGATTGCTCTGGAGGTTTCGGTGGACCTTTACTCGGGCTTCTTTAATGAAATCATGTCACGGCAACTACCCCGGGCTTTTCTTCATAAATTCTTCTTCTAAAAGATGGTCCTTTGATGCGTTTTCAACTTTTGAAATGAAGGCTAGAGATTATAGCGATTTTCCGCCCCTGTATCCCTACAAAAATCCACAAACCTGTTAGGAAAACAAATGCACGGAGGGGGTGATTATGGAGGACGGGAGAGTAATGGCACGGCGGTGGTGGAACAGTGATTTATGTGTGAAAAAAGTGAAAAATGCAATGACACGGTGTATAATGGGGCCTGGAAGAGAAATGCATCGCTAGCTGTGTGATTATGGTCCATAGGCATAGATCAACGGCGGAGATCGGACGGTGGAACAATACATGAGATGAGCGAAATGCATATGAAACGTTTACATTTTAATGTAAAATGTGACACTTTGGTTACACGTGGAAATACACGGAAATGCGGCGAAATGCAGTGGAATGAGATGGCACGACCGCATGAGGTGGGACCCATTATGAAATCACAATCGCAATCGGAGACGGGAGTATGGTGGAATGACACAGCATAAAACTTCTGATGCGATTGGGGGAAGCAGTAATATGGAAAACCTTTAAAATGCGAAATCATAACAAAATTTGAGCTAACAAAGGGAAAGCCCTTCATTTTTATGATTGGACGGAAGGGCTGAGTGGTGGGGCCCAAGGGAAATGCAAATCGCAATCGGAAATCGGGGCAGAAGACTAATCGCAATCGCAATGGGGAATGTGTGATGCAATCAGAGCGATGCGACTAATCGCGTCGGAGCTGCTTGCGATGCAAGTGATCGGGGGGAAAGGACTTGAGTATTCAGACTAAGGGCATATGTGGGGAAGTGGTTGAGGCTTGCGGTAAACGGGCCAGGCCTTATATATGTTCGAATATGGGTTTTGTGGCCCTTTTTTAATGTATTTTAGGGGTGTTAAAGGCAACAACAGGCACAAACACGGATTTTCAAGGCTAAAAGAGGGGGTTTCGAATGGTTTAAAGGGGCTGCTTAAAATTTTTTTTAGTAAGGGGCTAAGATGATCAACATTGGCTCCACCTAGGGACGGCACGTTCATCCTTGAGCGTGTCGAGAACTCACAGACCACCTGATCATATCCTATGCTGACTCTGCTCCCCAGCACTTCTCCCTTTTCACTTGATAATTCATTACAGCACCCACATTATTCAAACAAAGACAAAAACAGAAACTAAACATAGCCGAACCAAGATTAGACTATTTGGCTCGCTGGACTTTGTAGAAATTGGCACAACTACCTACATGCTCATAGGATGAGCTTTATTCAGCTTTTCCTACCTACCCTACTCTATTCTGGAAAAATATGATGCTCTAGGTGATGCAATAATGCCATTGCAGTCGGTCAAGCATTAACGAAAAAGGATATGAGCACCGACTGCCTATCAGAGATAACCACAGGGTGCTCTGCATGTGGTTCTTCAAAAATGCGGTCGCCATCAGTGGTGACCTCTTCTGATGAATCTGGCCCTGTTGAAAAATTAATGCTGGAAAATTTGAGCTAATCAGGGCCTTCATGTATTCTGCCACAGGATCAATAAACAAATGGTGCACACTCTTTTCTTTTAGGCCTTCCATGATTGGCAGGCTGTCTGTGTCCCGGGCAGTTCTGATTACTGCATCTTCCACTACATCTTCAGAGTGACTCTTCAAAGCTTGATCACCATCTTCTTGTATTTCTAAAGGCAGTGGTATCTCTTCCTTTTGTTCCATGATGGCAGCTTTTAAAAACTTCGTTTCTGTTTGCAACATGCTGCTCAAAAAGACCCTAGATCCTTTTTCAAATGTGTTCAGGAAATAATCGTAAAGATCATGAAATGATACCTGGTTACGAATATCTGGCAGGCAGGCTTCATCCAGGATCTCTTCTTCTTCCACTGGATCAAGAACAAGACTCTCTTGAGGAAGAGAATCTCCTTCATTTCCTTCATTCTCTAAACTGGAGGACTCATCGTATATTGAAGCCGATTCCTTTTGGAGCTCTGGTATATTCTGCGCTGATGTGTTGAGCTCTTTGAAAAGATTTATGTATTCTTGAGCATGGGCTTGTACCTTTGCTTCCTCTTTTTCAAGAGAAGGCTCGTTACTTTCATCTTGCTCAAGGATCTATTCTTTGCTCTCCTCCTCTTCTTCCTGTATTGAATCATGTTTATTTAACATAATTTCCAGCAACCTGATTTCTTCATTCCATGAATTAAAGTCTTCCACCGAATTTCCTTCCTACTTTGAAAAGGAAAGCTGCTGGTTTTCAGTCTTGCTGATGGTCTGTGGTAAAGCAGGATGAGGATTCAAGAAATCTTCATCTGTTATTATACTATCATAGCTATCCCCATCCGTATCATAGATAGGCTGACTGGTTTCATTACTATTCTAAGATTGTTGGCCCTGGCTTTCTTCCCATGGGTCTACTGATGATGGTTCTGCAGGCTCGGTTTCTCTCTGGAAACAGTCATCATCAAATATATCATAACTAGGAAAGTCATAATCGTAATCCATGTCACCAATCAGACCTGTCGGATTCTCAGCAGGTCCTTCTTCGTCCTGATCCACAGAGGAGTTTTCTGGATCCGAATCATCAAACTCAATAGGCGAGTGGGCAATGAAATCTGCACCATCAAACTCATAAAATGAATGAGCAAGAGTGTGTGTTCCGTAGAAGATTTCTGAGGTGGGTTGCTGATTTAATATCTGATCAATCGCTTCTTCTATCAAAGGAAAAGATTGTCTTGTGTTCCTTTGTGCAGAAGGGCAGCAGCTCTCTGTTTCTTGTACTAGCTGACTTGGAGGCGGGATATTCTGCTAAGCCTCCTCTTCCACATAAAAATCTGCCTCTTCTATGTGGTCTCTTGTATCCTCGAGACAGCGCTCCCTATTTTCCATTGCTACTAGGTCCCGATACTCTCTGATCAGCATAACACAAGACATAGGTAAGCAACCAGGCAGTTCCTGATCGCTTCCCTCCTCATCTTCTATAGGTTTTAAAGTATCATATGTACCTTGCTCACTATCCACATCTTGGGTTTGTTCTTGTGATTGCAAGAGTTTGATCCCAGCTTCATATCTTTCAATCATCACTCTTAGAAGGATTTTCTTAAGCACGGGTGTGCAACTTGGGATGAGAAGAGTAATCCGTGGGAGGTCCTCCACTTCCAGTTTTTCCATGCCACGTGATATTTCATCTCTGCACTCTGCTATGAAACTCAGATGCATTTTTGCAAACTGCTCAGAGTCTTCCACCAGTGGAGTCTTTTTAATCATTTTGGAACTGTGGAGTCGCCAGGTGGATGGTTTAAGATCTTATTGTCCACCACAGTGATTTACCAGATCAAAGCCATCTATCTCTTCCCCAGCGGAGTAGGGACTGCTAATAGATTTATCAAACAAACAACAGTGGAGTCGCCAAGGTGAGAGATTCGCAACTCTTCAACTCTCTGTGCTCACCTGATTAGAGAGTGAATCTGATTTGTCGAGGCCCAGGGAAACTGATATTCTTGAATTCGCTCCCCGGCAATGGCACCAGAAAGATGTTGTCGACAATTATTGTCTACCCTAGAGACAACCTAGAGTTGCTATAGACCAGTGCCTAGGACATCTTAGCATAGCAAGGAGCTCATAATATATCTTGGGTTGTCAATCCAAAAGATCTCCTACTATCTCTTGTAAAACAAGGAAATTAGTTTAAATGGAACCAAACTCTCTCAGAAGCTGATACAAAGATAAGAATAATGTAGGAACAACATGCAAAACTCCAATACAAAAGCATCAGACAGTTAAGAGACAGCTTACTGCAAAGAGGGCCAGTTAAAATAGTATGCCACAGAAATCAAATATCAGAAAGTGGATGCAGTGAGGAAAACATGAAGGAGATACTAGTTAACATGAGGCTGATACCCAGATACACAACAGAACCACATATGGGCTTATCCAACTAAGAATCCATACATGACAATGACGTTTTAAAAGCACCCTCCTCAAGTAACTAATATAGCAGAAAATATGAATGACATGAACATGGAACAGTATATCATGACTAGGCCTATTTAAAGCGCTTGACTAATCCAAGTATGGGCACCAACTAGGATGAATCCTTACTTAAGATCGGTGAGCCACTCGCATTCTAGAACATGATACAAGAAGATAAATGCAATGAAATGAGATATTATATTAACACATAAGAAAAGATTACATACTGTTGTGGGATACCAAAGACCAGAATCCTCATTACATTTATAACTCCTCCTCACTGAGACCCTACGGGCTCTGAGCCTTCATACAGAAAATTTACAAGATGTATACAAAGCCTTTCACTGCACAGTTTGCTGATAGAAATCTGGAACCCTTACAAAATATTTTCTCTGAAGTTTTATAGAGGAAGAAGAGGAAAACCCCAAAAAGAAGTCAGTGAACATTTAATTGAATCATTAAAATAGGAATGGTGAGAGTGCCCGCCCACACTATCTGACGGCACTAAACTGTTGTAGGTGCTTTGCTGTCGCTCTATGGAGTAAATGCTGGGAAGAGAAATCCTTCAGGAACGTGGCTCAAGGATAGAATAAAATGAACATTCTGTACTTTCCTGAGGGAAAGATCTGCTGAAATAAAACCCGAAGGATATGATTTTCATGCGCTTGTACTCTTTGCCTTCTGAATGCAGAATTTTTATTTAAAATCTTCAGCACGGATGTTGAATTTCCTGCTCTCCGACCGATATTATTTACCGCAACATTAAGGCCCTTATCTGTAAGAAACTTGTGATTTGATTGCTCTGGAGGTTTCGGTGGACCTTTACTCGGGCTTCTTTAATGAAATCATGTCACGGCAACAACCCCGGGATTTTCTTCATAAATTCTGCTTCTGAAAGATGGTCCTTTGATGCGTTTTCGACTTTTGAAATGAAGGCTGGAGATTATAGCGATTTTCCGCCCCTGTATCCCTGCAAAAATCCACAAGCCTGTTAGGAAAACAAATGCACGGAGGGGGCGATTATGGAGGACGGGAGAGTAATGGCGCGATGGTGGTGGAACAGTGATTTATGTGTGAAAACAGTGAAAAATGCAATGACACGGTGTATAATGGGGCCTGGAAGAGAAATGCATTGTTGGCTGTGTGATTATGGTCCATAGGCATAGATCAACGACGGAGATCGGATGGTGGAACAATACATGAGATGAGCGAAATGCATATGAAACGTTTACATTTTAATGTAAAATGCGACACTTTGGTTACACGTGGAAATACACGGAAATGCGGCGAAATGCAGTGGAATTAGATGGCACAACTGCATGAGGTGGGACCCATTATGAAATCGCAATCGCAATCAGAGACGGGAGTATGGTTGAATGACACAGCATAAAACTTCCGATGCGATTGGGGGAAGCAGTAATATGGAAAACCTTTGAAACGCGAAAGCATAACAAAATTTGAGCTAACAAAGGGAAAGCCCTTCATTTTTATGATTGTACGGAAGGGCTGAGTGGTGGGGCCCAAGGGAAATGCAAATTGCAATCGGAAATCGGGGCGGAAGACTAATCACAATCGCAATGGGGAATGTGCGATGCAATCAGAGCGATGCGATTAATCGCGTCGGAGCTGCTTGCGATGCAAGTGATCGGGGGGAAAGGACTTGAGTATTCAGACTAAGGGCATATGTGGGGAAGTGGTTGAGGCTTGCAGTAAACGGGCCAGGCCTTATATATGTTCGAATATGGGTTTTGTGGCCCTTTTTTAATGTATTTTAGGGGTGTTAAAGGCAACAACAGGCACAAACACAGATTTTCAAGGCTAAAAGAGGGGGTTTCGAATGGTTTAAAGGGGCTGCTTAACAAAAATTTAGCAAGGGGATAAGATGATCAACAGGAGCGACAATGGTGGTGAATTCATCTCTGGAAAATTCAAGGACTTTTGCAGCGCAGAAGGGATTCGAAGAGAGCTCATAGCACCTCATAACCCACAACAGAACGGGGTTGCTGAGCGGAAGAACAGAACGATCGTGGGTGTTGCACGGGTGATGTTGCATGATCAAGGCCTACCCATTCACTTGTGGGCGGAGGCATGCAATACTGCAGTATATGTGCAGAACCGTTGCCCTCACAGGATACTTGGCATGTGCACACCCGAGGAGGCGTTTTCTGGTAAGAAGCCTGATATTTCCCATTTGAGGATTTTTGGTTCACTTTTTTACATTCATGTGACGAAGGATGCCAGGAAGAAGCTGGAGCCGACCGCAGAGGTTGGGATATTTTTGGGGTACACTGATACGCCCCACAACTATCGCGTGTATTTTCCAGACAGTCACAAGACTGTTGTGCGACGGGATATCAAATTTCAGGAGGAGAAAGCCATGAAGTGTTCGCTTGAGAGGGAGCCACACTTGCATGCAGAGGAGGAGATATTAGCTCCTAAGGATGAGCTTCAGGATGTGGATCAGACACAAGAGGAAGTTCATGGAGTGGAAGATACCAGTCATGCAACGCTAACCATCAGAGGGCGGAAGCACACTATAGAAGCTGAGCGACTGGCTCAAGATGCAGAGAAGGTTGTAGGACCACCTATAGCACAACGCAGACAGAGACAGTCATCGGACCGGTACACTGGATACATGGCTCTCATGAGAAAGTGTATCGTGACAGAGCCATCCTCTTTCGAGGAAGCTATGGAGGATCCTGCATGGGTAGATGCCATGGTGGAAGAGTATGATTCGATTGTCAGAAATAGTGCATGGGAGATTGTCCCGAGACCGGAGGGGAAATCAGTGGTGGGTTCGAGATGGATCTACAAAGTGAAGCAGGCAGCTGACGGGAGGATGGAGAAGTACAAGGCAAGATTTTTTGCCTGAGGCTTTTCACAGATAGAGGGGATCGATTATGAGGAGACCTTTGCACCTGTCGCAAGGTATTCTTCCATACGGACGATTCTTGCTCTCTCAGTGCAGATGGGGTGGCACATTCATCAGATGGATGTGAAGACTACATTCCTCAATGGAGTCATTGAGGAGGAGGTGTACATAGAGCAGCCCGAAGGTTTCGAGATCTTCAGCAGCGAGTCGCATGTGTGCAGGCTCAAGAGAGCGTTGTATGGGTTGAAACAAGCACCTCGTGCTTGGTACACACGAATAGACAGTTATTTCACCGGACTTGGATTCTCCAAGAGTGAGGCGGATCCTAACCTATACCAGATTGTGGTGGAGGGTAAGTTGCTGATCATTGTACTTTATGTAGATGATTTGATTCTGACAGGTGATGAGATGTTGATACTTTCATGCAAGGAGGATCTTCCTAGAGAGTTTGAGATGAAGGACTTGGGCCTCCTTCATTATTTCTTGGGATTGGAAATTTGTCAGCGTAGTGATGGATTGTTTGTTTCTCAGGGTAAGTATGCCCAGGAGATACTAGAGAGGTTCAACATGCATGGCTGCAAGCCTGTTGATACTCCTCTTCACGGAGGTTGGAGGAAGGAGGATGCCACTTATTTCGGAGGTAGTGGATACCCTTGTTTATCGACGGTTAGTGGGAATTAAACTTATGTATGTTTGGTCAATACAAGACGACATATGCTATCTTGTTAACCGGCTCACAAGCTATGGTTAAGCCAACCTAGATCTGCAGGAAGGCAAGAGACCTCCTGTATTGTGTTGTCTTAGAGGCACATCGGGATATGGCTTATGGTACGAACGGGGAGGATGAGGTGAAGGCGTGGCTTGGCGGATCTGCGATTGGGCGGCGAATGGGTGGAACACGGGCGCTGACGGAAAGAGCACATCTTGAGGGATTTTCGGTATCGGGTCGATAGAGTTTATTAGTACGACGAAACGGAGTCAGGTGGCACCCGGTTATTAGGGCCAGTATATGGCAGCAAGCTTGGCTGCATGCGAGGCCATATGGATGAGGAAGATCCTGGTCGGGTTGTTCGGGTCACACTTGGAGCCTACTGTGATTTATTGTGATAACCATAGTTGCATTAAACTCTCGCCTAATCCATTATTTCATGATAGATCCAAACACATCGACATCAGGTTACATCATATCAGAGATTGTGTGCGGCGGAGAATCATGTTACTTTAATACATTCCCACGGAGGATCAGGATGCTGATATCTTGACGAAGGCGCTCACTAGGAGCAAATTCGAATACCACAGAGGCAGGATAGGGATTGCAGATAATCCATATCTTGTTGAGAGGGAGTGTTGAAAATGCAACAAGATGATGGAGCTTAGTGAAAAGAAGTCGCCTTCACTAAGTGGGTCCGCAGGCTATTTTTGGCGCAAAGTCTATTTTTAGACTATGTCTATTTTTAGACATATGGATCATGGTCTATGACTTGCAGGATGCTATTTGTGGATGGTTGGTCATGTCGGGAAAAATAGATGGACTTCTATTTTTAGACATACTGGGCGAAATCTATTTTTAGATCGTCAGTCTAAAAATAGGAAAGTCAAATATTATTAGCTATTAATAATATTTGGACTATAAACATTATCTTATCCTCTTGCAGCACTTCAGTTTGAGCTACGGATGTGGCACATGCAGCTGACAGAAGGAATTACGCAATTACTAGGGTTTAGGTGAGCTATTGCATGATGGACTTCAATTAGAACTTAGGTGATTGAGTTTGGTGGAGTTGATTGAGGAGTTGTTGGAGTTGTGTTCAGTTTTACTTAGTTGAACTAGTTGTGTTTAGTCTAACTGATTAATACACTAGTGATGAGTGGTTTGAATTAATTCACTAATTAAATACTCATTAATCAACTAAAGAATGCATCAGTTAACTCAAGTGCATGGACAGTTCAGTGGAGACTAGTGGAAGAGGTAGGTGAAAGAGCAGGTTGACTATCAGCTGTAACTATACTGGTGCATGAGATTTGCACATACATTGATTGAGATTTCCAATGAGAATTGCGCAGTACAAGCCAGTGGGATTCGAACTTGGATCTCATGTTTATTCATCTTGGATTGCGCAGTAGAGGCAGGCTAACAAGTGGAGGAGATTTGAACATGTGACTTGTCAGATCTGAGCTTGTATAGTGTGTAACAATTGGAGATTGTACTGATGATCTTGTGATGATATTGTACAATGATTGTTACATGTTCTCTATCATTATAATATACAGATAGTTGGGGGTTTTCAGCTTTAATCTTTCCCATAAATACTGTGTTTATATGTGTGATTGATTATGGTTTTAATGTGCGCATGCGATTGTTTATATTTCCACAAATTGATGATCAATGGTAGAAGAGGTTATGTATTATGCATGAAGCTCAAATAGTGTGTGATTAGGATAATCTTGGTGAATAAGTGATCTATTATTCAAATTTCTACATGGTATCAGAGCGATATTGATCATCGGAGCAATTGTAGAACATTCAAGCAGTTGAGCTTTGTGCTGGTGGAATTCGAATTTGCAGGAGTGTTTTCTTGGTGTCGAAGCTGAGATGTCTTTCAATGGATTGCGATTGGAGTATGCCCTTGAGGGTAGCTTGAATTATATTGCATGGGAGGAAAGGATGGAGGCGGTGTTAGATGACAATGGGTTGAAGGAGTTCATAGATGCAGAAGTCCCAAAGCCTACTTCTATCGATGCTGCCTAGTTGAAGCTTGGAAAAAGAAGACAGCAAAATGTCTAAGGATTCTGTTGGAGGGCGTGAAGGATCACATAGTGTCTAGCCTACATGGTAAGGCTTCTCCATTCTTGATGTGGAAAGCCTTGACAGATTTATTCCAAAGCAAGAGTGACCAGAGGAAGTTGGCGCTCAAGGATAAACTCAGAAACATAAAGATGGAGAAAGGAGACAGTATGCCCAAGTACCTCACGAAGTTCGTCCAATGCAGGGATGAGCTGGGAAGTGTGGGGGTGACTGTAGATGACAAGGAATTGGTGAGCTTGGCTCTCCTTGGGCTTCCGAAGAGTTGGCATTCCTATCAGGACTCTGTCAATGGTCGGGAGAAATTTCCAGGATGGGAGCGACTTTGGTCGGATCTTGTGCAAGAGGAGATAAGGCGGAGTACCAGGGATGGATCTTCATCAAAGGCATCTGATGAAGAAAATTGCGCTTTGGCTGCCAGAGCAAAGAAAGGGAAGAGCAAGAAATCTTCTCAATCCTGTGC
The DNA here is from genome assembly GCA_034641835.2 of Pinus albicaulis. Taxonomy (NCBI): domain Eukaryota; kingdom Viridiplantae; phylum Streptophyta; class Pinopsida; order Pinales; family Pinaceae; genus Pinus; species Pinus albicaulis. The sequence continues at coordinate 435,933,935 of CM076573.1, read as the reverse complement.
GAAAGGCAAGAAGCAGGACATGTCCAAGGTGAAGTGCTTTCACTTTCACCAACACGGACATTATGCCACAAATTGTCCGCAGAAGAAGAAAAATAAGCAGGTTGTTGGATCTACAGCGGGAGAGGCCTTAGCCTCGCAGCTTGAGCTGGATTTTTTGCTGATCGCATGCTTGGTCTCAAGTGTGTTGGGATCAGTGGTGCATCTTTTCACATGACAGGAGATCGAGATTTGTTTACTGATCTGGATGAGAAAGATCTTGGAGTGCACATCGAGATGGGCGATGATGGTAGATACAGTGCGACTGGTATTGGTACCATTTCCTTTGAGAGGGAGTCTGGTAAACCCTTCGTATTGAAGGATGTGATGCATGTTCTAGGATTGAAGAAGAATATTATCTCTGTGGAAATGTTAGAAGACAAGGGATATGATGTTGTCTTCAGCGAGGGAAAGGATTTCCTGCTCAGTAAGACAACTGGTGAGACCCGGAGGATAGGGGTTCGAGTCAAGAACCTTTATCAATTGCAAGTAGATGGCTGCGCAACAATGGCAGGCAAGGCAGAAGGAGTGGTGAGCCGGGATGATGGCGAGTTGTGGCACTGGAGATTGGGCCACCTTCACCATGGAGCTTTGAAGATACTGCAGCAGATTTCTACTGGGCTTCCTAAGGGTACTCTTGCGTAGTTAGATCAGTGCAAGGGATGTACAAGCCAGTGGGATTCGAACTTGGATCTCATGTTTATTCATCTTGGATTGCGCAGTAGAGGCAGGCTAACAAGTGGAGGAGATTTGAACATGTGACTTGTCAGATCTGAGCTTGTATAGTGTGTAACAATTGGAGATTGTACTGATGATCTTGTGATGAGATTGTACAATGATTGTTACATGTTCTCTATCATTATAATATACAGATAGTTGGGGGTTTTCAGCTTTAAGCTTTCCCATAAATACTGTATTTATATGTGTGATTGATTATGGTTTTAATGTGTGCATGCGATTGTTTATAATTCCGCAAATTGATGATCAATGGTAGAAGAGTTATGTATTATGCATGAAGCTCAAATAGTGTGTGATCAGGATAATCTCGGTGAATAAGTGATCTATTATTCAAATTTCTACATCCTGGTCGAAAAATTCATGAACCGATAAATATCCTTCTAATAGATTCAACCATCTATCTACGACATTTGCATCTATTTGACCCTCAAATATGGGAATGTCAAAGTTTACTTGTGCCTTAAATGGAGTCATGCCTCCAGAGTGGCTGCTGGATGCAGATACGCCACCGCTGGGTAGTCGTTGAAGGTTCTGGGAAAAGTTATCCATCATCGCGTTCCTTTGTTTTTCGAGGGCCTCCTCGAGCAATCTTTTGATAGGATCTCCTGCTCCCTCATCTTTCTTTTCATCCCCCATGGGCGCCCGTCGAGGTTTGCGAGGCTGATCTTGCAAAGGTTCCACTAGATCGAGCCCTAACTCCTTATACACCGACCTCGTTGGGGACATGCAAAGAAGGATCGAGAAAAGCAGACCGCTCTGATACCACTAATCCGGATTTATACAGGAAGGCAACAAAATACAAAAATAACCATAAACATAGAAATATAGCAGAAATAAGGCTTCATTTCATTAATATCAAATCACATAAATGTGCTTACAAACATGATGGAAATAAAATAGTTAAGGTGTTGGTAGCGAATCTCTGAGAAGATATGTGGCAGCTACATACCTCTGAACTATGTTACAATGAGGCTTGAGGGCTTAGCTATTATGGAGAAACATTGGATAACTATAAACTTCCAAAAACCTAGCCCTAGGAGATGAAGCACCAAAACTATGGGCCCCGTTTGGGTAAATTGGTGTTTCAACTTCCCGGGGACGTAACTTCGGCATAATATCTCCGTTTGGGGCTTCAAAACAACTCCGGAAGTTTAGGACCCGAAAAACTGCTAAAAATAGTAAGTTGTGAAAAACTTGAAAGAGACAATGGTGGGGCCCCAAGTGGAATAGGCAGGTGGGCACCAATATCCACCTGGATCAATCTTGCTCTAATACCATGTAGAATAATGTTGGATACTTTCAACTTATCATGAATTTTTAATCAAAATCACAAGACACAAACCTACTCTACTGATTTGCGAACATTAATTCACAATTTAGAACAACAATTTTAGACATTCAAGAATAAATCACACACATGCAACAAGTATTTTTCCTTGGCAAAGAAATATGCTAAAAACCCCAATGTATCCTTTCATTCAATCAGAAGAATACATATGTATTAAAATTTATTTTATCAATTAAGCACAACCTACAAGTGCATAACCTATCTCTTTGATCACTAAGAAGCTCTGACCTAGACTTGGTCAATCTATTCCTCCGTTAGAGCTTCTATTTCCTCGCGCTGCTCCTCGAGGAATTAGTCCCCTATAATTTAGAAATTTCTCCAAAATGGATTTCGTAATTCCTTAGGTTGATCATCTTACTGCATGCAACACCTGTACACTCAAGACTAGTCTAAAACTAATGTTACACTGCCTTGGAATATCCACCAAGCATAGGGAACTTGAATTCTTTGCATGCACTAGATATTTTGGTTTGATTGATTAGTTAACTAGATGATCACTGAGTTTTACTGAAGTCTCATTGCACAACTAACCCAACTAGTTCCTCCAACAATTAGAGCTAGTTTAACTGAAAACAACTTTATATAACTTCCCTTGATTGCTACAAATTAGCAATCACACATGCTTAACTGAATCCTAACTTCCTCCAACTCAAATTTACTGAGTAATATGGGTGACACAAGCCATGTCACATAATTTAACATCATCCAAATTGTCTATTGATGTGTAAATTCAAATTTTCTTAATTTAATTAAGGAAAAATCAAATTAAGAATTTCTTACTGCGTTTTTCAACAATTGGAAAATATCAACTACTTCAAAATTCATGGAATTTAGTAACAATTTATAGTGCCACACACTCCTAAGTGTAGTAGAAAGGAAAAACAAAACATTGGTTGAATGTGCTAAAAGCATGATAAAAGGTAAAGAATTGTCTAATGGTTTTTGGGTTGGAGCAATTAGAACTATTGTGTTAGCCACCTTTAAATATTAGACATAGCAAACAGGTGGCTAAAAATTTTTCTGAGCCTTCAAGAGAGACATTTCCTTTGTAAATCTATCATTCTTGAAGTCTCTATGTGTCTTCTATTCCATGAAGAATCTTCACTGTTGTTTCCATTAAAGAATCCTGCTGATTGGTGAAGAAATTGCTATCAAAGAGGCCTCCATTATCTGCCTTTTCATTCCCACAATTTCCCCTTTGTCACCCTTATTCCCTTCATAAAATCCCTCAAAAGATCCCCATTTAACCTCTAAACCTTCCTAAATCATTTTTTTAAGCTCATTTCATCCTTTATCTAGTTTTAAAATGCCTTCTTTCATCTACCGGAACCCCGTTCTAAGCCTTAAAAACCTTGTTTTTAGGCCTAAAACACCCCTTTTACATTATAAAATTTCTTAGCCCCCAAGGGCTTATATAGCTTAGCCCCTTCTTCATAAACCCATAGCCCTGCAACCGGGTGCTTATAAACACTAACCCCGCTGTTAAGACCCTTAAAAACCCTTTTCTCCTTCTATATTCCTGTGTTCCGACGTTTTGGTCCAAAGAAGATCTGGACCATTGATCTACATAGATCGACGGTCGTCGGGCCATCTTCTCTTCGCATCATTAGCCTGCTCCCCTCATCCATGCAACTTCCCCATCGGAAATTCTCCGCACTGTCCAATCAAAACCAAGAGATCTGACGGCCGACATTTAGTTTTGCAAAATTTTCGCGATAGCAGTTTAACACCGAAAAGTTTTGCAAAATGGGTGGTTTTAGGCGGGACAGGTGTCAGGCAGTGTATGGTATCGCATTTCTTTTTTGAAAACCACATACCACCTCCAACCTCGCGCGAAATCCATTCTGGTTTTCCTCTTACCACCCTCCGCATTGAGTCCTCAGGGTAATCGTGGCCGTTGATCGGGTCTCATCTGACGACCCATATCTGATCTCACCTTTCCAGTGGCCCCCATCTGACCTTTCAAAGGATTTCCTCTGCATATCTCAGCCGTCGATCTGTTCTGATCAAGTGGTTCACAATTCATTGCGACCCCATCCTATTTCCATTCATCCGTCCCCCCAAACAACTTCTTTGACAAAATACCAACCGTTGATCACCGATGGATGATCTAATCCAATGGTCTAAAACCCTCCTTGCACCAGACCTTCATCAGGCTCGTTTTTCACCATTCTGCCACTATTTTCATCATTTTTCTTTGCTGCATCCACCATTTTCATCGTTGCGCTGCCATCTCCATAGGCCTCCATAGCAGCCTACCCCACTCCCTAAGGATTTTAAACATGTTTATTTTGTTTTGCAGGGTTTCGGTGGCGTGAATTCACTCTGTCTCAAAGTCTCAGACAGGGTAATTTAGAGCGCAGAAAGATATGTTCAGAGCCAGAGATCACAGAAGACATCCCAGAGGAGGTTTAAAACATGATTTTCATTAAAGATCGGGGTAATAACTTTGATTCGAACCCTCCTTCGCCATTAAAGCTTGTATATTCACAAAACATATCAGAAGCAGCAGCAAAGAGTACAAGAAGACAGATTAAGGGATTAAAGCCTATTATTAAAGATTTGATGCTATAATCCAGTGTTTAGAGGACAGAGACACAGTTCAAAGACCTAAAGAAGATCAAGGAAGCTTGTGAAGCTTAAAGCAACCAGAGCCAGATCAGCAGAACGCTCCTCTCCTAGAAGGACTATCTACATGACCTCTTCCATGTTCTATCAAGTACCAGAACGATTATTACACTGAAAAATGCCTTAAAGAACTGTTAGGACAAGAGATATGGAATTATGGAAGACCTGCAGACCTTCTATCACCTTACTTATTTCAGAAGGCAAGACAGAGTACTACAACCAAAAGAGTACTTCAAAGAACATACCTAAAGTTATTTTCAGCCTGACATAGGCTTCTAAACCAGCCTAAAGGGTACAAACAAGTCAATGCAAAGCCATTATGCAGAATGGGAATTCAAATTATTCCTTCCCTCTGTCTTAATGGATCATTCAAGTTCATACCTACTACTATACCTCCTCATTCACCTATAAATATTCATTGAAGATTCATTGTAAAGGGTTGGTTGTTGGGATTTTATTGACTGTTAGAACTATTATTGAGGGGAAGTAGTTAAGTAGTCTGTAATATAGTAGGCTGGGAAGAGAATTTTGGACTGTAAATAGCCATTGGACTCAAAGTATGTGACTAGTTTTGCACATCAATTGAACAAGCAGATTCACAGGATCCTGGTCTATATTATTGGTGATGTTTTCCTTACTGTAACTGTCTCCTTTCCTGTTTTATCATACTATCCATTATTCTCTGATAAAGAACAACAAGCATAGATTAGGACATACTGCTGGAAGTACCCTAAGTCTCACTGTTAAATCTTTATCTTTATGTTTTCTACTACCTGTGTATCTAAGAGAAAATTTAGGATAATTTAACCAGTATAGAAGTTGGTTTGCCCATGTTTACTGATGTATGAATTTAGAGTTTGTTTCTTAGATGTTCTTGATTGGTCTCAGCTGAAGGAATTGGGAAACTGGGGATTTAGAGTTAGCCCTGTTCACTAGGTTCTTTTTCCAACAGTTTGCCTTTCTAAGATCCCTTTAAGTTAGTGTCAAAAGCATTGAAGGTTAAAATTCTTTCTCTAATCTTAGGCCTTAATCTATGTTCAATATTTAATGTGTTCTACTTTCTGAAAGTAGTTATGAGGACAGCTGGATTTTTTTCCTTGAGAGTATGCTGAAAGCAGGCCTGGATTTAAATGACATCTGTCCTGATCTTAAGCTACCCTTTGTGTCTTTATTGAGAGTTTCCTTTGAAGTATGTCAAAATTAGGATAGGTTCAAAGTCCTTACCTGATCTTATGCTGCACTTTGGTTTCTTTCTTTCACCCATTCTTAATGTTCTATTCCTCCATCTATCTAAAAATATCCTTTAGTATAGATGACTTGCCCTATGGAAACCCTTGGATAGTTGTTATGCAAGTAATCCCCTTTCATGACTCCATAGCCCAATGGATTGGCACTTATCTTGACCTATCTTCCCATGCTGAAACATCCTTCTATTTAGTTCATTCTTTACTTCCATAACCTTCTCAGTTAATTATCTCCAACCAAACAAACAAATAAAAAACCCTCGTGCTTCATAGCTAGCCTAATACCTCAATTTGAGCCTTAAAGATATATCATTCTTTACATCTATAGAGAGATCCCTCTCTGGATCCAGGAGGGCTAGATCCTAGGATCCCAAAGTGGTTTGATGTTGTCTTGTCTTTTGGTCTTTCCAATCTGGCCAAAACACAGGAACCACAACATAATGGTGACTCCGCTGGGGAAGTTCTAAGTGAGTTTCATCTTAGATATCCTTAGAACCTCAGAAGACCCAAAATCTCTGGTTAGATTGGTATTTAATTGCTGATGGTGGACAACAGCCTGCTTCAAACGTCCAAATTCATCCACCTAGAAACTCCACACTCCATAACTCTCAAAATACCAAATGAATCCAGTGGTAGAAGACCCTAAACTGGTTGAGGAGATACAATGACCTCTTTTTACAAACATAGATCCAAGTATGGACAGGGAAGCAAAGCTAAATTCTTTGTTCGATATAATGACAAGACTGATGTCCACATTTGGTGAACAAATAGTGGAAAGGTATGAGGCTAGTCTAAATTATGATGATCTAGAGCAGCCCATGTTTTTTCCAGAGCAATAACAAACTCAAGACCTAAATAATGAGCAAGACATGTATGATGCTCAAGAATCTATAGAAGATGAAGAGGAAGGTGATCAAGAAATGCCCGATTTCCTACCTATATCTTGTACTATGCTGATAAGAGAATATCATGACCAAATGGGAAAAGCTAATAGGGAACGTTGCTTTGACGAAACAAGAAACCACTTAGAAGATGCAGAATCTGATGTGGAAGGAGAATTAGTGAATATAGGGACTCCCCCTCTAGATGATGACTCATCTCAGATTTCACAAGAAGAGTGGTATCCTGATCATATAGAAGAAAAAACTCATGAGCCCTATATTCTAACTGAGTATCATCATGATCATGAGGATTTGTTTGAAACAAGAAGAGATCAGGAAACATCAGAAAATCCTCAAGGTTTCCCTGCAAGCACAAGTGAAGATTCCACAAAAGAGGCTCAAGAAGATATCTAGCCTCCAAATCAGTTAATATAAGAAATAGAGAGCTGCTGCACTTCTGCTCAAAGGAACATAAGAAAATCTTCCCCTTTGACAGAAGAAGAAATAGATCAGATCATCAATAGACAGCCAGCCTCTGAAATATTTTATAGAGAAGACACTCTTGCTCATTCATCTACTAAGCTTTGTTGTTCAGATTCAGAAAGCTCCTCTGTAAATCAGAATGAAGAAAGATCTACTGATAACCCAGTGTGCTTGATTGACAGCATTACTCACATTCATGACTTTCCTATTTTTTATCTATCTAATGATGATGTTATCCAAACAGAAGATGATTTTGCAGGGCCATCATTAGTAGATTTGTGGGAGGAAGATTAGTTCCATCAACTTCAAGAGAGTAATGAGCCAATTCAGGCTATTTATGATATTGATGGGGAAAGTTATGAAAGTCTAGTAGCAGATGAAGATTCATTGAATCTTCACTCTGCTATATCTCATAGCATCAGTAACAATCTTCATGTGATTGGGGATCAATAGCCTTTCATCTCAAACGATGAGGAGGAAGACAATGAAGAAGCTCTTAAGTCAGATGAAATCAAGGAGCCTTCTCTTGAAAAAGAGGAAGCAATGGAACACACCCCGGATCAAGAATGCATTGATATTTTCACAGAGCTCAGTCCACCAAATCAAAATATCACAGAGCTACAGGAGGACAACACTGCCAAATATGATGAGTCCTCTAGTTCAGAAAATGATGAAGATGAGGAAGATTTTCTTTCTCAAAAGGATCTTCTTTTTGGTCCAGTGGAAGAGGAAGCAGTCCTAGTTGAAAACCACTTGTCAAATACTCACAACCAGGTATAATTTCAAGATCCTTATGCTCATTTCCCGCAGACATTTAGAGAAGGATCAAAGGTCATCAAGGGCATCTTGTTGTAGACAAAAAGAAACATTTTAAAGGCTGTTGTTAAAAAACAAAGAGAATGGGAGTGGCCCTGCCTATCCAGCATGCTCAAAGAGAGCAGAAAGGACCAGTCATGGGATCATCTGATTGACTAGATGTACTGGAAAAGAGTGTTTGTCAGCTAGACATGTAAATATCTCAAGTTAGAGTAGGATAGGTAGGAAATCTCAATAAAGCTCAGACTATGAGCATTTAGTTAGTTGTTTTTAATTAAAGTTCAGTTCATGTGCAACTTGTCTTTATGCCATGAACCCACAGCAGACCAGACAGTCTAATCCTGGTTTGTATGTGTTTAAATTTCTGTTTTAGAATATAGAGAAAGAAATCTGCCAGACAGTTTAATCCTGCCAGATATTAGTTTAGGTAGAGAAGCTATGAGTCAAACTATTTAATTTGGTCTCATGAAGGAATAAGGGTAGCAGTAAATAGGTTTATTTTCCTGTTTGCAAAAAATTGATGATGTGAAAGGTCGGCAAGTCTAAATGCACCTTGAAGAAAAAATGCTAGGACAATAGGATGGGTAGGTAGTTGTTTGGAGAAATGTTTTCTGTTGATTTATTATCCACCATGTATGTAGCAGCTGATCAAAGAAGAAAGGGATGTGTCAAGTACCAGGCATCTGGCCTACTTCCAAAGATTATCTTCTGAGATTCTTGACACCTTCAAGAAGATACCATCCCCATGTGGAGCCACTGTTAGCCACCTATAAATTTTTGACATAGCAAATAGGTGGCTAAAATTTTTTCTGAGCCTTCAAGAGAGAAATTTCCTTTGTAAATATATCATTCTTGAAGCCTCTATGTGTCTTTTGTTCCATGAAGAATATTCACTGCTGTTTCCATTAAATAATCCCGTTGATTGGTGAAGAAACTGTTGTCAAAGAGACCTCCATTATCTGCATTTTCATTCCCACAATTTTCCCTTTTTCACCCTTATTCCCTTCATAAAATCCCTCAAAAGATCCCCATTTAACCTCTAAACCTTCCTAAATCCTTTTTTAAACCTCATATCATCCTTTATCTAGTTTAAAAATGCCTTCTTTCATCTACCGGAACCCCTTTCTAAGCCTTAAAAACCCTGTTTTTAGGCCTAAAACACCCCTTTTACATTATAAAATTTCTTAGCCCCTGAGGGCTTATATAGCTTAGCCCCTTCTTCATAAACTCGTAGCCCCCGCAATCGGGCACTTATAAACACTAACCCCACTATTAAGACCCTTAAAAACCCTTTTCTCCTTCTATATTCCTGTGTTCCGATGTTTTGGTCCAAAGAAGATCTGGACCGTTGATCTACATAGATCGACGGTCATCGGTGTTAGGTCTCTGTAATTTATTAGCAAGATTGGGAGAGTCCAATCACAGAGTTTACATCATTTCAACCAACTTTGGGATTCTAGGATCTAGCCCTCCTGAATCCGGAGAGGGATCTCTCCAATATGTACAAAGATGGATATTGTCTTTGAAGTTTAGGGTGAGGCCTACAAGGAGTCTTCAAGAGCCAACAAATTTTAGTAATGAAAAATTGTTCCTTGAAGGCTCAAAACAGATTTAGCCACCTTTTGGTATAACAAAATATTATAGGTGGCTAACAATCGGGCCATATTCTCTCTGCATCATTAACCCGCTCCCCTCATCCGTGCAACTTCCCCATCGGAAATTCTCCGCACCGTTCGATCAAAACCAAGAGATCTGACAGCTGACATTTAGTTTCGCAAAATTTTCGCGACAACAGTTTAACACCAAAAATTTTTGCGAAATGGGTGGTTTTAGGTGGGACAGGTGTCAGGCAGTGTATGGTATCACATTTCTTTTTCGAAAACCACATACCACCCCTGACCTTGTGCGAAAAACATTCTGGTTTTCCACTTACCACCCTCCACATTGAGTCATCAGGGTTAATCGTGGCTGTTGATCGGGTCTCTTCCGACGACCATATCTGAACTCGTCTTTCCATTGGCCCCCATCTGACCTTTAAAAGGATTTCCTCCACAGATCTCAGCCGTCGATCTATTCTGATCAAGTGGTTCACAATTCATCGCGACCTGATCCTATTTCCATTCATCCATCCCCCCAAACAACTTCTTTGACAAAATATCAACCGTTGATCACCGATGGATGATCTAATCCAACGGTCTAAAACCCTCCTCGCACCAGACCTTCATCAGGCTTGTTTTTCACCATTCTCCGATGATTTTCACTATTTTTCTTCATTTCATCCACCATTTTCATCACTGTGCTGCCATCTCCATAGGCCTCCACAACAGCCTACCCCACTCCCTAAGGATTTTATAACATGTTTATTTTATTTTGCAGGGTTTCGGTGGCATGAATTCACTCTGTCTCATAGTCTCAGACAGGGTAATTTAGAGCGCAGAAAGATATGTTCAGAGCCAGAGATCGCAGAAGACATCCCAGAGGAAGTTTAAAACATGATTTTTCATTAAAGATCAGGGTAATAACTCTGATTCAAACCCTCCTCCACCATTAAAGCTTGTATATTCACAAAACAGATCAGAAGCAGTATAAAAGAGTACCAGAAGACAAATTAAGGGATTAAAGCCTATTATTGAAGATTTGATGCTATAATCTAGTGTTTAGAGGACAGAGACACAGTTCAAAGACCTAAAGAAGATCAAGGAGGCTTGCGAAGCCTAAAGCAACCAGAGCCAGATCAGCAGAACGCTCCTCTCCTAGAAGGACTATCTACACGACCTCTTCCATGTTCCATCAAGTACCAGAATGATTATTACACTGAAAAAGGCCTTAAAGAACTGCCAGGACAACAAATATGGAAGTATGGAAGACCTGCAGATCTTCTATCACCTTACTTATTTCAGAAGGCAAGACAGAGTACTACAGCCAGAAGAGTACTTCAAAGAACATACCTGAAGTTATTGTCAGCCTGACATAGGCTTCTAAACCAGCCTAAAGGGTACAAACAAGTCAATGCAAATCCATTATGTAGAGTGGGCATTCGAATTCTTCCTCCCCTCTGTCTTAAAGGATCATTCAAGTTCATACCTACTACTCTACCTCCTCATTCACCTATAAATATTCATTGAAGATTCGTTGTAAAAGGTTGGTTGTTGGGATTTTATCGACTGTTAGAATTGTTATTGAGGGGAAGTAGTTAAGTAGTCTGTAATATAGTAGGCTGGGAAGAGAACTTTGGACTGTAAACAGCCATTGGACTCAAAGTATGTGACTGGTTTTGCACATCAATTGAACAAGCAGATTCACAGGATCCTGGTCTATATAATTGGTGATGTTTTCCTTACTGTAACTGTCTCCTTTCATGTTTTATCATATTGTCCATTATTCTCTGATAAAGAACAACAAGCATAGATTAGGACATACTGCTGGAAGTACCCTAATTCTCATTGTTAAATCTTTATTTTTATGTTTTCTGCTACCTATGTATCTAAGAGAAAATTCAGTATAGTTTAACCAGTATAGAAGTTGGTTTGCCCATGCTTATTGATGTATGAATTTAGAGTTTGTTTCTTAGATGTTCTTGATTGGTCTCAGCTGAAGGAATGGGGAAACTGGAGATTTAGAGTTAGCCATGTCCACTAGGTTCTTTTTCCAACAATTTTCCTTTCTAAGATCCCTTTGAGTTAGTGTCAAAAGCATTGAAGGTTAAAATTCTTTCTCTAATCTTAGGCCTTACTCTATGTTCAATCTTTAATGTGTTCTACTTTCTGAAAGTATTTATGTGGACTGATGGATTGTTTTCCTTGAGAGTATGCTGAAAGCAGGCCTGGATTTAAATGACATCTGACCTGATCTTAAGCTACCCTTTGTTTCTTTATTGAGAGTTTCCTTTGAAGTATGTCAAAATCAGGATAGGTTCAAAGTCCTTACCTGATCTTAGGCTGCACTTTGGTTTCTTTCTTTCACCCATTCTTAATGTTCCATTCCTCCATCTATCTAAAAATATCCTTTAGTATAGATGACTTGCCCTATGGAAACCCTTGGATAGTTGTTATGCAAGTAATCCCCTTTCATGACTCCATAGCCCAATGGATTGGCACTTCTCTTGACCTGTCTTCCCATGCTGAAACATCCTTCTATTTAGTTCCTTCTTTACTTCCATAACCTTCTCAGTTAATGATCTCCAACCAAACAAAAAAATCAAAAACCCTCATGCTTCATAGCTAGCGTAATACCTCAATTTGAGCCTTAAAGATATATCATTCTTTACATCTATAGAGAGATCCCTCTATGGATCCAGGAGGGATATATCCTAGAATCCCAAAGTGGTTTGATGTTGTCTTGTATTTTGGTCTTGCCAATCTAGCCAAAACACAGGAACCACAACATATTGTATATTTGAAAAATAGAATTCATGCAAAAATTCTATAGGAGAAAACACCTTATGAATCATTTCATGGCTATAAACCAATATTGAGAAATTTGAGAATCTTTGGGAGCATGAAATTTTGTCATGTTCTTAAAGAGGATAAGAGAAAGCTTGATGAAAAATAAATCAAATGCATCTTTATTGGTTTTTCTTATGATTATAAAATTTATGAAATGCATGATCCAATTACTCACAAATTCTTTGCAAGCAAAGATGTCATATTTCATGAATTTAACAATAGCAAGCTGCAAGAGAGAGAGAGAGAACAATGTATGGAAACTACTTGAATACAACAAAGAAGATGAAGATGAAGAACCACAGGTTGATGTTGAAAAACAAGGTAGCATTGAAGCTACCGTAGAAAATTAATGATCTGCACCCTAAAACCAGTTTACAATTTTGCATGTGTTCATTTCAACCAACCCACATGATTTGTCATGTTGATATAAATTTCAGAACACATTATTTGTAAACATTAAAAGAATAATTCTACTATTTAAAACATTTCCTACCAACTGAAATTGATGCTGAATTTAGGCAAGCATTCAAGCATGAGAGACACTTATTTTTGGTCAAGGTGACCCCGAAAAAAACCCCACAACATTTTCGGGAAAATCGGTCTTCAAAGGATGATTTGATTGCTTGAGAAAATTAGTCTAAGTACATATAAGTTTAACCACATTACTTATCTCCTTCAGCTAAAGAATTAAACTCAATTTCTGGAAATTTGTGTCCACTGAAATAATTTCCATAATATACAAATTTCATGCCGAAAAATTCTTCCTCGATATCAGTGCCAAATCTGTCTCTTTTTCTGTGCAAACTCAGCCATGAAATTTGTGTTGTAGATGCCTCTAAATCTATGCTTGAAGGTGCCTCATTTTTTTGCATTGGAGGGGACTATTTTCCCTTGATTTTGTTTCCAGGAAACCACCTCGAAATCAACACTATCTATAGCAGCAAACCCGAGATATATACCTTGAAATTTGGGCCCAGTCAAGGGAGGAATAGTCGTCATAATTTTCACACAGCAGCCTCGAAAATCATGCCTCTACCATCGATTCATGTGTTGTTTTTCCCTCAAATTATGTGTTGATTTTCCCTCAATTTATGTGTTTGTCTCCTCCTCAAAAATGTTGCCTCTCATGGAAACCTCCTCCTAGAAACTCATACCTCCTTTCTCTTGTTGAAAATCCTCCTTGAAGTTCTCCTTTTTATCCTCTCCTCTTGCTCTCTCAAGTTTCAAAGGAAGAATGAGCCTCCCGTTTCTCATTTTTTCTTTTGGAAAAGATTGAATCCCTAACCCTAGAATTCAATGGTTGAGATTTATTCTCCAAATCTCAAGATGTGTGGTTGAGATTACTGTTCCCAAATGGCTACCCTCAGACATTGGCCCCATTAGTTAAAATCCTCCTCGTACCTTTTTCAAGTTGTATACATTTTTCTAGTTTTCTCATAAAGTTATTTTCTTAACTCACTTTAATATTAGAAAATTGAACTATGTACTTTACACATAAAGCCACTTTATAAATTACAGTGACTTTAATATTGGAAAAAGTACATGGTACACCACTTTTAAGTATCTCTTCCACCCATGACATTAATATAACTCATAAATGTCACCAAGTTAAAAGTCATTAATGTGTTTACGAGGCTAAAAGGGATAAATTCCTAGTAACACCTCTCATTGGTATTATTTTCAACACTACCTTTTACCGAGGAAGGTGTTTCTCACCAATCCCATCCTGTATTTGAAAAATACATGCTTGCCTCTTGGAAAAGACTTGGTGAGAGTGTCCGCTACCTACTCATCAGTGAATATATACTTAAGCTTCACAACCCTTCGTTGAACTCAGTATCAGATGAAGTGGTATATGATCTCTATGTGCTTTGACCGATCATGAAATACTGGATTCTTAGAGAGTTTAATACAACTCTTATTGTCACAGTAAATCGTATTTTTTCTCAACATCTAACCAAATAGTCCATGAAGAATCTTGTGAAGCCATAATGCCTTGCATCATGCCTGACTAGTTTGCATGTACTCTATCTCAGTACTGCTCAATGCCACTAACTTCTATTTCCTGCTGAACCATGACACAATTACCGAGCCCAATGAGAAACAACATCCAGACGTGCTCTTCAATCGCTGATACTGTTAGCCCAATTTGAGTCTGTGAAACCAATAAATATGACCCCATCACATCTAACATAGCCCAACCTATAATCCATTGTAACCTAAAATTATCTCAACACATGTTTTGCAGCCACCAAGGGTACTCTCCGTGGATCCATAATAAACTAACTCAACGTATTGACTGCAAAAAAAGTATCCGGTCTAGTATTGACCCAGATACATCAATGAACCAATCAGTTGCTGATACAAAGTGGGATCCACCAACTCAAAATCAACATTATGCAGTTTCTTCCTATTAGTGATCATAGGAGTAGCCATAGGCCTACAACCATCCATATTGAAATCTCCTCAAGATATCTCCTGCATACCTTCCCTGGCGCACAAAGATGTGCCCATCCTCTTGTCAAACCTCCATCCCCAAGAAGTAATGCATAAGCCCCATATCAGTGATATCAAACTCTGAAGCAAGATATCTCTTTCAATGTTGGATGATATTGTCCTCCCCTATAACAAACATGCCATCCACATATAGTACCAGAATGAGTGGATCATCACCTACCAAAATAAAGTATAGGTTTGGATCCGCATCACTCTTTTAGAAACATAGCTGCTACAAGTAGGCATCTATCCTCTCTTACTATGCCCTAGGTGCCTGCTTTAGTCCATATAAGGCTTTCTTCATCCTACACAAATCAAAATCACTCCCATGCAACTAAAAGCCCTTAGGATGCTCAATTGACACCTCCTCCTATATAACACCATTGAGAAAGGAAGTCTTCACATCCATCTGGTGAATCCTCCAACCCATCTCAGCTTCTATAGATATCAATGCTCTACTGGAGCTATAATGAGAAATCGGTGCAAAGGTATCCTCATAGTCAACTCCCTCTACTTGTGACAACCCTTGCACCACAAACTGAGCTTTGAAATTTTCAACGTTGCCATCTGCAACATGCTTGATCTTGTAGAGGCACCTAGAAGTCACAAGTGACTTCCAATCAGGATGTGGCAATACCTCCTAGACATCATTCTTCATTATAGAGGAATATTTCTCTACTATGGCATCTCTCCAAAAAAAAATTTTAGCGGCCTCCTCAAAACTAGATAGTTGTATCTCTACAACATCTGCCATGAATCCACCCAACCTCTCTGGTAGTCTACTCCACATCACCAACCACTTGGGTCTCCCCACTACCTCCTGAGTCTCCTTCAAGGTCTCCCAAATCCATCTTGTCTTTCTCTTTCCTGCTGTAGTCTCCTATGGAGATAAGGGAAATCCTCATTTGGTGCCTCTCCTCCTAGCAAGAAAGGCTTTGAAATAACCAAAGGAATGTTGAACTATGAGATATTGTGCCCGATGAACCTGCACTAGGTGATCTGGTATCAGTATAAGGTATTATTTGTGAACCTATCACCCCTAAAGAAGGTGAAACTCCTGATCCTGGTGTACCACCTGATGCTCCTGAGACCTGTGGTGTGGCCCCTAGTTGAGGAACCTACTACTCTACCTGATCAATCTCCTGAGACTTCCTCAAATCCGTCTCCTCCTCAAATCTCACATCCCACCTCAAGAAAATCTTCCTTTGTGCAGGAAGGTATATGTGGTAGGATCTATTGGTTTTTCTATAACCCATCATTATACATTTCTATGTTATGAGTTTGAACTTCATCCTCTTCTCCTCGGGACATGTGAATATGTTAGGCACCCAAACATCTTGATGTGTGCAACTTCCATCTTCTTACTCGTATATATCTCTTGAGGAGTCTTTCTCCCCAAGACTCTATGTGGGCTCATGTTCTGCAAGTAAAAAACAATGTTAACTCCCTCAGCCCATAATAAGAAAGGTAAACTCTTATCATGAAACATCACTCTAGCTGCACCCACAATGGTCCTATTCTTCCTCTCTGCCACCCCATTCCACTGAGGGTTATAAGGCACAATGAGCTCCCTCTTTGTTCAAACACTCCCACAAAAGTCTCTCATTTTTGCTGAAGTGTACTCAGCCCCCATTATCTAATCTCAACACCTTGATCTCCCTCCTTGTATGGTTCTCCATAAGAACCTTAAACTTTTGGAATAGTCAGAAAACCTCATCCTTGGTCTTCAGAAAGTAACTCCAAGTACTCCTGGAGTGGTCATCAATGAAAGTCACATAGTACTCATATCCACTCAATGATACATGGGACATAGGACTACATACATTAGAATTAATCAAATAAATGACATTTGCAACTTTGCTATCACTGCTCTGGAAAGGTGCCTTGGTGTACTTTCCTAAAGCACACCCCCAACACACATCATGATGATCAGTGATGAAGTCTAAAAAACTGGTAAATATCTCCCTCAACATCCTGAAAACTCCATGGTACAAGTGGGACAACCTCATGTGCCACAGCTCACATGAACCACTACTAATGGTATGAGCCACCATAGCTCGAAGAGGCTGAAACATGAGTTTGTATAGTCTTCCACTGCGAGCTCCAATCACATGATAAGACTCGATACTGGATCCTATAGGATACAAAACAACTTATACCTTCCATAACAATACCTCATGCCCCCTATCCCCCAAGCTAGAAATTGATATCAAACTCTTCCTCAGCCCTGGAACATAAAGAACACCTGTCACCTTTAGAGGAGGTAATGAATCCCTTATAAATGATATTGTCCCCATACCTACCATCTTGACTTTGAATTTGTTGCCAAGAACAACCTCCAAGTCAATCTCATCCTCCAAAAGGCTCATGAGGTGCTCTCTAACTTCGGTCGATCACAGGATGCTCCACTATCTATGACCCATGCACAATAAGATGTGACATGAGTGGCTAAACTCACCACCAAAGCACACTCTGAATCAAACACATCTATAAACTCATCCACATATGTTGTAGCTGCAAATCCTTGTTTCTTCTTACCCTTCTCGTTGTGACAGTAAACTGAATAGTTACCCATCTTCCCACAAGAAAAACATTTCACTTTGCTCATGTCCTTCTCCTTAGCCTTCCACTTCTTTTTATCTTGCTTTGCTCCACTAAAATACCCATTCTTGATCTTCTTTTTCTTATTTCCTTTCGCTGCAAGAGAAATATTCTCCTCTTCACCTTCCCCACCACTCTTGATTCCACTACACATGCTTCTCATGATCTCCTCTTGAAGGAAATCGTCCCACATACTCCTCCATTTAGGAAAATTCTCTGTAGCCACCAATTTGTGGATAAAAATATCCCACTTCTCGGTGAACCCCTATAAACCAATGTGTACCAACTGATCCTGTGGAATATTCTCTTTAATAACAACTAACTCATCTTTCACCTGTGAGACTCTAGTGAGGAAATATTTCACGATGTCTATCTTGGTCATCTTGGCATTGCATAATTTTTGTCTCAACACCATCTTCTTAGTCTCATTATAACTCTGGTGCAAAGAGACTAAGGACTCGCACATCTGATATGCATATCTCATCCCTAAAACACGAGGGAAGAAATTATCCTTTAAGGCATCTAGAAGGATCCTCTTTTCCTTCACATTTTTCTTAGTAAACTCTACCAACAGAGTTGGATCACTGGCTACTTGTACAAATTCTTGTACAATATCCCACTCTTCCACCTAATCCAGTAAATGCATAATCCTCTCCTTCCATGGGCCAAAGTTTTCAACCCCACAAATCTATCCTCCATTCTCACCTAATAGCCATGACACCACAACCAACCAAATGAAGAAAATCGGGAAGCTAGAACCAATCTCCCTTTGAACTGCTCAAGTCTTTTGGTTTCTAAAAAAGTTCTAAGGTATGGTTCACTATTTGAAGACTCTCGTAGCTTGCTTCCCTCTTTATCAACTGACTGAAAATTAATATCTAAGCCTCAACTTAGCTCAGCTGTGCTTCGATACCTTGTATAAAATTAATGATCTGCACCCTAACCCCAATTTACAATTTTGCATGTGTTCATTTGACCCAACCCACATGTTTTGTCATGCTGATATAAATTTTAGAATGCATTACTTGTAAACATTCAAATCGTACTTCTACTATTTAACACATTTCCTATAAAGTGAAATTAATGCTAAATTTAGGCAACCATTCAATCATGAGAGACAATTATTTTTGGTGACCCCGGAAAAACCCCACATCCTTTTGCGGAAAACTGGTCTTCAAAGGATGATTTAGTTTCTTGAGAAAATTAGTCTAAATACATAAAAGTTTACCCAAAATACTTATCTCCTTCAGCTAAAGAATTAAACTCAATTTCTGGAAAATTTTGCCCACTGAAAAAATTTATAGATTTTACAAATTTCATGCCATAAATATTTCCTTGATATGAGTGTGAAATTGACCTCTTTTTATGTTCAAACTCATCCTTTAAATCTATGTTTTATATGCCTCAAAATATGTGCCTGAAGGTGCCTTGATTTTTGCACTGGAGGTGACTGTTGTCCCTCAATTTTCTTTCCAAGAAACCACCTCGAAATTAGCGACGTATGATGCGCATTCAAGGGAGGAACAATCCTCTAAATTTTCACACATTAAACTCGAAACTTGTGCCTCTGCGCTTGATTTATGTGTTGTTGTTCCCTTGAAGTATGTGTTATTTTCCCTTGATTTATGTGCTTGTCTCCTCGAAAATCATGCCTCTAATGACAACCTCCTCCTAGAAACTCATGCCTCCTTTCTCTTGCTGAAAACCCTCCTTGAAGTTCTCCTTTTTCTCCTCTCCTCTTGCTCTCTCATGTGTCAAGTGAACAATGAGCCTCCCTTTTCTCCTTTTGTCTTTTGTAAAAATTGAATTCCTAACCCTAGGATTCAATGGTTGAGATTTAATCTCCAAATCTCAAGATGTGTGGTTGAGATTATATTTCCCAAATGACCACCCTCACACATTGTCCCCATTACTTAAAAACTTCCTAGTACCTTTTTCAAGTTGTATTCCTTTTTCTATTTTTCTCATAAAGTGATTGACTCAACTCACTTCAATATTAGAAAAGTGAACTATGTATTTTACACATAAAGTCACTTTATAAAGTACAAGTGACTTTAATATTAGAAAAAGTACATGGTGTTGTAGCTTTTTTTTAACACCTTTAAAAGTTACAAAATATTTTTTAAAATTTCCAAAATTTGCTTCCTTCCTTCAGTCTTATCCTTGCCATGGCAAAAGCCTTCCTTTAAATATCCTTCCATATAACCCTTTCCATTAATAAAGAATGAATTATCTCTGAGGCATTTATAAATGTTTTGAGTTATTTTTAATAGTTTTTATTTTAAATGAAAATTAATTTTATAAAATATATATAATTATATTTTTTATAAAATTATTTATTCAAAATTTTAAACTTAAATTAAAAATATGAACCATCCCAATTTCTCAAGTATGAGAAGCATATTTTTTACCATGTTATATACATCAAATAACAACTCAAAAGTAAAATCAAACCTATGTCCCCACCCCACACTTCATTAAACCACCATAATCTAAAATGCATTGAGATATGTGAAATGTCAAATCGATGATTTGTGGAGGCACTACCTATTCGACTTCTAACCTACACCCCCTTCGAAACATTGTTTCACCTTTATTTCTTTTTACAACTTTCATCCTCTTGGTTATTTGAGACGCCCCCTCCTAAACCATTTACCATATACTATGCCCTCAAGAACAATGTAAAAAAGTTTTGAATTTATAAATGTCAGGCGGAAGGTCTATGAGGTATGCAAGAATTTTTTTATAATATAAAGTCTATATGAAAGGATATAATGGAGGGAATACTTTTACAGCCATATATTTATGAAATATTCTTACGGGTGAAAGATTGAGGTAAAAGAAGGCTGATTAAAGTGAGGTAAAATGAGGATGAACTTCCCAATGCTAGAAAGAAATGTTTCTTCCATTTAGGATAATTTTAGAGAGATAAAAATGGAATTTTATAGAACAAAGAAATAATGTTTTATGCTATGAATTTAATGATGAAATAAATAAAAAAGAGGAAATGAACGGGAACATAAAATTTGGATACATTCTTATCCAAAGATTTTACAGGAGTAAAAAAACGAAACTAAAAGATATTTTACCAATCATGGCAAAACAAGGCGTGGTTTTCAAAACCATGGGAAGGAAATCAGTGGACAGTATGAATTTTATTTATTCATAAACATATAAATTCATGGAAAAATAAGAGATGGATTTAAAAAAAGACATGGATTTCAAACAAAGGATGGATTTACGAGATGAAATAATTTGAGAAAATATTTGGAGATTTCATTTATGAAATTCATGAAAATAGAGAAATATGAATTTACAGTTTTAAGAAAAATATTTTCTTCCCAAATATTTTATGAGAATGATTAAACACTTAAAATATGATGAAGGAAAATACTATGGGAAAAAAGGTCAACATATAGTTTGGTTTAACTCCAAAATGCAAATAATTCCTTGATCAACTAGGTGGAAAACATAAACAGACATGTGATTATTTACATATTTTATAGTTAAGAAATAACATTCAAAGGGACAACTAGTTGATACAGGAAGAAGAGATAACCAAATTTCAAAAGGAAGATAGCAAACACATTCAACCACTCTAGATTCCGAGGCAGAAGACCAGCATAAATGAACTGATTTCCAGATTTGGAGGCAAAATATTTTCCAGTAGTTCTAAATACCCTGCAGTTTTTTAGAGATTCTTTTTATTTTTAGTTTATTGTTCATATTTTTATTCCATAAAGATAAACACGATTAGCTTAATGTAATTTTCTATATATTGTTTCAATTGTAATGTAAAACGATTTCCTTTTGATGCCAAAACCATTCCATTTTTGTAAAGACTTTTATTACAGGAATTTTAGTTAAATGATTATAGCTCCAATTCATGGCTGAATTTGTTTTCTTGTGTATGTTTTTCCAGTGATTTCATAATCTATTTTTCTACACATGTTAAATTAACATTGGAGATCTGGGTAAGAGTATATTGAGTGTCAACTTCTCTAAAATATTTGACACATTTATAATCATTTAAAGGGATTACTTTTTTGGACAGTCTATCTGAGATAGATCCTCTACATATTTTAATTTTTTTCTTTTGTCATCTTTTGAATGTGTTATGTTTGGATGTAGAAGTATTCTACACACATATACTATATCTGGTTGTTAAATTATTTAGTATGACTTCTTAATTGCCATATATTCTCTTCTATTCATCTACCAAACTCTTTTAAGTTATGGAATTCTGTCAAAGGTGGATGTTGGCACATTGATTAAGTTTCTGCAAGAGAGGGCTTTATTTCTGAGTAGATAATGAAAATCATCTACAACCACCCATAATAAATCATAGGTCTGGCCATTGTGCTCCATAAGATGATGTCCAGTGACAGTGAACAATTTTAAAAAAGGCCTCGTAACTTTTGAGGGAGCCCATCTAGTTCAATGGCTAACTTGAACCTAAAGATTGGTCGAGTTGGTTTCTCAGCGTAGTTTCGTAACCAAGAAATTCCTTCGAGAAACAAATACAACATTTGGCGTCGTTTCTGGGGAGTGAAGTAACGAAGAAATATCTCCCCAAAGACAAATAAATATTAGATATATTCCTTTTTAGTGAACAAGGAGTAGGAATTTTATGTTGGTTTTAATTCCTTCACCTGGCAGCCCCACTTTGTTTATATGACAATTCCACTAGGTTACCTATTCCCCTGGTTCGAAATGTCAGTTGCATTTGACAACATATCTTTCTTCCTTATAGAAATGATCAGTGATTTCATACATAAAAAAATGGTGCAAGCTTCAGAATTCAATTTTAAGTATCATCTGCTCAAGGAATTTAAGTTTTATATTGTGATTTTTTTTCATATCTTCAGCTGCATGAAAAGTGGTTTGCTAGTCAATCCAATTCTCATATGGCTACATTGGAAACATGACTAAACCTTACAATACATATTTACAGTTAAGTTAGCTAAAGGCTGTGTGAGATTGAATTATTTATTTTTAGATTCAATGTGCAATAGATCAGTGATTTGGTAGTTTATGGATTAATACAATAGATCAATAGTTGGTCTAGCTTGTGTTTCATGTTTGCAGTACGAAGTTTGGTTTGGTTGGGTGAAATGACTTGAAGGGGATTGAAAGGAGTAAATTTATTGTTGATTGAATGATTGAATCCATAGCCAAATTAATTAGGCACTATTGTGCTTATTTCCACTTGTAGTGTTAGTTGTTTCACTTCAACAAATTTCAGTTTTAATATTAGTGTGAATCAGTCTCTGGAATAGTGCAGGAAATATGGTTTTAGATTTGCAGATTACAGGTTCATGAACTGACTCCATGCCCGATGTGTTTAATGAAGTTGATCTATTAGGTTCTCTACATCCCACAGGGGGAAGCAATCCCTAATTGGAGCTTATGTCGTAAATTTTTTTAACACCTTTAAAAGTTAAATTTTTTTGTGAAATTTTCAAAAATTTGCTTCCTTCCTTCAATCTTATCTCTGCCTTAAAAAATTTCTTCCTTTAAATATTGTTCCATTTAACCCTTTCCATTGATAAAGGATGAATTGTCTCTAAGTATTTATAAATGTTTCTGAGTTATTTTTAATAGTTTTTATTTTAAATGAAATTTAATTTTATAAAATATATATAATTATATTTTTTATAAAATTATTTATTTAAAATATTAAACTTAAATTAAAAATATGGGTCATCCCAATCTCTAAAGTATGAGAAAAATATTTGTTACCATGTTATATACATCAACTAACAACTCAAAAGTCAAATCAAACCTATGTTCCTACCCCACACTTCATTAAACCACCATAACCTAAAGTGCATCGAGATGTGTGAAATGTGAAATCTATGGTTTGGGGGGGCTACCCATTAGAATTTTAAACTACCCCCCACCCCCGCCTCGCAGAAAAATTGTTTCACCTTTACTGCTTTTTGCAGTTGTCATCCTCTCGTTGATTTTGGAAACACCCCTCCTAAACCATTTACTCTCTATTACCCCCCCCCCCCCCCCTCCCCCCCCTTCACAAGAACGTTATAAAACCACTTTTTGACATGGATTTGAATTTATAAATGTCAGGTGGGATGTTGTATGAGGTATGCAACCAAATTTATATATTACAAAGCCTATATGAAAGGATATAATGGAGGGAATACTTTTACAATCATATCTTTATGAAATAAGCTTACGAGTGAAATATTGAGGTAAAAGGAGGCTGAGTAAAGTGAGGTAAAATGAGGATGGAGTTTCCAGTGCTAGAAAGAAATGTTTATTCCTTATAGGATAATTTTACAGAGCTCTGGAATTTTTTAGAGCAGAGAAACGATGTTTTATGCTATGAATTTAATGATGAAAGAAATCAAAAAGAGGAAATGCACGGGAGCATAAAATTTGGATAAATTCTTATCCAATGATTTTACAGAAGTAAAAAGGTGAAACTAAAAGATATTTTACCAATCAAGGCAAAAAAGACATGGTTCTCAAAACCATGGGAAGGAAATCAGTCGATGGTGTTATGAAATATGTTTATGAATTTTATTTATTCTTAAATATAAAAAAATTTAGGGAAAAACAAGACATGGATTTCAAAAAAAATACATGGATTTCAAACAATGGATGGATTTACAGAAAGAAATCATTTGAGGAAATATTTTGAGATTTAATTTATGAAATTCATGAAAATAGAGAAATATGATTTTACAGGTTTAAACAACATATTTAGAAATATTTTCTTCCCAAATATTTTATGACAATGGTTAAGCACTTAAAATATGATGAAGGCAAATACTATAGGAAAACATGTCAATATATAGTTTGGTTTAACTCCAAAATGAAAATAATTCCTTGATAAACTAGGTGGAAAACATAATCAGACATGAGATTATTTTCATATTTTACACTTAAGAAATAACAGTAAAATGGATAGCTAGTTGTTACAAGTGGCAGAGATAACCAAGTTTGAAGGGAAGATAACAAACAAATTCAACCACTCCATATTCTGAGGTAGAGGACCAGTATCAATGAACCAATTTCCAGATTTGGAGGCAGAGGAATTTCCAGCAGTTCCAAATTCCTTGCAGGTTTTTAGAGATTTCTTTTTATTTTTAGTTTATTATTCATATTTTTATTCCAGAAATATAGACACGGTTATCTTAATGTAATGTTATATATATTGTTTCAATTTTAATGTAAAAGGATTTGATTTTGATGCCAAAACACTGCCATTTTTGTAAAGACTTTTATTAAAGAAATTTTAATTAAAGTATTCTAGCTCTTATTCATGTCAAAATTTGGTTTCTTCTGTATGTTTTCCATTGATTTCATAATCTATTTTTTTGCTCAATTTCAAAGTAACATAGGAGATCTTGGTAAGGTCTCTACATATTCTAATTGTTTTCATTTCTCATCTTTTGAATGTGTTATGTTTGGATGTAGAAGTCTTCTACATGCATCCACTATATCTAGTTGTTGAAGTATTCAGTATGACTGCTTAATTATCATATATTCTCTTTTATTCATCTACCAAACTCTTTTAAGTTATGTCATTATGTCAAAGGTGGATGTTGGCACATTGATTTAGTTTTTGTAAGAGAGCACTTTATTTATGAGCAGAGAATGGAAATTACCAACAACCACCCACAATAAATCATATATTTGGCCATTGTGCTCCATAGAATGTTGTCCAATGATAGTGAACGTTAAAAAATGCCTCGTAACATTTGAGGGATCTCTGGTTAAAGGGTTAGCTTGAGCCTAAAGGTTTGTCGAGTTAATTTCTCGACGTCATTTCGCAACCAAGAGCTTCCTTTGAGAAATAAATACAACACTTGGCATCGTTTTCGGGGAGTGAAGTAACGAAGAAATATTTCCCCGAATAACGATAACTACTAATTATGTTCCTTTTTGGTGAACAATGATTTGAAATTTGATATTGGTTGCAATTCCTTCAACTGATGGATCCACTTTGTTTATATGGTGATTCCAATAGGTTACTGATTCCCCTGGTTCAAAATGTTAGTTGCATACGACAACATATCTTTCTTCCTTATGTAAATGATCAGAAATATAAAATATTAACAAAGGACGCAAGCTCCAAAATTCAGTTTTAAATATCAACTACTCAAGGAATTTTAGTTTTATATTGTGAATATTTTTCACATCTTCATTTGCATGCAAATTGGTTTGTTCATCAATCCAATTATGATGTGGTTACACTGGAAACATGACTACAACTAACAATGAAGATTTACAGTTCAATTAGGTAAAGGATGTGTGGGATTGAATTAGTTATTTTCTGATCCAGTGTGCAATAGATCAGTGATTTTGCAGTTTATGGATTAATGTAGTATATCAACAATTGTTTCAGGTTGTGTTTCATGTTTGCAGTATGAAGTTTGGTTTGGTTGAGTGCAATAAATTGCAGGGGATTGAAAGGATAAATTTATTTTTGATTGACGAATTGGCTCCATAACCCAATGAATTAGGCACTGTTGTGCTTATTTACACTTGCAATGTTAGTTGTTTCACTTCAACAATTTTCAATTTTCAGATTTCAGTGTGAATCAGTCTCTAGATTACAAATTTGCAGATTACAAGTTTATGAACTAACTCCATGCCCAATGTGTTCAAGGTAGCTCTTCTACTATGTTCTGTACGTCCCACAGGGGGAAGCAGTCCCTAGATGGAGCCTATGTTGTAACTTTTTTTGACACCTTTAAAAGTTACAAAATATTTTTTGAAATTTTCCAATATTTGCTTCCTTCCTTCAATATTATCCTTGCCTTGCCAAATGCCTTCCTTTAAATCTCATTCCATATAACCCTTTCCATTTCTAAAGGATGATTGTCTCAAAGGTATTTCTAAATGCTTATGGGTTATTTTTAATAGTTTTTATTTTAAATGAAATTTAATTTTATAAAATATATATAATTATATTTTTTATAAACTCATTTCTTTAAAATATTAAACTTAAATTAAAAATACAAGTCATCCCAATCTCTAAAGTATGAGAAGCATATTTGTTACCATGTTATATACATCAGCTAACAACTCAAAATTCAAATCAAACCTATGTCCCCACCCCATACTTCAGTAAACCACCATAATCTAAAGTGCATCGAGATATGTGAAATTTCAAATCAATGGTTTGCAGGGGGGCTACCTATTAGAATTTTAACCTACCCCCCTCCAAAAATTTGTTTCACCTTTAATTTTTTTACAACGGTCATCCTCTCATTGATTTTGGAAACCCCCCTCCTAAACCATTTACCAGCTACTAACCCCCCCACAAGAACGTTGGAAAACCACTTTTTTACATGGATTTGAATTTATAAATGTCAAACGGGATGGTGTATGAGGTATGCAAGAAAATTTATATATTATAAAGTCTATATGAAAGGATATAATGGAGTGAATACTTTTACAGTCATATCTTTATGAAATAAGCTTATAGGTGAAAGATTGAGGAGGTAAAAGGGAGCTAAGTAAAGTGAGGTAAAATGAGGATGGATTTTCCAATGCTAGAAATAAATGTTTCTTCCTTATAGGATAATTTTACAAAGGTAAAAATGGAATTTTGTAGAGCAGAGAAATAATGTTTTATGCTATGAATTTAATGATGAAATAAATCATAAAGAGGAAATGCACGAGAACATAAAATTTAGATAAATTCTTATCCAAATATTTTACAGGAGTAAACAAGGGAAACTAACAGATATTTTACCAATCATGGAAAAACAAGACATGGTTTTCAAAACCATGGGAAGGAAATCAGTTGATGGTTTTATGAAATATGTTTATGAATTTTATCTATCAATATATATATAAATTCATGGAAAAACGAGAGATGTATTTCACAACAAGGCATGGATTTCAAACAATGGATGGATTTACGGGATGAAATCATTTGAGGAAATTTTTGAGATTTCATTTATGAAATTCATGAAAATAGAGAAATATGAATTTACAAGTTTAAGAAAAATATTTTGTGGCCACCCGCCTATTCCACCTAGACCTCCAGTCGGTTTCATCATTTTCATTATTTATAGCAACATTTACTATTTTTAGCAGTTTTTTGGGTCCTAAACTTCTGGAGCAGTTTTGACCCCCTAAACGACATTTTTTGAGGTCTACAATAAACTCACTGTTACAGGTAGGGTACCTATGGCGAAACATATAGTACTCTGAAAGATCTTTCCGATGATATATTGTACGTGCCAAATGGAGATAATATGACCAAGTTACGACCCCAGGAAGTTGGTTGCCCAACTAATCCCAACGGGGCCCACAAACTCTTGGCGTTTCATCTCCTGGGGTTAGGGTTTTGGGTATTTAGGGTTTTCCCATGTTTTTTGACAATAAAAAGGCCCTTGAGCCTCTGATCCAAAATCTTTTTCTTTGAGATGTATTGAAGAATTACATGTAAAATTGCATCTTAACCACGAAACTTAAAAGGCATAAACATAAGAAGAGAGAAGCACATAAAATCATGCAAGAAGACATAGAATTGATATCGGAGTTCGTCCAGGAGGGACTACATCTCTGGGCCTTGCTCAATCAGTGGGGAGGCCCTCTTTCATTAAGTGGCAAATAAAATGAAAGTACAATCATAAATGAAAAATTACACCCTTATACCTCCATAGCTGAAATTGCTCGAAAATTGGAGACCTTTGATAAAGAAATGGACAACACCATTGGATTCGTGGTGCCGAGAGGTGCATAATCCATCTAAAATTTTCTTGATTCTAATAAAGTGAAAATCTAACCCCTCTGGAAATGGCTCAGTTCATGGTTCCGCCCCCCTCCTGCAAAGCGCTCATGGTTCCACTTCATCTCCTACTCTATGCCGCTCCTGGCATGCCTGAGCATGCTTATGAATTGAAGTTTTAAATATTCGAAGGCTGGGTGGACTCCCCAAGGGAGCCACTAGCCGAATCGGTTTGAGATCCTTTGTTTGTGGGAGGGGGTCAGGTGGTCAAACTCTGTCCCCTCCGTAATAAGGTTGATATCGTTTCACATAACCATACATTTTATTTTTTAAAAACCTGCCTTATATATATTAAACATCAAGTGGGTAAGTTTGGGGTTAGGCCCGCATTGCGCAGCCTGCCCCATAAACTCTGTCTGCCATGTGTATGTCGTATATGGTGGTGAGTTGGGGCCACAGGGTCACGACTGTTGGCCCCACCCATATTTCATATGAGCATTGGAACGTCGGTGGGGGGTCCGACGAGGTCATGGCCATCGACCCCTAATATTATATTTTTTTTTTTTTGTTGGATGGGTAGGGCGGGGTCATGGCTCGCCCTCCAAAAATATTTTTTTTTTGTATTTTAAAAACAACCCTCATTTTTGAAAATTTTGGAATTTGAAAGAAGAATTCAAATTAAGGGACCCACAATTTCGCCTGGAATCCGGCCAGAGTTGGACGGAATCCGGTGGTTGGGTTTCTGCAAATTGGTCGCCTCATTAAGATGCCACATTACCAAGTCAACCCTCAAACTTTGACTGCTTCTAACTCCTCCATACAAACTCAGAATTGAGTGTCGTCTGCACTGCTGGAATCAGAAAAACGAGATATTCAACTTGAAACTAAGTTTGCCACTTTTTTTACACTTGATTTTTGAGCCTTTGTACTTAATGAACTTGTACTTGGACATGTACGATCCACCTGGATCATTCCTCCCCACTGAAGAGATTTTGGACCCCAAAGGCCTTATCAATCAAAGGCAAGTGAGCGAATTTCTCCCTCACCTTCTCCTTTTCAAGCCATTTAGCTTTACTTGGGTGCATCCCTTTGAAACCAACACAAATATATTCCACATCTCCTCGTCATGAAGTTCTAGTCCTTCGATCGAGAATGATGTCTTCTGGAAATTCATCGAGATAATCTTGTGTAAATTCATCCACTGCAAGAACAGATCCTACCTCCTCAACGTCCATAATCAATGGTGGTTCTTAAAGCTTCAGATTTTCGACATTCACGACCAAGTATATCTGCATGTATATAGGCAAATTGAGTTGGAAAGAATTATTCCCAATCTTCTCCAATATGGTAAATGGACCATACTAGATTGGACACAATTTCTTGCCTTCCCTCTTCATTTGATCATTGTTGATATGGAACCACACCAACTTGAAATTGATGGTCGACTCGATGCTGATCATATCGGGCCTTATATCGAGCCTGACTCTTTTCCAACTAGTCTTTTCACTACTTGGTGAATTGTCTATATCTGCTAGATGAACTATTGTGCTTTGTCCCTATCATCATGTCCATTGGCATATTCATCCCTTCAATAGATCATGTCAAAAGGGTCCTTTGGTAAGTAACAAAAACATGTCTCAAGTGGTGAACGCTACATAGAGGAATGCACTGCTCGATTGTAGGCGTGCTGCACATATGGAAGATGCTCATCCCACAACTTGGGATGTTTGCTGCAATAGCCCTGCAACAAGTATACCACGGTATGGTTGATGACCTCTATCTGTCTGTCGATTTGTGGATGGAATGTCATACTTCTCTTCAATGTGGTGTTCATCATTCACCAAAATCGGGTCCAAAACTCTCCAAGGAAGAGAGAGTCTTGATCTGACACAATCAATGTGGGCAACCCAAAGTGGACCCAAACAAAATGAAAGAAAAGATAAGCAATCTACTCAGTAGTGATCTACTTTTTACAAGGCATTAATATGCACATTTTTCTAAAGCGGTCTATGAAAACATACAAATAGTCGTGACCCTTTATAAACATAGGCAAACCTCCTACAAACTCCATCATCACACTTTCCCATGGACGACTCGGAATAAGGAGTGGTGTGTAGAGCTTGAGTTTTCTATTAGAGGGCTTTCAAACAGAACACATCACACATCCCTTTACAAATTAGGTTACAATGCTTTTCATATGAGGCCAAAAGAAAAACCTTTGTAAATGACATAAGGTTTTTTCGACACCAAAGTGACCAGACACAAGAGATATATACACCTCTTGAATTACATGTACCCTTTCTGCTGTGGGTATACACAATTTGCCAAGGTGATACAACATCTTCCCCTACAAATGATAGTTGTCCACCTACGATCCATGAATTAGTTTTTCATATATTGCTTTAGATTCGTCATCATTAGCATATTGTTCAGCATAAAATTCAAAAGACAACGAAGCATTATGAAAAATAATAGAAGCAACAATAGGAGGGCGAGAGAGAAATTATGCTACTTTGTTGCTGGTGCCCTTCTTATACTTTATTACCAGATGAAACTGTTGTAGAAAACCCATCCACCTGAAATGACGAGACTGTTGTAGCTTCGTCAGTGACTGAAGGTATTGCAAGGGCTGGTGATCCGTATGGATAATGGTTTCCTTGCCGATCAGGTATTGTTTCCAATTTTTCACACTTTGGACCAAGGTATACAGTTCCTTATCATAAGTGGGGTAATTGATGACAGCTTGGGAGAAATTCTTCGAATGGTAACATATTGTGTTATTTTTTTGCAACAATACAACTCCCATGGCGTACCCACTGGCATCGATTTCGATCTCAAAAGGCTGCTGGAGATCGGGTAAAGCCAGGACTGGTGCAGTGATAATTTTCTCTTGCAGTGCTTCGAAGGACTTCTATTGCTTTCCTCCCTACTGAAAGGCTTGTTTTAAACTTGCCAGTGTGTGTAAGGGTGATGCAATAACGAAGAAGTTGGCAATGAATCTCCTCTAGTACTATACTACACCTAGAAAACTATGGACCTTTGTTACATTGGCAGGCTTAGGCCATTTTACAATCACCTCAACTTTGGAGGGGTCTATTTTTAATTGATCATTACCTACAATATGAGCTAGGTAAACCAAAGAGGTTTTCCCGAACTCACACTTTGACAATTTTACATACAATTCTTCCCTCTTTAATACATCAAGCACTTTCTTTACATGGCATACATGTTCATCCCAAGTTCTACTAAAGACAAGAATATCATCTAAGTAAACAAGGACAAATTCATCAATGAAAGACCTAAAAATATCATTCATGACCCTCCTAAATGTGGTTGGGGCATTACACAGTCCAAATGGCATCACCATCCATTCGAACAACCCCTGTTTGATCTTGAAGGCAATTTTCCACATGTCCTGCTCTGTAATTCTGACCTGGTGATAACCACTACGCAAATCCAATTTGGTGAAATAGATAACATTATTTAATTAATCTAACAAATCATCAATGCAAGGGAGAGGGTATCAGTTCTTCACCGTGATTTTTTTTAGCGCCCGATACTCCACGCACATCCTCCATGTGCCATCTTTCCTTGGTACTAACACGATCGGTGAGCCACATGGAGAAGTACTTGGCCGGATGACCCCTTGGTTCAACAATTCCTATACCTGATTTTTTTTCTCCTCCATCTTGATAGATGATATCCTATACATACCAATGTTTGGCAATAGAGCATCATGCTGCAAATGGATCTCATGCTGGATTTCTCATTTTGGAGGCAATCCTCTGGGTTCCTGAAACAACTCATCATAGTTAGAAATAAATTCACATAATTATTGTTTATGAGCTGAATCACATCCTCAGAAAGCGTCAGATGTTTCTGCATATTTTTCTCTCACAACCATGAGCAAACACACCTTGCTAGAATTCACCAATATCTTCATATGTCTTGCACTTACAAGACTGGCACTGATCTTGG
Source organism: Pinus albicaulis (assembly GCA_034641835.2). NCBI lineage: Eukaryota > Viridiplantae > Streptophyta > Pinopsida > Pinales > Pinaceae > Pinus > Pinus albicaulis. Next base: position 435,901,527 of record CM076573.1, on the reverse strand, counting down.
TTTGATGAGCTCTTACAATATACTCTACCCCATCTTTTGTGATTTGGTATTTATTTTCATGTGAAAAGAAAATTGCTTTCCTATCGTAAATATAGGGACTCCCTAACACAATACCAAAGATATCCAATGGTATGACATCCAGTTCTACTTCATCCACTTGTTTAGAAGAAATTACAAATTTAACCTTACATTGTTTGGTTACATTTATTTTTACTTTTTCATGTATCCATCCAAGTGGATAAGGTTTTGGATGAGGCTTAACTTCTAAGCCTAACTTTTTAACCAAGGATTCTGAGATTAAATTTTCTTGAGAGCCTAAATCAAATAGAGTTTATGCTTTTGTATGATTTATGACAACTCTAATATGAAACAACTCAATTCTCTTTCGTTCATTAGGAAGAAGTGCATTTGTTGAACTAGTGCTTCCATGCGATTCAAAATTAACATGAAGAGAATGAGTACCTTTTGTGCCTATTGTTGTGATCAATGCCTCATCACCAAAGTCATATCCAAGGTCTTGTTGAGCAGTTGCTACTATATTTTTCTTAACCTTTCCATCATATCTATTTGGCTTCTTTTCCGAGGACAACTTCCAACAGTGATCATCATCATGACCTTCCTTTTTGTAGTGAGTGCAATAAGGATTTTCTCCTTCATCTTTCTTCGTTGATGTCATCTTATTTCCCTTTCCCTTTCCTTTCCCCTTGAATTTTCCATTTGAAGGTTTGAAAGGTGGTTTCTTTGAATGATCATCTTTATCATTTATGCCCCTGTTTTCAAGATGAATGACCTTTACACTGGCCGAGTCAATAGTACTAGGTTCAAACATTAACAATGGATGTCTAATGTAACTATGTATTGACCCAATATACTTAGTTACCACTTCAGGTGAATCTAATGAAATGCCCAAACTTAGTGCTTGTTTTCTAAATTCCTCGGTAAAGCTTTGCACGTTTTGTCCTTTACCTTGCCTTAGGTATTGCCACTCCATTAAGGATTTTTGCTTATAACCCAAGGGATAGAATTGATCTTTAAGTGCAACAATAAAATTTGACAATGAGGAAAGAAGGTTACCCAAATTACTGTTGCCTTGAAGTTTTCTCTCCCACCAAATGAGAGTTGTGTCATTCAGTCGAAGAGAAGCCAACTGAATCTTTGCCTCGTCCTCCACAATCTGCTGAATCTTGCATTAGAGTTCAATCTGCCTAATCCAGTTGTTAAGCTTCTCTGCATTACTTTCACCATTATACATGGGTAGATCAAATTTGACATCTAACTTAAATAAAAGTTTATTAGATGCATTTCCTAAATTCCTATGATGATGGTGAGAAGAGGAGGAAGAAATTTCACTCGCGGGAGGAGAAGGAGGTGGATCTCCTCCATTATCTCCATACCCTGAACCTTGTCCTTCTAAAACATTCTCCCCTAATTTCTCTAGTTTCTCAAGTTTAGAGAACAACTTTTCGAACTGATCTGCCATGGTGTAGTAGGTCTTGCGGAAGCTTAGGTCCTCCTTATTTTGAACATCATCATCCATGTTTCTTCTTCAATGTTCACGTCCTGCTTCGGGATCAAAATACTTTAGTTTCCCTTCACCTCTTCGCAGCCTATTTCAAGTTAGCATATAAACGTGCAATTCACATCTACAAAGACTTTCTCTAATACCAGTTGATCCAAAATATTTTTCTTTGATGTGTATTAAAGAATTACATGTAAAATTGAATCTTAACCATGAAACTTAAAAGATGTAAACATAAAAATAGAGAAGCACATAAAATCATGTAAGAAGACAAATAATTGATATCAAAGTTTGTCTAGGAGGGACTACGTCTTCGGGCCCTGCTCAATCAGTGGGGAGGACCTCTTTCATTAAGTGGAAAATAAAATGAAAGTACAAGCATAAATGAAAAATTACACCCTTATACCTCCATAGCTAAAAGTGCCCGAAAATTGGAGACCTCTGATGAAGAAATGGACAACATCTTTGGATTCGTGGCCCCGAGAGGTGCATAATCCACATAAAATTTTCCTGATTCTAACAAAGTGAAAATATGACCCCTCTGGAAATGGCTCAGTTCATGGTCCACCCCCCTCCTGCAAAGCGCTCATGGTTACACTTCGTCTCATACTTTGTGCCGCTCTTGGCCTACTTGGGTGCACTTATGAATTACAGGTTTAAATATTGGAAGGCTGGGTAGAATCTCGAAGGGAGCCACTAGCCAAATCGGTTTGAGATCCTTTGTTTGTGGGAGGGGGTCAGGTGGTCAAACACTGCCCCCTTCTTAATAAGGCTGAAATCATTTCACATAACCGCACATTTTCTTTTTAAAAAACCTACTGTATATATATATTAAACAACAAGTGGGTAAGTTGGGGGTTGGGCCCGTATTTTGGTGGCCCACCCCATTAACTCTATCAATCATATGCATGTCGTATATGGTGGTGGGCTGGTGCCGTGGGGTCATGACCGTTGGCCCCACCCATATTTAGTATGAGCGTTGGAACGTGGGCCGGGGGTCCGGCGTGGTCATGTCCGCCGACCCCTAATATTATATTATTTTTGTTATATTGTTGGATGAGGAGGGCAGGGTCATGGTCTGCCCTCCAAATATATATATATTATCTTTTTAAAACCAACCCTCATTTTTGAAAATTCTGGAATTTGACCAAAGGAGTCAAATTAAGGGACCCACAATTTCACCTAGAATTTGGCCAAAGTTGGCCAGAATCTAGTGGCCTAGTTTTTGCAAATTTGTCACCTTTTTAAGCTACCGCATCACCAATTCAACCCTCAAACTTTGATTGTTTCTAACTCCTCCATACAGACTCAGAATTGAGTGTTTTCTGCGCCGTTTGAATCAGAAAAACGAGATCTTCAACTTGACACTAAGTTTGCCACATTTTTGATAATTTTATTTTTGAGCCTTTGTACTTAAGCCACTTGTACTTGTACTTGTACGATCCACCTGGATCAGCCTCATTGTAAGACACTCTAGAGGCATGTAGCTACCACATCTATTCTCAGAGATGAGCTACCATCTGCCAAGATAGTTTATTTCCATTATGTATGTAAGCATATTTCAGTATTTGATATTAATGAAATGATGTTATATTTCTATTGCATCTTTGTGTTCATGTTTATTTCTATATTTTATTACATTCCTGCATAAGTATAGATAAATGGTACTAGAGTGGTCTACTCTTTCTCTGTTTTTATTTGCATGTCCCCAACGAGGTCAGGGTATAAGGAGTTAGGGCTCGATCTAGTTGAACCCTTGCAAGATCAGCCTCGCAAATCCCAACGACCTCCCAGGGGGGACAAAAAGAAAGACGAGGGAGCAGGAGATCCTATCAAAATATTGGTCCAGGAGGCCCTCGAGAAACAAAAGAACAAGATAATGGATAAATTTTCCTAAATCCTTAAATGGCTACCCATCGGCAATGCACCTTCATCCAGCAGCCACACTGGAGGCGCCACTCCTTTTAAGGTACAAGTAAACCTTGACATTCCCATATTTGAGAGACAAATAGATACATACGATGTAGATATATGGATGAATCTATTAGAAGGATATTTCTCAGTTCATGACTTTTCCAATTGGGAAAATATTACTTTTGTCCTCCTAAAAGCCTCCCCCCATGTCAAGGACTAGTGGGAAACCTACTATGAGAAAAAGTACGAGAGGGAAACCTCCCTGTTCTCATTCGTACCCACTTGGAATTCTTTCTGAGATGCCATCAAGGAAAAATATTATCCCATTGGGAGCTATGAGGACAAGTACATACAATGGAATACACTGCGGAAACAAAGGGATCAAGATGTGCATGAGCTAACGAATCTGTTCCATACCCTACGCACAAATTTGGGGATCAAATATTTGGAGAAAAATTTGGTGTTGTACTGCCACAGTTGTTTGCACAGATACATTCAGGAGGAAATGAAGTTTCTAGACATCTCCTTGCTTGGTGCAGCATACTAGTATGCTTCCAAGATTGAGGAGAAATTCAAATAGAAGAAGCAATACTTTGGATCCACAAATCAGAAACAAGGGAAAGGCACCCCCAAACTACAGAAAAAAGGAAAAAGCTAAGGTAGGGAAACCTAGGACAACCCGCCAAAGCCACAAGCGAAGAACAACACCACAAAGCCAAATAAATACACGAGAAGATGGTGTGAGTTTCATAAGAGCTCCACTCACAACACAAGTGAGTGTTCAACAAGCAGTCACTGGTGGTCGAGATGAAGGCTATTGAATCAGATGCATTTTCCAACTCTGAGGGGAGTGAAAAATGGAAGCATATTATCGATGCAGAGCCCAACACCACTTTTTCCACCACAAAGATACAAAAGGAGGAACCCGAAGATCCAGTGGAGGGTGAGTGCCTCTTCCACTTCAAGATGTGCGTGAAGGGTTCGCCGATGCAGTTCATTTTCAACAGGGGGAGCCAAAAGTACCTCACTTCATCAGAGTTCATGAAGCGGTTGGTCCTTTCGGCCATAGCGCACCCATAGTCGTACACCATCGGGTTTCTTCACGAAGGACAAGATCTCCGCGTCATCTAACAGTGTCACCTTCCCTACAGCATCAAGCCCTTCATAGATGAGGTATTATTTGATATTTATCCTCTTGATGTTTGTGATATATTATCAGCCTAACCATACTTATGGAAGTGACATGTTGTGTATGAGTCTAGGCTTTGCACTCTTATTTTTACTTTGGGTAATAAGTTGTACAGGATACCGGAGGTAGCACTGCCTACCGCCATCTCTTTGATCATTTCAAAAATATGCAGTAAGATAATTTCCAAAGCTGGGAAATTTTTTTTTCCTGATGAATAGCCCTTAGGGAAAGAATAATATTGTAGCCACGACCTCTAGACATGGATCCTTCTTACTGAAACAACATATGGACAAGGTTGTGGAGGAGTACTGGGACATCTTCACCTCACCTATAGGGGTACCTCTGTATTGTCAGGTCAATCACTCCATCGATCTGACCCAAGGTGCACTGCTACCCAATGGAACAATATATCGACACTCTATTCTAAATAATGGCGAAATCAAGAGGCAGATTTAGGAGTTGCTGCAGAAAGGTCACATCCAACTAGGTTCATCACCCCGTGGGAGCCCGATCGTGTTGGCTCAGAAGAAGGATGGGAATTGGAGACTATGTATTGACTATCGGGTGCTGAACAAGATCATTGTACGGAATAGGTATCCGACCCCACAGATTGATGAAATTCTGGACCAACTCAAGGGGGCCAAACATTTCATCAAGATCAACTTGAAGTCCGGGTATCACCAGGTACCAATCGAACCCTCTAATGTGTGGAAGACTTCCTTCAAAGCCAAGTAGGGCCTTTTTGAATGGTTGGTCATGCCTTTCGGGTTGACGAATTCTCCCACAATATTCATGAGGATGATGGACAAAATTTTGCAACCATTCAAAAACTCATTCATGGTGTTGTATTTGGATGAAATCCTGATCTTCAGCCAGAGTTGGGAAGAGAACCTCCACCACATTCGACAAGTCCTCCAAACATTGTGACAACACAAGTTGTGTGCCAATTCGGGGAAATGCACTTTTAGCATGACCCATGTTCAATATATGGGATACATTAGTAATGATTGGGGGGTGCATGTGGACCCAACCAAGATCCAGGTTATTTAGGATTGTCCAACACCAAACACTCTAACAAAGCTCCACAACTTTCCGGGTCTTACCAATTTATACCACATGTTCATGTTGGGGTTCTCTCATATCACTTGGCCTTTGAGTCAAGTCACCAAGGCAGGAGCGAAAGAAAAATTATTTTGGCATGAATCTCAACAAAAGTTGTTCACAGAGTTGAATCATCACCTCTGCTCTGCACCAGTGCTCACATTACCATACTTGCAGTAACCATTTGAGATTGAGACAAATGCCTCTGACTATGCTATTGGGGCAGTACTTACTCACCAGGGGAATCCAATGGCATATCACAGTGAGACACTTTCAGACATAGTCTGAAAGTATTCCAGGCTATGACAAAGAAATTTATTCCATTATGCAGGCCTGCCGACAATGGAAGCATTACATTTTGGGGAAGGAAACGATCATCCACACAAATCACCAACCCTTGCAATTCATACAGACGCAAGAGAAGTTGCATAACGATCGCCATTAGAGATGGTCCACATACCTAGAACAGTTCCATTTGAACATGAAGTACAAGAAGGGAATCACCAATAACGTTGCAGATTGCCTCAACTGATGTCGATCGTGGTGCTAACCATTGTAATAGACTCTTGTGGGCACGAGAATTTGGGTTGGCCGCATCTCTACAAAAGTGATCTAGAATTCGGAAACACATACCAGACACTCCTGAAGAGTAAGAAAGTTCCAAATTTTCACCTCCGAGATGCATTGTTATGTCACCTGGGACACCTATGTGTTCCTTCAAGCGAGCATGACAAGATGATTTTGGAAGCACACTATAGTCGGGTTGTTGGACATATCGAGGTCGATAAAACAGTGGCAGTATTATAGAAGTATTTATATTGGCTGAACCTTTGACATGATGTTGGAAAGTACATGAGATCCTGCACTTCCTGCACCATTTCCAAATTGACCATTAAGAAGTAAGGCATATATACTCCGCTACCTACCCCTAGCCGGCCTTGGGAATCCATCTCCATGGATTACATTTTGGGACTTCCTTCTACCAAGCATGGAAACAAATGCGGTTTTTTGGTCATCGACAGATTCTCTAAAATGGCCATTATGGTGACCTACAAGAGGAATATCATAACATAATCCATTGCTAAAATCTTCTTTGAACAAGTGTGGGTACACTTTGGGATCCCACGGTTCATTATCTCAAATCGAGATAGCAGGTTACTCAGTACATTTTGGTCAAGTCTCTAATTGATGCTAGACACCAAGCTCAGTAAGTCCACAAATTTCCACCCCCAAACTGATGGCCAAACATAGGTCGTCAACATGATGATTGTACCCGTTCTGTGCATGTACAACTTGAAGCATCCACGCACATGGGATGAAAGCCTACCCTATGTCCAAAAAAAGTATAACCGAGCTCTCCACAACTGAAATAGCCACAACCCATTTCAGGTGGGCTTGGGATTTCAACAACTATGTCCCATTGATGTAGCCATACCATTTGTAGCTACTCAAGCAGATTTGGTTCATGTCGAGTCTGAAGTTGACAAGGCAAACAACTTCATTGAGCACATTTAGCACATCCACCAACAGGTCCATGACACATTTGATAGAACTAATGCTAAGTACAAGCATATACATGACCAACATCAGGTGCCACACAAGTTCTAGCTGGGTGACAAATTTTGGCTACATTTGCAGAACGAGCACCACACTAGGCCCTAATGAAAGATTTTCCCGCTCTGATATGGGTCATACACCATCACCAAGGCGGTAGGGGACAATTCCTTCGAGTTCGATATTCCACCATTCCTTTTTCTGCATCCAGTGTTTAATGTGAACTGCCTTTGGCCCTACTTCCCACCATCATTGGACACATCCGACATTTTAGAACAACTCACACCAACATAGTTAAACCCAAACTTCATGGAACAAGGCACAACTGATCGAATCATGGAAACACAAATCAAGGTCACCCGCCAGATAAGGATCTAAATATATCAAGTTTTCAAAGCAGGCCAACTCCTTCACCAGGGAAAGTGGTTCACCAAGGACAAGATTCAACAAAAATTTCCTCACCTCATGGAGGCTCTGCATGCAATGAGGACCATTGCTTCCTAAAGGGGGAGGAATGATCCAGGTGGATATTGGTGGCCACCTTCATATTCCACCTAGACCTCCAGTTAGTTTCACCAATTTCCTTATTTATAGCATTGTTTACTATTTTTAGAATTTTTTCAGGTCTTAAACTTTCGAAGCAGTTTTGACACCCTAACCGACGTTTTTTTGAGGTCCTCAATAGGCCCATAGCCTTAGGTAGGCGCATATGGTGAAACATATAGTAATCAGAGATATATTTTCGACGATATATCGTCCGCGCCAAATAGAGATAATATGACCAAGTTACGACCCCAGGAAGTTGGATGCCCAACTAACCCCAATGGGGCCCACAAAATCTTGTCTTTTGATTCCTCGGGTTATGGTTTTTGGCGTTTAGGGTTTTTCCATGTTGTTCAACAATAAAAAAGCTCTTGAGCCTCATTGTAAGACAATCCAGAGGTATGTAACCGCCACATCTCTTCTCAGAGATAAGATACCATCGCCTGAGTTAGTTTATTTCCATCCTGTATGTAAGCATATTTCAATCTTTAATATTAATGAAATGAAGTTATAATTTTGCTGCATCTCTGTGCTCATGTTTATTTCTGTATTTTATTGCGTTCCTGCATAATACTGGATAAATTTTCTTCCCAAATATTTTACGACAATGGTTAAGCACTTAAAAAATGATATAGTCAAAGACTATGGGAAAAAAGGTCAACATATAATTTGGCTTAACTCCAAAATGAAAATAATTCCTTAATCAACGAGGTGGAAAACATAAACATACATGAGATTATTTTCGGATTTTAGAATTAAGAAATAAAAGTCAAAGAGACAACTAGTTAATATAGGTGGCATAGATAACAAAGTTTGAAGGGAAGATAACAAACAATTCAACCACACCAGATTCCAAGGCAGAGGACTAGCATCAATGAACCAATTTTTAGATTTGGAGGCAGAATATTTTCCAACATTTCCAAATTCCCTACAGTTTTTCATAGATTCTTTTTATTTTTAGTTTATTGCTCATATTTTTATTCTAGAAAGCTAGACACGGTTAGCTTAATGTAATGTTCTATATATTGTTTCAATTGTAATGTAAAAGGGTTGGATTTTGATGCCAAAACCATGCCATTTTTGTAAAGACTTTTATTACATAAATTTTAATTAAAGTATTCTAACTCCAGTTCATGACAAAATTTGTTTCTTGTGTATGTTTTTCGAATGATTTCATAATCTATTTTTCTGCACATGTTCAAAGTAGCATAGGAGATTTGCGTAAGAATAGATTGAGTTTCAATCTCTCTAAAATCCCCTGCAAAGTTATGATCATTTAAAGATATTAGTTTACTGGACAATCTGTCTGAGATAGCTTCCCTACATATTTTAATTGTTGCCTTCTGTCATCTTTTGAATGTGTTTGTTTGGATGTAGAAGTATTCTACACGCATCTACTATATCTGGTTTTTTATTTTTTCAATATTACTGTTTATTTATCATATATTATCTTGTATTCATCTACCAAACTCTTTTAAGTAATGTGGATGTTGGTGCATTGATTAAGTTTATGCAAGAGAGGGATCTATTTATGAGAAGAGAATGGCAATCATGAGGAACCACCCACAATAAATCATAGATATGGCCATTGTACTCCATAGGTTGTTGTCCAGTGAAAGTGAACAACGTTAGAAAAGGACTCGTAACATTTGATGGAGCCCCCTCTAGTTCAAGGGCCAACTTGAACCTAAATACTGGTTGAGTTGGTTTCTCACTGTAGTTTTGTAGCCAAGAACCGCCTTCGAGAAACAAATACATCACATGGTACACCACTTTTAAGTATCTCTTCTACTCATGGCATTAATATAACTCATAAATGTCACCAAGCCAAAATTCATTAATGTGTCTACTAGGCTAAAAGTGATAAATGCCTAGTAACACCTCTCCTTGGTATTATTTTCAACAACTACTAGAACACCAAAAGGAAATGGAACAACTACAAAAAGACATGAGCCTTTAAAAAGATCAACACAGAAAATTTAGACACCAATCAACTATAAATATTCTACATTAATGAATCAAGTTATGAATATAGTTGATTCTTCAAATTATGAGCAAGCCAAAGACCATAAAGAATGGATGGATTCCATGAAATAAGGACATGGCTATATTATGAAAAATTATACATGGGAATTGGCATAATCGTCTAAGGATAAATTTCCAATAGGTTCAAAATGGTTGGTCAAAACTAAATTTAATGTTGATGGAACTACTGATAAATATAAAGCTACAAAGATAACAAATGACTATTTACAGAGAGAGGGGATATATATGAAGAAAATTTTGCACTTGTAGCTAAAATGAATACCATTAGAATGATGATTTCATTGACTACTAATCATAACTGGAAGCTAAATAAGTTAGAAGTCAAGTCAACATTTCTGAATGGAGAATTAAAGGAAGAATTCTATCTGGTTCATCCAAAAGGTTTTGTAAAGTGTAGACGATAAAATCTTGTTTACGGGTTAAAGAAAGTATTATATGGACTTAAAAAGGCTTCCAACCCTTGGTATGTGAAGATTGATTTTGTTGAGAATGCAACAAGATGATGAGCTTAGTGAAAAGAAGTCGCCTTCACTAAGTGGGCCCGTAGGCTATTTTTGGCGCAAAGTCTATTTTTAGATCATGTCTATATTTAGACATATGGATCATGTTCTATGAGTTGTAGGATGCTATTTGTGGATGGTTGGTCAAGTCAGAAAAAATATATGGACTTCTATTTTTAGACATACTGGGTGAAATCTGTTTTTAGATTGCCAGTCTAAAAACATATATGTCGAATATTATTAGCTCTTAATAATATTTGGACTCTAAACATTATCTTATCCTAATATTCGACATATCTTAGACATACTGGGTGGAATCTATTTTTAGATTTCCAGTCTAAAAATAGATATGTCGAATATTATTAGCTCTTAATAATATTTGGACTCTAAACATTATCTTATCCTCTTGGAGCACTTCAGTTCGATGCCTAGAAGTGGCACATGCAGCTGACAGAAGGAATTACGCTATTCCTAGGGTTTAGTGGATCTATTGCATGATTGACTTCAGTTAGAACTCATGTGACAGAGTTTGGTGGAGTTGATTGAGGAGTTAATGGAGTTGTGTTCAATTTAACTCAGTTAAACATAGTTGAGCTAGTTGTATCTAGTATAACTGATTGATACACTAGTGAGAGTGGTGTGAATTAATTATTAATTAATTCATTAATTATTAAACTCATAAATCAACTAAAGAATACATCAATTAACTCAGTGCATGGACAGTTTCAGTGGAGACCAGTGGAGAGGTAGGTGAAAGAGCAAGCGTGACTATCAGTTGTGACTATACTGGTGCATGAGATTTGCACACACATTGATGGAGATGCCAATGAGGATTGCGCAGTACATAAAAAGGGGATTCAAACTTGGATCTTGTCATTATTCATCTTGGATTTCGCAGTAGAGGCAAGCTTACAGGTGGAGCAGATTGGGGCATGTGTTTTGCTAGATCTGAGCTTGTGTAGTGTGTAGCATGGGAGATAGTGCTGAAAGCTTGTGAGGAGCTTTGTGCTATGATTGTTACATGAACTCTATCATTATAATATACAGATAGTTGGGGGTTTTCAGCTTTAAGCTTTCCGATAAATACTGTGTTTATATGTGTGATTGATTATGGTTTTAATGTGCGCATGCAATTGTTTTTAATTCCGCAAATTGATGATCAATGGTAGAAGAGGTTATGTATTATGCATGAAGCTTAAATAGTGTGTAATAAGGATAATCTCGGTGAATAAGTTATCTATTATTCAAATTTGTACATGGTATCAGAGCAATATTGATCATCGGAGCAATTGCAAAACATTGAAGCGGTTGAGTTTTGTGCTGGTGGAATTCGAATTTGCAGGAGTGTTTTCTTGGTGTCAGAGTTGAAATGTCTTTCAACGGATTGCGATTGGAGTATGCCCTTGAGGGAAGCTTGAATTATATTTCATGGAAGGATATAATGGAGGCAGTGTTAGATGACAATGGATTGAAGGAGTTCATAGATGCTAAAGTCCCAAGACCTGCTTCTAGCGATGTTGCCTTACTTGACGCATGGAAAAAGAAGACAGCAAAGTGTCGAAGGATTCTGTTGGAGGGCATGAAGATCACATAGTGTCCAGCCTGCATGGTAAGGCTTCTCCATTCTTGATGTGGAAAGCCTTGACAGATTTATTCCAAAGCAAGAGCGACGAGAGGAAGTTGGTGCTCAAGGATAAGCTCAGAAACATAAAGATGGAGAAAGGCGACATTATGCCCAAGTACCTCACAAAGTTCGTCCAATGCAGGGCTGAGCTGGGAAGTGTGGGGGTGACTGTATATGACGAGGACTTGGTGAGCTTGGCTCTCCTTGGGCTTCCGAAGAGTTGGCATTCCTATCAGGACTCTGTCAATGGTCGGGAGAAATTGCCAGGATGGGAGCGACTTTGGTTGGATCTTGTGCAAGAGGAGATAAGGCGAAGTATCAGGGACGGATCTTCATCAAAGGCATCTGATGAAGAGAATTGCGCTTTGGCTACCAAAGCAAAGAAGGGGAAGAGCAAGAAATATTCTCAATCCGGTGCGAAAGGCAAGAAGCAGGACATGTCCAAGGTGAAGTGCTTTCACTGTCACCAACACGGACATTATGCCACAAATTTTCCACAGAAGAAGAAAAATAAGCAGGCTGCTGGATCTGCAGTTGGAGAGGCCTTAGCCTCGCAGTTTGAGCTGGATTTTTCGCTGATCGCATGCTTGGTCTCAAGTGTGATGGGTTCAGTGTGGTTCTTGGATAGTGGTGCATATTTTCACATGACAAGAGATCGAGATTTGTTTACTGATCTGGATGAGAAAGATCTTGGAGTGCACATCGAGATGGGCGATGGTGGTAGATACAGTGCGACCGGTATCAGTACCATTTCCTTTGAGAGGGATTCTGGTAAACCCTTCATATTGAAGGAAGTGATGCATGTTAGAAGACAAGGGATATGATGTTATCTTTAGCGAGGGAAAGGCTTTCATGCGCAGTAAGGCAACTGGTGAGACCCGAAGGATAGGGGTTCGAGTCAAGAACCTTTATCAATTGTAGGTAGATGGGTGCGCAGCAATGGCATGTAAGGCAGAAGGAGTGGTGAGCCGGGATGATGGCGAGTTGTGGCACCGGAGATTGGGCCACCTTCACCATGGAGCTTTGAAGATACTGCAGCAAATTTCTATTGGGCTTCCTAACGGTACTCTTGCACAGTCAGATCAGTGCAAGGGATGTACCTTGGGAAAATTTGTGAAAGCCACCTTTCACGAGAAGGATAGTCGCGCCACGACGATCCTTGAGAGAATTCACACAGACATGTGTGGACCTTCGCAGGGGCTCGACAGCGAGTTACTGTGTATTATGTGATCTTGTTGGATGACTTTCCTAGTGCTAGATCTTCTTCATGTAGAAGAAGAGCGAGACATACTCAAATTTCGTGAGTTCAGCTAATCGCCAAGAAAGAATTTGGGAAGGTGTGAAGGCTCTTAGAGATAATGGTGGTGAATTCATCTCCTCGCGAATTCAAGGACTGTGCGTCAGAAGGAATTTGAAGAGAGCTCATAAAGACCATAACCCACAGTTGTAATCCAGGCTCTGTCAGTATAGCCAGAACGCAGGAACGATCGTGGGTGCTGCACGGGCGATGTTGCATGATCAGGGCCTACCCCTTCACTTATGGGCTGAGGCATGCAATACAGCAGTGTATGTGCAGAACCGTTGTCCTCACAAGGTTCTTGGAATGAGTACATCGGAGGAGGCTTATTCTGGCAAGAGGCCTGATATTTCCCATTTGCGGATTTTTGGTTCTCCTGTCTACATGCATGTGACGAAGGATGCCAGAAGGAAGCTGGAGCCGACCACAGAGAGTTGGGATATATTTTTGGGGTACACCGATATGCCCCACAACCATCGTGTGTATTTTCTGCATACGCAAGACCGCGTGCGACGGATATCAAATTTCGGAGGAGAAAGCCATGAAGTGTTCGCTTGAGAGGGAGCCACACTTGCATGCAGATGAGGAGCTATTAGTTCCTAAGGATGAGCCTCAGGATGTGGATCAGCCACAAGAGGAGGTTCATGGAGTGGAAGAGACCACTCAAGTAGCACCAACCATCAGAGGGTGGAAGCGCACTACAGAAGCTGAGCGACTGGCTCAAGATGCAGAGAAGATTGTTGGAGCACCTACATCACAACACAGACAGAGACAGTCACCTGACCGATATACTGGATACATGGCTCTTATGAGAATGTGTATCATGACAGAGCCATCCTCTTTCGAGGAAGTTGTGGAGGACCCCGCATGGGTAGATGCCATGGTGGACGAGTATGATTCGATTGTCAGAAATAGTGCATGGGAGATTGTCCCAAGGTCGAAGGGGAAATCAGTGGTGGGTTCGAGATGGATCTACAAAGTGAAGCAGGCAGCTGACGGGAGTGTGGAGAAGTATAAGGCAAGATTTGTTTCCTGAGGCTTTTCAAAGATTGAGGGGATCGATTATGAGGAGACCTTTGCACCTGTCACAAGGTATTCTTCCATACGGACTATTCTTGCTCTCTCAGTGCAGATGGGGTGGCACATTCATCAGATGGATGTGAAGACTGCATTCCTCAATGGAGTCATTGAGGAGGAGGTGTACATAGAACAGCCTGAAGGTTTTGAGATCTTCAGCAGCGAGTCGCATGTGTGCAGACTCAAGAGAGCACTGTATGGGTTGAAACAAGCACCTCGTGCTTGGTACACACGGATAGACAGTTATTTCACCGGACTTGGATTCTCCAAGAGTGAGACGGATCCTAACCTATACCAGATTGTGGTGGAGGGTAAGTTGTTGATCATTATACTGTATGTAGATGATTTGATTCTGACAGGTGATGAGCTGTTGATACTCTCATGCAAGGATGATCTTGCAAAATAGTTTGAGATGAAGGACTTGGGCCTCCTTCATTATTTCCTGGGATTGGAAATTTGGCAGCATAGTGATGGACTATTTTTTTCTCAGGGTAAGTATGCCCGGGAGATACTGGAGAAGTTCAACATGCATGGCTGCAAGCCTATTGATACTCCTCTTCCTGGAGGTTGGAGGAAGGAGGATGCTACTTCGGCGGAGGTAGTGGATGCCACTGTTTATTGACAGTTGGTGGGGTCGCTTATGTATCTGGTCAATACACGACCCGACATATGCTATGATGTTAACCAGCTTTCACAAGCTATGGTTAAGCCAACCAAGCTCTTCTGGAAGGCAGGAAAGCATGTATTGAGATATCTCAGAGGCACATCGGGATATGGCTTATGGTACAGACAGTCGGATGAGGTGAAGCTGTGTGGCTTCACGGATGCAAATTGGGTAGGGAGCCCAACGGACAAAAAGAGCACATCCGGAGGGATTTTCAGTATCGGGTCGACAACAGTTTCTTGGTACAACAAGAAGCATAGATCTGTGGCACTTAGTTCAGTAGAGGCCGAGTATATGGCAGCGAGTTTGGCTGCATGTGAGGCTATATGGATGAGGAAGATCCTGGTCGGGTTGTTCGGTTCACACTTGGATCCTACTGTGATATATTGTGATAATCAAAGTTGCATCAAACTCTCGGTTAATCCAGTATTTCATGATATATCTAAACACAATGACATCCGGTATCATCGTATCAGAGATTGTGTGCAGCGGAAGATCATGTTACTTTCATACATTCCTACGGAAGATCAGGATGCTGATATCTTGATGAAGGTGCTCACCAGGAGAAAATTCGAATACCACAGGGGCAGGATAGGGGTTGCAGATAATCCATATCTTGTTGAGAGGGAGTGTTGAGAATGCAACAAGATGATGAGCTTAGTGAAAAGAATTCGCCTTCACTAAGTGGGCCCGTAGGCTATTTTTGGCGCAAAGTCTATTTTTAGACTATGTCTATTTTTAGGCATATGGATCATGTTCTATGAGTTGTAGGATGCTATTTGTGGATGGTTGGTCAAGACGAAAAAAATAGATGGACTTCTATTTTTATACATACTGGGCGGAATCTATTTTTAGATTGCCAGTCTAAAAATAGATATGTCGAATATTATTAGCTCTTAATAATATTTGGACTCTAAACATTATCTTATCCTCTTGGATCACTTCAGTTCGATGCCTAGAAGTGGCACATGCAGCTGACAGAAGGAATTACGCTATTCCTAGGGTTTAGTGGAGCTATTGCATGATTGACTTCAGTTAGAAATCATGTGACAAAGTTTGGTGGAGTTGATTGAGGAGTTAATGGAGTTGTGTTCAGTTTAACTCAGTTAAACATAGTTGAGCTAGTTGTATCTAGTCTAACTGATTGATACGCTAGTGAGAGTGGTGTGAATTAATTATTAATTAATTCACTAATTATTAAACTCATAAATAAACTAAAGAATGCATCAGTTAACTCAATGCATGGACAATTTCAGTGGAGACCAGTGGAGAGGTAGGTGAAAGAGCAAGTGTGACTATCAGTTGTGACTAGACTGGTGCATGAGATTTGCACACACATTGATGGAGATGCCAATGAGGATTGCGCAGTACATACAAAGGGGATTCGAACTTGGATCTTATCATTATTCATCTTGGATTGCGCAGTAGAGGCAGGCGTACAGGTGGAGCCGATTGGGGCATGTGTTTTGCTAGATCTGAGCTTGTGTAGTGTGTAGCATGGGAGATAGTGTTGAGAGCTTGTGAGGAGCTTTGTGATATGATTGTTACATGAACTCTATCATTATAATATACATATAGTTGGGGGTTTTCAACTTTAAGCTTTCCCATAAATACTGTGTTTATATGTGTGATTGATTATGGTTTTAATGTGCGCATGCAATTGTTTTTAATTCTGCAAATTGATGATCAATGGTAGAAGAGGTTATGTATTATGCATGAAGCTTAAATAGTGTGTAATCAGGATAATCTCGGTGAATAAGTTATCTATTATTCAAATTTCTACATATTTCTTCTCTCAACAAGATTTTACTAAATGTAAAGAAGATCAAAATTTGTATATCAAGAGGGATGAAAAGGACATATTGTTTTGATTTATATATATTTTTATTATCTTATCATAACAGGAAACACTACCAAGTTAATTGAAAAGATCTAAATTTGTCTACCATAGGAATTTTAAATGAAGGATCTTGGAGAGTTGCATTATTGTTTATGCCTTGAATTTTGGAGAGGCAATGGTAGAACCTTGGTCACACAAAGTAAATATACAAATGAATTAATTAGAAGATTCAGTATGAATGGATGTAAAACAATATCTGCACCATTGGGACATCATTTTAAACTCAACAGTGAGGGTGAAACAAAAGAAGTGAATGATGCATTATATAGACAATTGGTAGGATTTTTGAACTACTTAACGACAACCATGCTAGATGTTGCATATTTGATCAACATATTTAGTCAATTCGAAGCTAAGCCACATGTAACTCATTAGAAAGAATCCAAGATTCATACGATATTTGACGAACTCTGAATCTTTGGTATTGAATATACTAATGATTTCAATGTTGAGTTGATATGCTATTGAAATTCTGATTAGGCAAGAGATCTAGATGACAGGAATTCCACCTATGGTTGTGCATTCAATATTGGATCTAGTATTGTGTGATGGTGTAGCAAGAAACAAACTCATATTTCTTTGTATTCCATTGAAGCTGACTACAAGGCCTTATGTAGTTCAACTTGTGAAGCAATTTAGCTAAGAATAATTTTTTAATGCATCAAGGACCAAAAACCATCAAATGTGAAAATAAAATCTCTATCAAACATTAAAATAGCTGAGTCTACCATGGAAAATCAAAACACATTGAAATACAACATCATTTTGTACAGGAAAATATTCCAGCAAAGGAAAATGATTTGATCTATTGTAATACAAATGATAATGTGGTAGACATCTTTCCTAAACCTCTAGTAAAATATAAGTTTACATTATGTAGAGACAAGTTAAGTGTGGTAAATTATTCATTTCTCTATAAAGGGATAATGGTAGATATAATAGAGAAATGAATGCTATTATGTGAGTTTTGAGGTAGTGCTCTAGAACTATGTTTTCCAAGGTGAATTAATTGTAGCTGACTAGGAGTCTTTATCTTCCAAGTTGTTATGTTTATCAATCTATCCATCCCATTGCTATATAATAATATACTGTCATGTATTCCTGGTATGTGTAGATTAAACTTGATTTAATCAAAGTATCTCATTAGAGAGCGTTATCACTCTACAATTTATAAGATTAGAAAGACTAAATTATAAAAAATCAAAACCACTTGAAGCCTAAGATCTAGCCCTCCTAGACTCAGAGAGGGATCTCTCTATAAGATTTAGTTTGTTTTAAGATTTCTAATATTAGGCTAGTTAAATTAAATGTGAGAGTTTTTTTTTATTGATTGTTTTCGTTGGATTTAAGGGATCTCTTTAAACAGTTTCCATTGGGCTATGGAGTCAATACAGGCTCGGTGTATGCATCAATTTTTCAGAGAAAATGTAAGGAAAGCTAGCTGTATATCCTGGTGTTTTATAAAAGAGTGAAATTATGAAATGGAGAAAGTGTTTTCAATAATTATTTAAGAGCAATTAAAAATTCTTAAACCATACATTAGAATAAAACATTAAAATTGTAAAAAACAATCAGAATTACGGTACTCTAGACAGTAAATCTTTATCTAAATTTCTTGTTTTACAATTAGAATTTTAAATGATGCACATGAAAATATGACAGTGGAAAAATATTAAACATGATAAGGAAAAACATCACCAGGATAACTCAGCACATGAATATTGAAAGTTTTGTCTTTTTATTGATGCTCCAACTCGAAAATTACAAATACTTCCAATGAAAAGTGCTTACAATCTAGGGTCCAACCCCTAATACTGAATAAAATGCTATATTTGAACTACTTCCTACTGATTTCTGTATCAAAAGAGGCAATATGTTCATTTATTATGAAATAACTGAATTTTGACATTTGCATCCCATGCATGGACAAGTTGTAATGGTTTTTTGATAGATGTCGCAAGTTTCCAAAAAATCATTATGGAACATTGTAGTGGTTTGTTCTGCTAGAAATTTCAAGGTTGTTGTGTTGTACTGATACACTAGATCTTCTGATGTGGATAATTTGCTGAGTTGGTTATTCTGTCATCATGCTGAGCTGTCTTCATTCCCGCAAATCACACAACTTCTCCCAATCTTCTCGACTTGTATTTTTATCCTGATTAATATTTTGGATATCTCATCAGTTTCTGTGTATTTCATAAATGTTGGCTTCAACTGAAAAATGTGCTTGATTTTGTGCTGTAAGAAGACATCTTTACTGATAACTTCATATAAATCACTCCATGTCATTGTGTTCTTCATATTTGCATGTTTGGATGAATCCTTGGAGATGTCTCTCAACTTCTTTACATAATCTAGCTTTGCCATAATTTTATCATTAATCACAAATAATGAAGGCAAAACTTTCTTTTTCAATGGTTCCATCCTGCTGAAGAACCTGCTTACTCCAATCTGAAGTTGACTACATTTTTCTTCAACCTATGCAACTAAATTCTTCTTGTTCAACACTTTTTTAACTTAAAGTATAATTGTTGTCATGTCTTCTACTTCCAGGGGTTCCAATTCATAATTGCTTTTGGAGTTAAGAAATATGATAATGTTATTAGTAGTTCCATGCTTATCCCCTAATTCCTCATTTTCTTTTTCCACTTCAACACTTACTGAATGAATCAAATCCCTCTCCTCAAAGATTGTCTGGATAGATGGCCAGATGTCATTCATTGAATCAATTGTATGCTACCAGATAATTTCTCTGACTCTTCCTACCATGCTTCCAATTGAGGACTCCTGAAGGGACTTCTGTAAACTTTCATTTAACTTTTTGTTGATTTGTAATTCTGTAGAATGTGCTGAATATTTCCTTTTTAACTGATCTTGTAGGTCGCTGACTTTCTCCTACAACTTTTTAATTTCTGTTGTTTGTAAGGACATGTTTTCCATTGCCTTAGCTAGTTGCTCAGTTCCTTCTCCTGGTGTACCTGTACCTGTAGAATTTTATGAGTGAATAACAGGAAGAGGGTCTGCTTGCAGTGGAATTATGGCTTTGACTGCTTCTTTTGTTGCTTCCTTCACTACATATCTCACTACTTTTTGTCTTTCTTTTACCATTTTCTCCATCTCATTCTCCATTTTATTGAGTTGCTCAGCTTTTTCAATGATCAAGTGCATCATTTCTGCGTTTTTTGTTTCATTTTCTTCTATATCCTTTTCCATAGGATCTTATGTTACTGGCATCTTGAGCTACCTCTTCAAATAAGCTATATCTGCATTCTTCTTCTTTACCAATGCTTCTTCCACTGCTAGATTTGATGGATTATAACCAATTTGCATCACTAAATCCTCTAGGGATTTAATCTTGGAGTCTTTGGCCATGGAGGAAACCTTTTCCATATTAAACTGTGATTGTGTGTTGGATAATGTCACCTGCAACTTTGAGAGACTTATGGCTTTACTAGTTAATGTAGAGGAGATCATTTCTCCTGTTTGCTTACACATTTCCATTTGGTCTATTGGATGAATGCTCTTTATATCAAACTCAAAAGAGGTATTCTTGTATTCTGCTACAGTTTTGGGCTGAGGGATTTTTGCTTCTAAGAAGGCCATCTTAATTCTTCCCTTTTCAGAGTCAAAAGATGACAGAAGCCTGCTTTGGGAGCTATTTGTTTGTTTCCAAAACCGATTATAAGTGTTGGTCTTAAGAATCACATTCCTTCTTTTGATTTCTTTGAATGTATCATATATATCATCCTCCTTTTGGCCTGCAGTGGTAGTAGATGTTGGAGTCTGCACATTTTGCTGTTGGAAAGTAACAGTGGCAGAAGATGTTGAAAAGACAGTTTGGCCACGTGCTGGAGATTAGCTTGGTGAATCTCTAATTGTGATAACAGTTTGTTGATCTTTCTCACTACTCTGGTCAATGTCCATGAGGACTTTGGCTCTTTTCCTGTATTTCATCTTGAACTCCTTGGTGGATGTATCAATATCCATGTCTATTTGGTCTTCTCTTATTCTTTTGCTCCCTATTTCCTTCTCTAATTCCTTTCCTTTGTCATCTTTTGCTCCTGCAGCTTTCCTTTCTTGTGGAGTGGGTGTTTGTATTCCTGAAGTGGAAATGAACTACTCTTCTGCCTCCTAGAGTCTGTTGGCTACTTATTCTTCTTGGTTTGTGTACTTTTCTATCTCCAATCTGTGGGTATGAATGTATGGTGTGGATTTATTCTCCACCCTCTTCTTAGAAATGATTCCCATGGGATCATATGACCAAGTGAAGCTATGAGTGAAATTCATCTATTTTAATATTCTATCTGCCTCCTCCCTTGCAGCTCTTCTGTTGCAAATGAATGAACCAATATGTGCTTTGATCCTGAATTGAGACTTCTTTTTTGCAGAGACAAAATGCACCTCATCTGCATTTATCATTTGTTTGATGTATTCAAGTGCAAAGATTCTCATGGAGAGGTACTTGGGAAGTTTGTATGGGGCCAATTCACTGCCATAAACTCTGATCTCTATGTAGTTTTGGTAGAGGTACCAATCTGTTGTTTTGAGCTGATCTGTTATTTGCATCACCTTCTTGATTTCCTCACTGGCCCTTGGATCGATTGCACTTTTGAGTGCACTGATTGCTGGATGTATAAATAAATCTACAAAGCTCTTGTAGGAGTAATTTTTATGCTCCTTTATCAGTAAGGTAGTCTAGAAAATCATTGTTTGGGGCTAAGAATCATCATTTAGCTTCATCGTATCAAACTGAAACCTTTTGTATTGGAAATAGACAAAAATTTACACCAATACGAAGGTGTATTTGAAAAATTCTTCTGTTTGAAACTTTAGGAATTGTTCATGAATAACATTTGCAAGAAAATGGGCATAGTTGAACATGATTGTGGGCTTGACATCTGAGGAAAGAATAGATAAGAAAAAAATCATGGCTTCATCTACCCACTTATCATTGAGTTATCCTAATAAATAAGATGAATCCATGACAATGTGTTGGGTCCTATCAGGAAATATGGATGAAGGATAAGGTGGATTCTTGGTAGGCATTGGGGCATTGGTGGCCATGAAAAACTCCAAGGTTTTAGCCCCGCTGGTGAAATATAGCTTCTAGTATAACTCTCTGAGGGCCTCATACGAAACAGGAATGATATTCTCAATAATGGGGCCTTGCATCATCTTTTGGATAGATTGGACTTCAATAGAGAACAATATTTCTCCTGTGGGATTAACTATGGCTCTCTGGTTAATGTCATAGCATGAATGACATTTTCTGATGAGCTTTGGGAAACTATGGTTTTTAGGAAAAATGTAAAAAGGAAATTTGGTCTCCCAAAGGCCTATGTCATCAACTTCTTGAAGATATTTGTCCTCAAACCAACAGTAGACCTCGAATAAATCGAAGTATGACTCTGTCTCGTGGAATTTATAATCTCCGTCTGCTTGGGCCATATGATCTAAGTCTACCTGTGGGTAGACCATAGGGTTGAAAGGCTCCTGGTCTTTCTTAGGAGGCATATTGTATCTCCTGTAATTTATTTCTCTGTGCAATGAAGAATGGGATGAAAGAATAAGGGAACACAGAAAGGGATTTGTTACAAATTAGCAATGGGGAAGCAATATAATTGAAAGGGAAACATGAATAGATTTGAAGAATTGATAAATAATGGTAATCATAGTTGTTGAGAGCTGGTAAATTTCCTTTGACTAAAATTGGATTCTCTCCAACAATGGTTCTCTGTGATTTGCCTACGAATTCAGTACCTGTAATTTTATAGTAACATTAGCAAAGTAAATTCTGCTTTGGGCATGACTTCGGGTTCTAATTGTGATTGGTGGACCATTGAGTTGGCGTGGGTCCATGGATAATGACCTGACCATTTATGGTGAAACAGGCTTGTTGGCAGGAATGGATGTGATAGGACAGAGTGGACAGGTAGTCGTGGATGTGGCACAATGACATTCGCAATGGTTAGAAGATGCAACAATTTAGTGAATAGTGGAAACTACTTTTCAGAGGGGGGTGATGGCGGTGAGTGGTATCGGAGTGGGGGGGGGGGGGTTGCGAAGTACTCCGGGAATGACACGTAGCGGGGTCAGTGGTATTGGATACCATCCATTCCCACAACCCCACCCCCCCCCCCCCCCACACCAACGCCCCCCCCCCCCCGGGGTTAAATTTTGGGGGTTGAGGGAGGGCGGAAAAGCATTGAAGACCGTCAAATTTGGAGCTATGTGCGAGGATGATGAATAAGGTGGAAGACAGTTAGTGTGGATGGACGGGTGAAGTGATGGTGGGGTCAGGGAATAAATGAATGTCGAGGGTAGTATATAATTTAGGATAAATGAAGAATATGAGTGTTTAGGGGGGTTAGGAATAAAGAGGATAATGATATCTTTGGGACTTAAGGTAAAATTTAGACAAAAGGTATGCCCAAATAGTTTTTAAATAAAATTCAGTCCCTAACCTTTTAAAACATAACCCTTTTTCTAACCTTTAGAGTGCAAACACCCTCTGTTTTGATCTTTCTTCTTCCACCATAGGAAAAATGGAATTTTGATGTTGTACCTTGTAGAATAATCTTCACATTTTCCTTTCATTCTTCCTCCTCCATATATCTACCTACCCAAACTAATCATCTAACGATTTTTCTTCTTTTTTCAGGGTGCATTTGGACTAGCAAACCTTTAAATCATTTTCTTTATAAATCTCTAACCTAACACCTATCCTTATTTCAACCATTGACTCAGTTTAAACTGTTGAGGCAACTTCATTCTCTACCTATCTACTGATATGCCAAGATTAAACAGTTTGGCATATATTTATTTTCTAACCCATCAATAGAAATTGAAAATTGTTGAATCATGATTAAACAGTGTGATTGAACAAACCTATCTAATGAGTAGTGGAATTTTAACTTGCAACACTTTCAATATTATTTCTTTTTGGGGTTTTTCTTTCTTTTTTCCTTTTCTCTTTTTCTTTTTCTATTTTTTATACCCTCTTTTCTTTTCTTTTTCATATATATTTTTTATTGGAAATCATTTCAATTATTGAAAAAAAATTCAATATGAAATTGCAAAGAAGATGAGATATCCAATCACCTTGAGATCCTATGAATTATAGGATACTAACATTGTCTCCAGCTGGGGATGACACTCCTCCAAATGAAGTATCAAGAACCAAAGATCAGTAGCCTTGAATGCCCCATTTTCTGCAACATATTCAACTGATTTATTTTCTATTTTTTTAACTGATCATCAAACTAGGCTTAGGGCCTTCACTTCAGGCTTCAACTTTGTCCAATAAATTATTGAAAACTGTAATACTGTAGTATTTACAATGATGAAAATTCAACCTGAATTTTTAAAAGAAATAGTGTTTCAGCATCCTACCATTGACAAGACCTCCATATACTTTTGTACCATCCAAATCTTTAAGAAAACAACCATTGTTTTCCTTGAAAACATCAATGATGTATGGCCCTTGCCAAATATTATCAAAATTTTCATGCTTGCCTTTATCCTATCTTCTAGAATCCCATTTCAGAACTTTATCTCCTAAGTTGAAATCATTGGGCTTTGTTCTCTTGTCAAAGATATTTTTATATTCTTTTGAATTACTTGAGTTATGTTGTAAACTTCCTCTCTTGACTGCTACAACTGAATGGTATCATTGACCCTCCTCTGAATGTCATTTGGTTCAGCTTGAATCTATTGGATGATCTTCATTACATGAACTCTCAAGGAAGAAGGGAACATTGCATCCATTCCATAAACCAATTGGTATGGGGACATGCCAATTGATTTCTTTGTAGTAAGCCTATCAGCCTGTTGTGACCAGCAACAACCCCCCTTTTATTTAATATTAGTAATAATACTAAATAAATGGGGACCCTTAGTTAAAAAATTCAAAAAATAAATTAGGATTTGTTTTCCTTTTCAAATAAAACTTTCTATCATAAACTTAGAGAAATCCCTTAGAAAGAACCTTAAGAAACACTTAAGTTTATGATAGATTACAATAAAATTGTTCTTTAAACAAAATAGCGCATCCATCGCAAAATGGTATATATCTTTTGTAAAACTGAAAATGCGATTTTGCGATTTTGTGATAACGCGATCCCAAAAAGCTTATACAATAACATATTGGTCGCAGATCGCATAGACCAGAAAAGAGAAATGTTAAACGAATATCTTTTGTGCTATTTACAATTTTGCGCTTTTGCGAGATTTGCGATGTGCGCTTTTGCGCTATTTCGCAATTTGCGCTTTTGCGCTATTTACAAAATTGCGATGGTTTCATTTTGCGATATTGTGATATTGCGACATTGCGATATTGCGATATTGCGTGGAAAATTGCAGATCGCAATGTCGCAGATTCATAAAAGCGCGTTGTTCAAAGAAAATCTTCCCATATATCAATATCTGTTATGTGCTTTAATGATTTGATTAAATGAATGGATTGACAATTAATGGTAAATGAGATTTTGTTTTGATTGAAAGTCAATTCACGATAAAATAATATATTTCATCCGCCTTTGCATTTAAAACTATCTCATCACCTTTTCTATGCCATTACTCTCATTTAACTTGTAAAACGCAGGCACGAAAGAGCAAACGTCTATACAAAGCTTTCATAGAGCATTATGGGTAAGAAGGAGAAGAGCTCGAATTATGAAAACAGAGAAATGGCTTCACTATATGCAGACACCGCTTGCAATAAGGATGCCAGTATAACCACATGGGAAGGAATGTATAATTTGCTGGAAGAAGAAAATCCAGTGGTGATTAAAGTTGCGGCTACAGCAGGTTCCAGTAATACGTCTGAGGCAACTCTCAAAGAACTAGCTTGCTCATTTCTGCATAGGATAGCAGCAAGGCCGAGGATTCTCCCGTATACGGACATGGTGAAATGGGTGCTGGACAACACCGATATTTCAGACAGGCAATTTAGAACTCCATCTCAAGAGCTAATCGGGTCATTCACCACGGAAGATGTGAGGCTGATGTATAAGTTGCCGGAACTTCAGGCGACTTATAATAAGCAATTCATGGAATATTTTGCCAAAGAACATGCAAATTTGTCAGAATTCACACAGGAGTGGACCAAAAGAGATGAACCATTGAAGAAAAACAAACACGGGTGGACAGTACCAAAAAGGATGTTTTAGACACTGTTCACAAGTTCAATATCCAAGTGGGCAATTCGACACAGTTTCTACCACAAGATAGGGTATGTGAGTTTGCCAAATTATCCCCTATAGAGCTTTTAAAAGTTATTGAAGAAGCTGTTGGAGATCAGGAGCTCTCAGGGAAACATAAAGCTCTTCTTGAGAAAAGTCGGGAGTTGAAGAGACTTGAAATAACTGTAAAGAAAAATGAGGAAACATTGACCAAATTTAAGGCACTTAATGCTGAGCAAGAAAAAGATGTGGAGCGTGTTCGGCAAAGAAAAAACTACTACGCAAGGTCGAATCTATAAAGAAGAACTACCTTGGCTGAATTATGATATAAAAAAAAGGAAAAGGAGAAAATGGCGAAGCGAAATCGAGATGAAATTGCAAAATTAATAGCAGAGCAAAAAGCTCCAATAGAGGAAAATGCACAAATCAGAAGAGCAGAGAAGGCAGCAGAGTAGGCGGATACAGTGGCAAACACTCTTACTGATTGTGTAAATGATAATTTACACAAAGCTAATTTGATTTCAGAAACTGTTCTGGGATATCTTCCACAGGCACATCAACTACAAACAGAATGGAGGCAAAAGGCAGAAGAAAGAGCAAAATCAATCCAAGCGCTGACAAGATTAAATTGGGACTCTTACTGGACATACTTAGTGAAGCCACACAGTCAGCACAGTGCGCTTAATTGTATCATCAATTCTACAGAGAAGATTGCGCCTACACTTGCCGACTCTGTCTTTTCAGGACAGTTGAATTCTGAAGTCGGTCAACCACGTCTTCTCAAAACTATGCTAGATGCCTACAAGTTTAAAGACCAAGTTCATAAATAGTTAGTTAATACGCTTTATTTTCTTAGATTTAGTTTTAATTTTACTGTATTTTAGCCTAGGAAAAGGACGGTCATTAAACCGAATCCTTAATTTTTGTAATAGACTATTTTTAGATTTAGCTAAGTAGTATTTAAACCCTTCTCATGCATTTAGAGAAGGGTCTTGGATCTTAATATTTTTGACTTGGAGATTAAATTTCTGTACTCCACTGACTTATATATTTTTTAAAAGGATCACATCTGGTGATTTTATGCGGAATTATCTTTGAAGTGTTGCATTTCTGTACCTTGGAATTTGATTTTGCATCAGAATTACTGGATTAGAGTATCAGATTTCATTTGAAAGCTTTCAAGATGAATAAGGTATTTCTATCTATTCACTGTTGATTTCTTTTGTCTTATGATATTCGCTTTAAAATTTGCTATCATTTATATATATTTGGTTTTCACAACGTTTCTTTTTATATATCATTTCTGAGTATAATTGAAACGTTATCTTTCATAAGTATATATAGATGGTATACAATGATGAATGCAATATGTTAATACAACTTTGTTTAATTTCTTAAACAGAGTTATCTTTATTTGTTTCTGCACATTTCAATTTATATAATAATACATTTTCATGGTTATTGTTAAATTGGAACAATCTTAAGTTGTATTCACATATAATTACCCGGGTTAGTGTTAGAATTTATTTATCAGTATTTAGTTTAAATTAAATAGTTTTATTTCAGTTAATTTAGTCCCATTTTCACCCATCCAAATCAACTCATCACCAACCCATTTAGTTATAAGGAAACTGGTCCTTTAAATCCAATCGGAGCCACCATACCAAACGGAAAAGGAGCTGTCCTAAGGTCCCGACCGGGTGGTTTTCCCCAATGTTTGAAGCAGAGATTTTCTAGGCTTCAACATTTTTGGCGTTAGAAGGAGGGCATGAGCTATGAATGGCAAGTAAATATTTACCCACAAGCCATTCTGAGAGCAAAACACCCTCATCAAATTCTTCAATTTCTTCTGAAATACAAAATCCTATAGAAGAAATTGAGAAGAATATTCATACACCCACTACCAAAATCTCAAAACATTCAGACAATCAAAATCCTGAGTCTCCTGAAGTTCAAGATCTAATTCATAAATTGAAAGGATTCTCATTATCTCTAGACGAGTCTGAAATATTTGAAGGTAGTGTAACTTCAAAATTTGTTTCTTCGAAACCTCTTACTAGGCTTCAAAGTGAAAAACTTGGTATTTCTCCGAAAGAATTCCCTTTACCTAGTAGAGTCAAGAAAAGAAAAACTCAATCGGAATCAGTAAGTGATATAGGTTCTTCATCTAATATTCGATTACCTGTTTCCAAAATCCCAACTCAACAAAGTTCTGTTGTTTCCACTTCATCTCCTCAATCATCATCTCCTCAATCATTATCAATCTCAACATCATCTATTCCAACAACTTCTATTCAAACACCACCAATCTCTACTACTCCTCCAATTGTTGTTCCAATAATGGCTAGACCATGGGCTACTCCAGAGGCAGTCAACATGGCTGCACCTCTACATGATTTACCTGACAATCTTGGAAAATGGCTTCCAAAGTTTAGTCCAGATATTAACATTCAAGTTGAAGAACATATCAATAACTTTATGCTGGCTATAAATTTGAACGGAGTCACACATGAAGATGTTGTAGTCAGACTATTCCTTTATACTCTTCAAGGAGCAGCAGGATCATGGTACTTTTCATTACCATCAGGATCCATAACAAGTTGGGCCATTTTTGCAGATCATTTCTTAACCAAATTTGGAGATGACAGATCAATAGCTACTTTAATCAACGATCTCTCAAATTTGAAAGCAGAACCCAAGGAACCCATTAAAGATTTCAACGCTAGATTCAACAAACTCTTGAACAAAATTCACACAGATTCAAGGCCTAGTGAACAAGTCAGAAGTGAATGGTACATAACTGCCTTACCCTCAAACATAGCAATTTTTGTAGATAGAGCTGCAAAACCTACATTAGCCGAGAATATGAAAGAGGCTATTGCAGTAGAAAAACGAATTATTTCTCTAGAAAATAAAAATGCTATTGAGGAAAGGAAATCAAAGAAAGTCAGCATCAAAGATGATTCAAAGAAAAAGGCCAAAGACCCATACGACATGGAAAGTTTACAGAAAGTTCTTAAAACCATGTCAAATGAGATGGTTGAAATTAAAAAACAAGTAGTTGAAACTTCTACTAAAAAACCATTCCGAAATTTCAGAAGAAACCAAGTTGAATCTAAACCTCCTAATGCAATCTCTAATGTAGAATCAGAGGAAGAGGAAGAAGAAGAAGATACATCTCTAGTATCAGATGAGGAAGATGAGAATGAAGAAATCGATGAATTGCATGGAATGTGGGATTTTATTCTCCCTAATTCTGATAGTGAGTTAGAACAAGAAGCTATGTCTGTAAGTACTAGGAGTAAATCTACATCAGAGCCTGTGCAAACAGCTCCTAAAAAGAAAATTACAACTCCAAGTACTAAAGACAAATCCCCTGCAAAGAAAGCTTCTCCATTACCTACTCAAAATCAGCGATCGTCTTCTAATCCTCCTTCATCGACAACAAAGACTTTAGTGGTGTCAGATCCTATGGAGTATAACATTGTTGAAGACATGAAAAAGATTAAAGCCAACATTTCCTTACATGAACTCAGCAAACTAAAACACCAGCAGAAGTTGCTATTAAAAGAATTAAATGCTACACCAATTGCTCCTTTACCAAGTGGTGTAGTTGTAAAAGCAGCTAAAGGAGCTGGTAAGCCACCAGATAAGGTAGATGCTACTGATACAATGCTCATTGGAGAAAAATCAAATTCTCAGACTCCTCCTTTTCTTTTGACTTATGAAATGTACAATAAGAATCTGCATAATTGTTTAATTGATTCTGGAGCTTCCTCTAATATAATGCCTACTTCTGTTTGTGCCAAATTGAATATCGAACCACAGAAATTGGCAGTTCATATTGTTCAATTGGATCGCTCTAAAGTTCAAGTTGTAGGAGAAATCAATTCAGTTACTATCAGATTAGCTTCCGATCCTAGGATTGTCCAAAGAATTGATATTTTGATTGCAGATATTCCTGAATTCTATGGATTAATCTTAAGCAGGGACTGGTCTGCGAAACTTAATGGTTATATCTCAACCGATTATTCACATATGTGGCTTCCCTACAAAGGGAAACCAAATCAAATCAAAGTTGAACGAGAAAAACATATGACGCACACTGTCACTGAATTTGAACAACCTAATGAGCCTGTGGCATTCAACAACAATATTCTTGGAGGTTATTCTGCTGAATCATTTCTTGGAAACTTCGAAGCACCTTAATCACCTTTTTCTGTAAATACTTTTGTTTCTCAAATAGAAAATTTTTCACAATCCGATTCTTCCAGAATTGTAAATATTTCTGATGTAATTGTAGATAAGTCAATAGATAAATCTTTATTTTGGTCGTTATATTTTGATGGATCAAAGTCTAGTGATGGAGCTGGAGCAGGATGCATCTTAGTTGATCCATATGGAGAGAAAACCATGCTGTCATGTAGGTTAGAATTTGAGTGCACGAACAATACTGCAGAATATGAAGCCTTGGTTCAAGGACTTTATAAAGCTATAGGGTTAGATGTTAAATACTTGAAAGTCTTTGGTGATTCCGAAATTGTCATAAAACAAGTTAGGAATACTATTCATTGCCTTTCAGGACATCTTAAACACTATCAAACCCTAGTACAAGATCTTACCACTCATTTTTTAGCATTTAATATTTCTCCTATTCCTAGGAATCAAAATACATCAGCTGACTTGTTAGCTAATGTTGCATCTAAACTCTTTCCTGCTGAAGATTGCAGTCCTGATAGGTTTTCTGTAGAATTGATTTTTCGCCCATCTGTCCTAGATAATGTCACAAATTGGAGAGTTTTCTATCATAATCAAGATATTTTAAATTTCATGACTTCAGAGAAATCATATGATGAGCAAATTATTGATGAGAATGATCATGATTTACAAATTGCTTCAAAAGGTAATGAAAATCTCATTCTAAAATCTGTTGTTAAATTAGAGGACTTATATGATATTAAAGACAGATTCAAGAAAGTCACTAATCCTAAACTTCAAAGTTCCACTTTGAAGTTTGAATTAGTAAATCTTGGTTCTGATTCTAAATCTCAAAACGTTAATTTAGGACTCAATTTAACACCAGAGGAAAGGAATGCTTTCATTAAACTCTTGAACAAATATAAAAACGTTTTTGCTTGGAATTATGATGATTTAAAAACGTATGATACTTCAGTTATTAAACACACAATTCCAATGCTTCCTGATATTAAACCTGTTCAACAAAAGTTAAGGAAGGTTCATCCAAATCTCGAAGGACAAATCAAATCAGAACTTAATAAACTTTTAAAAGCCAAAATCATTTTTCCTGTAAGGCACTCCAATTGGGTTTCCAATATGGTACCTGTAAGGAAGAAGAATGGTGATATAAGAATCTGTATTGATTTCAGAAATTTAAACAAGGCAAGTTTAAAAGATAGTTTCCCATTGCCAACCATGGAACAGATACTTCAAAAGGTAGCTAGTTCTAAACTTATGTCCTTTCTTGATGGATTTTCAAGCTATAATCAAGTTTTAGTCCATCCAGATGACAGATTGAAAAAAACTTTCAGAACAAAATGGGGAACTTATGCTTATCAGAAAATGCCTTTTGGTCTAATAAATGCAGGAGCAACTTTCCAAAGAGCCATGGACATAGCATTGAAAGGTCTGATCAATAAGTCAGTTGTTGTTTATCTTGATGACATAACAGTATTTTAAAAAAAGAGAGCCAATCATCTACATGATTTAAAGCAAATATTTGAAAGATGTAGAAAGTTTGGTATTTCCTTAAATCCAAAGAAATCTTTATTTGCTTTGGATGAAGGAAAACTCTTAGGATTTGTTGTGTCAAAAGATGGTATATATATTGATCCAGATAGAATTAAAGAAATTTCTGATATTTCTTTACGTCATAACAAAAAATCCATGCAATCATTTCTTGGACAGATCAATTTTGTAAAAAGATTCATTCCTGATTTTTTTTTAATTGTTTTACCTATGCAAAATATGATCAAGAAGAATTCACTATTCAAATGGGTGCATAAAGAGAAAGAGGCCTTTGAGGCAATCAAACAAGCGATCATTAATGCACCAGCATTGAATACCCCGGATTTTCTAAAGATTTTATTTTGTATACTTTGGCCACCGAGACATCCTATGCAGCTGTTTTAACACAGCTCAATGATCAGAAAATTGAGGCACCAATTTCTTTATTTAGCTCAAATCTGCAAGGAGTTGAGCTTAATTATTCCGATGTTGAAAAACAAACCTTTGCCGTGTTTAAATCAATCAAACATTTTAGACCTTTTCTCTTAAAAACACATACAAAAATCATTGTCCCATTCTCTGCAGTGAGGCAATTATTAATTCAAAAAGAAGTAGGAGAAAAGAGAGCTAACTGGGTAACAACCTTGCAAGAATATGATATTGATATTAAACCGGCTAAGATTGTTAGAGGACAAGGTTTTTGCAGATTATTGGCAGGAGCTCATAACATACCAGAAAATCAAGATTCAAATCAAGATATTCAAGTAAGTCAGATAAGTGTTACAGATTCTGAATCTCAGTATGTTGATCTTATCTATTACTTGAAAAATGGGTATGCTCCTTCTAATCTCAGCTATAAGAGTAAACACGCTTAAGGTTAAAGGCTATTAAATATGAGATCATTGATAATGTGTTATTCAGGAAAAACTATGATTCAATCTTATTAAGATGTCTTGAAAAGACTGAAGCTGAAAATGTTTTACAGGAATTGCATGATGGACCAGCAGGAGGTCATTTTGGAGGTGATACCACAGCTCACAAAATAATTCGTGCTGGTTATTACTGGCCTACCCTTTTTAAAGACACGCATGATTACGTAAAGAAGTGCAGAATTTGTCAAACAGCAAGTGGAAGACAAAGGAAACCAGTGTTTCCTTTGCAACCAGTGACTATTGAGCAACCATTCCAACAATGGGGGCTTGACATTATTGGTGAGATAGTACCTCATTCTTCCAAACAGCACAAGTACATCCTTACTGCAACTGATTACTTTACAAAGTGGGTAGAAGCAATCCCTTTGAAGGTAGCCAACTCTGATGCAATTATTGATTTCATAGATCAATTCATCATAACCAGGTTTGGTGTACCTAACGCTCTAGTCTTTGATAATGCATCTTACTTCTCTGGAAATAGTTTAATAGAATTTGTAGTCAAAAGAGGTTTTAAATTAAAATATTCAGCAAATTATTATCCACAAGGTAATGGTTTGGCTGAATCCACTAATAAAAATCTTATCAAAATCATTAAAAGGACCGTTGATCAAAATCAAAAGAATTGGCACAAATCTTTAATCTTTGCGTTATGGGCTGATCGTATCACTGAAAAAGCTTCAATAGGGACTTCACCTTTCAATCTGGTTTATGGAAAAGAAGCTGTGATACCATCAAATTTAACTCTTCCATCATTAGCCCTAGTGCAATTTATTGAAGAAAATCCCTCTTCATCCATTCAATTGAGATATGATCAAATCCTTAAAATAGAAGAAGATAGAGATAAAGCAAAAATTATTCATGAAAAACATCAACAGCTTGTAAAATCTTCTTTTGATGCAAGTTCTACCAGCTCAAAATTTTTGTCAATTGGTGATCTTGTTCTGAAATGGGATAAAGCACACGAAGAAAAAGGTAAACATACCAAGTTTCAGAAAATGTGGCTTGGACCATTTCAGATCGTTGAAAAGATAGGCTCAAATACCTTCATACTCCAAGATCTAACAGGTAAGAGAGAATCTCTTCCTGTAAATGGGCTTATCTTGAAGAAATTCTTTTCATAAGGAGGTAACCCCTTCTTAAACTGTACATATTCCTTTCTGCAAAGTTTTTTTTGATTGTTTTTGCAAATAAAGGTTGTTAATAAGTCTATAATTGACAGTTTACTATTTAGGAAAAATTCTTAGGAAAAATATTATAAATATTTATTTTGTGTAAATAAGAATTTTTAAAGAGATGATCACAGTTTTTGGATAGTTTAAAATAAGATGTTAAACTTTGAAAGATTATTTCAATCATTTGCATGATCTTTTGAAAACTTAAGGAGAATGTAAATCATTATAAGTTTATTGAGCAGAGAAAGGTTATCTATAAAAGTAAAGATTTTTCAAAGTCTTGGTACTCAAAAAACTCTGAAAATTGTCATCCATTGATTCTTAAGGATAAAACTATTTCACCCCGTCCATTTAAGTTGTGATTTTTTAGAACGTAATTCTAAGAAATTTGAAAATTTAAGAGATAAGAGCTCTCATTATGAGCCGACTTACCATGTTCATAAGGAGTAATAAAACTGACATTACCAATACTGCATACCAAAACAGGGTAATGGCTTATAAATATAAGACAATGGTTCTCATCACGAGCCAGCTTATTCAGTTTAATTATAACTAGTGAATGGCATTGTTATTAACTAGCTACCAAACCAGAAGAATAGCTCTTAAAAATAAAAATAAGTAAAAGACAAAAACATGAGATAATAGGTCTTATGAATTTATCTTTTAAAAAGTCATAATTTTAGTTGGATGGGACAATGAATGGTTAATGGTTTAAAGGTAACCCTGTCGAGACTATGAACATTTGCAGGCAGCAGAGGCAATACCTATGGCAATAGAGTATATTATAAAACCAAAATTTGGAAAAGTCCACTTACTTCATTATTAACACCAATCAAAGCTTGAGATAACCCAAAAATGTTTTTATTCTTAAGGAATTAGAAAGAAATTGTGAATGGTTTTTATTTTCTTTTTCATAGTTAGATTTTATTTAAAATATCCTAAGATAGTTTTCATTATCTTTAAAAATCTTTATTTACTAGAAATATAGTGTTCATTTTATTTTTTCAGAGATAACTGTTTCTTTCAGTGAATCGCCAATTGTTGTGACCAGCAACAACCCCCCTTTTATTTAATATTAGTAATAATGCTAAATAAATGGGGACCCTTAGTTAAAAAATCCAAAAATCAATTAGGATTTGTTTTCCTTTTCAAATAAAACTTTCTATCATAAACTTAGAGAAATCCCTTAGAAAGAACCTTAAGAAACACTTAAGTTTATGATAGATTACAATAAAATTGTTCTTTAAACAAAATAGCACATCCATCGCAAAATGGTATATATCTTTTGTAAAACTGAAAATGCAATTTTGCGATTTTGCGATAACGCGATCCCAAAAAGCCTATACAATAACATATTAGTCGCAGATCGCATAGCGCAGAAAAGAGAAATGATAAACGAATATCTTTTGCGCTATTTACAATTTTGTGTTTTTGCGAGATTTACGATGTGCGCTTTTGCGCTATTTCGCAATTTGCACTATTTACAAAATTTCGATGGTTTCATTTTGCGATATTGCAATATTGTGACATTGCGATATTGCGATATTGTGCAGCAAATCGCAGATCGCAATGTCGCAGATTCATAAAAGCGTGTTTTTCAAAGAAAATCTTCCCATATATCAATATCTGTTATGCGCTTTAATGATTGGATTAAATGAATGGATTGACAATTAATGGTAAATGAGATTTTGTTTTGATCGAAAGTCATTTCACGATAAAATAATATATTCCATCCGCCTTTTCATTTAAAACTATCTCATCACCTTTTCTATGCCATTACTCTCATTTAACTCGTAAAATGCAGGCACGAAGGAGCAAACGTCTATACAAAACTTTCATAGAGCATTATGGGTAAGAAGGAGAAGAGCTCGAATTCTGAAAACAGAGAAATGGCTTCACTGTATGCAGACACCGCTTGCAATAAGGATTCCGGTATAACCACATGGGAAGGAATGTATAATTTGCTGGAAGAAGAAAATCCAGTGGTGATTAAAGTTGCGGCTATAGCAGGTTCCAGTAATACGTCTGAAGCAACTCTCAAAGAACTAGCTTGCTCATTTCTACATAAGATAGCGGCAAGGCCGAGGATTCTCCCGTATACAGACATGGTGAAATGGGTGCTGGACAGCACCGATATTTCAGACAGGCAATTTAGAACTCCATCTCAAGAGCTAATCGGGTCATTCACCACGGAAGATGTGAGGCTGATGTATAAGTTGCCAGAACTTCAGGCGACTTATAATAAGCAATTCATGGAAGATTTTGCCAGAGAACATGCAAATTTGTCAGAATGCACAAAGGAGTGGACCAAAAGAGATGAACCATAGAAGAAAAACAAACACGGGTGGACAGTACCAAAAAGGATGTTTTAGACACTGTTCACAAGTTCAATATCCAAGTGGGAAATTCGACACAGTTTCTACCACAAGATAGGGTATGTGAGTTTGCCAAATTATCCCCTATAGAGCTTTTAAAAGTTATTGAAGAAGCTGTTGGAGATCAGGAGCTCTCAGGGAAACATAAAGATCTTCTTGAGAAAAGTCGGGAGTTGAAGAGACTTGCAATAACTGTAAAGCAAAATGAGGAAACATTGACCAAATTTAAGGCACTTAATGTTGAGCAAGAAAAAGACGTGGAACGTGTTTGGCAAAGAAAAAACTACTGCGCAAGGTCGAATCTACAAAGAAGAAACTACCTTGGCTGAAGTATGATATAAAAAAAAAGGAAAAGGAGAAAATAGTGAAGCGAAATCGAGATGAAATTGCAAAATTAATAGCAGAGAAAAAAGCTCCAATAGAGGAAAATGCACAAATCAGAAGAGTAGAGAAGGCAGTAGAGGAGGCGGCTACAGCGGCAAACACTCTTACTGATTGTGTAAATGATAATTTACACAAAGCTAATTTGATTTCTGAAACTGTTCCGGGATATCTTCCACAGGCACATCAACTACAAACAGAATGGAGGCAAAAGGCAGAAGAAAGAGCAAAATCAATCCAAGCGCTGACAAGATTAAATTGGGACTCTTACTGGACATACTTAGTGAAGCCACACAGTCAACACAGTGCGCTTAATTGTATCATCAATTCTACAGAGAAGATTGCACCTACACTTGCCGACTCTGTCTTTTCAGGACAGTTGAATTCTGAAGTCGGTCAACCACATCTTCTCAAAACTATGCTAGATGCCTGCAAGTTTAAAGACCAAGTTCATAAATAGTTAGTTAATAAGCTTTATTTTCTTAGATTTAGTTTTAATTTTATTGTATTTTAGCCTAGGAAAAGGATGGTCATTAAACCGAATCCTTAATTTTTGTAATAGACTATTTTTAGATTTAGCTAAGTAGTATTTAAACCCTTCTCATGCATTTAGAGAGGGGTCCTGGATCTTAATATTTTTTACTTGGAGATTACATTTCTGTACTCCACTGACTTATATATTTTTTTAAAGGATCACATCTGGTGATTTCATGCAGAATTATCTTTGAAGTGTTGCATTTCTGTACCTTGGAATTTGATTTTGCATCAGAATTACTGGATTAGAGTATCAGATTTCATTTGAAAGTCTTCAAGATGAATGAGATATTTCTATCTGTTCACTGTTGATTTCTTTTGTCTTATGATATTTGCTTTAAATTTGCTATCATTTATATATATTTGGTTTTCACAACGTTTCTTTTTATATATCATTTCTGAGTATAATTGAAACATTATCTTTCATAAGTATATGTGGATGATATGTTATGATGAATGCAATATGTTAATACAACTCTGTTTAATTTCTTAAACAGAGTTATCTTTATTTGTTTCTGCACATTTCGATTTAATTGATAATACATTTTTATGGTTATTGTTA
The DNA here is from genome assembly GCA_034641835.2 of Pinus albicaulis. Classification (NCBI taxonomy): domain Eukaryota; kingdom Viridiplantae; phylum Streptophyta; class Pinopsida; order Pinales; family Pinaceae; genus Pinus; species Pinus albicaulis. Next base: position 435,863,716 of record CM076573.1, on the reverse strand, counting down.
AATTGAAATAATCTTAAGTTGTATTCACATATAATTGCCCGGGTTAGTGTTAGAATTTCTTTATCAGTATTTAGTTTAAATTAGATAGTTTTATTTCAGTCAATTTAGTCACATTTCCACCCATCCAAATCAACCCATCACCAACCCATTAGTTATAAGGAAACTGGTCCTTTAAATCCAATCGAAGCCACTATACCAAACGGAAAAGGAGCTGTCCTAAGGTCCCGACCGGGTGGTTTTACCCAATGTTTGAAGTAGGGATTTTCTAGGCTTCAACACAGCCCAAAGAGAATTGATCAAATTATTGTGCCATGACTTCTTATTCTCCTCCAAAATCTTTTTAATGATGTTCACTAGGATTTTATTTGAGGACTCAGCCAATCCATTACCTTGAGGGTAATAGGATGTTGAATGCCCCAAAGTAATATGATACATGTTACAGAAATCAATCATCTTTTTGGACTTAAAGGCTGCAACATTGTTTGCAATGATTTTTCTAGGACAACCAAATCTAGAAAGGATATTGGTTTCTAGGAACTTTATTATGACAGATTCAGTGGTATTTCTAGAAGGTGTGGCCTCTATCCATTTGGAGAAATAATCTGTGGCAGTGAGGATCCATTTATTTTGGGCAGAGGATGGCGGATGAATTTCTCCAATGAAGTCTAATCCCCATTGTTGGAAAGGGCTTTCTACAAAAATAGGTTTCAGGGGTAAGGGCAATAGATTTCTCTTTCCTTTAAATATTTGGCATTTATGACAATAAATGAACATCTTATGAAAATCATGAAAAATGGTGGGTCAATAAAACCGGCTCTCATGATCTTATTAACAATGGTTTTCCAATAAAGATGGCCACCATAATCACCTCCATGTAACTCCTGCATAATTCTATCTGCATCATCTTTCAACAAACATTTAAGCCAAATACCTCCAATATCTTTCAAATACAAAACATTGTCCAAAATGCAGAATTTAACAGTTTTAAGTTTCAGAAATATAGCCTTTTTTTAGACAAACCAGGAGGAGCATTCAAATTTGACAGTACACACAAAATATCAGCATACCATGGAGAATTCAGGAATGCTTCATCAATCGGTGGAGTCACCAATTCCTCTTATTCATCCAAAAAATGTACCACATTAATGTCTAGTGCATGAAAGTTGGATTTTGCCATCAATTTAGCTAATCCTTGGCCTTTAATAAAATTGGTAGGCTTGATTTCCAGATCATATTCTAAGATCACTGCAATCCATTTTCCTCTTTTACCATCCAGACCATTTTTTGTTAAGTTATCTTTGAAAACTGCATTTGGAACATAAGCAATGATATGTGAATGTATAGTGTAGACTCTAAAATCCTTCAATGCTTTAACCAAACAAAAAACATGTTTTTCCATGATATTATATTTCAATGATGCATCTTTTAATGCCTTGCTGAAAAAATTTATTCGCTGCTCATGCCCTTCACTATTTTTTTGCAATAAAACAACAACAATAGTATGTTCAGAAGCAAAAGAAAAAATCATGAAATCTTTAGTAAAATCTGGACTGATTAGGACTGGGGCTTTTTTCAATGCTAGCTTGATTGAATCAAAATATTTTTTTCTTCTATGGTCCATTTAATTTATGAGTCTTTCTTGAGCATATTGGTAATGTTCCTCAAAAGTTCTGCTAGGTTTGGTATAAATCTTCTCAAAAAGTTGATTTTACCAATGAATGATTGGAGTTCTTTAAGATTTCTACGATAATTGATTTTTAATATTCCTTCAATTCTGCTAGGATTGATTATAATTCCATCTTGAGAAATAATGTGACCTAACGGTTTTCCTTCTTCTAGTCCAAATAATGTCTTCTTAGGATTTAGGGAAATTCCAAATTTTCTGCATTTTTCAAAAACTCTCCTCAAGTGTGCTAAATGTTCTTCATCTGTTTTAGAATATGCAATGATGTCATCCAAATAAATTACAATAAAGTAACCAATTTCATCTGCAAATGCAATGTCCATGGCCCTTTGAAAGGTAGCTCCAACGTTCATTAATCCAAAAGGCATTTTCACATACATGAAAGTTCCCCAAGGATTTGTAAAAGTTGTCTTATCTTGATCGTCAAGGTGTAATAACACTTGATTATAACCAGAAAATCCATCTAACAAAGATACCCTACTAGAACCTACTACCCTTTGCAATATGTGATCCATTTTTAGTAAAGGGTAATTATCCTTAAGAGATACTTTATTAAGATTTCTAAAGTCAATAAGGAGTCTAATTTCGCATGTTTTCTTTCTTGTTGGCACAATATTGGACACCCATTTGGAATATTTGAGTGGTAATATGATTTTTGAACCATACTTCTTTTTAATTTCTTTCTCAACAAAAGGCATCAAAATGGGATGTATTCTGCGCAGTTTCTGTTTAAAAGGTTTTTGATCCTCTTTAATTGGAATCTTATGTTGTATGATTCTTGTATCATAAGACTTCAAATCCTCATAGCTCCATGCAAACACATCAACGAATTCTTTGAACAGGGCTATATATATTCTTTTTGTAATGATAGGCAAAGATTTTGACAGTTTGATGATTTTGGGGTTTTGTTCAGTGTCTATATTACATTCTTCAATATTTGTTCCAGTTGGTTCCATTTTGGGTTTCTTTGCCATATCATTAAAGTCAAATAACTCTTATAAAGGGACCAACCCTCTAGGCAGAGTATTATCTTTGAGTTGGAGTATTTCGAATTCTTCTTTTTCCAATTCTTTTTTATTTTCTGTGGTGTGTACATTTTTGTTAGCTGGAATATTTACATCCATATTTACATCAAAAACATCAATTTGTTTTTCTACATTTTTCTGTACATCGTTAAGACTATATTCCTCACAATCCAAGTCTATATTGTTGTCTTCAAATTCATCTTTAGATTGTAGGAAGATTTCAATTTGTTTGTCACTACCAAAAACTTTCCAGTACCTCATGTTATCTAGCACAAAAGGACGATGTTTGACCTCAATTGTATATTGTTTATTTGGGCGAGGTAGTTTATAGGTACTTGCTGAAAAAGCTAGGCAATTTGCTAGCACAATTGACTTCTAGGAATTATTGCTAAATCATATTCATAAAATTTTCTCAAGAAATCAAGGACAACATTTTTATAAGCTCTTAATCTGGGATGTTTTGCTGCATGTTGTCATTTTATTTTTTTTATGACCAATTCTGAATCACCATGTACAGAAATCCTTTTTTCTCCTAATATTTTCAACATCTGCAATCCTAGGAGTAGGGCTTCATATTATGCGATGTTATTTGTGCACTGAAAATTTAACTTGTATGAATGACCTTGTACATTATTATTTCCTATGTTATATAGCCAAATGCTTGCCCTTGAGCCAGCTTTGCCACATGAGCCATCAAAATTCATGTTCCAAAGAGGTTCATTTGCTGGATCTAGTTGTTTTGTTTGTTTTTTACTGTCATTATCTTATTTAGAATCATTTTCCATATGGGAAACTTGTGAATCAATGGCTCCATCATTATACAAAATGAAAGAATCAAGGTCAGTATGAACATAGTATAGAGGGTAATTGTGAGGTTTTTCTTTGCTACTTACCATGTACTTCATTAATGTTTCCCTATATAGTCTTCTTGATTGACCAAACATTGGAATTGTTGCGTATGTCATGTCAATTTGCAGGGTCCCTTGTAATGTTTCTCCCCATGAGCGAGATAAAAGCATTCCATATTTAGGGTGAATGTCAGTTACAACTATGTCCATCACTAAAATCTTTGCAGGTATCTGAGCTAGATTGGCACAAATATCTTTAATCAGACCTAGGCACCTAACTTTACTAGAGTCAAAAGAGTATAAATATTTATAAGGTCTAGTGATTTCAAGGCCAAGCTTCTCCATGACAGCCTTTGGCATAACGTTGTGTGAAACACCTGAATCCAACATAGCATTATGAAGAATCTTGTCATGAAAATTTAATCTGACATAAAAATGAGGGACACCTACTTCCTGGGGTTTACCATCAACCTCTGGCCCAAACAAAAGTTCAGGCTAATCATCACTTAAATTGGTAGTATTTGTAACCTCCCCTACATTTAACACTTTTAGGACCTGAGACCTCTAGAAATTTTTGTTGATTAATTCAGTGAAAGGTATAGTTAGCTTCACTTTAGCAAGTTCACTCTCAATACTGAATGGTGTTTGAGTTTTCAGCTGGTTTGACAAATTAGTTCTTTCAACCACTATCTTCTGAGTAATTTCAGTTTGTTTGCTTGTACTAGGAATGTCTGTCTAAGCATTTCTAGCAGGAATATATATTGTTTTTATGGTATTATTTTCTTTGTTTTTCTTTTCTGATTTATTTACGTTTTTCTTTGTGTTTTATGTTGTTTTCTTTACCTCAGATTCAGATATTTTCTTGGCAGAATTTTCTGAATTATTTTTATTAGAATTATCTAAATATATCTTGCTTCTTAAATTGTATTGTTTGTGAACCTCCATAATGGCATTCTAAAAACCTAGTTTGTAATCATCATATTCTTTAGATTCGAGCTCTGTTTGGCTAGATGAAAATAGTTCTTGTTCTTCTTCTGTGAGAAAAATATAATCATATTCATTAATCCCTGTTAAATTAATCTAAATCTCCTCATCTTCCTCCACTATTCCTTCATATTCATCAGCATAGTTTTCTTGAAAAGGAGGCATAATCTGCTGATCAGGGCCTCTTTGGTCTCTCTGCCTACCTGGAGGAGGGTTTCTTCTTGGGTTCTAATTTCTATTTTGGGGAGCTGGTTGATTTTCTCTATGTATAGCTCTTTCATTCAGACTAATTATCTCCATCATCCTTTCCATATTCCTTACCAAATTGTCAATTTTGGCATCAGATGTAGAGGCTACAGGTTCTTCTCTTTTTGTGACTCTCCTCTCAGCTCTCATCCTAGCCCGTTTTGCTAATAAATTAGCTTCTACACTCACAACATATTTTTGCATCTCTTCTAAAGTTGATGAGTCTCTTTCCCTAAGCTAATAGTCCATGTCTGGGTCAAATCCATCTGGGAATTTAACCAGGACTAACCCTTGAGGTGGTTTCATGTGGGCAGGGAGTGCATTGTATATGTTGTTGAATCTAGTGCAGTAATCTTGTAGACTCTCTCCTAGAGACCTCTTAATAGTCTCATATTCTGGCAAGATCTGTAGTGGATTTTTCTTGATTTCCCATTTATTAGTAAATGTTTGGTGAAAAGAAGGGAGATCATGAATACTATTAGCAATTAAACCCTTAAACCAGTTTCTGACTTCACCTCCTAAACACTGAGAAAACATTCTGAATTTGACACTGTCATCATCAATTTCTTGTATGTCAAAACAATCATTCATTTTATCTATATGTTGCTGAGCAATCACAGGACCAGTTCCATAAAATTGTGGAATATTAGATTGATAATCATGGGGAATAGGGGGTAAGGTGCGGGCATCGCCAATGGGGCATATCTGGCTGCCATGATTGGTGGAGGTGGTGGAGGGAGGTGAACAGTGGATGAGGTAGGATGGGTAGAGATAGTGGGAGAAGATTTTTGTGCAACGGTTTGAGTGCATGGATAAGCAACAATAGTGGTAGGTATTGTGGAGGTTGTAGGACTAACTGACCTAAGATGGACTGTTTGGGAAGTAATTGAAGAAGTTGCTATGGTTAGGGTTGTTAACTCTACATATTGTTGGAGATAGGCATCATCAACAGTGGAGGTAAATTTGGTCACTAGATCTTGGAGAGCATCAAAATCTTGGAGAATCTAGATATCAAATTGAAATTGGGAATAGGTTTCTCTTACTGGACTTTGATGTAAGATGGTTGGATCAAAAACTGTGTCGTCAATCCAATTCTCGGATTTGGTTCTGAAAAGACCTTGTTCAAAATGCAAGTCAAATTGTATGTCTTGCAAAGTGAAAAAGCTTTCAGGTAGGGAGCTACATCTATGAAGAACTCTGCTACTGATTTGACTTTCAGTTCTGGAAGTTTTCCACAAGATCTTCTATGGATTGTCTACAATGGGAGGAGGATTTGGATCTAGATGCGATCTGGTGGATATTGTTTTGGAAGCTAGAATTTAAATCAAAATCGCAGACAAACAAATTATTTCAAAACTGAAAGAAACCAATCTTGAAAATAATTTTTATGTTATAGTGCTTTAATGATGCAAACCTCCTGTAATTTTTCATAATAACGCTACGGAAAAGGAATTCTTTAAGACTTAATACAAATTTCCTTTATTCATAACAGAGATTAACCTTGGGGGTTAGCTACATACATACGTTGCGAATAAAAAATGGAGTCTTTACATAATATGCAGACTTAAACACCAATCTAAACCAACATATAAACCACACAAAAATGCTACTACGCGGGAGCTCTTTACCAGAGGGTCCCACCATCGCACTTCACAATCCCCGCAACTTAAACTTGAAACGTTAAGTCTAAACCTTATCATCTGTGTGATGCGATGTTGCATCGCGTCGACACATGGCTGCCTACATTTCGAATTGCAATATTTTTAACTTCCCTTGCGATGATTCTTAACGTTAGTCCCAATCTTTTGCGATTTGCAGTCACCGTGCTCAATTCCCGTCATTGGTTTCTACAAGATCTGATGGCCTGTGCAAATTCTCCTCCGTACTAATTCACATTGAACACTAAAACATTTAACTTACAAAATCTTATCTTTGTTCGCTATTCCTTGTGATGTGCGACAACATTTGGATTGCGACAGGCATTTAACACCGTTGATCAACTTCACATCGATGGTCCTTGTCAAACCTCCAAGTTCGATTGGGGTTTGTTATACGGTCAATACAATACACAATTTAACAAAGGAAAATGTAAGATTAAAGCCTTGTTTCACCTGCAATACGATTTTTATTCTCGCTGTGTGTCTTTAATACAAGCATTTGACTTCAGTAAAGATTCAAAGAATTAATAAAAAACACGGAGACCGATTAAACACCAAAACACTTAGACATTATTTGGAAAAGTAATGTTGTTTAACAAACAGAGGTCTCGATCAAAATACAAAACACTTAGATAATCTGGAAAATGGAAAACAGAGCCAAGCCCTCTAATGGCTAGTTTTTACATTCACTCCCGCTTCTTTATCTCTCCTTTTTCTCTATGAATGGCAGAACCCCGCCATGGTGGATTCAGTTACATTTTATCCTTCTCCAAAATCCCCATATGGTTTGGAAACTGTCATTCAGTTTCCAAAACAATTTATTCAACTTATTCAACTAAATTCTCAAGTAATCCTAAATTAACCATTCTTTTCTTATGCAAATTACATTGGCTGAGTTAGCCCAAATTAAACTTAAAAAAATACATTAAAAACAGAGAAATACAAAGTCTTCAAATGATTAGGACTGTTATCTCTCTTTCCAAGCCACAACATGTGACCAACTTTGTCACATTGTTGGCTCTACCTTAATGCTCCCGCATCAGGCTCCTGGGGTAAATCGAATTCATGGCTCCTATCCATGAGCTCTTGAATAGAATACCCTGTACTTTGAATTTGGGAAACATCTAACCACGAACAATCCTCCAGAGGATGGTCCTTCCATTTGACCAAATACTTCAGATATTCTTTGTTTCGTGTCTTCTTGGCCACCTGTGTGTCCAAAATCTGTTCAATCTCCAAAGGCTGTGCTGGAGGCATTTGTTTAATCCATGCCTTATCTTCATCCTGGTTGTCCCATGTTCATCTCTCTGAACTTTCTCCTTCATCAACAATAGTATATGGGTAGAAATTTGCCACATTAAAGATGGGTGAGATTCCTACACCTGCAGGTAACTGCAACTCATAAGAATTTGCAGAAAACTTCCGAAGAATTCTACAAGGCCCGATCTTTTTCATTTTTAATTTATTGTATTCACCTTTAGGAAACCTCTCCTTGCACAAATATGCCAGTACCAAGTCTCCTACTTCGAATTTTACCTCCCACTTTTTCAAATCTGCTCGTTTTTTATGTAGAAATTATATAAGTTAAGCATGCATACATCCAGATTCCCCTGATCTCACAATATTTAACTTCTTGCAAAATATAGAATCATTCCATTGTTAATATTTTACGGAAAATTAATTGCAAACACATGTGAAGCATAAATAAAAACAATCACACATAACACAATTGTTTAACGGGAAAGTCTAAAGTTGAAAACCCCAACTATCATATATTATGTATCATGGAGATCATGTAACAATCTCATACAAATCTTAGTACATCAAGCTCTCAGTGTTAGTATGAATCCTTTGTCGAAGTGTACAAAAAAAGACCACGTTAGCTACGCATAACTAATAGCCCTAACATCAAATATGGTTGTCAATATCTTCAGATCTGCAGTTAGTTAATCAAGACAAGAGCTGCAAAAACCAGATCTATGCATAGAAAGACATTAAGCAGTAAAAGGAAGGTTTTGCTCCATATATCCAATAGACAAGACAAGAACAATTTTTGAAAGAATTTTTTGTATTAAGGGCACCTGGGAGGAAAACAAGAAGATGTTTCCAATTCTCCTCAATAGGATGGGTTCTTGGAAGTCCTCAGCACTTCAGATCTAGCATTTCTCTCTCCTGTTGGTGTAGAAAACCCAGACAAAGATAGAACTCAAAGGGAGCTCACACAGCAAATAATGGAAAATATGACAATGATAATGGCTCAAAGTCAGACCAAGAGTTTAGATCCATAGTGATCTAATAGGCAACAAAAGGTGAAGAATGGTAGGAAAAACCCTCCTATTTATAACAAAATATTGGGTCATTCTAGATCTTGGTGCATGATTAAAATAACATTAACAAAATCTAGATCCACCTTTTATGGAATATTTTATTATATTTGTTGGAGGAAAAAGTATTTGACTTGGGTCAAATCCCTTTATTTGTGAATAATAAATAAATAAATGATTTATTTATCATTTTAAGGAAGTGGTTGAAGGATAATCAAATAAATAATGATTTATTTAATTATTTATGGGTGATTTAGTCATATTTAACAAGGAATATTATTTAAATAAGATTTAAATAATTATTCCTAGAAAATAATAAGATAAATAAAGATTTATCTAATTAATTTCTTTGTTTTGGGTTAAACATGACCAGGTTAATAATTAAATTATTTTTTAATTAATTATTCCTTGAGGAAAATCAAACAAATATAGGTTTGTTTGATATTTCCTTTTGGGGTTTCCTGTTTAGACCATAAACAACCTAATAAATGTGTTTTATTAAGTTATTTTACATAGTGAAAGCAATTTTACTTAGGGTAAAATTGGTCTTACGTGGTGTACTTGGGTCCATCCAATGATAGTAGGTTAGATGACCAAAAAATGGTGTAACAGATTGCCCCCCAGCGTGCGAGTGTTAGGAGAAAATCGTATGACCGAAGTACGTTGTAAGAACTCAATCACCAGACATCAAAAGGGAAGTCAGAGAGAGAAATGTGAGGTAGACTAATGTGTTGAAGAACTAGACCCTGAGGAGACGAGACTTACAGGTGCAACAAGTCTCTTTTTATGAGAGGGTACTTGTGCTAAAGGCGGCGGGGGAGGCATACCTATGCTCGCCGAGACAAAGTACAAAAGAATAGTGTGTCCAGTAAACAAGGGACCGAACCATAAAGTACAGCCGACATAATCATGAGCCAGATAAAAATACAAGGAGGAATCGCACATACATGTTGTGCCTGGGATAACAGCCAGGACTTGTACAATAATATCTGAGTACATGAGATACAAATAAAACCCAAATGCCCCCTGTAAATGGGGAAGGGCTCGCAAAATCTGACTGATACATGCAAATCAAAGAGGCGCTGCAAGTGGCTAAGGCCAACATCATCAAATATATGGAGCTGCATCGAAGGCTGCAAGGAAGAGGTCATCCGGGCATGTGGGGGGCTACCTGCAGGGCCACCCCCTCATGAGGGTTGAGACATCTCACACAAACCTGGGAATCACCAAGAGCTGCTGCTGCATCACTGAACCATCAAGTATATGGATCTCGAGCATGCTGAAAAGAGCTGGAGTGGAGAAACAATCAAGTCAAAGGGGAAGGAGAGATCCCTTTGCCTGATCCGAGGCACCAAACAAGAGTGGAAGCTGGAACCAAGGTACACCGCCCTCTAGACCTATCTTCTGGAATGAAGGAGCTGATGTCGACAGAAGGAGGTCCACCATAGGTGAGGCAATGAGAGATCCTCAACTAAGGCACGAGAGAAAATAGTAGAGCGACGGACAGAATAATACCAATGATGATGGTGGAATGGAGGGGACTGAGTAGCGAATGGACGACTTCCCTTGTTAGAGCATAAAGGGCATGAATGACATGGCAGCGACTGACACAATATCATGAGGGATAGGGGACAGTGGGACTGAAGGCCATAATGTGCGACACAAGAGAGGGACCAAGAAATGAAGGATGGAGGACTATAGCGGGGTACAAAGGGACTCGGGATAGACTCCATGAATGCGATGATGACTCAACTTGGATGCTCTAAACAAGAGAGACTTGATGGTGCCGCCACACAGTAAAGGTCCAATGGGGGACCATGAAAACATGAGTACAAGATGGTAACTCATGACAAACATCAACACGAGCATAGATAAGTATGGAGGCCAAATGGTGCCCCTAGTATGAGTGTTGCAAGTGAAGAAATTCGATTTTGAGGAGGGTTATGGTTGAGGGGCATAGGTGACCCAAAGCATGGTGTGGTCATGCCAAAATGTATTTAGAAAAGGGGGAATCTAAACACATTTTAATGATGTGGTGCGCCATTTGTTTTCGTTATGGTTATGCAGTTTTGAGAAAGGGAATGGAGGATTACCAATCTCTTTTGGTACTGCATATAGGAAGCAAATGGAATTTAATTTTCTGGGTTGGCATACCTAGTGTCACTATCCCAAAGAGAGGAGTTGGAGATAATGAACTGATGCTCTCGTAGAAAAGCTATAGGTTGGTCAACAACAATGTCTAAGAGATGGATTTGCTGATGCAAGATGAAGGAATGATAAGGGGTATCATCCTTAGAGTGATCTGAAGTGATATGGGACTCTAGAGGTTCTTCTAAATGTGGAAGAATAATGGTGCTAAAGTCGGCACGACCAGATACACTAGAAAAGTTGTGGAGAATTGCTTCTCTTGGTCTCTCGAATGTGGGTGCCCCCTTACCCAAACATTGGGTTTCAATGTAATGGCCACAAGGGGTATGTGGTGTAAACACATGGGTTCGATGTAAGGGGGAATAGAGAAAGTCAGGGGTGGGGATTTTTTCCATAATGTCATCATCGTGATAGAAGATGGGGTGACTAGTGGAAGAAAGACCACCTAACGTGGCGAAGCTACCTGAATCATCATCATGAGAAGAGAGGGTCACATGCACGTCATCACAAGGGGTGACAGAAAAGTAAGAAGATAAAGGGTCTACCGATGTTGAGCCCAAGGTGATCGCTAAAGGAAGGTCAAGGTCTCATGGGGAAGATTGAGATGGAATGTTCCCCGAAGGTCTCATGGATGATGATAGGTAGAAAATGCTGGACGAAGACTCCATCATCTCGACATCAGGAGGGGGAATGTCAATGGGAGCAGTCATGTCTGGTAGTTTTGCCAAAGAAAAATGCGCAAATAGGGGAGAGGTGGACTCATTGCGCTTGGCCTCGAATTGGCGGACCGCGGCTAGAGAGGTGCAGAAGTCCTCGAGGCGGGGACAAAGGTGGGTGTAATGGCCACGGAGATCACACAAAGCACAGGGGTGGTTGGTGTGAATATTCTTTGGGTTCTTGGCTGTGGTTGCGGAAGGAGCAGAGGCTTCCGAGACCATGGACTCATGGAACACGACATTAACCATGGGCTTGAGATGAAGCAATTCAGGACAGGTATGGGTGGCGTGACCGACAACATCACACAAAGCACACTCGATGGTATGATGTGGAGGTCGAGGAGGGGTCGGGTTTGTTGGGGCAGCCTTGTCCTTGGATGCCCCCTTGCGAGCTTTGCCCTTCTTACCCGAGGCGGTCGCAATAGGAGGTGGTTCTTGTTGAGGTGACTCAGGCACTGTTGCAGCGGGAGAAGTCACGGGGACTGGTTGAACCAGGGTCAAAGCAATATAAGGTTTGGGTTGACCAGGTAGGGTTGTAACTGGAGGATCATGGTACCATACGGGAATCCCAAGGGTCAGGTTAGGAAGAGAGAGGTTGGCCATGACCGGTACCGTGGACACTCCTGGTGGGGGAGCTAGGAACGGTAGCTGACCGGAGGGGTAATGGCCAGGTGGGACGGCTCCTAAATGGCGAAGGCTTGGAGAAATCGTTTGAGGAGGGTAAAGAGGCTCATGAATACCAACTGTAGGTGAAGGGCTAGGAGCAGGTTGCGGAGAGCGCGGTTGCTGACTAGCCGAAGCAGGTTGCTTGAGAGCAGCCCGAGACGATTGCATCATGCAAACATTCGATGAGCTGGGGTCGGAGATAGGAGGAGGAGGAAGACTAGGGAAGGTGCCAATAAAAGAGGAGTCTTTGTAGACACCGGGAGAGACACTGGTCAAGGAATCGAATGTTTTCTTATTGGCTACAGGAGAGATGGTCGTCTCAAGGGAGGTCTGAGATTCTGGCTCATGATATGTCAACTGGTCAATGGTGACTATCTTTCCATTATGAGGGAAAGACATCTTGCGGAAAACCGTGGATGGGACAGCAGACATGGCATAGGTGTAGCTCTGCCCTAAGAGAATGTTGTAATCTAGAGGGGCGTCGATGACTTCAACGTCAATGCAAACAGTCTTGCCCGCAAGAGTGATAGGACAATTACGGAATAGGCCAATGGGCTAGGAGGCGTGGCCATCCCATGCTCGAAGGGTGATCATGGAAGGGGCCAACTCAGGAGAATCGAGTTGTTTCCAAATCGAAGCGGACATCACACAGGTGGATGCCCCCTCATCAATGATACACCGAGAAACGTTAGCGTTCCAGATTTTGATTGGGATTTGGAAAGCGACGGAAGCAGGAAGAGGAGGATGTTCTGATTGATGGGTGTTGAAAACAATCAATTGGTCAGCAGCAAGATCTACAGCGCCCAGGGCAGATAGTAGAGCCTTCTTTTGAAAAGGGCACGACTGGAGGAGTTCCAATGTAGAAATGGCAGTGGGAGACTACGCCAAATCATCTACTATGCTATACGACTGAGCAGCTCAACCAAAAGCAGCATTTCGGCGTAATGGTCCTTTAGGAATCTTGGTATGAACCTCAACGTTGGGTTGGCGGATAGGCAAGGGACCATTGGATGTCGAAAGAGGCTCTGTAGAACCTGAAGAAGGTGACTCGGGGACAGACAGAGCGGGAGGCTTGGGGTACTGAGGGCCCGAGTTTGAAGGTTAAGGTCGACGGTTGGAGGTGGAGCAGAGTTCATAATGAGGATCTGGTAATTGGAGGAACCAGAAGGGGAAGGTTGAGTGGCCACCTGTCCGTCAGGTGGTTGGGTAGCCACGAATCCCTGCTGTGCATCCACCTACGCTTGAGGGGGCGGTGACTGCTGTTGCAGGGGTTGAGAAGGCAAGGGAGGGGGAGGTGCTGATGCTGGAGGAGCTGGAGCACCAAACTGCGGATACGAACAGTAAGGGGGTTGGGTAACAGTATGGTGAGCAGGAGGTTGGGCCAAAAGAGGAGGTATGTTGTATACTGGATACGTGCTACCAGGAGGGGGACAAGTGCAGGAGGTGCTGCCCCCTCCCCTAGGAAAACCATAACCCATGGGAGGTTGGGCATATGGATGAGAGAGAGCTCGAACAATACCGTCGGCGGCATGAGGTGCCCCCTGTGTGTTGACACCACTGGGTCTGGGGAGATCAGGTAGAACGGTATAAACATAACCTGTCTGAGCGTAGATCAAGTCATATTTTAACGCCAATTGGAGGGCGGCTTCTTCGATTTGGGGAAAATGCGACGCAACATCTTTCCCGATAGGAGGCAATAGAGATATAAGGAACCAGTCCATGTAGACACGGTCTTCGAAAGTAGGGGATTGACATAGGCTCTTTCGTCTCCGCCATTCCTGGACATGATCGGATAGGCGGGTCGCAGATGATTGACAGAAGGAAGTCAAAAGTTCGATACTAGTGTCATAACGAAGGGGAAGCTGGAAGTAAGGTAAAAAAGCCCGGGCAAGAGTCGCAAAAGTGGTATGAGAGGAAAGGGCCTGATCAACATACCACTTAGAAGCCGCGCCTGTAAGCGTTCGTTGGAACAACCGAAGATGGACAGAGTCATCGGTAATGGAGGTAGATGAACACCACATGTGGAAAGAGCGGACATGATTTGAAGGATCTTCTCCAGCAAGGCCTTCAAACTTTGGGATGTCAGAAGGGAGCTTTTTCGACATAGCAGGCCAACTAGTGTCATGGTGTATAGGGTCATTTGTCAACCGGTCCAAATCGGGGAGGCTGAGGCCTGCCATGAAGGGGAGCAAGGGCGCAGTCGAGGTAGTTCCTATGGCGGTTCCGCTAGTAGCAGTCCCGACATTAGGGCCGGGATTACCGCTAGCGTTAGGCCCTGGACCAGACATAGTGAAGGTGACAGGGGGGGAACCGGAAGTAAAAGGAGAACCCAATGAATCAGAAGAGGAGTCGGAGATTGGACTCGGAGGAGGACTAACTTGTCGACGATGGAAAGGAGTAGGTCGACCGACCGGAAACTAAGGGTGAAGGCCAAGAAGTCTCCGGGATGTGCGCCTTGGGGGCGCAATGGTGACAACACAAACACGGCACAAGGGGAAGAAGAACGATCAACAAAGGCAAGGAGGTGCAGAATCAAGGGATTACAATGTCGAAACAAGGGCAGATAGGTGCAGTGTCAATTGATTTTAAATTCTTTGCCTAGCGGTGCAAACTAGGCTCTTCTTCGCTTAGGGTGAGTGTGTGGCGTGCGTTAATTTTAATTTTTAAACCCTTTTCGTTTTGAGAGCAAGAGAAAAAGTGTGCTGCGTAACTGAAAATAATGCTGTAAAAAACAGTAGATAATGCTGACATAACAGAAAATTAACAGCTGCTAGTGCATCAATCTAACCCAAGAAGGCGGGTCTCTCAAAACTAAGCTAAAAGAGGGAAGAAATCTAGTCAAAACACACTAAAAAGAGGCCAATAGATCGAAGGTCAGGAGGGACAGGGATCTAAAGGGAAAAATTGCTGAAAAGAGGTGCAGAACACAGCCAAGAGGCAGAGGCAAGGTGGCTGTAAAAAAGGGAGTAAATCAGCTAAAGGCAGAAGGGACAAGAATGAGGCCCTAAAGGCAGGTCCAAACAAAACTATAGGAGGTGATTTGAAAGGGAGAGGAGCTGATTTAAAGGGATCTGAAAAGGAGGGATCAGATCTAAAAAAGAAATGGCTGAAAACTCTGAAAATTTAGACACTTACAGCAGCTAAAACTCTTCCACAAAAAGTGGAGGGTACTGAGGCCCTAGGGGGCTAGATTCCCACTTAGTTGAGTAAAACAGAGCAAGAATAGGTCTAAACGGGTGGATACGGAGGTCAGACAACCCTGACAGAGGTTCAAACAAATTTCAGAAAAATTCCAGAAAAAAGTCCAGGTCGCAGTTTTTTACCTGTTTTTCGCTCAGGTAGCACTTTTTGGGCTGTTTTCCGCTTCCCAGGTCACAGTTAATGGGCTAAAAAGTGCGACCTGGAATTCTGGGCTGAAAAGTGCGACCTGAAGCTCTGGGTGTCCTGGCGGCAGATTTCCGAAAAAGTTATCGTCTCAGTTGCGGCTGATGTCTGTCACCTGCGCAATAGGGCCAGAAACACGCGGAAGTTAGAAATTTTAATGTTTTAGGGTTTTATAGGTGAAAAACAACATGAAAATAGGAAAAAACAAAAAGCTGAAAAGAAACCCTAGGGTCTGAAGTAGCTGGATATGCAGGAATATGAAAAACGACAGCGGTCGTAATTGAAAACCCATGCGGAGTCGCCAGTTGTTAGTATAAATCCTTTGTCGAAGTGTACGAAAAAATACCACGTTAGCTACGCATAACTAATAGCCCTAACATCAAAAGTGGCTGCCAATATCTTCAAATCTGCAGTTAGTTGATCAAGAAAAGAGCTGCAAAAAACCAGATCTATGCATAGAAAGACATTAAGCAGTAAAAAGAAGGGTTTGCTCCATATATCCAATAGACAAGACAAGAACAATTTTTTGAAAGAATTTTTTGTATTAAGGGCACCTGGGAGGAAAACAAGAAGATGTTTCCAATTCTCCTCAATGGGATGGGTTCTTGGAAGTCCTCGGCACTTCAGATCTAGCATTTCTCTCTCCTGTTGGTGTAGAAAACCCAGACAAAGATAGAACTCAAAGGGAGCTCACACAGCAAATAATGAAAAATATGACAATGATAATGGCTCAAAGTCAGACCAAGAGTTTAGATCCAGAGTGATCTAATAGGCAACAAAAGGTGAAGAATGGTAGGAAAACCCCTCCTATTTATAACAAAATATTGGGTCATTCTAGATCTTGGTGCATGATTAAAATAACATTAACCAAATCTAGATCCACCTTTTATGGAATATTTTATTATATTTGTTGGAGGGAAAAAGTATTTGACTTGGGTCAAATCCCTTTATTTGTGAATAATAAATAAGTAAATGATTTATTTATCATTTTAAGGAAGTGGTTGAAAGATAATCAAATAAATAATGATTTATTTAATTATTTATGGGTGATTTAGTCATATTTAACAAGGAATATTATTTAAATAAGATTTAAACAATTATTCCTAGAAAATAATAAGATAAATAAGGATTTATCTAATTAATTTCTTTGTTTTGGGTTAAAAATGACCAGGAATAATAATTAAATTATTGTTTAATTAATTATTCCTTGAGGAAAATCAAACGAATATAGGTTTGTTTAATATTTCCTTTTGGGGTTTCCTGTTTAGACCATAAACAACCTAATAAATGTGTTTTATTAAGTTATTTTACATAGTGAAAGCAATTTTACTTAGGGTAAAATTGGTCTTACGTGGTGTACTTGGGTCCATTTAATGATAGTAGGTTAGATGACCAAAAAATGGTGTAACACTCAGTACAATACAATCGTCACACACTAACAAGATGAAATCTACAAATCCATGCACTGATTTCTGCCCTCCTGATAGCCTGCCTCCACTACGCAATCCCTACTGAAGAATAGCTCTGAATGAATTTGAATTGGCCTTGCCTTGACTGCGCAATCCTCATTGGAAACTCCAATGTGTGTGTGATGCAATTAATGCATCACTATAGTCATAACGGATAGTCCATCTTGCCCTTTCATCTATCTCTCCACTGGGTCTCCACTGGAACTGACATGCATTGTAGTTAAGTGTTGTATTTGTTCAGTTGATTAAAGAGTTATTATTTTTTGAACTAATTAACTAATTAATTCACTCCACTCTCACTAGTTTATCATTCAGTTAGACTAGATACAACCAGCTCAACTGAGTCTAACTCACTTTAACTGAGTTAAACTGAATACAACTCCATGAACTACTCTTCCAACTCTGTCATAACTTTGCCACTTCAGTTATAACTGATTCCTCCATGCATGAACCAACAGTAAACCCTAGGAATTGCGTAATTCCTTTAGCCCATTGATTTTCCAAATTTGTATATTGAAATTAAGTGCTCCAAGAGAATAAGTTGTTGTTTATTATCGGATTATTATTAAGAGCTAATAATAATCGACATGCATTTATTTTTAGATCGACGATCTATAAATAGACTTCGCCCAATATTCTAAAAATAGAATTTCATCTATTTTTCCAACTTGACCAACCATCCACAAATAGCATCCTGCAACTTCTGAAATATGATCACCATGTCTAAAAATAGACTTCGCTAAAAATAGCCTGTGGGCCCACTTAGTCAAGGTGACTCATTTTCACTAAGCTCTTCATCTTGTTGAATCTCAACACTCCCTCTTAACAAGATAGGGATTATCCTTCACCTCGATCCTGCCTCTATGGTATTCGAATTTCCTCCTAGTGAGCGCCTTCGTTAGAATATCTGCATCCTGATCTTCCGCAGGAATGTACTGAAGCAACATGATCTTCTGCTGCGCACAATCTCTAATATGATGATACCGGATATCAATATGTTTAGATATATCATGAAACACATGATTAATCGAGAGTTTAATGCAACTCTGGTTATCACAATGTATCACTATAGGATATGAATGTGAACCGAACAAACTGACCAGGATCTTCCTCATCCATATATCCTCACATGTAGCTTAACTTGTTGCCATGTATTCTTCTTCCGCTGAACTGAGTGCCACGGATCTTTGTTTCCTGTTGTACCAAGAAACTGTTGTAGATCCAATACTGAAAATCCCTCTTGATGTGCTCTTTTTGTCTGTTGGGCTGCCTGCCCAATCTGCATCAGTGAAGCCATGCAACTTCACCTCATCCGTCTGTCTGTACCATAAGCCATACTCAGATGTGCCCCTGAGATACCTCAAGACATGCTTGCCTGCATTCCAAAAGAGCTTGGTAGGCTTAACCATCGTTTGTGAAAGCTCGTTCACTGCATAGCATATGTTTGGTATTGTATTAAATAAATACATGAGCGAACCCACCAACTGTCGATAAACAATGGCATCCACTATCTCTACCGATGTAGCATCCTCTTTCCTCCAATTTCCTGATGTCACAGGTCACACAGCCCTCGCAGACAGAAACTTCCGTATCTCCCTGGGCATACTTGCCTTGAGACACAAACAATTCACCTTCCCCGCTACCATATTTCTAATCCAAGGAAATAATGAGCTCAAATCATCTCGAACTCATGACCGCCGCATGACTGTATCAACTACTCATCACCCGTTAGTATTAAATCATCAACGTAAATAAAAATGATTAAAAGCTTACCCTCCACCATAATTTGGTAGGGGTTTGCATCCGCCTCACTCTTGGTGAAGCCAAGTCCAGTGAAATAGTTGTTGATCTAAGTGTACCAAGCACATGGTGCTTGCTTCAGCCCATACAGTGCTCTTTTGAGCCTGCACACATGCGACTCACTATCGTAGATCTCAAATCCTTCCAACTGCTCAATGTACACCTCTTCCTCAATGATCCCATTAAGGAACGCAGTCTTCACATCCATCTGATGAATGTGCCAACCCATCTGCACTCAGAGAGAAATTTTAGTCCTGATGGAAGAATACCTTGCGACTAGTGCAAAGTTTTCTTCATAATCAATCCCCTCGATCCGTGAGAAGCCCCGGGAAACAAATCTTGCCTTATACTTCTCGACACTCCCATTAGTACCTTGCTTTACCTTGTAGATCCATCTTTATCCTACAACTGATTTTCCCACCACCTTGGAACAATGTCCCAAGCATTGTTTCTGACAATGGAGTCATACTCCTCCACCATGGCATCTACCCATGTGGGATCCTGCACTGCTTCTTCGAAATAATATGGCTCTGTCACGATACACTTGCTCATAAGAGCCATGTATCCAGTATGAGGATCAGGTGACTGTCACTGTCTGCGCTGTAATGTAGGGACTCCTACATTATGTGCCGCACCAACCTTCAGTCTCTCAGCTTCTATGGTACGCTTTCTGCCTTGTCTGATTTTTGGTTCTACATGAGTGGACTCCTCCACTCCATAAATCTCCTCCTGTGGCTGATCCACATCTAGAGGCTCATCTTTGGGAACAAGTAGTTCCTCCTTTGCATGCAAGTGTAGCTCCCTCTCAAGCGACAACTTCATGGCTTTCACCTCATTGAATTTTATATCCTGTCCCACCACAGTCATTCTACTGTTTGGAAAATACACGTGATAATTATGGGGTGTTTCTTTGTACCCCACAAATATCCCAACTTCTGCAGTCGGCTCTAGCTTCTTCCTGGTGTCCTTTGTCACATGAATGTAAACAGATGAGCCAAAAATCTTCAAATGAGAAATATCAGGCTTCTTACCAGCAAAATATTCTTCAGGTGTACTCATGCCAAGTACTCTATGAGGACAATGGTTTTGCACATAAACCGCAGTGTTGCATGCTTCTGCCCACAAGTACATCGGTAGGCCCTGGTCATGCAGCACCCACGATCATTCTATTCTTTCTCTCCACAACCCCATTCTGTTGTGGGTTATGAGGCGCTATGAGTTCTCTTCGAATTCCCTCTTTGCTACAGAAGTCTTTGAATTCGCTTGAGATATATTCACCACCATTATCGCTCCGTAGAGCTTTCACTTGCTTCCCCGACTCCTTCTCCACCAATGCTTTAAACTCACAGAACTTTGAGAATGTTTTACTCTTCTTCTACATGAAGAAGATCTAGCATCTACGAGAATATTCATCAACAAAAATAACATAATACCTGTGTTTTTCTATTGAAGCAACCAAGAAAGGTCCACACACATCTGTGTGAATTCTCTCCAGGATCACCGAAGCACAGTTCTCCTTCTCATGAAAGGTGGTCTTCACAAACTTACCTATAGTACATCCCTTGCACTGATTTTACTGTGCAAGAGTACCCTTGGGAAGTCCAGTAGAAATCTACTGCAAAATCTTCAAGGTGCCATGGTGAAGATGGCCCAATCTCCTGTGCCATAATTCACCCTCATCCTGGCTCACCACTTCTTCTGTTTTGCCCATCATTGTAGCACGACCATCTACCTCCAGCTTGTAGAGATTCTTAACTTGAATCCCTATCTTCTTGGTTTGACCCATTGTTTTATGTCGAAGGAAAGCTTTTCCCTCACTGAAAACAACATTATAACCTTTGTCTTCCAACATTGCGACCGAGACCAAGTTCTTCTTCAGATCTGGAACATGCACAACATCCTTCAACAATAATGGATTACCGGACTCCCTCTCAAAGGTAATGGTCCCAATGTCGGTCACATTTTATCGACCATCGTCGCCCATCTCTATATGCATTTGGAGGTCCTTCTCCTCCAGGTCACTAAACAACTCCTTGTCTCCCATCATATGGAAAGATGCACCATTATTAAGATACCACACCGATCCCATTGCGCTTGAAACCAAGCATGCGATCAAAGAGAAATCAAGTTCAAATTGTGAGGCTAAGGCCTCTCCAACTGTAGCTCCAACAACCTTCTTGTTCTTCTTCTTCTGTGGGAATTTAGTGGCGAAATGCCCATGTTCGTGACAGTGAAAACACTTCACGTTGGACAAATCCTGCTTCTTGCCTTTAGCTTTGGATTTTGAAGGAAATTTATTCCCCTTCCCTTTCCTTGCTTTGGCAACCAAAGCGAAATTTTCTTCATCTTCATTCTTCGATGAAGAACCACCCCTGGTACTCCTACACAATATCCGACCAAAGTCACTCCCATCCGAGCAGTTTCTCCCGTCCATTAACAGAGTCTTCGTAGCTATGCCAACTCTTCGAAATCCCAAGGAGAGCCAAGCTCACCAAGTCTTCATCATCAACAGCAACCCCCACACTTACCAGTTGATGCTTGCAATGGAAAAACTTCGTGAGATATTTTGGAATACTGTCGCCCTTCTCCATTTTTATTTTTCTAAGCTTGTCTTTAAGCGCCAACTTCCTTTGGTCACTTCTGCTTTGGAAAAATTTTGTCAAAGCCTTCCACATTGAAAATGGAGTGGCTTTGCTGTGAAGGCTGGACACAATATGGTCCTTCACATCTTCCAACAAAATTCTTCTTGTCTTTGCTACCTTCTTTTACCATGCGTCAAGTCTTATAGCATCACTAGAATCTGGCTTAGGAACATCGCTATCAATGAACTCATTCAGTCCATTATCCTCCAGCACTGCCTCCATCCTGTCCTTCCAAGCCATGTAATTCAAGCTTCCATCAAGGGCATACTCCAATCGTAACCCATTGAAAGACATTTCAATGTATACTCAACTTCTGCACCAAGAATTTTCTGCAGCAAATTTGAATTGTCCACCAGCACAAACTCAACAATTCTTCACAATTGCAATCTTCAAGTATTAACACAGCTTCGACACTATGTAGAAATTATATGCATTAAGCATGCATACATCCAGATTCCCCTGATCTCGTAATATTTAACTTCTTGCAAAATACAAAATCATTCCACTGTTAATATTTTGCGGAAAATTAATTGCAAACACATGTGAAGCATAAATAAAAACAATCACACATAACACAGTTGTTTAACGGGAAACCCTGAAGCTGAAAACCCCAACTATCATATATTATGTATCATGGAGATCATGTAACAATATCATACAAAGCTTAGTGCATCAAGCTCTCACTACAATACAATCGTCACACACTAACAAGATGAAATCTGCAAATCCATGCACTGATTTCTGCCCTCCTGATAGCCTGCCTCCACTGCGCAATCCCTGCTGAAGAATAGCTCTGAATGAATTCGAATTGGCCTTGCCTTGACTGTGCAATCCTCATTGGCAACCCCAATGTGTGTTTGATGCAATCAATGCATCACTATAGTCACAACGGATAGTCCATCTTGCATTTTCACCTATCACTCCATTGGGTCTCCACTGGAACTGAAACGCACAGTAGTTAACTGCTATATTTGTTCAGTTGATTAATGAGTTATTATTTGTGAATTAATTAACTAATTAATTCACTCCACTCTCACTAGTGTATCATTTTCACTAAGCTCATCATCTTGTTGAATCTCAACAGTTTATACTTTTGGTTGTTGTCTTGTAGCTTCAACTTAACCTGTTCATGTAGATCGCTGACTACTTTTGCGAAATTTTCACCATTCTGACACAAAAATACTCCACGTGGGTGCATTCCATATAGGATTTGATAAGGACTTATGCCCATACTTCTGTTGGGCGAGTCATTATAAGCAAACTCTGCTTGTGCAAGCACACGATCCCATTGTCTGGAATTTTCACCAACTAGACTCCTCAGCAGATTTCCTAGACTCCTGTTCACAACTTCAGTTTTCCCATCTAACTGTGGATGGTAATCAGAACTAAAATATATATCGGTGTCTAACTTATTCCACAATGTTTGCAAGAAATGACCTATGAACTTTACATCCCGATGGACTACGACAACCCATGTAATCTGACTATCTCTCTAACAAACAAATGTGTTACATGTGTGGCATCACTTGTCTTTTTGCATGGAATTAAATATGCCATTTTGGTGAAACGATCCACCACCACCATGAAGGAATCGAATTCTCTCTGTGTCTTTGGTTGACCCAAGACAAAGTCCAAAGTGACTAATTCCCATGGTCTATTTGGAATTGGTAAGGGTGTATACAACCCTATGTTCTTACTACGACCCTTTGCATGTTGACACACTTTACATCTGATTACAAACCTATGTACATCCCTTTACATTCTTGGCCAATAGTAAAAGTGGCTCAGTTGATTCAAGGTCTTATCTATACCAAAATGTCTAGGCAAATCTCCACTTTGCTTTTCCTGGATTAATTTCTTTCGCATAGAACATTCTGAAATACACAACTGTCCTCCTTTGAACAACAACCCCTCTTGTAAGTTATAATCCAACCATGGACTATTATCCCTCAACAGTGGGTTTTGGCAAGCTTCATAAGCTTCCTTAAAATCTGCATTCACTTCATACAAGTCTTTGATATGTTCAAATCCCAATACTTGTACTGCACTTTCTTGAAAGATCAGACTCCTTCTGCTCAATGCATTTTCCACTTTGTTGGCCTGAGCACTGATATGTTTCAAAAAAAATGTGAAACTCTGCAAGTACTTCACCCACTTCGCGTGTTTATGATTCAACGTATGCTGCTGCATAATATATTGTACGTAGAATTATCTGAAGAAGAAAAAAACAAACTCATTAGCCAACAAATAATGTCTCCAATGCTTCAACGCTTGGTCGATTGCATAATTCTGCCTGCTTTCATTTAACTTCTCGCTGAAATATGCTACTGGCTTATCTTCTTGGCTGAGTATTGCATCAATGGCTATCCCACTGGCATCACAACGAACTTGGAAAATTTTGTTGAAGTTTGGCAACTTTAGGATTGGTTTTTCTGTAATCTTCTTCTTCGAAAACTGAAAAATCCTCTCAGCAGACCCTGTCCAATAAAAAGGCTGATTTTCCATCTTAATGGTATCCAACATAGGTGCACAAATACCGCTGAATTTCTCAATAAACTTCCGATAGAAACTTGCCAATCCATGAAAACTTCTAACTTCAAACAAAATCTTGGGAGAAGGACAGTTAATTATGGCTACAACCTTCTCTTGATCCATCTTCAATTCATTCTTATAAATTACAAAGCCTAGATAAATCAATTATTTCTTGCAAAAAGAAATTTTTTTCAAATTCATTAACAACTTATTCTATTGCAATTTTTCTAGCACATACCTGATATGCCGTAAATGTTCTTCCTTCATCTTGCTGAAAATAAGTATATCATCCAGATATACAATCACAAACTTACCAATGAATTCCTTCAACATCTCATTCATCAAATGCATGAATGTGCTGGGTGCATTATTCAATCCAAAAGGCATGACCAGCCGCTCGTAAAAACGTTCATTAGTCTTGAAAGTTGTCTTCCATTCGTCACCTTCTCTAATCATGATCTGGTGATAGCTAATTTTCAGATCTATCTTTGAAAAGTACGCTGCTCCACTCATAAATTCATCATATCATCCATCCGAGGTAAATGAAACCTATGCCTGATAATGATCTTGTTTATCGCCCGAGAATCAGTGCACATCCGCCATTCTCCTCCTTTATTGGGAGTTAAAACGGTCAGAACAACACAAGGGCTAAAACTCTCCCGAAGCAGTCCTTTATCCAACAACTCCCACACTTGTTTCCTGATCTCCTCATTGTCTTTCGGACTCATCCAGTAAGCAGCCTTCTTTTTCAAACTAGCTCCTAGAATAAAATAAATGTGGTGAATAATGCTCCGCTTCGGTGGTAATTTATCTGGTAGATCATCCTCCACAATATCACTAAACTCTTGCAGCATGTCCTGTATTTCCACGGGAAAATCAATAATTTTTGTATGCATTAATACTACTCTAGGCCTTCGCACAACTGCATAATACACTTCATTATATTCCATCTGTCGCAAAAACGCCTTCCCATGTATCAACAATGTCTTTGTACCACTAGTTTCTGCAGTCTCTTCTTCTTTCATGGGAACTAGCGTATGCTTTATCCTATCCTTCACAAATCTATAATAATTATTCTCCCCATCATGTACGACCTTTCTATCATATTTCCATGGTCTTCCCAACAGAATATGGGACATTTCCATGGGCATAATATCACAAGTTATCTTGTCTTTATACTTGCCAATGTGAAACTCTACCTCGCACTACTCATCAACCAACAGTTTGTGTCCTTTCTGCAACAAAGACACCTTATATGGAGTCAAATGCTTTGAATTCTTCAAACCTAAGTTCTCCACCATCTTAATGGATACCAGGTTATCAGTGCTTCCACTATCTATGATCAATTTGCAACATTTTCCATGTGACTTACACACAGTCCGGAACAATGCTTTCCTCTGTGTCAGGTCAGCCACCTCCTTGGTTGGTTTTAGTAAAACCTTGTTCAACACCAAGGCTTCTCCTGTCTCGGGCAAATTCTCCACCTCTTATGGTGTTGCCTCTGCTTCATCAGGTTCAGCAACATACGCTCCCCTCTGTCTAGCTAGTTCATTTTCAAGACATTCAAAATATCTGTGTCCCCATTTGTGACACCTGTAACATTGGTAGTTATTTCACCTACCTCTGTCATTACCTCTACGTCGCTGGTATGGCCTTCCACCTCTGGTGTTACCTTCCTTCTCAATCTGTCCTGAAGTCTTCGAACTGTTGCCTTCTTCGTTCGTATCGACAGTTCTACCTCTGCCATAGGATTTTCCTCTTTCTCTTCCAGAACCACGTCCTCTTCTTGAATTATGCTTCCTGAAAAATTTTTCTTCTGCCTTCAAGGCACACTCGTATGCCTCCTCTATAGTTTTTGGGGAAAGAATACTGATCTCATCCAAGATATCCATCCAGAGACCATTTACAAATCTAGCTGTCTTCTCAGGGGTATCTTTAGCATACCCAACCCTCAAGTTCAATTTATAGAACTCTTCTGTGTATTCCTTTACATTCATTGTTCTTTGTCTCAGGTTCTCCACTTGCCTGTAAAGGGCAACTTGGTAATCTTTAGGCAGGAACTTTCTTTTCATTTTTGCAATCATCCTGTCCCAAATCTTGATCAAAGGCATGTTCACTCTTCTCCTTTCTTCCTGCACACTATCCCACCATAGTGCGGCGTGCTGTTTCAACTTAGTGACAAAAAACCTGATCTTCCTATCCTCACTAATTTCCTCATATTCAAAGTATTTATCCAACTCACTTATCCAGTCCAGCAGTTATTCCATGGATAAATTATATCATAATTGGAGAGTTCTGGTTTTGGCTTGCTACTAGCCATCAAAACAGATCTCAGTAATCTAAGTTCTGGTGGCTCATTCTCTTGCTCATCTGGTTGTGCCTCTAGCTCCTCATCTTCACTGTCATCTCCATTTTCTGGGTCTCTACGCCTTCATGCTTCTACTGTTTTTAAACGTGCTGACAATACTCTAATCTCTTCATGCAACCCTTCATATGTCTCTCCTCTTTCAGCTCTTCCTTAGCCTCTTCTCCCTACTTCAACTCTTCCCTGATCTCTTCTTCCTACTTCCATCTTCACTTAGGAATAAAACTGCTCTAATACCAATTTATGTAGACCTATTGCAATTTATCAGAATAACACTGTGGAAAAGGAATTCCTTAAGACTTAATACAAATTCCCTTTATTCATAATAGAGATTAACCTCGGGGGTTAGCCACATACATACGTTGCGAATCAACAACGGAGTCTTTACATAATATGCAGACTTAAACACCAATCTAAACCAACATATAAACCACACAAAAATGCTACTCTGTGGGAGCTCTTTACTGGAGGGTCCCACTGTCACACTTTGCAATCCCCGCAACTTAAACTTTGAAACATTAAGTCTAAACCTTATAATCTACATGATGTGATGTTGCATCGTGTCAACATGTGGCTGCCTACATTTCGCATCACAATATTTTTAACTTCCCTTGCAATGATTCTTAACGTTATTTTCAATCTTTTTTGATATGCGATCACCGTGCTCAATCCCTGTTGTTGGTTTATGAAAAATCCAACGGCCTGCGTTAATTCTCCTTCGTACTAATTCACATCACACACTAAAACCTTTAACTTGTGAAATCTTATCTTTGTTCGCTATTCCTTGTGATTTTCAACAACATTTGGATTGCGATAGGTGTTTAACATCATTGATCAACTTCGCATTGACGGTCCTCGCCAAACCTCCAAGTTCGATTGGGGTTTGTTCTGCGGTCAATACAATACGCAGTTTAACAAAGGAAAATGTAAGATTAAAGCCTTGCCGCATCTGCAATCCGATTGTTATTCTCACTGTGCGTCTTTAATACAAGCATTCGACTTCAATAAAGATTCAAAGAATTAATAAAAGATAGGGAACCCAATTAAGCACCAAAACACTTAGACATTATTTGGAAAATTAATGTTGTTTAAAAAACAGAGATCTCGATCAAAATACAAAACACTTAGATAATATGGAAAATGGAAAACCGAGCCAAGCTCTCTAACAGTTGGTTTTTACATTCACTTCTGCTTCTTTATCTCTCCTTTTTCTCTACGGATGGCAGAACCCCACCATGGTGGATTTGGTTACATTTTATCCTTCTCCAAAATCCCCATATGGTTGGAAAACTACCATTCAGTTTCCAAAACAGTTTATTCAACTTATTCAACTAAATTCTCAACTAATCCTAAATTAACCATTCTTTTATTATGCAAATTACATTGGCTGAGTTAGCCCAAATTAAACTTAAACAAAAATACGTTAAAAACAAATAAAGACAAAATCTTAAAATGCTTAGGACTACTAGCCCTCTTTCCAAGCCACAACATGTGACCAACTTTGTCACAGTATTGGCTCTACCTTAATTCTCCTGCATCATTTTAACTGGGTTTTCTGAATTCAAATGAAAATTGAAATTTTTCAGTTAGTTCCCCAGTATGGTAGCAACTATGTTATCGCTCTATAATTTATAAGATTGGAAAGACTAAATTATAAAGAACAACATCAAAACCACTTGAAGCCTAGGATCTAGCCCTCCTAGACTCAGAGAGGGATCTCTCTATAAGATTTAGATTTGTCTTAAGCTTTCTGATATTAGGCCAGTTAAATTAAATGTGAGAGTTGTTTTTGACTGATTGTTTTTGGTTGGATTTAAGGGATCTCTTTAAACAATTTCCATTGGGCTATGGAGTCAACATGGGCTAGGTGTATGCATCAATTTTTCAGAGCAAATGCAAGGTAAAATAGTTATATATTCTGGTGTTTTGTAATAGAGTGAAATTATGAAATGGAGAAAGCATTTTCAATAATGATTTAAGAGAAATTAAGAATTATTAAACCATACATTAGAAGAAAACATTAAAATTGTAAAAAACAGTCGGAATTAAGGTACTCTGGACAATAAATCTTAATATAAATTTCTTGTTTTACAATTAGAATTTTAAATGATGCACATGAAAAGATGACAGTGGAAAAACATTAAACATGATAAGGAAAAACATCACCAGGATAACACAACACACAAATCTTGCAAGTTTTGTCTTTTTATTGATGCTCCAGCTCGAAAATTACAAATACTTCCAATGAAAAGCGCTTACAATCTAGGGTCCAACACCTAATATTGAATAAAATGATATATTTAAACTACTTCCTACTGATTCTCGTATCAAAAGAGGCAATTTGTTCATTTATTACGAAATAAATGAATTTTGACATTTGCATCCCATGCATGGACACGTTGTAACAGTTTTTTGATAGATGTCTCAAGTTTCCAAAAAACTGTTATGGAACATTGTAGTGGTTTGTTGTGCTGGAAATTTCGAGGCTGTTTTGTTGTAATGATACACTGGATCTGCTGATGTGGATAATTAGCTGAGTTGGTTGTTCTGTCATCATGTTGAGCGTTCATCATTCCTGCAAATCACACATCTTCTCCCAATCTTCTGGACTCGAAATTCTTATCCTAATTAATCTTGTTTATATCTCATCAGTTTCTGTGTATTTCACAGATGTTATCTTCACCTGAAAAGTGTGCTTGATTTCATGTTGTATGAAGACATCGTTACTGAGAACTTCATAGAAAGCCCTCCCTGTCATTTTTTTATTCATATTTGCAAGTTTGGATGAATCCTTGGAGATGTTTTTCAGCTTCTTTACATAATTTGGCTTTGCCATAAGTTTATCATTAATCACAAATAATGAAGGAAAACCCTTCTTGTTCAGTGGTTCCATCCTACTGAAGAACCTGCGTACTCCAATCTTAAGCTGATTACATTTTTCTTCAATCTATGCAGCTAAATTCTTCTTGTTCAACACTTTTTAAACTTCAAGTATAGTTTTTGTCATGTCTTATAATCCTAGGGGTCCCAATTCATAACTGCTTTTGGAGTTGAGAAATCTGATAATGTTATTAGCAGTTGCAGGGTTATCCCCTAATTCCTTATTTGCTTTTTCCACTGCAACACTTACTGAATGAATCAAATCCCTCTACTCAAAGATCATTTGGATAGATGGCCAGATATCATTCATTGAATCAATTATATTCTACCATATAATTTCTTTGACTCTTCCAACCATGCTCCCAATTGAGGACTCCTGAAGGGACTTCGACAAACTTTCATTTAACTTTCTGCTGATTTGCAATTCTGTAGAATGTGCTGAATATTTCCTTTTTAATTGATATTGTAGGTCACTAACTTGATCCTGCCACTTTTTAATTTCTTCTGTCTGTAAGGACATGTTTTCCATTGCCTTAGCTAGCTGCTTAGTGCCTTCTCTTGATGTACATGTAGCTGTAGAAGTTTCTGAATGAATCACAACAAGAGGGACTACTTGCAGTGGAATAATTGCTTTGGCTGCTTATTTTGCTACTTCCTTCACTACATATCTCACTGCTTTTTGTCTTTCTTTTACCATTTTCTCCATCTCATTCTCCATTTTCTTGAGTTTCTCAGCTCATTCAATGATTAATCGCATCATTTGTGCCCTCTGTGTTTCATTTGCTTCTATCTCCTTTTCCATAGGATCTTCTGTTACTAGCATATTGAGTTTTCTCTTCAAAGCAGCTATATCTGCATTCTTATTCTTCACCAATGCTTCTGCTACTGCTAGATTTGATGGATTATACCCAATTTTCCTCACTAAATCCTCCAGGGATTTAATCCTAGAGTCTTTGGCCATGGAGGAAATCTTTTCCATCTTCAACTGTGACTGTGTGTTGGATACTGTCACCTGCAACTTTGAGAGACTCATGGTTGTACTAGTTAATGTAGAGGAGATCATTTCTCCTGTTCGCTTATGCATTTCCATTTGGTCTATTGGATGAATATTCTTTATATCAAGATCAAAAGAGGTCTTTTTGTATTTTGTTGCAGTTTTGTGCTGAGGGATTTGTGCTTCTAAGAAGGCCATCTTCATTCTTCCCTCTTCAGAGTCAAAAGCTGATAAAAGTTTGCTTTGGGAGCTACTTGTTTGTTTCCAAAACTGATTATAAGTGTTGGCCTTAAGAATCTCATTCCTTCTTTTGATTTCTTTGAACGTATCATATATATGATCCTCCTTTTGGCATGCAATGGTAGTAGATGTTGGAGTCTCCACATTTTGTTGCTGGAAAGAAACGGTGGTAGAAGATGTTGAGAAGACTGTTTGGCCACCTGCTAGAGATGAGCTTGGTGAATCTCTAATTGTGATAAAAAATTGTTGATCTTTCTCACTGCTCTAGTTAATGTCCATGAGAACTTTGGCTCTTTTCCTGTATTTCATCCTAAACTCCTTGGTGGATATATCAATATCCATGTCTGTTT
Organism: Pinus albicaulis; assembly: GCA_034641835.2. Classification (NCBI taxonomy): domain Eukaryota; kingdom Viridiplantae; phylum Streptophyta; class Pinopsida; order Pinales; family Pinaceae; genus Pinus; species Pinus albicaulis. Next base: position 435,832,761 of record CM076573.1, on the reverse strand, counting down.
GGTCATCTCTTATTATTTTGCTCCCTGTTCCTTCTCTAGTTCCTTTCCTTTGTCATATTTTTCACATGCAACTTTCCTTTCTTGTGGAGTGGTTGTTTGTATTCCTGAATTGGAACTGACCTGCTCTTCTGCCTTCTGGAGTGTGTTGGCTGCCCATTCTTCTTGGTTCATGTACTTTTCTATCTCCAATATGTGGGTATGAATGTATGGTGTGGATATATTCTCCACCCTCTTCTTAGAAATGATTCCCATGGGATCATATGACCAAGTGAAGCTATGATTGAACTTTATCTCTTTTAATATTCTATCTGCCTCCTTCCCTGTTGCTCTGTTGTTGCAAATGAATGGGCCAATCTGTGTTTTAATGCTGAATTGGGATTTCTTTTTGCAGAGAAAAAATATACCTCATCTGCATTTATCATTTGTCTGATGTATTCAAGTGCAAAGATTCTCATGGAGAGGTACTTGAGAAGTTTGTATGGGGCCAAATCACTGCCATAAACTCTAATCTCTGTGATTTTGGTAGAGGTACCATTCTGATGTTCTGATCTGATCTATTAACTACATCACCTTCTTGATTTCCTCACTGACCCTTGGCTCGGTTGCACTATTGAGCGCACTAACTGTTGGATGTATAAATAAATCTACAAATCTCTTGTAGGATAAATTTTCTTCTCCTTCATCAATAAGGTAGTCCAAAAAATCAATGATTGGGGCTGAGAATCGTCATTTAGCGTCATCATATCAAACTGAAACCTGCTGGATTGAAAATAGACAAACATGTACACCAATACAAAGGTGTATTTAAAAACTTCTTCTGTTTGAAACTTTAGGAATCGTTCATGAATAACATCTACAAGAAACTGGGCATAGTTGAACATGACTGTGGGCTTGACATATGAGGAAAGAATAGATAAGAAACCAATCATGGCTTCATCTACCCACTGATCAGTGTGACATCCTAATAGATAGGATAAAACAGTGACAATGTGTTGGGTCCTATCAGGAAATATGGATGAAGGATAAGGTGGATTCTTGGTAGGAATTGGGGCATTGGTGGCCATGAAAAACTCCAAGGTTTTAGCCCCGGTGGTGAAATATAGCTTCTGGTATAAATCTCTGAGGGCCTCATATGAAAAAGGAATGGTATTCTCAACAATGGGGGCTTACATCATCTTTTGGATAGATTGGGCCTCAATAGAGAACAATATTTCTCCTGTGGGATTAACTATGGTTCTCTGGTTAATGTCATAACAAGACTGAAATTTTTTGATGAAATCTGGGCAACTATGGGTTTTAGGAAAAATTTAAAAAGGAAATTTGGTCTCCCAAAGGCCTATGTAATCAAATTCTTGAAGGAATTTGTCTTCGGACCAGCAGTAGACATCGAATAAATCGAAGTCTGATTCTATCTCGTGGACTTTATAATCTCTATCTGCTAGGGCTATATGATCTAACTCTACCTGAGGGTAGACCATAGGGTTGAAAGGCTCCTAGTCTTTCTTCGGAGGCATATTGTTTCTCCTGTAATTTATTTCTCTGTGCAATGAAGAATGGGATAAAAGAATAAGGGGACAAAGAAATGGATTTTTTATGGATCAAAAATGGGGAAGGGATATAATTGAAAGGGAAACATGAATAGAGCTGAAGAATTGAGAAAGAACTGTAACCGGAGTTGTTGAAAGCTGGTAAATTTTCCTTTGAAGAATAACAGATTCTCTCCAACAATGGTTTTTTGTGATTTCTTTGTGAATTCAGTAGCTTTAATTTTAGAATAACATTAGCAAAGTAAACTCTACTTTGGGCATGAATTCGGGTTTGAACTATGATTGGTGGACTATTGAGTTGGCTTGGGTCCATTGGATAACGACCCGACCATTTATGGTGAAACGAGCTTGTTGGAGGGATGTGATAGGGTGGAGTGGACAGGCAGTCATGTACGTGGCACAACGACATTCTCAACAGTCAGAAGGTGCAGCAGTTTAGTGAACAGTGGAAACTGCCTTTCGGAGGGGGGTGATGGCGGTGAGTGGTATCAGAGCGGGGGGTGAAAAGTACTCCGAGAATGATACATAGCTGGTTCGGTGGTATTGGATACTGGCCATTTTGCCGTTCACCCCCCCCCCCCCCCCCGTGGTTAAAGTTCTGGGACTAATGGGGGGCCGAAAAGCATTGAAGACCATTGAATGTGGAGCTATGTGTGGGGATGATGAATAAGGTGGAAGATAGTTAGCGCGGATGGGACAGGTGAAGTGATGGTGGGGTCAGGGAATACATGAATGTCGGGTGTAGTATAGAACTTAGGATAAATGAAGAATATGAGTGTTTAGGGGGGTTAGGAATAAAGGGGATAATGATATATTTGGGACTTAGGGTAAAATTTAGATAAGAGGTATGCCCAAATAGTTTTAAAAATTTAGACAAGAGGTATGCCCAAATAGTTTTGAAATAAAATTCAGTCCCTAACCTTTTAAAACATAACTCATTTTCCAACCTTTACAGTGAAAACACCGTTTGTTTTTATCTTTCTTCTTCCACCATAGGAAAATGGAATTTTGAAGTTGTACCTTGTAGAATAATCTTCACATTTTCCTTTCATTCTTCCTCCTCCATATATCTACCTACCCAAACTAATCATCTAACATTTTTTCTTCTTTTTTCGGGGTGCATCTAGACAAGCAAACCTATAAATCATTTTCTTTATAAACCTCTAACCTAACACATATCCTTATTTCAACCATTGACTCAGTTTAAACTGTTGAGCCAATTTCATTCTCTACCTATCTAATGATATGCCAGATTAAACAGTTTGACAGATCTTTATTTTCTAACCTATCAACAGAAATTGAAAATTGTTCAATCATTATTAAACAGTATGATTGAACAAACCTATCTAATGAGTAGTGGCATTTTAACTTGCAACACTTTCAGTATTATTTCTTTTTGGGGGTTTTCTTTCTTTTGTCCTTTTCTCTTTTTCTTTTTTTGTTTTTTATACCCTCTTTTATTTTCTTTTTCATATTTTTTTTTATTGGAAATCATTTCAATTATTGAAAAACTTTTCAATATGAAATTGCAAAAAAGACGAGATATCTAATCACCTTGAGATCCTATGAATTATAAGATACCAACAGAAAGTTCTGTCATTTCTCTATTATCTCTATTCGTTTATTTTTAACAAACAAAGATCTTCGAGAAAAAATAATTCTCAAATTAAAAAAAAAAAAATTAATATAAACTCAAATATTGGATTATAAAAATATAACATTTTTATCTTTATAAATGGATTCTTTGGACATTTTAATAAGAGAAAATAAAGAAACATCGTTTACCACGTAATAAGGAAAGTTAATTACGCCGAAAGGTGTTCCCTTTGCTGGCTTTGGCTGAGTGTCACTGTTCACTCCAGCCAATGAGAAGACTTTCTCATCGTCCTTCCAGCCAGTGAAAATCAGACATTTGGCAGCTCCTTCAACCAATCAAAATCTTCCATGTATGCCTCTTACCAGCTGACAGTTTAAAAATTAGGTTTGAAATCTTAATGTTGCCCGCTTACCAATGTTCTCGGCTCCTCTGCCTGCAATCTGCATTCGCTGTCACATTTCTCTATTCGGTCGTCGATTTGGGTGGGAATTCACCTTGTAAACCCACCAACCCTAGGTTTATCCGACCTTATCTCTATGCGGGGAAATGTATTTCCAGTTTGGGTTATTACAGAGGGGCTTTCCATTTTCCGAAAGCCGAAAGTTGCAGATGTATTGAAACCTCCGTTGTTCGTGGCTTCTTTTGCCATTTTCGTTCTTATGGTCTCTCCAACGGTTCAGGTAACGCTACTTTCCTCTGGCTTACACCGATTTTCGGCTATGAATATCTATTCTCAGCCTTAATATCTCCTTTTCGTGTTTCTCATTGACTCTTTTTTTACGGTATCAATCCCCAAATTTTGTCTTCAACACAGTACCCTCAGAGCAGAACAGGGGATCTCTTGCTCCTGCACATAACTATTATTCGTCTTTGTTTAATAGCAGGTCATTAATGGCAGAATCACCCAATGAATCCAATAAGAGAGTCATGTTTTCTCCAGCTTATTATGGTGCAGGCGCCATTGGAGGCATGCTGAGCTGTGGACCTACTCATACTACTGTTACCCCTCTTGATGTTGTCAAATGTAACATCCAGGTATAGCTCTCACTGCATTTATTACCTTTCATATATCATTTTTAGAGTAAAATAGTTATCTTTGTTCAACTGAATTCAAATAGCTAATAAGAAATTTAGCCCTAAATTTTTATTTGCTCTAATTGCATTACTTTTACTTTTCATTCCTGCGATCTCAGATTGACCCTGTAAAATACAAGAACACGTTTACTGGCATGAACATGGTCATAAAAGAGCAAGGGGTTATTCAAGGGTTGGGCTCCAACTATGGTGGGATACACTGCACAAGGTGCGTTCAAATATGGGTTCTACGAGTTTGTCAAGAAGTACTATTCGGACATTGCAGGAACCGAGTATGCTGCCAAGTACAAGACCTTGATCTACCTTGCAGGTTCGGCCTCTGCAGAGGTCATTGCTGATGTTGCCCTCTGTCCCATGGAGGCCGTTAAAGTGAGGCTGCAAACACAACCTGGATTTGCCAGAGGCTTGTCTGATGGCCTGCCCAAATTGGTTAGATCAGAAGGGCTGCTTGGGTATGTTTTAGTGTCCCACCTAATTCTAAATGATGAATATGCTCCCCCCTGTTTATTTTCTAACCCAACTGTATTTATTTCTGTGTGGATTACAGTTTGTACAAGGGCATTGGTTCGCTATGGGGACGCCAAATTCCTTGTAAGTTTATCTTCCATTCTTTTCAATCTGCAGCCGCATGAATCTACCAAGCCCATGTCTCTGTCTGCCAAGTTTTACATACTATATTTAGATTTGGAATTTTTAAAACTGTATTCTCTTCTTTTTTCTGTTCAGGGGTTGTGTCCAGGGAAGCAAGGTGTACTAAAACCTATGTGATATTTATAGGTATACTGTCTATCATTTTCTATGTCACAGCAGTGCAAACAAACCTCAATGGTTACACAGTTTATTGAAAATATAAAAATTTGCATTTAAATTTTGAAATCCCTTTGCATGTTTAGTAAATTACAGGCTAAAGTAAATCTATGATAGTTTATCTACTCCATGTGAGCTTACCTCCTTTATGTTTATGTCTCTCCATTTTGTATATATTCATATTAGTTTATCTGCTTGAGGTCTCTCCAGTTTGTATATATCCATCTTTTAAATTCAATTTCAATAGACCTTTAAATTCAGAGAATATGAAAACTAAGACCATGTTAACTAGTGAAGGAGGCTTTGTGGTGGTGATATTCTGTCACCTAGTCAAGGAGGCTTTATGGTGGAGATATTCTTCACTCAGAATCAAATAAACCTAGGCATACATGCTTTAAGATCCTTTACATTAATTTTGGACTTTTTATTTCAAAAATAAAAAGTTTAGAGTTAAGTCCAAGAATAAAATATTTGAATCTCATCCCATTGCTCATATGTGCAAAACACAAACAGAATGTTATAAAAACAGAAAAATATACCTCTTGAATCTTTTCCAACCTACTAATCAATACAATAGAAGAAAATTCCCACTTACATTAAAAAAAAAAAAAGCCTTCCATATTCCTAAAACAAAACAACATTACAAAATTTCTCATCACAGAGACATTTTTAACAATTAAATGGGTCTGAATCTGTTCACTGGTTTTGTTAATATATTGGTATCATTATTGCAGATACTATGATGAAATTCACATCATTTGAGAACACAGTAGAAATGCTATACAAGCATGTGATCCCAACCCCAAAGGAGCAATGCAGCACACCTATTGAAGTGGGTGTGAGTTTTACAGGAGGATACATCGCTGGGATATTCTATGCTGTCATTTCTCACCCTGCAGACAACCTGGTCTCCTTCCTCAATAATTCTAAGGGCGCTACTGTGGCTGAGGTAGGAGAATATTCATTGAGGTGTATCAATGCAAAGCTTGATTCAGAGGATTTGAACTTTAAATTTTATGGTTTCTGAACTTTAACTTTATGGTTTCTGTATTACATCATAACAGGTGATCACCAATTAAGTTGCCATGTAGAGAGTATCAATACAAAACATTAAATGAGTAGTTCCTGTACATATAGGCTTCCATTAATGCTTGTATTAAGGTGACTAATTGTGCTGTTTGTTCCTATATATTAGGCTGTCGAAAAAATAGGGTTTGTGGGCCTTTGCACACGAGGTCTCCCTTTGAGAATTCTCATGGTGGGAACGCTCACAGGAGCCTAATGGGGAATTTATGATTCTTTCAAGCTATTTGTTGGCCTGTAAGTTCTGTTATTCACCTTAGTTTTCTCAAAGTTCACCTCCCTGTCTTTCTGCATCATCCTGTGAATATATTCTAAAATAATGTATCCTATTGTTTCATTTTGCAAGCCAACCACAGGCGGTGTTAAATCCTGAAAGAAAGAGTTATGAATGGAGCAGTGTGCTGATTTAATCGAAAACAAAAATGCAATAAATTATTTTTGAATAAAGAGGATCCGAAGACAAATCAGTCAAATGAGGCATCTGGCCATCTCCCATGCGAAAGCTCGGTTGTTAAATAGACCCAAACCCCGAGGATAGGGTGGGGACAGAAACCTGCAGTCTGGCGAAGTTGTGCAATTATGTGTGAGCTGCTTATTATTGGGCATTGTTGGACATTGCCTCCGTTTGTGGAGAGGAACATTGTTTTTTTGGTATGTGACCACTTTATTTGTCTTAATGGCTACCATGGCTCAACTGCTCTTTTTGGCTCATTTTTCTGAATCTAAAAGGCTTGCATTTCTTTTTTTCTACTTACGACGTGCAGAAGTTTCAACATTTCTCCATGCCTGTAAGGGAGAAGCGGTGACTAGGCTTACCAATGAGAAAGTTCCATACTTCAATGCTCCCATATATTTGCAGAATAAAATACAGATAGGCAAAGTTCAAGAAATATTTGGTCCTATTAATGAAGCTGTAAGTTAAATTCTTCTGGGTTTCTACTTGCTTATTGGATTACTTGTACCTTTTGACTTTCATCATTTGGTTTGCTAGTAGGCGTTTTTTTGTTGGGTTCTCAACAAGTATTCTATGTATTTGCCTGCATTTTGGTGTGCCTATAGTATTTTTCTGTAAAGATGATAGAGGGCATAATTGCTACCTCATATACTACTGGAGACAAGTTTTATGTTGATCCTGCAAAGCTGCTGCCTTTGCAGAGATTTCTTCCTCAACCCAAGTCAATTTCCTTTTTAAATAAATGTGATGTTGAGGCTTGTTTATATGTTTCTCATAATGTAGTACTGTTTTAGGATCAAAGTAGAATGTTTGTACTTGGGAAGGCAATGCATCTTATTCCTTGCAAGTGTTTAAAAAACATGCGACGAGGGTTGTTAAGCGGTTAAGCTGTTAAATCAGCATTTTCAGTACAGAGATCCCGTGTTCAAATGGTTATGGTGTGTTGTCAGATTAATATGGACAACATTAGCTGCTGCATTTGGGACTGTGTGGAAGCCCAGTGATCTTGATGGCCCATGAATATGGTGTATCTCAATAGATGAAGCTGAGGCTGGTGACTTTGACAATCAATACTGTCACCCAATCAGTACTGGATAACTATCCAGATAGGATTTGTATGTATAGCCCACTTCCTTAACTGAGCATTTAGTGACCCTAAAAAAGAACCCTAAAAATAATTAAAGAGAAAGAAGGAAAACATGACCCAAGGGGCTCCACACTGCAAAGAGTGGACTTCTTTTGGCTTAGGTGGTAAGTCTGCGGGGTTATTATTCTGCCAACAATGGTCAACACGTGCATCTTCATCCCTTTGGAAATCCTGCCATATGCTTCGCAGTAGAGTGAGCGACACTACAGGTGAAATTTAACCTATGTGAAGGGCCTAATACTCTCCCTCTTAACCTCTGTGACCACTTTATTTGCCTTAATGGCTACCATGGCTCAACTGCTCTTTTGTGGGAGCGTGCTGACCACTTTTTTGAGGAATCAAACTTTAATGGGGGCTATAAATTCCTATAACACTACTTCATTTTCACAAATTCAGTTGTTCCATTTTTAAGATGTCTATAATGGTTCCTATATTTTATTCTAGCTGAATTTATTGGCTATTACTCCAGGATGTGATATTTAATCTTTTTGTTTTTTTTTCTGTTAAGACAGGGGCTAGTCAAATGGTGGCAGGGGTGGTGGCCGTGGAGGTATATGTTGTTTTTTTACCTGTTTTTTTTAAGTTTATTCATCTAATATTGGTGATGGAAAAATAATACCTAAAATATAGAGCAGAATCTTATGAGGGCATGTTTATACTTGTATTGAATCAAGTTTGTTATGCCGGAATGACCTATTTACTGATTTGATTCCATTCAACTTGTTGGTATTTTGTGAGACCAGCAAGAGGTGGCCCACGTGCTAGTGGTTGTGGTGGTGGGTTTCATGGGAGAGGTGGACTGGGTGGAGGAAGAGGCGGTCCACGATGTGCTGGCCGAGGTGGTTGTGGTGGGTTTAGGGGCAGAGGAAGATATTGATGACCATACGTTGGTTATTAATTATATGGCCTACTCTGATAGCCAGTTTCTTCCAGTAGCAGTTGTTGAAAATTTGAATGTCGTTGTAGTGAATTTCATCATCCATTCTAAAGTGACCTACTGAAGGAAGATGGTGGTCAATGAGTTGTTTTCTATATACCAATCCCACTTGTTGCAAATTGATTCGAGATGAATTGCAACTAAAACCATAATTTTAAATTTTTGGTAGTTGTATTCATATTTTCAATTAGTGACAAGTTTTAATGATCAATCAAAATGATATTTCCATCATGTTCACTGTGGTGGTTAAAAAATGTTGCTATTTTTCATGGTGCTCCAAGATGTTAGTTTATAGGATAATATTTCATCAACATATCATTTAATGATTTTCGTTGGCCTATTCTTAAATTGTTTTTAAAGAATAGGACAAGTGTTTTAAAGTTTACATGGCTGTGCTAGTGTATTTTCGATTTAATAGCTTCATGAAACTTGATTATGAATAGTGAATTTTTAAGTTTATATGGTTGTGCAATATAAACTTGCAGCAACAAGTCCCTTTTTAAGTCCCTTTTCTGCTGCTTTTTAATTTTTCAGAGATATTGTATGATGGAAAACCTTTTTTTAACAACTAACAGTGATCAGAAATCTTAGATCAGTTTTGGATCTCAGACTGTATTGGTTAGTTCCAATCACAGAGATTTCTCAAACTACAGAGATTGGTTATTTTTCCACATTTTTCAAATTTTCTTTCAAATGGTCAGTTCTTTTAATTGACTAAATTAAAAAAAAAAAAAAAAAATCTACTTCTCCTTTCAGGATCTTTGTTTCCTTCTTCCATAATTCATTATCACAATGGAATTGCTGAACTTTAATTGTGAAGATTTCTACACAACTCATCGAATAAGTCTCTTAGTGCATAACTGAGAATTGAATAGAATTAGTAGATTGAGGTAGAGCTACGTTACTTACAAATTTCTTGCTTTGTTTATAAACTCAATACTCTGTTTCGCCCATGAGAGATGGTGGGTTGCCCTCTTGATATTTATTTTGTATGGTTTAGATTTATTGCCCCTGCCTCTAACATATAATGAATCGCAAAGAATTTCTTGTAATTTATGTCTGAGCTTACTTATAAATTAATGTTAAATCTGGGTACTTAAGGTTGTCCATTTATATGAAAAAATTTTATGCATTTCAATTGCAAATAATGTGATATGAAGTTACAGGGGTCAATTTGACATTTCGTCACTGCACCAGGATGCTATTCAAATGAAATCCCTATCAAACAAACTTCAATCCATGTAAGGACGATTCCTGTGTTTATTACGCATTGCCCAGACAGTTTATCTGAAAAATTAGACCAATTCTCTGATCTCCAATAGCTTGTTTCCTCTTCCGGGGCTTCAATTGATTTGTTATAAGTTCGTTTGAAATGGTTTGAATTAGCAAGGAAAAGAAATGTGTGAAGGAATCATTTTTGATCTGAAAGAGTGTACCAGGTATGGTTATTGTCAAATATGTCAGATTTGCAAAAATATTTTCTATAATAAAAAAATTATCTTTACTTTTACTGTTTGCCACGGTCTTATGATCTCTATAACATGCTATGAGGATTCATGTAGTTATTTGTTTCATCTATATATTTAATATATGCTTTTCTTATGCAAATGGCAAGGCGTTTAGCATTGCGAATTTACACCGAAATGTTACTGCAATTTTGTGTTATGGTAGCAATGACGAGTTGGATGCAGGAATTGATCGGTAAAGGAGTATACTCCGCAAAAAACCTACCGTCTTCACTGGTTTTATTTTATGTTTCAGGCAATAATTACGGTGCCTAGATTATTCAACAAAGAGAGACAGTTGAGGTAATTCCATAATGAAAGATATATTCTTTCAAAAAAATTCCTTAAGTAAAATTGTAAATTTTATAAAGGAGGTGAACCACCCAATTACTGATTTATCATTAAAATTAAGATGGAGAGTTTCATAAACTCTTAGATCATACTGTCCATTTTAGTTTTGGATTAGACTGTCTATTTTTCTTTTGATGATAAATTATGTAGGGTGGTTTTAGATGGATGAACCTAATAATTTAGTTTTGCTAATAATGACTAGGTTGCCTCAAATAATAAAAATTTATTTATTTTATTTTAAAAAGAGTAAACCAAATGATCAAAGTTTATAATTTGAATTTTAAATATTTATATTTATTTTAATAAAAATAATAATTTTTAATTTAATATTATTAAATTGTAATTTATGTAATTTTATTTTTATTTCATTTTATTTATTTATTTATTAATCTTTATTTTATTTTATTTTAATTTTTTTATTAAGATTTTTATTTATTTTTTTATCTATTTTCTTTTTACTTTTAATTTTATCTTTATTTTATTTTATTTCTATTTATTTATTCATATTTTATTTATTTATTTAATTAATTTAGTTTTTTTTTTTTTAAATCTTTTCTTATCATAGCATGTAATTATTAAAAATAAAATAAATATATAAATTCAAACTTTAAATATTATTTAATTACTTTTAACATTTAATTTATTCGATAATAATAAAAACAAATAAATATCCTTTGAATAATGCACTGAGGCTATCTCCCTCTTTTATAAAGCGCTTGAATATTAATAGAAATCCTCCCCTTGTAAACTGTATTAAAAGGCAACATCCTCTCATTATATTTTGATGTTCGAACTTCTTAGACCATAACCCCAAGCAATAACAAGTATACGCCCTCCCAAAAGGCTCACGACGAACTTTAGTTTAATAAGCATTGACCAAACCTTAGATTTAAAACCCCAAGTCTTATCATGTCATTAGATCATTAATATGGGATCACTACATACCTTAATTTTAATACCGCAGACATCAATCGACGATACCATAGACACTTTCACATATTCATTAAAACGCCATTATGCATGAATGTCAGCCATATATATATCTCGGACCTAACTATAAGGCCAGTGCCAATATAACGTTCGGGCCCACCTATTAACAATCCTCTCGCATCCGACCACTGGAGGAGTATCGCGTTGACTGGGGCGATCCAACGAGCAGGGTGGAGTTTCACATTTTTTTTTATGCCGAACTTTAGCACGTCAAATTCACGCGATGAGGGCGGTATTGTTCCAACGACGTGGCACGGTCTAATAGGATCGGGTTTTCTCCTTGTGGTTTCACCTCCGGGCAAGGGCGGTGCGAAATAGGCGAGTTTATTCCCAAAACCACCCAACTATAACCTCCAGTTCCACGTTCACCTCTTGGTTCTGTTCCTTCTACGCTCCAGCTTCCATCTTCTGCGTTCACTTACTCTTCAGTACGCTTCCCTTAAAGCAGTTCTCTTCACACGTTTTCTGCACAAAATGGGTAAGCCAACGAACTGTGTGTTGAAGTCTCGCTCCAGTCCTCCCCTATGCTAGTCCTTAACATGAATTGTATTCCATTATGGCTTTAGAACCCTCCAACATACATTCAACGTATAGCTCAGCGCTAGTTCCCATTTCCGTCTCAATTCTTTGCTCTGGCTTCAGGAATTCGAGCACAACCAAGGTTCAAACTGAAGGGATTTGCACTATAACAAAATTACAATACAACTGCCCCTCCTTTTAAGGAAGGTCTACCATCATTTATACATAATTGCTCTATAATGGAATTATTCATAAATCCAAAAGGTTCAATTCGTTTGACAGTCCTATCATAGTTTATCCAGTGCTCCAACATCCCTTAATACGGTGAGACTCAAACATGATTTCTAACCCGAACCCTTTTGTCTCGAGCACCGCAAATCGAAGCCTTGCGCAGCAGTCCAAAACGCCCATCTCCGTGACCTCGGACATAGACAGACGGTAGGAAAACATTTGTGAAAATCATGCTAACAGGCTAACCAACAGATGACCAAAACGTGGCAAAATTTGATTAGTACGAAGGGCGGTACGGTATTTCTCCTATTGCCTGGAGTGAGCAGTGTTTGCTCAGCCCACTCCAGCAAAGAAAACGCCTCCGGCGTAAATATCGTTATATAAGGTTTTTTTGGGGTAAAAAAATCATCCAAAAACTCAATCGTGAAAACCTTGGGCTCTAACAATGCATCCAAATCTTGGATGTAAGTAAATTTGAAATCACAGTAATATTCCAAATTTGACTTTCAACAAAGTAAATCTGAAATCACGACAACAGTAATATTCCAGATTTTACTTCCAACAACTCCCCTTTGGGTTAGTTGACCTTAAATATATATATATATATATATATATATATATATATATATATATATATATATATATTATTTACAGGTGACCGTTGGAAAGAAGCACGCTCACCCAATTCCATTCAATGGAAAACTCCTTTTATTTAGACCTTTCAACTCCATTCTGTCCTCCCTTTCATGGCAGGAGTTTTTAATTGCTGTTATTGCCATTGCCCTGATATGGATCTATCAAAAATGTCTGCAGCAGGCAAAATACAGCTTGAATATGAACGCCCTCGGAATTTGGAACCCCAAAATTCCGCGGTGGAATTGTTGCCATCCAAATCAAAGCGAAAACGAGTAGGGCAGTCCGACCATGAAAGTGAGGAGAAGAGGCTAAGAAAGTCGCAGGTAACAATAAGACTTACAGACTGGAAGCGCTGCCTGAATAAACAGAGCCCACAAATCCTCAAGAGGAGTATCAGGGATAGAATTCCAGATTGGCTTCGGGGTGTTGTTTGGCAATTCATTTCAGGGGGGCGTGAACTCTTTTTAGCAAACCCTGGAATTTACCAACTCCTCCTATCCACTGAAACTTCAGATTCATTAGAGAAGCTTATCGTGAAAAACATTCATCACACCTTGCCCTCCCAAAAATTATTTCAAATGATAGACGGGCCCGGACAGAGATCTCTTCACAATTTGTTGAAGCCCTACTCTGTGTATGATAGGGATGTGGGATATACACAGGGGATGAATTTCATAGCGCGAATGATTTTGCTTCACATGAATGAGGAGGGAGAGGCGTTTTGGGTAATGGCGGTTTGCTCAAGGGCACTGTGAATATGCCAATGCGAGGTTTGTATTTGGAAGAATTATGTAGGGTGGTTTTAGATGGATAAACCTAATAATTTAGTTTTGATAATAAATTATATTAGATGGTTTTAAACTCAAAAATTTTGAATGTCGTTTTTATTGAAACTTTCTTGAAATAATATCAATCACATAGCTTCAATTCAAAAATCTATTTTCCACACTCAAGGGTTTGCATTGTACTTTTACATGGGAGGTTTGAAATTGAAATTGCAGGGTATACCGTCAGTTGTAGAATCGGTCACCAAACAGCTCTCTGTAGACTTACTGCGCTTCTACAATATGGGTTTTCGAAGGTTTGCAGTAACAGATTTGGGGCCGTCGGGGTGCTTGCCAGTTATAATAGCAGAGAATTCTTATTCTGACCTTGCCAAACCATTTACAGAATTGAGTCTAGCTACTTTGCTTCAAGCCCTGATAGAGTTGCGCTATTTTTTTCTTATTAATGCTTCAAATGGTAATTGGAAATATGCCCTCTGAAATTTGTGGAGTCAGTCGGTTTCACTTGTTAAGGGTTTTGTTTGTGAAAATTCTATTGCTTGCATCTTACATTCATGTAATGCACGAGTAATGATCCTTTATTAGGTTTCTTTTCTGAACCAACTTGGGGTGTCAAATTTGTATTTGTGTATTCTAACCAACCAGCTGCCATTTCTTAGTTTCTTGTTGATTCTTACTATGCATGCAATCGTCCCTACCCATCATTACCATTGAAATTTGAATTTTTTTACAGTACATTCCATTGCTATGTTACCAGAGACGGCATGATAGTGAATCTGGTTGATTCCAGTCCCTGGAGGCCATTTATTCTTCCTCTTTTGTTCTCCTGCGAGGAGTTGGAGAAGAATTTACTCAAAATCTACATGTTTTGCCCCCCTTACATCATTCTGAGGTCTCCTTTCGGCGTTCCCTTGCACCTCCCGGTGCAATTGCTAGTTTTACTTATTATGACGTGCTGATTTGTAAACCCTATGTTAGGTCTGGTGAGATTTCCTGCTAAGATTAGGAATAGAACGTATCATTGAACGTATAAGGTCTCTTGAGAGGATGAAATAACCTCGTAAAACTAACAACTTTTACAACTTGTTACATATTGAAGTTGATGGAAGTTGACATAAAAGTTGTTGAAGACAAAAGCATAAAAATAATCACGGGTATTGGCCCAACTTCCGATGTTACTCCATAAAAATGGTTGTCATTTTCTACTTTTTCTTTGATGTAACCCTTCTACAACAAGGGTGAATCTTATGCACTGTATTGATTGAAACAATTGAATACGGAAACTGTTGGAAACTTTAAAGCGTGTTCCGCATAATTCGGAATTATATAAGATATGGAATCTTCAATATTTACACGGTTTTATGCAGTAAATTTTACACATTTACGAAGTTTATTTCGAACAAGATAGCTTACTTTACACTTCAAAAGTCGCAAGGAAAGTTCCTCCCAACGGTTAAGTTTTTCCGACCATACCAAATCATTAATCAGAGCTCGGACGAAAAATTTAAATCCCATAAAATAAATTTAGCATAAGGGAATCATTAGAAATATCGGAGTATTATTAGAAATATTTTGGATTTGGGAGATATTTCAGAATCTGTGGACAAGTGCTACTTAACTGATTTAGGAATGAGGTTAAATTAAACAATTGATTTTCTAGTTCCTGTGCGTTGGATTCTAAAATATTCTGTTTAAAATATCTTGTAAAAATAATAGATAACAAATTTCTGTAACAAGTTAGCTTACTGTGCTTATAGCTTCAAATTTTTGATAAAATTTCTTGAAAATATATATATTTTTTAAATAAAAAATTTAAAAAATATTTTTATGAGAAAAAATGGTTTTTGTATTATTTAAAAAAAAAAATTATTTTTATTTTTTCCAGATAAAATGAAAATGAATATCTTGTAAACACAATTTCAATAGGAGTAATTGATTTTTTCAGAAAATCAATGCATTGAAAACATTCAAATGATCAACAACCCCACTCCTCAGGGGATTTGACCTGTGGCATTAGAAAACTCCAGGTTTTGAGGTTTTTTTATTCAAATAGTGAAATTTATGTTAATTTCAGATTTCAAGAATATAAAAATTATGGATTCAGAAAATATTTCTTGAGGTCATGTGATGTTATTAAAAAACTATAGTTTAATTTAAAAAGTTTTTGTTTTTTTCAAACAATTAAATTAATTTCAATTACAAATCTATAGATTTTTAGCTTCTGTAATCCATCGTTAAATTATGAAAAAATCTCAATTATAAATTTTAAGAATATTACAAATATTACAGATTCCGAAAATATATATATTCTTTTTCAAACAATGAAATTAATTAATTTTATATACAATACATAACAGAAAACTAATAAATTACCCAAAAAAAAAAAAATCATTAGTCAGAGATCAGATGAATACCTTACAGAAAATATAGGATTTTTTAAATTATTTTAAAAAATACATGGCATAGTGATTAAACAAGCAAAGAAGCAATTTGCCAGTACTTAGACCTGAAACTTCTGACAGTCCAGCAGCCTGAGAGAACGTGGCAGTTACCAATTCACTGAACAGATTCCAAAACTGGAGTTAAAGCCACAAAACACACCTACAGACTCTAAACTACAATTTCCTAAAACATAACATAAGAATTTATGTTTTTCTCCTTTTTATCTCCATTTATTTGACACTAGTTTAAAAACAGGCCACTGCTATAAAAGTCCGCCATTGGAACGTACTAACAGGAATTGCCATGTTCAGAAGAAACGGTGGTGGTGATGCTTGCGGCCACCCATGGCCTCCTCGGCTTCCTTCTCGTGTTCTTTCTTCTCATGGTGTTCGTACAACGCAAACCCTCCGCTGGCCACAGCGGCCGCCGCAGCGGCCTCTTCCTCCAACCTGTGCCTCCTCGCATTCTCGGGATCCACCTTTACCTCGTGCCTTTCATACTAATTATAGCATAATCCCCAATTCAATTCAAACACATCAATTAAATTCAATCCAGAAAGCAGAGAATATATATTCATTGTTTATATACCAAACCCATATATATTCATTGTGTATTTACTGTGTATATAGCAAAGCATAGCGTACCAGTGCAAAGGCTCCGGCTGCCACGGCTCCAGCCTCCCCGAGGCGCTCCAAGCGCTTGTCGTGCTTTTCCTCTTTTCGAAATCTCTCATAATCATCGGATTGGTTTTGCTGATAATTATAATTACCGTCATAACCACTCTGGTAATCATTGCCGGAGTTATAACTATAAGCAGATTCCGAGCGGTAATCATTGCCGGCGTTATAACCAGTCTGGTAATCATTGCCGGCGCTATATCCAGTCTGATAATCATTGCCGGCGTTATAGCTATATCCAGTCCGGTCATCGTTCCTGCCATTATAACCAGTCTGGTAATTATCATTGCTCTCGCCATAACCGGCTTGATCATCACTTCCGGTGTCGCCGGTACCATATTCAACATAGCCAGTCTGGTAATCGGAGGGTCCGTAGGGATTCTGATTACCAGCAGAGCCGTAACCATAATTCGAATTCGAATTCACGTTATCATAGCTCTCCTCCTTTCGATGGTGGTGGAAGAAGTGGTGATGGTGCCCTTCAGACATGTTTATTCAAAGGAAAAAAAAACCAGAAATTCAGACACAAAATACGCACAGAATTATTCACAAATGCGAGAGGGGCGCAGAGCGGATATATATCTATAGAAGATGTTGGGTATGTGGAGATATACAATGTGTATATAGCGGATTGGGTGGGGTATGACATTTAATAGGTCAAAACTAGTTGCCGGCCCAAATGGAGTCGTAAAAACTAAGCGCAAAGGCATGGTGGATTAGCGTGTTTTAATAATTGAGTGCATCTACTCCAAGGAACATAATTTTATTAAATATCACCCAAATCACATGTCAAATATCTGCAGTCTAGAGAGTCGCACTATATGTATATCTTCTCCGATTGCGTTGGCTATTGTTTATAATAATATTTTATTGAATGATTGTTTCTATTTTCATCCCGCAAATTCATAATTTATTAAATAATTTGGATTAGATTCGATTATTTTATTTATATTATTAAAAAGCAATTGACTCTATAAAATCAAAATCAAAATCAAGACCATAATCTGAATTAAAGTTAATATTAATATCATCGTTTTAAATTTCCCTTTTTCGTACTAGGTCCATGTTGTTAGGTAAGCCAACACCATTGTAGGTTTATGCTTTTCTTTCCATCATTGTTTAAGGTATGTTCATGCTTTTCTTTCCATCGTTGTTCAAGGTTACACACTATACATGTGAATAAAAACCTGATGTAAATAGTTCATACACTACCTTCTTGTTAAAAAGCGTGAAAACATCTTTCCAAAACTTATAAAGTTAAGATGGCTGGTCTTGATTTAAATAATTGGTAGCCTGTTATAATATTAGAAAAAGTACATGGTCCACCACTTTATGTATCTCTTCCACCCAAGACATTAATATATCTCATAAATGTCACCAACTCAAAAGTCATTAATGTGTCTACAAGGCTACAATGGATAAATGCCTGTAACACTTTCCCTTGGTATTATTTTTAACACCTACTAGCACACCAAAAGAAAATGGAACAACTCCAAAAAATCATGAGCCTTTACAAAGATCAACAAGGAAACTTTATATACCAATCAACTATAAAGATTCTACTTTAATGACTCAAGTTATGAATATAGTTGAGCCTTCAAATTATGAGTAAGAAAAAGACCATAAAGAATGGATAGATTCAATGAAAGAAGGATATGACTCTATTATCAAAAATGATACATGGGAATTGGCATAATTGTTTAAGGATAAAGTTCAAATATATTCAAAATGGTTGGTCAAAACTAAAATTAATGTTGATGGAACTATTTATAAATATAAAGCTAGAAAGATAACAAAGTGTTATTCACAAAAAGAGGGGATAGATGTGAAGAAACTTTTGCACTTGTAGCTAAAATGAATACCTAGAATGATAATTGCATTGGCTACAAAGCATAATTGGAAGTTAAATCAGTTAGAAGTCAAGCCAACATTTCTGAATGGAGAATTAAAGGAAGAAGTCTATCTGGTTCAGCCAAAGGGTTTTGTAAAGTGTAGACGATAAAATCTTGTTTATGGGTTAAAGAAAGAATTATATGGACTTAAAGAGGAACCCAATTCTTGGTATGTGAAGATTGATATATTCTTCTCTCAACAAGATTTTACTAAAAGGAAAGGAGACCCATATTTCTCTATCAAGAGGTATGAAAAATGACATATTGTTTTGACTTTTGTACATGTTGATTATCTTCTCATAATAGGGAATGTTACGAGGTTAATTGAAAATATCAAAAGTTGTCTATCATAGGAATTTGAAATGAAGGATCTTGGAGAGTTGCATCATTGGTTAGGCCTTGAAGTTTGGAGAGACAATGGTAGAACCTTGTTCACAAAAAATAAATATACAAATTAATTAATTAAAAGATTCAATATGAATGGATGTAAAGAAATATCTACATAGTTGGAACATAATTGTAAACCCAACAGTGATGATGAAACAAAATAAGTGAATGACGCATTATATAGACAATTAGTAGGAATTTTGAATTAGTTAATGACAACCATGCCAGATATTTCATATTCGGTCAACATATTTAGTCAATTCTTAGCTAAGCCACATGAAATTCATTAGAAAGAACCCAAGATTCATTCAATTTTTTATGGAGACTGAATATTTTGGTATTGAATATACTAATGATTTCAATGTTGAGTTGATAGGTTATTCAAATTATGATTAGGCAGGAGATATAGATGACATGAAGTCCACCTATTGTTGTGCATTCAATATTGGATCTAGTATTGTGTCATGGAGTAGAAAGAAACAACCAGAAATTTCTTTGTCTTCCATTGAAGCCGAGTACAAGGCCTTATGTAGTGCAACCTGTGAAGAAATTTGGCTAAGAAGAATTTTTGAATACATGGGAGAAAAACATGAAGACCAATAACCATTAAATGTGAAAATCAAAGCTCTATGAAACTTTCAAACAACCTAGTCTACCATGCAAAATGAAAACACATTGAAACACAACATCATTTTCTATGGGAAAAAAATCAATCAAAGGAAAGTGATTTGATATATTGTAATACAAATGATAATGTGGTAGACATCTTTACTAAACCTCTAGGAAAATATATGTTTACATTATGTAGAGACAAGTTAGGTGTGGTAAATAATATATTTCTCTACTAAGGGGGAGTGTTAGAGATAATAGAGAAATGAATAGTATTATGTGAATTTTGAGGTAGTGCTCAAAAACTATGTTTTCCAAGGTGAACTAATTGTAGGTGACTAGGAGTCTTTACCTTCTAGATTGTTGTGTTTATCAATCTATCCATCCCATTGCTATATAATGGGACACTATCATGTATTAGTGGTGTGTATGGATTGGGCTTGATTTAATCAAAGTATCTCATTAGAGAATTATGCCATTTCTCTATTATCTCTATTATCTCTATTGGTTTATTTTTAACAAACAAATATTTTCTATAGAAAATATTTTTCCAATAAAAATAAATTATATAAACTCAAATATTGGATTATAAAAATATAACATTTTCATCTTTTTTTTTTGTAAGAATGGGGGGACCTTTCATTTTTTTTCTTTTTTTTACTCCATCTTCATCAAAATGTCTGGATACATCACCCCGATCAGGGAAGGGAATGGAACCTGTGATGAGTGTCATAACAACCCGCCTCATCACCGTTTATCTTTATAAATTGATTCTTTGGACATTTTAATAAGAGAAAATAAAGAAATAAAGAAGTGTTGATTTTTAAACCCTATCTTATTTTAAAGGCTTGAGCAAAAGTTACATATGGTGAGATTTCTTTCCTGCTAAGATTAGGAATAGAACATATATGTTCACTTGGGAGAATGAAATAACCTCGTAAAAATAACTCAATGTATTGACTACAATACAAATATTCAGTCTAGTATTGACCAGATACATCAATGAGCAATAAACTGATGATACAAAATGGGATCCACCAACTCATAATCAACATCATGCAGTTTCTTCCAGTTGGTGATCATAGGAGTATCCATATGCATGCAACCATACATATGAAATCTCCTCAAGGTATCTCTTGCATACTCGCCCTAGCCCACAAATATGTGCCCATCCTCCTGTCAAACCTTCATCCCCATGAATTAATGCATCAACCCCATATCAATTATATCAAACTGTAAAGCAATACCTCTCTTTCACTATTGGATGAGACTCTCCTCCCCTGTAATACACAGGTCGTCCACATATAGTACCGGAATGAGTGGATCGTCACCTACCAAAATAAATTATAGGTTTGGATCTGCATCATTCTTATGGAAACCAAGCTCCTGCAAGTAGGCATATATCCTCTCTTACCATGCCATCAGTGTCTGCTTCAGTCCATACAAGGCTTTCTTCGGCCTACAAAAATGAGACTCACTCCCATGCAACTCAAAGCCCGCAGGCTACTCAATATACACCTCCTCTTGTATAACACCATTGAGAAAGGAGGTCTTCAAATCCATCTGGTGAATCCTCCATTTCATCTCAGCTGCTATATATATCACTTCTCTAATGGAAGTATAAGAGAAATTGGTGCAAAGGTATCCTCATAGTCAACTCCCTCTACCTCTGAGAACCCCCACACCACAAACCGAGCTTTGAAGTTCTCAATGCTTCCATATGAAAAATTCTTGATCTTGTAGAACCACCTGGAAGTCACAACTGAATTCCCATCAAGATGTGGTACTACCTCCAAGACATCACTTTCCATTATAGAGGAATATTCCTCTACCATGGCATCCCTCCAAAAATTTTGTCAAGCGACCTCCTGAAAAATAACTATCTATGTCTCTACAACATCTTCCATGAATCCACCCAACCTCTGTGGAAATATTCTCTCCCTCACTGATCACTTGGGTCTCCCCACTTCCTCCCAAGCCTCCTTCAGAGTCTCCCAAATCCATCTTGGATTCCTATTCCCTACAGTACTCTCCTATGGAGGTATGGGAAAATCCTCATCTGGTGCCTCTCCTCATGTCAAGGAAGGCTCTGAAATAACCAAAGGAGATCCTAAAATCTGAGATATTGTGCCTGATGAACCAGCACCAGGTGATCCGATACCATGCAAAGCTAGGCTTTGTGAGCTTATCACCCATGAAGAAGGTGAACCTCCTGATCCTAGTGTACCACTTGATGATCTTGAAACATGTGGTGTTGCCCTCGAATGGGGAGCCTTCTACGCTACCTGATCATTCTCCCAAGACCTCCTCAAATCCTTCTCGTCCTCAAATCTCACATCCCGCCCAAGTCAACTCACTACAATTTGTATGAAAAAATTCCTGATTTACCACGCCCAGGTCAAATCACTACAACTCCTTCTAGTTATCATGCCGTAGAGGGTATAATTAGTACAGTTAATACGTTAAATATTAAGAAGAATCATCTAAATATACTTCTCCAATAATAAATCTACCAGATTCACCTAAATGAGATCCTTCCCTAGAAAATTTTGCAAGATTCATGTCGTAGACTCATCTACAACCAAAGCTAAATTATCCGACAATAAGAAGAAAGGGAATGGTAAAAACAAACAAAACAATTCTCCTAAAGAGAAAGTAGAAAAAACTGAACCATTAGACAAAAAATGGAAACCTCGTTATCCTTCTCTTATACGTGACAAGGATTACAACACCAAAGAGTGCCCACATCGAGCCGAGGTATCCAAATTTGTCAAAGGTTCACCCACGCTCGCAGTACTTAAAGATCATTTTCCATCACAAGACAACAAAATTATCGGATCTTCTTCCAATTCATCGACATATATCTTGATGATATCCCAGGTGATGATTGCCACACAATCTCAAGACTATGGATCTAACAGTCCTATAACTGGAAAGGAAACTGAGACATCTAGTCAAACTCTAGTATCAACTCCTCCTGTTTCCGAACCATTAAACATCGAGAAACCTAATCCTGATTTAGTGATTAAACCACTTTCCAAAGATGTACTTTGAAAATCAACTTTCAATCCACATGCGAGAGTCGCTCCAAATTACAATATTATTGAAGATTTGGCCATATCCCCTTCAACAATGTCGACCCTCGAAGTGCTAAAATCTTGTACAGCTTAGAGGAAATTACTATTATCTGCTACAGGAGTGATTGATCCTCAAGATTCTAATCTCATTGTCTTTGATCTCGAGAACTTTGTACCTAGACCCACATCAAATGGATTTTCACATTCAAGTTTTAGTCAAATCTAGGCGAGTTTTTCACACAGTAATTGATGAGGGAGCATTTACGTGCATTATTTACTTAGCTTGTTAGAAAACTCTTGGTTCTCCAACAATGAATTAGTCACCCATGTTTCTTAAAGCCTTTGATGGAAGAGGTTTTCATTCATTTGGAATACTCTAGGATCTACCTATAAAGGTAGAAGGAAAAACTATAACACTTGAGGTGGAAGTTGTTGATGCCCCTCTTGACTACAACCTTCTTCTAGGGAAAATTTGGTCTTATGCTATGAATTTTGTGGTTTCATCAATCTTTCGAATGATCATGTTTCCTCATAAAGGAAATATTGTTAAAATCGGTCAGTTTTCTTACTTCACTTCAGACCCTACCTCTACAAATAGTATCCAACATGTCAGAAAAACAATTATCCCTTATGAAGATGTTGGGGTAGGACTTGTTAAAGATTCTGCTCTTATGGGAACTTTTGCAATACATCCTCCTAATGTACGTCGAACTATTGCCAATATCAATATGATTACATCAAGCACAATGCCATTTGATGTCACATGGAATGTGCGTTTAGAATCTGAATTGGACTCTTATGGCGACGAAATGCATTTAAGTCCATATGAATCAGCATATGTAGTGGTACAATCATTTTCTGACATTTCATACTCTAATACTGATCAAATGAATGTGGTTAGTGAAGAGTATTCTTCTTTATCAATCTTGGCCATGACATCATTTTCTAATCCTTTTCAACAAATGTTTTCAACTGATGAAAATATTTGAGAAATCTTGTCATTGGATGAATTACCATGGGATGATATTCATCATCGATCTTCTTTTGACCTGACCTTGATAGATCAAAAATGACTTTTCATCCATATTTTCGTTTGATTATGTCGAGGAAGCTCAAAATCCTATGTCCATTCTTCATTCAGATTTTGAGAAAAATTTAGAAATATTTCTGCCACAATTCCCATTGACATATCAATCAAACCAAGGATAATTGGAAACATTCATTTAGGCGCTTCTTACTAAATTGAAGAGATCGATATGTGCAAAGCCCTATTTCAGGAATTCCGAGACATTTTTGCCTGGTCTTATGAAGCAATTCCAGGTATCAATCTTAATATTGTAATTCATGAAATTAAGACATACCCGGATGCTAAACCTATTAGACAGAGATTACGTCTGATACATCCGCGAAAAGCTGCTGCAATTAAAGCTGAAGTTGAAAAACTACTTCGCGCAAGATTTATTTATCCTATTCCTTTGACAGATTGGGTATATAATATAGTTCCAATAACCAAGAAACAAGGTAATATCAGAGTATGTGTCAATTATAGGGATATTAACAAGGCCTGCCCTAAAGACAATTATCCTACCCCTTACATCAATCAAATTGTTGATGATTGTGCTGGAAATGAAATATTTTCGTTTATGGATGGATTTTATGGCTACAATCAAATAAGCATACTCCTTGCTGATTGATGCAGGGGCATTAGACACTAGCCAGCAATGTAGGAGGTTTTTTCCACATGTTGTGGCTAGGAGGGTTCAAAATCATATAAATTGTAACAGCTAGGTGTCAATACCTCAGCTGATTGTTTCTTTTAGATTAGTCAGAGTCTGTAGAAGTCGAATAGTTCAGTTCAGTCCATCTGTCATATTTCAGTTAGTTGAATTATTGTAATTAGGCTTTTGATTTTCTGAATGGTCCTCACAGACGAACCAAAGAGACACATTGTAATGTATATAAATTGTATCCCTTGGATGCATTGAGGAGAGAAGAGAAGGAGAAGAGAGATTTCTTTAATAAAATCTGTGTGTTCACAATTGCTTCCAGTTAAATAATTTCAGTGCGCATTGGCCATAGAGTTGTTTCGAATCCTTAATTGTGAAGAAATTGTTTAATTGTGAGGTGATTGAACTCTGTGCATATATAATTACTGAGTTGAACTATTGTATCGATTCCGCATCCCTCTATTTATTGTTTCTCTCAAAATTATTCGAACAAACCCTGTTGAGTAAATCCCACCCGCAGGCGAGGTCTGTGTAGAGAAACCGTGGTCGTGAACACTGTTTAAATAGTAGAATTCCCTAGACAGAATCGTTTACTATCGGAACCCTGACCGAGGATTAGACGTGAGTTAATAAATAAGAGGATAGCGTAACCTGGCTTGAACCCTGGTTAATACTGTTCCAAACCCGGAAGTGGATTTGCGAAAACCGCCTGCCCATATCGCACCGCTTTTGCGGAGTAAGCGGTATTCTCCAGTCGTGAGCGATTCCATAGAACTGTCGATACGTGGCAAAGGTGGAC
Organism: Pinus albicaulis; assembly: GCA_034641835.2. NCBI lineage: Eukaryota > Viridiplantae > Streptophyta > Pinopsida > Pinales > Pinaceae > Pinus > Pinus albicaulis. The sequence continues at coordinate 435,807,467 of CM076573.1, read as the reverse complement.
ACACGAAAACTGCCACCATTGCGCGCCATCACACGTTAAAGTTCGACATCGGAGGCCGCGCGATATTGTCGAGCACCGTCGATCTGGAGGGGAGCCATCGGACGGTGGTCGTATGAGGAAGATGCGCGAAGGTTAACCAAGGTATGACGTGTGAGTTTGATTGGACTATTGATATATATGTGGGCCCGGGGCCGAAGGGCTATTACAAGCCATTTGTTCAAAAAGTATTGGGCTATTAATACAAAGTTCCGATGGGTGACAACCCTATTATAAGGCCTGGTGGAGAATATAAAATTCGGGGATATAATAAAATTCAGGGGTTGTTAATAATGTTATTTATCAAATTCCACGAATTTGATAAATAAAATTCCGAGGAAAAGAAAGGAGGCCACGTGGAGGTAAACTAAGTTAATGATCTAGAAATGCTGACAGAGCGACTATGGTAGATCAACTCTCCTTAGGGGCGACTTTCAGTTTTGTTGTCGTCATTTGTGGTATCAGAGCTGTTATTTTTGAGTTGTTTTTGCAAAGAACTGACATGGCAATCCGAGTTGGTAGAGGTGCTGGCAAAAGGAGACCTATTGCCAACGCAAAGGTGTTGGGGATGTTGTAGAGGGTCGAGGCCAGAATGGATGCCATGGAGCAAAGACAGCCCAGAGATCCTAAAGACATCAGTGAACCTGAAACAGAAGAAGCGGAAGAAAATGTTGAAATTCCTCCCGACATGAGGCTCCTTAGAACTGTTCTGGGGTCTGCAGTTAAGCCCAGGATTGAAGTATCAAATTTTGCAGGAGGATTGAATCCAGAGGAGCTGGTGGACTGGATTAATGAAATGAACAAGTGCTTCGAATATGAAGAAATAAGCGAAGATAAAAAGGTCAATTTTGCAGTGACAAAGCTGAAAGGACATGCTACACTTTGGTGGGATGGAGTGCAGGCAGAAAGGAGGAGAGTTGGCAAGAAACCTATCAAAAGCTAGACCATAATGATGGCTAAATTAAAAGGTAAATTATTGCCTAGTGATTATCAGCTAACATTGTATAGGCAAATGCAGAACCTGAGATAGAGGTTGCTGACAGTAAAAGAATACACAGAGGAATTCTACAGAGTAAGCATAAGAGCTGGGAAATTTCAGGAAACACCAGAGAAGACTGCCAGATATGTGAATGGTCTCAAGCTGGAGATCCAAGATGAGATTGGTCTCCTGTCTCCTAAGACAGTGGAAGAGGCCTACGAGATGGCCTTGAAAGCAGAGGAGATGTAGAAATTTGAATAATTTGATGAATTATTCACCGAGATTATCCTGGTCACATATTATTTGAGCTTCATACATAACACATAATCTCTTCTATGCATTAATCATCACATGCGGAAATAAAAACAACAAGCGGTATTGAAAACATTCACATGCGCACATAGAAATTCAACACATATAACACAGTATGTATACCGGGGAAAGATTACAGCTAAAAACCCCTTACTATCTGTATATTATAATGAAGAAGAATCATGTAACAATATTAGTACAATACTCCTCACAAGTACTCAGTACTGTCTCCAAAAGTTACACACAAACTAGCTCAGTTTTGAACAAGTCACGGGTTCAAAACTCCTCCACTGTTTGCCTGCCTCTACTGCGCAATCCAAGATGAGAGAATAGATGGAATGAATTCGAATTCCCTTGGCTTTAACTGCGCAATCCTCATTGGCAATCTCCTCCAATGATTGTGCAAATCTCATGCACACTATAGTCACAACTGATAGTAGACTCCACCCTTTCACCCACCTCTAACACCTGTCTCCACTGAACTGTCCATGCACTGAGTTAACTGATGTGTTCTTTAGTTGATTTATGAGTTAATAATTAGTGAATCAATTAATAATTAATTCACACCACTCATCACTAGTGTATTTGTCAATTATACTAAATACAACTAGTTCAACTAAGTTAAACAGAACACAACTCCACCAATTGTCTCATCAACTCCACCAAACTCTGCCACATGAGTTCTAACTGAAGTCAACCATGCAATAGCTCAACTAGCCCATAGGAAATTTGAATTTCCTTCTTCCAGCTGCATGTGCCACATCTGTAGCTCGAACTGAAGTGCTCTAAGAGGATAAGATAATGTTTATAGTCCAAATATTATTAAGGGTTAATAATATTTGACTGTTCTATTTTTAGACAGGCAGTCTAAAAATAGACTTCGACCTGTATGTCTAAAAATAGATGTCCATCTATTTTTACCAACTTGACCAATCATCCAAGAATAGCATCCCGCAAATCCTAGACCATGTTCCATATGTCTAAAAATAGACATAGTCTAAAAATAGACTTTTCGACAAAAATCACATATGTGGTCCCCACCTAGTTTAGGTGATCACTCTCCAACTAGGATCAGGAAAGATGTTTCAGGAGGCCTCCTTCACTATTTCTTGTTGCCATTTTCAACACTCCCTCTCAACAAGAAAGGAATGTCTTTGCATGCGACATGCAACTCCATGCATTCACCCTGCAACCTTCACAAGCACCATGCAACTCCATGCATGTGACATGCAACTCCATGCATTCGCCCTGCAACCTTCACAAGCACCATGCAACTCCATGCATGCGACATGAAACTCCATGCATGTGCCATGCACCCTTTGCATGCAACATCTTAGAAACTGAATAGGCTCCAAACAACTCAATCAGTCTGATGCATCTATCATCAAAGTCTTTGACCTCTGCTTAGCTACTGCACATGTCATCAGGAACTACTGCGCTGTTGAACTCCTGCACCCATGCACTCTTGCATTTGTTGTCAACTCTGATTCACGCTCCAGTATCCGACACTGTCACTTTGATCTACCTGCATCAATCCAACTGATCTGCTACTGCTACGCTGTGGGCACCTCGTAGCCAGGTTCAATTCATGAGATCCACACCATCTCCATGAATCCTGCCCTGAAATCTCTACCTGGGATTACTCATGCATGTCGCCCCACCTCTCACCTGGTGGTATAGCTGCATGCACTCCCTCTGCCCATCTGGCACGAAGTTTCTCTGCATGAGTGGTCTCTCCCACTCCATGATCCTCTTATGGCTGCTCCACACCCCGAGGTTCACTTTCACCTGCATGCAAAACTTGCTCCCTCTCAAGCTTCAGTTGCATGTCTTTCTCCCGCTTCCCAACAGTAGGAAGCTCCGTAGACATCCCATCTACTTCAAGTCTGTAGAGATTCTTTGCTCGAATCCCAACCTTCTTGACTTGTCCCGTTGCCTTGTGCCAAAGGAAAACTTTTCCTTCTCTAAAGACAACTTCATACCCTTTATCCTCTAACATTGCGACTGAGATTAAATTCTTTGTTAGACCTAGTACATGCAATACATCTTGTAAAAGAATGAGTTTACCTGACTCCCTCTGAAAGGTTATGGTACCAATGCCGGTCGCATTGTATCGTCCACCATCGCCCAACTCAACATGCATCTGGAGGCCTTTCTCCACCAAGTCACTGAAAAGATTTGCATCTTCCGTCATGTGAAAGGAAGCGCCACTATCAAAATACCACCCCGATCCCAATGCACTAGACACCATGCATGCGATCAATGAGAAGTCCAGCTCAAATTGTGAGGCAAGAGCCTCACCAGCTGCAGCTCCAGCAGCCTGCTTGTTCTTCTTCTTCTGTGGACAATTCGTGGCATAATGTCCATGATCGTGACAGTGAAAACACTTCACTTTGGACATGTCACGCTGTTTACCATCTGCACCGGATTGAGAAGCCTTCTCCTTGCCCTTCCCCTTCCTTGCTTTGGCAGCCAAAGCGAAATCTTCTTCATCAGATGCCTTTGATGAAGATCCATCCCTGGTATTCCGCCTTATCTCCTCTTGCACAAGATCCGACCAAAGTCGCTCCCATCCTGGCAATTTCTCCCGACCATTGACAGAATCCTCATAGGAATGCCAACTCTTCGGAAGACCAAGAAGAGCCAAGCTCACCAAGTCCTCATCATCCACACTAACTCCTACACTCCCAAGCTCATCCCTGCAGTGGACAAAATTGGTCAAGTATACCGGAATAGTGTCATTCTTCTCCATCTTTATTTTCCTGAGTTTATCCTTGAGCGCCAACTTCCTCTGGTCGCTCTTGCTCTGGAAAAATTCTGTCAACACTTTCCACATCAAGTATGGAGAAGCTTTTCCATGCAGGCTGGATACAATGTGATCCTTCACACCCTCCAACAGAATCCTTCGACACCTTGCCATCTTCTTTTGCCAAGCCTCAACTTGAGCAGCATCAGTAGGCTTTGGGACTTCAGCATCTATGAAATCCTTCAGCCCGTTATCATCTAACACCGCCTCCATCCTATCTCTCCATCCAATATAATTTGAGCTGCCTTCAAGAGCATACTCCAATCGCAATCCTTGATAAGACATTTTGACTTCAACACCAAGAAAACACTGCTGCAAAATTCGAATTCCAACAGCTTAAAACTCAACCGCTTCCGATCTAATCTTGAGAACAAATTATTTCTAGCATAGAGATCGACTGTAGGGGCATTTACTGGATATATCACCTTTCAGAGAAAGGATGGATCCAGAGGCTACCTAGCCCGTTACAGACTCTGTCTACCGAAATAATTGTAATCACTGTAATAGATCCGATGATCAACCTCGCTCCGATACCATGTAGAAATTTGAATAATTTGCTGAATTATTCACCGAGATTATCCTGGTCACATATTATTTGAGCTTCATACATAACACATAATCTCTTCTACGCATTAATCATCACATGCGGAAATAAAAACAACAAGCGGTATTGAAAACATTCACATGCGCACATATAAATTCAACACATATAACACAGTATGTATACCGGGGAAAGCTTACAGCTGAAAACCCCCTACTGTCTATATATTATAATGAAGAAGAATCATGTAACAATCTTAGTACAATACTCCTCACAAGTACTCAGTACTGTCTCCAAAAGTTACACACAAACTAGCTCAGTTTTGAACAAGTCACGGGTTCAAAACTCCTCCACTGTTTGCCTGCCTCTACTGAGAAATCCAAGATGAGAGAATGGATGGAATGAATTCGAATTCCCTTGGCTTTAACTGTGCAATCCTCATTGGAAATCTCCTCCAATTATTGTGCAAATCTCATGCACACTATAGTCACAACCGATAGTAAACTCCACCCTTTCACCCACCTCTAACACTAGTCTCCACTGAACTGTCCATGCATTGCAGTTAACTGATGTGTTCTTTAGTTGATTTATGAGTTAATAATTATTGAATTAATTAATAATTAATTCACACCACTCATCACTAGTGTATTTTTCAGTTAGACTAAATACAACTAGTTCAACTAAGTTAAACAGAACACAACTCCACCAACTGTCTCATCAACTCCACCAAACTCCGCCACTTGAGTTCTAACTAAAGTCAACCATGCATGAGCTCACCAAACCCCTAGGAATAGCGTAATTCCTTCTGTCAGGTGCATCGGCCACATCTTTAGCTCCAACTGAAGTGCTGCAAGAGGATAAATTGAAGTATATATTCCAAATATTATTAAGGGCTAATAATATTTGACTGACCTATTTTTAGACAGGCAGTCTAAAAATAGACTTCGACCTGTATGTCTAAAAATAGAGGTCCATCTATTTTTACCAACTCAACCAATCATCCAAGAATAGCATACTGCAACTCCTAGACCATGCTCCATATGTCTAAAAATAGACATAGTCTAAAAATAGACTTTTCGACAAAAATCACATGTGTGGTCCCCACCTAGTTTAGGTGATCACTCTCCAATTAGGATCAGGAAAGATGTTTCAGGAGGCCTCCTTCACTATTTCTTGTTGCCATTTTCAATAGGAGAAACTCCTGAGGAAACATTCTGCCAAGAAGAGAGGTACTTTCCGTGGAAAGGGAAGTCAGGGTGGTAGAGGAAAGCCTACTACACCCAGGGATGGAGCTAACAGTAGCTCACCTCAGAATGCATCTACAGAGGATGATGCAAGGGGAAGAAGGGGTTCTTACAGAGGAAAAGGAAGAGGAGGCATAGACAGAGGCAGAGGTAGAGAGTTGAGGTGCTATAGATGTCAGCAAGTGGGACATAAGCACTATGAATGTCCAGAGAATGTGGGTGCTGGTCCAAGAAATGTTGTTGTTGCCTAGGCTGGAGAAGAGGCAGAAATTGAAGAAGAAATTCTACCAGAGAGGGGAGAATCCTTGGTGGTTAATAAGGTCCTATTGAAACAAACCAAAGAGGTCACTGAGCCTACACAAAGGAATACTTTGTTTAGGAGCACATGCAAAGTCCAAGGGAAATGTTGCCAGCTAGTCATTGATAGTGGCAGCATAGACAATCTGGTTTCCACTGAGGTGATAGAGAAGTTGAATTTGAAGACAAGGGAGCATCCAACTCCCTACAGGGTGTCCTGGTTGCATAAAGGGCACCAGCTGGTTGTAAAGGAACAGTGTGAGATAGAGCTGCAAATGGGAAAATACAAAGATAAGGTCCTGTGTGATGTAATTCCCATGGATGTGTGTCATATACTGCTGGGTAGACCTTGGCAGTTTGACAGAGCAGCAATGCATGATGGCAAGAATAACACTTACAAGTTCTTCAAGGATGGGGTACATCATACATTGATACCCATGGAAGAAGGAGAGCCATCCAGCAAAGTGATTGATCCAAATACCTTGTTGCTGAGCGGGAAGGAATATCTGCAGCAGATAGAAGAAGAAGAGGTAATTTTTGCTTTAGTTTGCAAACCTAAGGTAGTTCTTACTTCTGCAAAGATTTATGATTTTCCAGTAGAAATCCAAGAGATGTTAGACAATTATTGTGACATTATTGTGGATGATTTACCTGATGAGCTGCCACCTATGAGAAATATCGGCCATCAGATAGATTTTATCCCTGGTTCAAATCTAACAAATAAGGCAGCCTACAGAATGACTCCCAAGGAAAATGAGGAAATCAGGAGACAAGTACAGGAATTGGTGGACAAGGGGCTGATCAGAGAAATTTTAAGTCCATGTGCAGTACCAGCAGTATTGAGCCCAAAGAAAGATGGAGGCTGGAGAATGTGTACTGATTCCAGAGAAATCAATAAGATCATAATCAGGTACAGATTCCCTTTGCCCAAAGTTGAGGATTTAATGGATTGTTTGAGTGGTGCTAAGTACTTTTCAAAGATATATTTAAAAAGTGGATACCATCATATTAGAATAAGAGAGGGTGATGAGTGGAAAACTGCCTTTAAAACAAATGAAGGATTGTATGAATGGATGGTAATGCCTTTTGGGTTGTCAAATGCACCTAGCACTTTCATGAGACTTATGAATGAAGTATTGAAAGAATTCATTGGTAAATTTGTGATAGTATATTTGGATGATATATTAGTTTTCAGCAGAACTAAAGAAGAACATTTAAGGCATCTTAATCATGTCTTGAAAAAGTTGCACCAAGAGAAACTGCTGATAAATTTAAAGAAATGCTCATTCATGAAAGAAGAGTTGGTGTATTTGGGCTTTGTTGTTTCCGCAGAAGGATTGAAGATGGACCCAGAAAAGGTTAAGGCAATTGTGGAGTGGCCTTCACCCAGGAATGTTTTTGAGGTAAGAAGTTTCCATGGACTTGCTAGTTTTTACAGGAAGTTTATAAGAAACTTCAGTAAGATCAATGCACCCATAATTGAGACATTAAAGAAGAGAAAACAGCCATTTAAGTGGACTACTGAAGCAGAAAGAAACTTTAAACTTTTGAAGCAAAAGATAACTGAGAAGCCTGTTTTGATTCTGCCTGATTTTACTAAACCATTTCAAGTGAAGTGTGATGCTAGTGGGGAAGCCATTGGAGCTGTGTTGAGTCAGGATGATAGGCCTGTAGCCTATTTCAGTGAGAAGCTAAATGACACCAGGAGAAAGTATTCCTCTTATGAGAGGGAATTCTATGCAATTGTTCAGGCACTGAAAAAGTGGAGACATTATTTGATGTCCAGAGAATTTGTATTATATTCGGACAATCATGCTTTGCAGTATATTGTACAGCAGCCAAAGTTGAAGCATAAACATGCCAAATGGGTTGAGTATCTCCAAGGTTTTAATTTTGTTTTGAAACATATAAGTGGCCAAGCAAATAAAGTAGCTGATGCTTTGAGTAGGAGGCACATGCTTGTTCAAGAAACTAATTTTGAAGTTGTAGGGTTTGATTTTCTCAAAGAATTGTACAAAACAGATTCAGATTTTAAGGAAGCATTTGAGGCATGTTGTAACCCTATTTTAACAGATAGAAGCCAGTGGCTGGATTATTTCTTGCAAGAGGCTTTTTATTCAGAAGAAGCCAACTGTGTGTACCAAAATGTTCCATGAGAGAAAATTTGATCAAAGAAAAGCATAGTGGTGGACATGCTGGACACTTTGGTACTGATAAAACTTATGAGCTGCTGAGTCACTTCTATCACTGGCCCAAGATGAGGAGAGAAGTGGATAAGTTTGTGAAGAGTTGCAAAATCTGCTAATATGCCAAAGGAAGGAGCTAGAATGCAGGATTATACACTCCCTTGCCTATTCCAGACAGGCCTTGGGACATGGTGAGTATGGATTTTGTTCTAGGATTGCCCAAGACTCAGAGAGGGAATGATGCAGTCTTTGTTGTGGTGGATATATTCTCCAAAATGGCACATTTTATTCCATGTTACAAAACTAGTGATGCCACCCATGTTGCTAACTTGTTTTTCAAAGAAGTTGTTAGATTGCATGGGTTGCCCAAGAGTATTGTTTCAGACAGAGACACCAGATTTGTGGGTCATTTTTGGAGGACACTATGGAAGAAACTTGGTACCAAACTGAGTTTCAGCTCAGCTTATCATCCTCAGACTGATGGACAAACTGAGGTAGTGAATAGGAGTCTGGGAAATTTGTTGAGAAGTCTTGCAGGAGAGCATCCCAAGCAGTGGGATCATATTTTTCCCCAGGCAAAATATGCATATAATGACTCACCAAACAGGAGCACAGGGTAGAGTCCATTCCATATTGTTTATGGAATGCACCCCAGAGGAATATCAGAGTTAATAAATCTGGGAAGGGCAGACCTAAAGAGTGCAAATGGTGAGGAATTTGCTTCAGAGATCCAGGCCATACATGAACAAGTGAAACAACAACTACAAGGCAGCAGCATCAAATACAAAAGCAGAGCAGACTTGAGCAGAAAGGAAGTCCATTTTGAAGTAGGAGATCTGGTTTTGGCACACTTGAGAAAGGAGAGATTCTCAAGGAAGCAGTATAACAAATTGAAGTTCAAAAATATTGGGTCATGCAAGATGCTTAGAAATTTTTCTGCAAATGCTTATGAGATTAACTTACCTCCTGACGTTGGAATATCTCCCATTTTTAATGTTGCAGATTTGTACAAGTATGAAGATGATGGTGAAGAAGAAAGATCAGCAGGCAAGGGATAGATTGAGTGGAAAGAGCAGCTACCTCTAGCGCAACCATTGCAACCAAAGAAAATATTGGACAAAAGAGTGTTCAGGAAGACCAGAGGACAAGAGTACTTTCAGTACTTGATCAAATGGAAGGACAAGCCAGAGGAATATGCCACTTGGATGATTGAAGGAATGTTGCAGAGAATAGGCAGATCAGTGGAAGAGCTCATGGACAGGAGCCCATGAAGAAAATTGCCCTCGGGAGTCTAATGCAGGGGCATTAGACACTAGCTAGCAATGTAGGAGGTTTTGTCCACATGTTGTGGCTAGGAGGGTTCGAAATCATCTAAATTGTAATAGCTAGGTGTCAATACCTCAGCTGACTGTTTCTTTTAGATTAGTCAGAGTCTGTAGAAGTCGAATAGTTTAGTTCAGTCCATCTGTCATATTTCAGTTAGTTGAATTATTGTAATTAGGCTTCTGATTTTCTGAACGGTCCTCACAGAGGAACCGAAGAGACACATTGTAATGTATATAAATTGTATCCCTCGGATGCATTGAGGAGAGAAGAGAAGGAGAAGAGAGATTTCTGCAATAAAATCTGTGTGTTCACAATTGCTTCCAGTTAAATAATTTCAGTGCGCATTGGCCATAGAGTTGTTTCGAATCCTTAATTGTGAAGAAATTGTTTAATTGTGAGGTGATTGAACTCTGTGCATATATAATTACTGAGTTGAACTATTGTATCGATTCCGCATCCCTTTGTTTATTGTTTCTCTCAAAATTATTCTAACAAACCCTGTTGAGTAAATCCCACCCGCAGGCGAGGTCTGTGTAGAGAAACTGTGGTCGTGAACACTGTTTAAATAGTAGAATTCCCGAGACAGAATCGTTTACTATCGGAACCCTGACCGAGGATTAGACGTGAGTTAATAAATAAGAGGATAGCGTAACCTGGCTTGAACCCTGGTTAATACTGTTCCAAACCCGGAAGTGGATTTGCAAAAACCGCCTGCCCATATCGCACTGCTTTTGCGGAGTAAACAGTATTCTCCAATCGCGAGCGATTCCATAGAACCGTCGACACGTGGCAAAGGTGGACCCACGAAAACTGCCACCATTGCGCGCCATCGCACGTTAAAGTTCGACATCGAAGGCCGCGCGATATTGTCGAGCGCCATCGATTTGGAGGGGAGCCATCGAACGGTGGTCGTATGAGGAAGATGCGCGAAGGTTAACCAAGGTACGGTGCACGAATTTGATTGGACTATTGATATATATGTGGGCCCGGGGCCGAAGGGCTATTACAAGCCATTTGTTCAAAAAGTACTGGGCTATTAATACAAAGTTCCGATGGGCGACAACCCTATTATAAGGTCTGGCGAAGAATATAAAATTCGGGGATATAATAAAATTCAAGGGTTGTTAATAATGTTATTTATCAAATTCCAAAAATTTGATAAATAAAATTCCGAGGAAAAGAAAGGAGGCCACGTGGAGGTAAACTAAGTTAATGATCTGGAAATGCTGACAGAGCGACTACAGTAGATCAGCGCTCCTTAGGGGTGACTTTCAGTTTTGTTGCCATCACTGGTCAACCCAAGACAACATTTATATTTCCATGGGGAACATTTGCATACTGTAAATTACCTTTTGGACTAAAAAATGTTGGTGTAACTTTTCAAAGAGCTATGTCTTATGCATTTCACGATATCAAACACATTGTACAACCCTATTTGGATGACTTACCTTCTCATTCTTTACGCGGACGAGATCTTCCTACACATTTACGTGCCATCTTTATGCGATGTAGGCATTACAACATTCATTTGAATCCACACAAATTTGTATTTTTTGTACAATCAGGATTCTTACTTGGGTTTGTTGTTTCAAAGGAAGGCATTCGTGTTGACCTGTTAAAGGTTGAGGCCATTGTTAATTTACCTCCTCCTTCCAGTCTTCACCAAATCCAGAGTTTGCAATGGAAAGAAAAATTTCTACATCATTTTATCCCAAACTATGCAGAGTTGACTAAAGGTTTCGCTCGGTTATTAAAATAGGATGTTCCATTCATTTAGGACGAGCTTTCCGATAAAGCTTTTGAAGCACTCAAACACGCGTTGACCCATGCACTGTTGTTGCAACTACCTGATTATCACCCATATTACTTTTTGTATTTAGTTGCATCTTATTCCACTATTGAAATGGTTTTAGTTCAAGTGGATGACTCCAACAATGAACATGTGATTTATTACCTAAGTTGGAATCTCACCCCGATGGAGATCAAGTATTCGCATGTGGAGAAATTTGCCTTGGCAACTGTTCAAGTTGTCCAATGATTCTATCATTATATATTGTTACGTAAAACCACAGTGATATCTGATTGCAACCGTATGATGTAAATTTTGATGAAACAATTTCTCGGGGGAAAATACTCTAAATGGATAGTTATCCTACAAGAGTTTTATTTGGAGTTCGAGAAATACAAGTCTAATAAATCACTCGTTTTTGCTGAACTTTTGTGTGATTTTCCCTATACTGAATTAGAAAAAGTGGCAGAGGACCATCTTGCCGATGAATCTCTGTTTCTAATCAATACATTAGATCCTTGGTATGGAGATATCATTATATATCTTCAAACCCAAACCTTTCACGATCTGATCGACGTAGAATACAATACCAATCTCAACGATACAATATTGTTGGCGACACTCTTTATCGTCATGGTGCCTATTTTATTTTTCGACATTGTATATCTCACGAAGAAGTCGAAAGGCTATTAAATGACTGCCATTTTGGAGTGTGTGGTGTTCATATGTCTGGGTTTTCCAAAACCCAAAAGATATTGTGCGCTGGCTACTTCTGCCTCTCACTATTTAAAATACTGTATTCTTGTGGTTTAAAGGTGTGTGCACCTCCAGCTCCTCTTCACCCAATCATTTCTATCGGTTCCTTCGCAAAATGGGGCATCTATTTCGTCACTTATAACTGTCACTTGGCTGGGGGGAATGGGTATATCACACCTCTGCAAAAACATCCACAAAGGTTTACTCCTTTTCAACTAGTTTACGGTTTAGAAGATGTGTTACCCATTGAATGTGAAATCTCGTCACTTAAATTAGCCATCGAGTTATTACCATCTACCTCTGGAGAGGAAAAATGCTTCTTATACCTAGCACAGTTAGATGAGACTAGTCACATTGCTGCATTAGTTTTTGAAGCTCATAAAAAACATGTTAATGCTCAATATGATCAAAGCGTTAATACTCGTATCTATTCGGAAGGTGAGCTAGTTTTAGTATACGATCAAGCTCACGAAAAACTAGGTGTTGGTAAATTAGAACCAATCTGGCATGGTCCTTATATTGTTAAGCATGTGCCTGCAAAAGGAGCCTATGAGTTAATTGATTATGACAACGTCTCTTTAGATAACCCCATAAATGGCCTTTATCTCTAGAAATATTATGCATAATCTTTCGTGTGAAGATCCTTTTTGTACATTAGTTACATTTTAGAACAATGTGCCTTAGATTAGAACTATGTGCCTTAGATTAGTTATTTTGCTTGACGAGTTTTCTCTCCTTTTGCTACTTATCATGATTACTCTTGACTGTAGATGTCAACGTTCCTTCATACTTACATTGGCTTTTTTAATGGTGCCTGTCGTAGTAAATGTAACATTTCTTCCTCTTCTTGGGTTATCTATTCACCCACTGATGAGTTAGTTTCTATTCATGGGATTTGCCTCGGGCAAAGAATGAACAATATTTCAGAATATAGTGTAGTCATTGAGCTATTATTTGATTCCATTGCATTTTGCATTCGATGTTTTATTGTTGGGTTAGATTCAAAACTCATTTTATTACATTTAAACGGTGTTTATGCTATAAGAAATCTGTCTTTGTTAAGAATTTTTTTAAGGGTTCGTCTCTTGGAAATGCAGTTTGATTACATTGAATATCAACACATTTCAATAAATTTAAACACATTGGTTGATGCATTAGCTAATCAAATTTTAAATAGAAATTTGCATCATTAAAATTAAAACAAAACAATATTTAATCCATGTTGAAAACAATACTCAGATCGAAAGTAGTAGTATCATTACGTCAAAAAAGTTGTGTGTCAAAATATATTACATCATTTGTGATCATAGGTTTCAAAAACCTTATGATATAAATATACTGATACAAAAAACAAAATGCCAATCTAGATCGACCGACAACTATCCATGATGATGATCATGGTAGCAGAGTAGAGCATGCGCCACCCTACGCAGATATTTCTTGAATGGACTTGGAATCCCAGTCACATGTCTTTGAAGCATCAGAGGAAGATCATATGTCCCAGTCTCTGAGATTTCAATAGTCAACCTCTCTAGGTTGTGTTCTAGTTCTGCAAGGGCCTCTGTTGCATCAGTTAGTGGTGGACCTACTGCTATAGGTTGTACCTATCGTCTGTCAAAACGATGAAGCCCCGCTAGTCGTGTCAGGACAACATCTACATTTTGATATTTTTATCAGTATTGGATGATAAAAATCAGATAACAAAAGCCTAAAAATGAGATATTTTACCTGATGCATCCCACTATGTTCCTAGTGGAAGTGATGTGTCAGGGTCGCCCCTGAAATCTACCTATGCGTAAGGAAAATCCTCAATCATGAAGATTTGGCTCTTGAGCCATATAAAAAACTAAGGAATATATCGAACCACAGGACCACCATCACCACCATGGCGATCTATCAATGAAACCCATCGCAACATGTGTGCTTCCCTCGGTCTCGTCGGATCCACTAGTGACTGTTGAGGTGCTATGAGTGGAATCCTCTCCAAAGCGAAAGATATAAGAATGGCTCCATAACCAAATTTATTTAGCTTCCCATTCTTTTCCCTCGTGATTTGGCCTTTCAAGTTGACCAAAACTCCTTTACACTAGTTGAAAATTGTTCCTCGGAACACTCAACAACAGTTTGCATTTGTGCTTTGGTAGCCACATGTGGAGCTGCACTGCCACACAATCGGGTAACTGTAAATGCAATGATCTTAAGGTATAGTTGTACAATGGTTTTGATGTCAATGTGACCATCCTTCAACTTTGAATCTTGGATGCAATAATGCACCATATAAGATGCAGTAGGTAGTGCCTCTCCTCATGTCCCAAATAAGGAAATATATCTTCCTCTGTGGGGTAATCCAGTGAGGAAACAAATATCGTCTGGCTCGATCACAAGCCTGTGATCCCAAATGATGAAGCACTGCTCCTAGACATCCCAGGCATTGACCAACCAGGTCATCAGTTCCACCTGTTCTTTCATTCCTTGTATTGCCCAGAATTTATACAAACCACAATTCTTCAGCACATGAAGTGTTGTTGGGTCATCCAAGGCTTCATTATCATGCAGCTCATGCTCTCTTTCACTCCATTCTAACATGATTAATGGCTTACAAACAATCATTGAGGAATATTAGAAAACATTAGGGAGAATTTGGAGAAATTTTTATGGGTAGAAATGTAGTTTTGAAAACTCCACAACGCTTGCGTTATTTTTATTCATACACAATGCATTTTTGCACACGAGTTATGTATAAAAACCACGACGACCGTGTTGGGGTTCCCATGTTTTGGCCAGATTGGCAAGACCAAAAGATGAGACAACATCAAACCACTTTCAGACCTCGGGATCTAGCCCTCCTGGGTCCAGAGAGGGATCTCTCTATGAGATGTCAAAGGTGTATGACTTTAAAGCTCAGTGTTTAGATGTTAGGCTAGTTATAGGCACAGGGTTTGTTTGTTTGATTTGTTTTGATTTGGTTGCTGGTTATCAGGAAGGAAGGGTTCAATGTAACACAAGGATGAGTAAAGAGGAAAAGGTAGAGGTGAATTATTCCAGGAAATATTCAAAACCATTGGGCAATGGAGTCTGGAAAGGATTTTCTTGCTAATCAATAGGTAGGCTTTCAATTGGGCTAGTCATCTAAAACATAGGATCTTTAAAAATGATTGTGTGATATGGAAAAGTAGGAGGGGAGGAGATAACACAGATTCAGAGAAAAAATTTAAAGACCAGCTGGTCGCACAAGGATCCTAGTGGACAGGGCTAACTCTAATCCCCAGTGTTCCCAAATCTTCCAACTAAATCCATAACAAGAAACATCTAAGAATAGATACATTTAATTCATACATCAGAGAGCAGGCAATAACATCCACTACACTAGTTAAACCAACTGAAATCAATTCTTAGATAACACATTCATAAGAAAATCATTAATGGCAAGGAGAGCAGAAACATAGGGTACCTAACAAGGGTAAATCCTATGCCAATATTCTGATGCAAGCCAGTAGAAACGAAATGAAATGAATTAAAACACAGAGATAGGAAAAAATCACAGCTACTTCAGATCATGATCCAAAGAAATGGGCTTGTCATATTAAACAACAATACCAGTCAAGTACAACATTTCCAATAACTGAATACTCAGTCTGAAATCATATTCCTCCGCCTATCTTACAACTTTACACAGAGATTGTGTCTCAAAAGAAACTACTTGCAGTTCTCTGATAACTGATCAACAACCTTTACAATGAGTTTCTTCCTGAATTTATAGCTCCAGAGGAGTAGAGAAAGTAGGTGAAGAACTAAATGCAACATTAAAACTCCAGAAGAGGAAGAAGGCCGAAACCCACTCTGTATAAATCCCGTGCATTAATCTCTCGTGTTCTTTGGGTGAACGAATGATCTTCTTCAGACTTCAGATTACTCTGATATGACTATGATGTACTCTGACTGCAGTACTGTGTAGTACTCTGGTGCATAAACAAAATGAATAAATGGACTGCCACGCTTGTGAAACAAATGCCCTGGTAGCTTTGGACTGTGGTTAAGGCGGAAATATTCAGGAACACGGTAAATAATGGAACTGATATGGGCGCTTTGTCCTTTGGGACGATCTGCTGATGTGAAACCCTGATATACATGAATTTCTGCTTGTTGTACCTTCTGCATGATCCATGGGATCACTGATCTAGTGCTTTACCTCTAAACCGTTGTATTAAGGCTCAAAACCTTCAATACTGAACGTTGAAATCCTTGATCATAAGCTGGTTTTTCTCCACTGCTCCATAAATGTCTCGATCTGCAAAATCTGGGCTTTAATGGCGCCAGATAGGTTTTTTGCGGAGATTGAACTGTCCTGGGATAATATTTATGCCGCCGCTACCTTTCCGGACACTTCCCTGTAGTACCAGCTTCCAAATTCAACCTTCTCTGCACAACGCACTGTTTACAATGATTTCCTATGAATCACGACGGTTTTTCGCCTCTCTGAAACCCTGCAAAATACGAAATTTGTTAAGAAAACAATGCATGGGGTCAGATGATGTGGATGTTTGCGTGGATGATAGTGGAAATGCGGAGAAATGGTGAAAAAATGCTGTGGAATGGTAGAGAACAGAGATGGCGAAAGGTTGGTGGCCTGCGATAAAATTTAAATGAAGACCTTAAAAACATCGACCTTTTGAAAAAATATATGCAATGGGATGGGCGGATGTACGATGGATACACGTGGGGGTGACGTGGCGGGACTGGGCGACGACGAAAAAGTCAACAGCGGGAAAACAAATCTGGACCGTTAGATCTCAAAGGAGATCGACTGTCGAAAATGCAGTGGAGGGTGACGAACGGTGGGCCAGGAGTACAGAGACCATGGGTTAACCTCTGCGCAGCTTCGGGGAGCGACAACTGTTGGATGGGCTGCCCCAGATCTAACGGCTCACGGCGATATCGCTACGCATCCGCGGACGAACGATAATGTGCGATGAGGTAGCAGTTTTGGAACAGTGTCGAAGCCACGTGTCGATTGCTGTATGGAATCGCTGGGCAAAGGGAAACTACCGCCCGACCCCCATTAGTGGTGCGATGAAAACTAGGCTGGTTTATGGATAGTGCGCGGCGGGGACCACCGGGATGGATGCTTTCCAAACAGTCGGATCAACGACCAAACGGACGGCGATGGCGCGAATGGAGAAATGAACTGCGAACATGAGAGGTTGCGAGGGCTGCGATCGCCGTCCGATCTGTATAGATCGACGGTTGAAAATGCTCCCGATAAACGTATGGCACAAGCGCCTTCGGGGCTAGCGCTCGGTCATAGCGCTGGGTTCTGTGGGGGAAAATGTACAGGGGACTGGCTGGAAAGGGGCTAGGCCCTATTATAATGTTCGAAAGTGGGTTTTTCAACCCTTTCAATGGATTTTAAAGCCATAAGACGGTAACGATAGGAGGACTAAGGGGGAATTTGGTAAAACAGAGGGTAAGGGTGGGATTTCATGGGGATTTTGGGAAGTTTTAGGAGAGAAAGGGGAAATTTAGGGGGAACAAAGGGGACTTTGACAAAAGGAAAAAAGGGGTGAAAATGAATCATTTTGCAAGGGTATAAAGGGCATAAATAAAGCCTTTTGGAGCATAATTCTTTATCAGCAAGGCTTATTTACTCAGAACAGCAGAGGGAAACAGTCACAAGGCACGGAACATGAAAAGGCTGCAAGGATGGTGTGTTTTCAAGGGAAATGCATTCCTTGCAGTCTTATAAAACAAACTAGCCCCTTGCTTGCTTGTCAAGAAATTTATAAGGGGCTAACAGGCCGGATGATTTTTTATATTAAAAATCATCAAGGTGCATGGGTTTTGCCACAAAAAATTGCGCACCCCTGAGGGCAGATTCCAAAAACGTGTTTCCTACTAGAAAATGACCTAAAAGCTTAAATTGAAAAAATAAATGGATGAAAAGCAAGATAATGAAGAGATCAAATACCTAGAACTGATGATTCTTGAAATGGCTGACTGGTTCTCTCGATATCCGCTCTAGAAGGTCTATGGTAAAAATTAATTGAATCTATAAAATCAAAATCAAGACCATAATCTGAATTAAAGTTAATATTAATATTATCATTTTAAATTTTCCCTTTTTCGTACTAGGTCCATGTTGTTAGGTATGCCAACACAATTGTAGGTTTACGCTTTTCTTTCCGTCTTTGTTTAAGGTATGTTCATGCTTTTCTTTCCATCGTTGTTCAAGGTTACACACTATGCATGCGAATAAAAACCTGATGTAAATAGTTCATACACTACCTTCTTGTTAAAAAGCGTGAAAACATCTTTCCAAAATTTATTAAGTTAAGATAGTTGGTCTTGATTTAAATAATTGGTAGCCTGTTATGACCACATAACACTAACTCATAAGGATTTGGAAATCAATTTTAATTTGATTTTTTTTAGTAACATTCTAATCCCAATTTACAATTTTGCATGTGTTCATTTGATCCAACTCACTTGCTTTGTCATGTTGATATAAATTTCAGAATTTATTATTTGTAAACATTCAAAGAGTACTTTTACAATTTAACACATTTCCTATCAATTGAAATTATTGCTAAATTTAGGCAACCATTCAAGCATGAGAGACACTTATTTTTGGTCGGTCTACAAAGTATGATGTTATTGCATGAGAAAATTAGTCTAAGTACATAAAATTTTAACCACGGTACTTATCTCCTTCAACTGAAGCATTAAACTCAATTTTTGGAAATTTGTGCCTACTCAAATAATTTCTAGATTTTACCAATTTCATTCCCAAAAAAATCTCCTCAATATCAGTGCCAAATATGCCTCGTTTTCTATGCGAACTCAACCTTGAAATCTGTGTTGTATATGCCTCAAAATATGTGCCTGAAGGTGCCTTGATTTTTGAGTTGGAGGTGATTGTTGTCCCTCGATTTTTGTGCTAGGAAACCACCTCGAAATCAACGTTTCCTGTAGTAGCAAAACTGAGATATCTTCCATGAAATTTGGGCCTAGTAAAGGGAGGGACAATCCTCGAAATTTGTGCACATAAACCTCGAAACTTGTGCCTCTGCCATCGATTTTGTGTTGTTGTTCCCTTGAATTCTATGTTTACTGTCCCTTGATTATGTGTGTGTCTCCTCCTCGAAAATCATGCCTCTAATGATAGCCTCCTCCTAGAAACTCATGCCTCCTTTCTCTTGTTGAAAACCCTCCTTCAAGTTCTCCTTTTTCTCCTCTCCTCTGGCTCTCTCAAGTCTCAAGTGAAGAATGAGCCACCCTTTTCTCCTTTTGTCTTTTGTAAAAGATTGAATCCCTAACCCTAGGTTTCAATGGTTGAGATTTAATCTCCAAATCTCAAGATGTGTGGTTGAGATTACTTTTCCCAAAGGACCACCCTCACACATTGGCCCCATTACTTAAAAGCCTTCTAGTACCTTTTTCAAGTTGTATACCTTTTTCTAATCTTCTCATAAAGTGATTTAATATTGGAAAGGTGAACTATGTATTTTACACATAAAGTCACTCTATAAAGTACAACTAACTTTAATATTAGAAAAAGTACATGGTCCACTACTTTAAGTATCTCTTCCACCCATGACATTAATATATCTCATAAATGCCACCAACTCCAAATTCATTAATGTGTCTACTAGGCCACAATGGATAAATGCCTAGTAACACCTCCCCTTGGTATTATTTTCAACGCCTACTAGCACACCAAAAAGAAATGGAACAACTCCAAAAAATCATGAGCCTTTACAAAGATCAACAAGGAAACTTTATACACCAATCAACTATAAAGATTCTACGTTACTGAATCAAGTTATGAATATAGTTGAGCCTTCAAATTATGAGCAAGAAAAAGACCATAAAGAATCGATGGATTCAATGATAGAAAGATATGACTCTATTATGAAAAATGATACATGGGAATTGGCATAATTTTCTAAGGATAAAGTTCACATATGTTCAAAATGGTTGGTCAAAACTAAAATTATGTTGATGGAACTATTGATAAATATAAAGCTAGAAAGATAACAAAGTGTTATTCACAAAAAGAGGGGATAGATATGAAGAAAATTTTGCACTTGTAGCTAAAATGAATACCTAGAATGATGATTGCATTGACTACTAAGCATAATTGGAAGTTAAATCAGTTAGAAGTCAAGTAAACATTTATGAATGGAGAATTAAAGGAAGAATTCTATCTGGTTCAACCAAAAGGTTTTGTAAAGTGTAGACGATAAAATCTTGTTTATGGGTCAAAGAAAGCATTATATGGACTTAAAGAGGAACCCAATTCTTGGTATGTCAAGATTGATAGATTCTTCTCTCAACAAGATTTTACTAAAAGTAAAGGAGACCCAATTTGTATATCAAGAGGTATGAAAAATGACATATTGTTTTGATTTTTGTATATGTTGATTATCTTCTCATAATAGGAAATGTTACCAGGTTAATTGAAAAGATCAAAAGTTGTCTATCATAGGAATTTGAAATGAAGGATCTTGGAGAGTTGCATTATTGTTTAGGCCTTGAAGTTTGGAGAGACAATGGTACAACCTTGATCACAAAAAATAAATATACAAATTAATTAATTAAAAGATTCAATATGAATGCATGTAAAGAAATATCTACATAATTGGAACATAATTGTAAACCCAACAGTGATGATGAAACAAAAGAAGTGAATGACACATTATATAGACAATTAGTAGGAATTTTGAATTAGTTAACGACAACCATGCCAGATATTTCATATTCAGTCAATATATTTAGTGAATTTGTAGCTAAGCCACATGAAAGTCATTAGAAAGAACCCAAAATTCATTCAATTTTTTACGGAGACTGAACTTTTTGGTATTGAATGTACTAATGATTTCAATGTTGAGTTGATAAGTTATTCAAATTATGATTAGGCAGGAGATCTAGATGAAATGAAGTCCACCTATGGTTGTGCACTCAATATTGGATCTAGTATTGTGTCATGGAATAGAAAGAAACAACCAAATATTTCTTTGTCTTCCATTGAAGCCGATTACAAGGCCTTATGCAGTGCAACCTGTGAAGCAATTTGGTTAAGAAGAATTTTTTAATACATGGGAGAAAAACATGAAGAGAAATAACCATCAAATGTGAAAATCAAAGCTCTATCAAACTTGCAAACAACCTAGTCTACCATGCAAAATGAAAACACATTGAAACACAACATCATTTTCTATGGGAAAAAAATCAATCAAATGAAAGTGATTTGATCTATTGTAATACAAATGATAATGTGGTAGACATCTTTACTAAACCTCTAGGAAAATATATGTTTACATTATGTAGAGGCAAGTTAGGTGTGGTAAATAATTTATTTCTCTATTAAGGGGGAGTGTTAGAGATAATAGAGAAATGAATAGTATTATGTGAATTTTGAGGTAGTGCTCGAAAACTATGCTTTCTACGGTGAACTAATTTTAGGTGACTAGGAGTCTCTATCTTCTAGATTGTTGTGTTTATCAATCTATCCATCCCATTGCTATATAATGGGACACTATCATGTATTAGTGGTGTGTATCGATTGGGTTTCTTTTAATCAAAGTATCTCATTAGAGAATTATGTCATTTCTCTATTATCTCTATTATCTCTATTGGTTTATTTTTAACAAACAAAGATTTTCTAGAGAAAATATTTTTCAAATAAAAATAAATTATATAAACTCAAATCTTGGATTATAAAAATATAACATTTTCATCTTTATTTTTTGTAAGCTTGGTACGACCTTTCATTTTTTTTCTTTTTTTTTAGTCCATCTTCATCAACATGTCCAGATACATCACCCTGATCAAGGAAGGGAATTGAACCTGTGATTAAAGTCATAACAACCCGCCTCATCACTGTTTATCTTTATAAATTGATTCTTTTGACATTTTAATAAGAGAAAATAAAGAAATAAAGAAGTGTTGATTTTTAAACCCTATCTTATTTCAAAGGCTCAAGCAAAAGTTACATATGGTGAGATTTCTTTCGTGCTAAGATTAGGAATAGAACATATCCGTTCACTTGGGAGAATGAAATAACCTCGTAAAACTGACTCAATGTATTTACTACAAAACAAATATTCGGTCTAGTATTGACCAGATACATCAATGAACAATAAACTGATGATACAAAATGGGATCCACCAACTCACAATCAACATCATGCAATTTCTTCCAGTTGGTGATCATAGGAGTATCCATATGCATGCAACCATCCATATGAAATCTCCTCAAGGTATCTCTTGCATACCCGCCCAGGCCCACAAATATGTGCCCATCCTCGTGTCAAACCTCCATCCCCAAGAATTAATGCATCAACCCCATATCAGTTATATGAAACTCTAAAGCAATACCTCTCTTTCAATGTTGGATGAGACACTTCTCCCCTGTAATAAACAGGTCATCCACATATAGTACCGGAATGAGTGGATCGTCACCTACTAAAATAAAGTATAGGTTCGGATTTGCATCATTCTTATGGAAACCAAGCTCCTGCAAGTAGGCATATATCCTCTCTTACCATGCCACCGGTGCCTGCTTTAGTCCATACAAATCTTTCTTCAGCCTACACAAATGAGACTCACTCCCATGCAACTCAAAGCCCGCAGGCTGCTCAATATACACCTCCTCTTGTATAACACCATTGAGAAAGGAGGTCTTCACATCCATTTGGTGAATCCTCCATTTCATCTCAACTCCTATATATATCACTTCTCTAATGGAAGTATAATGAGCAACCGGTGCAAAGGTATCCTCATAGTCAACTCCCTCTACCTCTGAGAACCCCCACACCACAAACTAAGCTTTGAAGTTCTCAACGCTTCCATATGCAAAATTCTTGATCTTGTAGAACCACCTGGAAGTCACAATGGAATTCCCATCAAGATGTGGTACTACCTCCAACACATCACTCTCCATTATAGAGGAATATTCCTCTACCATGGCATCCCTCCAAATTTTTTGTCAAGCGGCCTCCTAAAAAATAACTAGCTCTGTCTCTACAACATCTTCCATGAATCCACCCAACCTCTGTGGAAATATTCTCTCCCTCACTGATCACTTGGGTCTCCCCACTCCCTCCCAAGCCTCCTTCAGAGTCTCCCAAAGCCATCTTGGATTCCTATTCCCTGCAGTAGTCTCCTATGGAGGTATGGGAAAATCCTCATCTGGTGCCTCTCCTCATGGCGAGGAAGGCTTTGAAATAACCAAAGGAGATCCTAAAATCTGAGAAATTTTGCCCAATGAACCTGCTCCAGGTGATCCGATACCATGCAAAGCTAGGCTTTGTGAACTTGTCAACTATGAAGAAGGTGAACCTCCTGATCCTAGTGTACCACCGGATGATATTGAAACATGTGGTGTGCCCTCGGATGAGGAGCCTTCTACTCTACCTGATCATTCTCCCAAGACCTCCTCAAAGCCTTCTCCTCCTCAAATCTCACATCCCGCCTGAAGACAATCTTCCTTTGTGCAGGAAGGTATATGTGGTAGGCTTTGTTTGTCTCACTGTAACCCATCAATATAACTCTCTCTGTTGTGGGTTCCAGCTTTGTCATATTCTCCTCATGGACGCGTGAATATGTTAGGTACCCAAATATCTTGATGTGCCCAAATTTCGGCTTCTTTCTGGTATATATCTCCTCGGGAGTCTTCCTCCACAAGACTCTGTGTGGGCTCCTTTTTTTCAATTAAACAACAATGTTAACTACCTCGACCCATAAGAAGAAGGGTAAACTGTGATCATGCAACATCACTCTAGTTACACCCCCAATGGTCCCATTCTTCCTCTCTACCACACCATTCTACTGAGGGCTATAAGGCACAATGAGCTCACTCTTTATGCTGATACTCCGACAAAAGTATCTCATCTCTGCTAAAGTGTACTATTCCCCATTGTTTGATCTCAACACCCTGATATTCCTGCTTTTTTGGTTTTCCACAAGAGCCTTAAACTATTGGAATCTTCAGAATGCCTAATCCTTGGTCTTCAGAAAGTAAATCCAGGTCCTCTTGGATGGGTCATTAAATAAAGTCACATAGTACTCATATTTGCTCAATGATACATGGGTCATAGGACCACATACATCAAAATGAATCAAATCAAGGACACCTGCAACTCTGCTATCACTGCTCTCGAAAGGTGTTTTGGTGTAATTTCCCAAATCACACCCCCAAAACACATCATGATGATCAACGATGAAGTCTGGAAACCTGGTAACCATCTCCCTCAACATCTTGAAATCTCCATGGTGCAAGTGGGCCATCCTCCTATGCCACATCTCACATAAACCACTACTACTGGTTTGGGCCACCATAGCTCAAAGAGGCTGGAACATGAGTTTGTATAGTCTCCCAATGCAAGCTCCAATCACACGAGCAAACTCGATACTAGATCCTCATATTAGTTCCATACTTTAGATGAATCTATGCTAATATTACTTATTATGAAGTGTTGATGTGTAAACCCTATAAAAACTCGAGCAAAAGTTACGTATCATTAGGAATGCAACGTAGAATGAAATAACCCCGTAAAACCAACAACTTTTACAAATTGTTATAAATTGAAATTGAAGGCAAAAGCATAAAAATAATTACGGGGATTGGCCCAACTTCCGATCCTACTCCATAAAAATGGTTGTCATTTTCTACTTTTTCTTTGATGTAACCCTTCTACAACAAGGGTGAATCTTATCCACTGTATTGATTGAAACAATTGAATACGGAAACTGTTCGAAACTTTAAAGCGGGGAATATTCTGTATTTTCACATTTACGAAGTTTATTTCGAACAAGATAGCTTACTTAACATTTCAAAAGTCGCAAGGAAAGTTCCTCCCAATGGTTAAGTTTTTTCGACCATACCAAACCATTAATCAGAACTCAGGCGAAAACGTTAAAAAAAAATTAGAATGCCATAAAATAAATCTAGCTTAAGGGAATCATTAGAAATATAGGATTATTATTAGAAAAACTGTGGATTTGGGAAATATTTCAGAATATGTGGACAAAAGTGCTAGTCAACTGGTTTAGGAGTGTGGTTAAATTAAACAATTGATTTTCTAGTTCTTGTGAGTTGGATTCTATAATATTCAGGAAATCCTAGATAAATTCAAAGTCTTAAAAATAATAGATAACAAATTTTTGTAACAAGTCAACTTACTGTGCTTATAGCTTTAAATTTTTGATAAAATTTCTTTAAAATATATATATATATATATATATATTTAAAATTTTATTTAAAAAAAAAAATATTTTTATGAGAATTTCTTTTTTTAATAATTTTTTATTTTTATTTTTTTCAAATAAAGTGAAAATAAATATTTTGTAAACAAAATTTCAGTAAGAGTATTTGAATTTTTTTAAGAAAACCAATACATTGAAAACATTCAAGTCGCCATTTCAGTCCCTCTCCTGAGGGGACTTGACCAGTGGTATTAGAAAACTCCAGGTTTTGAGGTTTTTTTATTTAAATAGTGAAATTTATGTTAATTTCAGATTTCAAGAATATTATAAATTATAGATTCAGAATAAAAAGCTATAGTTTAATTTAAAAAGTTTTTATTTTTTTTCAAACAATTAAATTAATTTCAATTACAAATTTTAAGAATATTATATTTCTAAAAACTATAGCTTAATTTAAAAAGTTTTTGTTTTTTTCAAACAATTAAAGTAATCTCAATTATAGATTTTAAGAATATTACAGATTCCGAAAATATCAACCAAATCACATATCAAATATCTGCAGTCTAGAGAGTCGCACCATGTATATCTTCTCCAATTGCGTTGGCTATTGTTTATAATAGTATTTTATTAAATGATTGTTTTTAATTTCATCACGCAAATTTATAATTTATTAAAATAATTTGGATTAGATTCGATTATCTTATTTATATTATTAAAAAGCAATTGACTATATAAAATCAAAATCAAAACCATCATCTGAATTAAATTTAACATTAATATTATCCATGTTTTAAAATTTTCCCTTTTTCCTACTAGGTCCATGCACTGCTGTTAGGTACGCCAACACCATTGTGCGTTGATGCTTTTCTTTCCATCCTTGTTCAAGGTTACACACGAAACATATGAATAAAAACCTGATGTAAATAGTTCATACACTACCTTGTTAAAAAGTGTGAAAACATCTTTCCAAAATTTATTAAGCTAAGATAGTTGATCTTGATTTAAATAATTGGTAGCATGTTATGATCACTAAGTCATAAGGATTTCGAAATCAATT
This sequence comes from Pinus albicaulis, assembly GCA_034641835.2. Lineage (NCBI taxonomy): Eukaryota > Viridiplantae > Streptophyta > Pinopsida > Pinales > Pinaceae > Pinus > Pinus albicaulis. Next base: position 435,780,933 of record CM076573.1, on the reverse strand, counting down.
TTAATTTAAATAATTGGTAGCATGTTATGACCACTGACTCATAAGGATTTCGAAATCAAGAAATCAATTTTAATTTAGTTTTGTTAGTAACATCTTAACCCCAATTTAGAATTTTGCGTGTGTTTATTTAACTTAATTAAATATTTTCACTATTTAACACATTTCTTATCAATTGAAATTATTGTTAAATTTAGGCAACCATTTAAGCATGAGAGACACTTATTTTTGTCAGTCTTCAAACTATGATGTTATTGCTCGAGAAAATTAGTCTAAGTACATAAAAGATTAACCCCGGTACTTATCTCCTTCAGCTGAAGCATTAAACTCAATTTCTGGAAATTTGTGCCTACTGAAATAATTTCCAAATTTTACAAATTTTATGCCCAAATTTTTTTCCTCGATATTAGTGCCAAATATGCCTCGTTTTCTGTGCAAATTCAACCTTGAAATTTATATTGTATAGCCTCGAAATATGTGCCTGAAGGTGCCTTGATTTTGAGCTGGAGGTGGTTGTTGTCCCTCGATTTTCATGCTAGGAAACCATCTCGAAATCAATGTTTCCTGTAGTAGCAAACCTGAGATATCTGCCTCGAAATTTGGGCCTAGTAAAGGGAGGAACAATCCTTGAAACTTGCACGAAGCAACCTCAAAACATGTGCCTCTTCCTTCGATTTTTGTGTTGTTGTTCCCTTGAATTCTATGTTGACTGTCCCTCGATTATGTGCCTTTCTCCTTCTCAAAAATCATGCCTCTAATGATAGCCTCCTACTAGAAACTCATGCCTCCTTTCTCTTGCTGAAAACCCTCCTAGAAGTTCTCCTTTTTCTCCTCTCCTCTTGGTCTCTCAAGTCTCAAGTGAAGAATGAGTCTCCACATTCTCCTTTTGTCTTTTGTAAAAGATTAAATCTCTAACCCTAGGATTCAATGGTTGAGATTTAATCTCCAAATCTCAAGATGTGTGGTTGAGATTACTTTTCCCAAATGGCCATCCTCACACATTGGCCCCATTATTTACAAGCCTCCTACTACCTTTTTCAAGTTGTATACATTTTTCTAATTTTCTCATAAAGTGATTTAATATGGAAAAGTGAACTATGTATTTTACACATAAAGTCACTTTATAAAGTACAATTGACTTTAATATTAGAAAAATTACATGGTACACCACTTTAAGTATCTCTTCTACCCATGACATTAATATAACTCATAAATGTCACCAACTCAAAAGTCATTAATGTGTCTACTAGGCTAAAATGGATAAATCCCTAGTAACACCTCTCCTTGGTATTATTTTTAAAACCTACTAGCACACCAAAAGGAAATGTAACAACTCCAAAAAATCATCAGCCTTTACAAAGATCACCAAGGAAACTTTATACACCAATCAACTATAAAGATTCTACATTAATGACTCAAGTTATGAATATAGTTGAGCCTTCAAATTATGAGCAAGCAAAAGACCATAAAGAATGGATGGATTCAATGAAAGAAGGATATGACTCTATTATAAAAAATGATACATGGGAATTGGCATAATTGTCTAAGGATAAAGTTCACATATGTTCAAAATGGTTGGTCAAAACTAAAATTAATGTTAATGGAACTATTGATAAATATAAAGCTAGAAAGATAACAAAGTGTTATTCACAAAAAGAGGGGATAGATATGAAGAAAATTTTGCACTTGTAGCTAAAATGAATACCTAGAATGATGATTTCATTGACTACTAAGCATAATTGGAAGTTAAATCAGTTAGAATTCAAGTCAACATTTATGAATGGAGAATTAAAGGAAGAAGTCTATCTGGTTCAGCCAAAAGGTTTTGTAAAGTGTAGATGATAAAATCTTGTTTATGGGTTAAAGAAAGCATTATATGGACTTAAAGAGGAACCCAATTCTTGGTATGTGAAGATTGATAGATTCTTCTCTCAACAAGATTTTACGAAAAGTAAAGGAGTGTAATATTCCAAAATTAGCATGCAGCTAATTGGAATATTGATTTTTGTTTTTATCACCTCGCAGGTTAATAAATGGGTAAGGAAGCCCATGCATATTAAAAATATGAATAAAATCCCTCATGATGTGAGAGGGGATAGTCATAAGAGCTGGATTTCACACCCTCATGTGTGAACAAGGTCATTTGCATGTGGACAAGGTCAAGTTTGACCAAGTCAACAACGCTGGGATAGGAGGTGGAGAACACTTTGAGAGACAACGTAGTATGAATGGGAGGAAGATTCCTTGGTGGAGGAAACCCTAATGAGTGGGACCCATGGTGAGAGGGCTTCCATTTTTTTAAAAGGAGGGCAAGGGAGCCATTTCTATTCATGTTATGTATTCTTGATTTTATGGTCTGAAGACCATTTGGCATTCTCTTGTTGTTTAGCAGAGTTGAAGTGCTGCTTAGCACAAGGCATTCTTGTTTAGGAATTCCTTCTCCTTTCAAGAGAGGCCTCTTGAAGGAGCTTGCACTTCATTTCTCCACATCCAGGCTTGAGGCCAAGCTACCTCCTTCAGCTACAACGCAGCTTATGTTGAGAGTTGGGTTGTGTTGAAGGGTGTTGCAGTGGAGGGTTGACAACACCACTTCTGGGCTTGTTTCTCAAAGGAAAAAGCTTTCTTTCCTTTGGGACACTAGTGAGGAAGATTATGGATCTTATTGCAGATCTTGGCACTTGGCCAACAAATTTCCTTTTTCCTACAACGCAGTCCCTTCTCTAGACTGCGTTATTTCCAGTGTGCAATTGCAGTAAGGATCTGTAGGATTGATTGGAGGGTGAGATATTCAATGATAGGATTAGCCTTTCACTTCGAAGATCCATTGGAGGAGGTCTACACATTCATCTTATGCATCATCTTCAGCCATCTCCATCTAGTTCTTGAGTTACAGCTGCTACCCTACAATTCCAACATTTTGCAATTTTGCATATTTTAGCCAATCCTTCTAGGATTGTCTAGAAATAGTGTTTGGGAGCTTAGATCTTCTCTCCCATCATTGTATCAGCCATATATATGCTGATCTATGTTGTTTTGTATTTCCTGTAGAAGTGTTATATCTATGACTGCACATTTTTTATCCATACACATTCTGCTATGTAGCAACATTTCACTTTTGACATATGTATTCATGGGAGGCTTGTTTGCCTTGATCATTTGATGTGTATTGCACTTATTTGCTGCTGATATATATAATAAAATGGCTTTATGGTTTCCATACATCTTGGTATGATATTATCACTGTTACTCCGTGTTTATGTTCATGTATTGCTGGATCTACAATTTTGGGAATATTCTAAGATATTCCTAACATTGTTGATTTTCCCTATTTTGGGATATTACAGTGGTAGTAGAGCACTTTCTTGGCTCAGCGTCTGGAAATCAGCCAACATGCTATCAAGAAAAGAGAAGATGAAGACTCCATTATTTGGAGGAAAGAAGGATGAGAGGCTCTCAAAGCTTCTTCCTAAATCTGTAAAGAGCATTCAAGGAGATCTCAAGAAGATCAGAAGGGAGATGTGCATAGAATCTCCAAGAGGGTTTGAATCTGAATCAAACTCTAGAATTTCACATCATGAGTGTGAGCATGCAGCCACACACAATGATGCACAGTGCAGTCACATGCCCAGATTTGCCATGAGAGAGATGGGAGAAGAAGGAATGACTAGGAGGGAAACTTTTAGTGATTTTCTGCAAGAGTATGAATCTCAAACTCAGGAGTTTAGAGATCATATTACTTTTCTAGAGTTTTTCAAGATCAAGGTGAAGAGAAGCAAGAAGCATGATAGGGGTATATTCCTTCTATCTACTTTTGATGGTTCACCTACATGTTCAGCCGGAGCTTGGGTGGAAGAACTAGACACCTTTTGCAGCAGCACCAAATTTCTGAAGATGAAGCCATCAGAGTTGCAGCGCTGCATCTTAGAGGTAAGGCCTATGCATGGTGGATATTTGAGTCTTTCTCTTTCAAAAATGAAAATACTTCTTCTTATGCAAGATTTATTAAGGCATTGGTGGGAAGGTTTGATGGAAAATTTTTTGCAACACATGTGGAGAAGTTAAACAAACATAAAAAAAAAAAAACCCTTGCATGTGATGGAGAAAACTATAAACTCAAATCCACTTCAAAAAACTATGGAGGAGACTGACATCTTGCAGCATACCTTGTTAGAGGCAAAGCCTCTATCTCATATTCCTGAACAAGAGGGCATGGAGATCTCTTTTTCAAGAGAGGATCTATTTCTTGAGAGGTTGCCCATACATGTTGATGAGGAGGAGGGCAACAACGCTGTCATGTCTAGAGTTCATCTAGCACCTCATGCAGAGGAAGAGGGAGCCATTTATCCAACTAGAGGGATTCTTGTATCATTGCAAGAAATTTCCCAGGATCTCACATGTGGGGATCAAGGCACAACTCATGATTCACATGTGCCATTGATGATAGTTTGTGAAATTATGGAGTTAAAAGGAGAAGATAGGGAGGATGACCAACATCATGTGATGAGGAGCACACACCCCTGTCTATTTCATGAGGTTGATGCACCTAAGAGGGAGACTGGATTGCGCAGTGAGAGTAGGGACAAATCTGTCCATTCACATATGCAGTCTACTCTTGATGACGATGTCTCATTGCATGGGGACATTTCACCAAGGATACCACCAGATCAGCAGATGGTGAGAGATGCTTCACATTTTTAGGCATCATTCATTTATTTCAGAGGAGTGGAGACCTTGGGAGGTCATTGTACAACGCTGAGAGTCTTGGGTGGACTCAAGGAGGAGAGAGACATTCTCTCAACATCATCTTCACCCACTCATTTCAGATTCTGCACTGTGGTAGAAGCAGTAGGGGAAGGGTAGCAGCCTTCCAATGATCCAGGTGGATATTGGTGGCCACCCACCTATTACACTTGGGCTCCCACCATTGTCTCTTTCAGTTTTTCAGTTTCGGCATAACTTACTATTTTTAGCAGTTTTTCGGGTCCTGAACTTCCGGAGCTGTTTTGAGGCCCTAAACGACGTTTTTTGGGCATCGTTTTACCAATGAATTTCATGGAATGAAATTTGTCCTGAAAGTTGTGGTCCTCGGACAGAGCTTTCTAATGATGTATCATGTGCGTCAAACGGAGATAGTAGGCCAAAGTTACGTCCCTGGGAAGTTGAAACACCAATTTACCCAAACGGGGCCCATAGTTTTGGCACTTCATCTCCTAGGGGTTAGGTTTTTGGATGTTTAGGGTTCTCCATTGTTTCTCAATAATAAATAGGCCCTCGAGCCTCATTGTAACTCAGTTCAGAGGCCTGTAGCCGCCACATCTCTTCTCAGAGATAGCTACCAGTGCCCTAGCTAGTTTTATTCCATTCTGTCTGCAAGCAAATTTCAGTTCTTTGATATTAATGAAATGAAGTGTTATTTCCACTGCATCTCTATATTTATGGTTATGTGTTTATTCTGTTGCGTTCCTGCATAAATCTGGATCAGTGGTATCAGAGCGGTCTGCTTTTTCTCGATCCTTCTTTGCATGTCCCCAACGAGGTCGGGGTATAAGGAGCTAGGGCTTGATCTCGTGGAACCTTTGCAAGATCAGCCTCGTAAACCTCGACGGACGCCCATGGGGGACGAAAAGAAAGATGAGGGAGCAGGAGATCCTATCAAAATATTGCTCGAGGAGGCCCTCGAAAAACAAAGGAACGCGATGATGGATAACTTCGCTCAGATCCTTCAACGGCTGCCCACCGGCGGCGCATCTGCATCCAGTAGCCACTCTGGAGTTGCGACTCCTTTTAAGGTACAAGTAAATTTTGACATTCCCATATTTGAGGGTCAAATAGACGCAGATGTCATAGATAGATGGTTGAATCTATTAGAAGGATATTTCTCCGTTCATGACTTTTTAGACCGGGAGAAGATTATTTTTGCACTCCTCAAAGCTACCCCCCATGTTAAGGACTGGTGAGAAACCTACTGTGAGAACAAGGACCAGACAGAACCCTCTCTGTTCTCGGCCGTACCAACTTGGAATTCTTTCCGAGATGCCGTCAAGGAACAGTACTATCCCGTGGGGAGCTATGAGGACAAGTACATACAATGGACCACGCTGCGACAACAAAGGGATCAAGATGTGCACGAGCTGACGAATCTGTTCCATACCCTGCGCACAAACTTGGGTATCAAAGATTCAGAGAAACATTTGGTGCTAAAGTATCGCAGCTGTCTGCACAGATACATTCAGGAGGAAATGGAGTTCCTCGACATCTCCTCGCTTGGTACGGCATACCGGTATGCTGCCAAGATTGAGCAGAAATTCAAACAGAAGAAGCGAGACTTTGGATCTGCGAATCAAAAGCAAGGGAAAAGTGCTTCCAAACCGCAGAACAAAGGACAGAGCCAAGGCATGGCAGCTAAAGACAACCCGTCAAAGCCACAAGAAAAGAACAACACCGCAAAGCCAAAGAAGGACACGGGAAAGTGGTGTGAGTTCCATAAGAGCTCCACTCACAACACAAGTGAGTGTCGGGCCAAGTAGTCGCTAGTGGCCGAGATGAGGGCTTCTGAGTCAGATGCATGCTCTGACTCCGAATCAGAACCTGAAAAGGCGAATGAAAAAGGGAAACAGATTATTGATGCGGAGCCCAACGCCACTGTTGCCACTGAAAAGATCCAAAAGGAGGAACCGGAAGATCAAGAGGAGGAGGAACGTCTCTTCCACTCCCAGATGTGGGTAAAGGGCTCCCCGGTACAATTCATTGTCAACAATGGGAGCCAAAAGAACCTCATTTCAGCAGACGTCGTGAAGCGGTTGGGCTTGCCGACCACAGCTCACCCACATCCATACACCATCGAGTGGCTTCACCAAGGACGAGATCTCCGCGTCAGCCAGCAGTGCTGCCTTCCCTATAGCATCAAGCCCTTCATGGATGAGGTATTGTGTGACGTTGCTACTATTGATGTTTCTGATGTATTGTTAGGACAACCATACTTGTGGAAGCGTCATGCTGTGTATGAGTCTCGACCTCGTGCTGTTATTATTACTTTGGGGAATAAGTTGTACAGGATACCAGAGGTACCACCTCCTACGTCTATCTCTTTGGTTACTGCAAAACAATGCAGTAAGCTCGTTTCCCAAACCAGGAAATTCATTTTCCTGATGATCCGCCCCCAGGGCAAGAAGAAGAAAGTGGCCACAACCTCCAGACAGGGCCCCTCTGCATGACAACAACAAATGATATGTCAGGTCGGGGGAAGGAGACGACCACCCACACAGATCATCTCTCTCTCGCATCAAGTCAGTCGGGCACCCACAGATCCGACTCCCAAAAAGGGCCGATACCACGACCGATCTATCATGCTCTATTCCGGAAAATGATGAAATCAAGAGGCATCAGAGCGTGAGAAAGGTCACATCACCAAGTTCATCACCCTGGAGGCCCGATCGTATTGGTACGGAATGAAGGATGGGACGTGGAGACTTCGTATTGACTATCGCGCCATCATTGGGATCCATTGTCCCATTAGCACTCAATCCCATGGACGATGACCTTCTGGATCATCACTAAGGCAGAAATATTTCCAAGAGGATCGAAACGCAGTTCAAAATACCAAAATACTGAAATCTCCCATGGGGAAGACTGGGCCTCAAAGCCAAGGAAGGCCTTTGAATGGCTGGTCATGCCTTCTGGGTCGAGGGGGTCGACGAATGCTCTCGCAACCTTCATGAGGATGATGGATGACATCTTGCGGCCATTCACCAACTCATTTGTAGTGGTGTACTTGGATGACATTCTGATCTTCAGCAACACTTGGGAAGAGCACCTTCACCACATCCGACAAGTCCTCTAAACACTGCGGCAACACAAGTTCTATTCCAATTTGGAGAAGTGTACGTTTGGCATGACCCAGGTTCAATATCTGGGATACATTATTGATGAAAGGGGGGTGCATGTGGATCCAGCCAAGATCCAAGTCATTCGAGATTGGCCAGCCCCAACCACTATAACAGAGCTTCGCAGCTTTCTGGGTCTTGCTAGTTTCTATCGGAGGTTCGTGTTGGGATTCTCTCATATCACTTGGCCCTCGAGTCAAGTCACCAAGGGAGGAGCGAGAGAAAAAATTGCTTTCAATGAATTTATCATATAAGCCACAGACTGAAAATCGCTCTGCGCCCGCCCCCAAGCCACCTACCGTACTTCTGCGTTGTACTCATTTGAGATCGAGATGAAGGCTTCGATCATGCTATTCGCCTAGGGGTGATATCAACAGGGACATCCAGTGGCATATCACAGTGAGACATTGTCTGAGACAGTTTGCAAGTATCCCACCTATGATAAAGAAATGTATTCCATTGTGCAAGCCTGTCGACAATGGAAGCATTACATTTTGGGGAAGGAAACAATCATCCACACAGACCACCGACCCCTGCAGTTCATACAGACACAAGGGAAGTTGCAGAATGATCGCCATCAGAAGTGGTCCACATATCTGCAATAGTTTCATTTGAACATCAAGTACAAGAAGGGTAGCACTAATAATGTTGCAGACTGCCTCAGCCGACCACTGATCATGGCGCTCACCACCGTGCTCAACTCTTGCCGGCACGAGACTTTTGATTGGCCTCTTCTCTATGAGAGGGACACAAAATTCGGCCACACTTACAAGGCACTCTTGGGGGGCATGCAAGTTCCAAATTTTCACCTCCAAGATGCACTTTTATGTCACCTAGGACACCTTTGTGTTCCTTCAAGCGAGCGTGCCAAGATGATATGGGAAGCACACTATAGTCGAGTCGCTGGGCATTTCGGGGTCGAGAAAATAGTAGCAATACTACAGAAGTATTTCTATTGGCCGAACTTTCGAAAGGATGTCGAGAAGCACATCAGATCCTGCACTTCTTGTGCCATTGCCAAACCGACCATCAAGAAGCAAGGCCTATATACTCCACTACCTACCCCTAGTCGACCGTGGGAATCCATCTCCATGGATTACATGTCGTGCCTACCTTCTACTAAGAATGGAAATGACTGTGTTTTCGTGGTCGTTGACAGATTCTCGAAGATGGCCATCATGGCGGCCTGTAAGAAGAATATCACAGCAGAAGCCACTGCGAAACTCTTCTTTGAACGAGTGTGGGTGCACTTTGGGATCCCACAGTCTATCATATCAGATCGAGATAGCAGGTTCCTCAGCACATTTTGGTCCAGCCTCTGGTCAATGTTGGACACAAAGCTCACCAAGTCCACAGCTTTCCATCCCCAAACAGATGGCCAGACAGAGGTAGTCAACATAATGATTGTACACATTCTGCGCATGTACAACTCAAAGCATCCACGCACATGGGACGAGAGCCTCCCCTATGTACAACACAGTTATAACCGGGCTCTCCACAGTTCAATTGGCCATAGCCCCTTTCAGGTGGGCTTGGGATTCCAGCCACTATGTCCCATTGACATAGCCATGCCATTTGCAACTGCTCAGGCCGATTCAGCTCATGTCCAGTCTGAAGTTGACAAAGCAAGTAGCTTCATCGAGCGCATTCAACACATCCGCCAACAGGTTCATGATATATTGGACAGAGCCAATGCGAAGTACAAGCAGCGCCATGATCAACACCGGGTGCCACACAACTTCCATGTGGGCGACAAAGTATGGCTACATTTGCAGAAGGAGCGCCTCACTAGACCCCACCGCAAGCTTCGCCCACTCCGATACGGGCCATACACCATCACCAAGGCTGTAGGGAGCAATGCATTCAAGCTTAGTATTCCACCATTCCTTGGTCTGCACCCAGTCTTCAATGTGGATCGCCTTCACCCTTACTTCCCACCTCTACTAGACACCTCGGACATTGCAGAACAACTCACACCAATAGAGTTAAACCCAGACTGCATGGAACAAGCCACCACAGATTGTATCATGGACATGCAAATCAAGAACACTCGCCAACAGAAGATCCAACTGTATCGGGTTATCAAAGCTGGCCAACTCCTGCACCAAGGAAAGTGGTTCACCAGGGACCAAGTTCAGCAGAAATTTCCTCATCTCATGGAGGAACTTAACGCAATGGGGAACATTGCTTCCTAAGGGGGGAGGAATGATCCAGGTGGATATTGGTGGCCACCCACCTATTCCACTTGGGCCCCCACCATTGTCTCTTTCAGTTTTTCAGTTTCGGCATAACTTACTATTTTTAGCAGTTTTTCGGGTCCTGAACTTCCGGAGCTGTTTTGAGGCCCTAAACGACGTTTTTTGGGCATTGTTTTACTAGCGAATTTCATGGAATGAAATTCGTCCCGAAAGTTGTGGTCCTCGGACAGAGCTTTCTAATGATGTATCATGTGCGTCAAACGGAGATAGTAGGCCAAAGTTACGTCCCTGGGAAGTTGAAACACCAATTTACCCAAACGGGGCCCATAGTTTTGGCGCTTCATCTCCTAGGGGTTAGGTTTTTGGATGTTTAAGGTTCTCCATTGTTTCTCAATAATAAATAGGTCCTCGAGCCTCATTGTAACTCAGTTCAGAGGCCTGTAGCCGCCACATCTCTTCTCAGAGATAGCTACCAGCGCCCTAGCTAGTTTTATTCCATTATGTCTGTAAACAAATTTCAGTTCTTTGATATTAATGAAATGAAGTGTTATTTCCGTTGCATCTCTGTATTTATGGTTATATGTTTATTCTGTTGCGTTCCTGCATAAATCTGGATCATCCAACTTGCATCTTTGGCATGAGATATGTTAAAGAGGAGGATGACCATATGACATATGTTCTTCATGAGAGATCATCAGCGCTGTCACTATGGAGGATAGATCCATATTGGAAATCCCAGCTGTTGGTGGATTATTCCAAGGATCTTTTCACTTGTATGATATTGGATGACCAGCTACATGAGGAGGGATATTCAGTTAAATATGGGGTCATCTACTACCATGGTATGATCTTCTTATCTGGATCTTCCAAGATCAAGGAGAAGTTGCTACAAGCAACTCATGGAGATTTCCTTTTCAGCTACACCTATTCTATGAAAGCATACCACACCATCATGGAGGGGTATTTTTGGGAAGGCTTTGAGGAGGAGATATATCATCATATGAGGAGATGCATGGATCATGTAGAAATGGAGGAGATACACAACTCTTTGGAAGAGTTAGCACAACCACCTCTTTTCTCTTTGAGGATGAGAGGAGACTCATCTATGAGCCACTCCATTTGTATGAGCAAGACATATGGTAAGGGTATTGTTTGTTTGCATGATGACTTGTATAATGTATATATGCATCCCTTAACCATATATGTGCAAGATGTTGCTCCAGGGAGGAGCATTCTTTCTTCTAGACTTCATGGTCTACTTGAGGCCATGAGCAGTATTGATGACCACTCCCTAGGAGGACTTGGGGAGGAGATGTATGATGGAGAACATGCTCACTTTGTACCATACACCATTCACTTTCTCCAAGCATATGAGGAGAGTGGGATAGCAAGAATGTGGTTGAGAAACCACACCTTTTGTCACTCTCTTTTGCAGTTGAGGGTCAAACTGTGTTGGTTACATTTGAGGGACCATTGTCCTTCTCCCTTGCTACATATGGCAGAAAGTATGGTTCTCATTATGATTCCTTATGTTGTTGTTGTTCTTATTTTTATTGGGAGCATGATTGGGGGAGTGGCACATTGGTTGGATGTGTCCCTTGGGGGAGAGATTTCCCACATTGTTTGTGTTGCATGTTCTAATGGGAGCATGAGAGAGTATGTGGCCACTACAGAAAAACACTTGTTTCCTTTTGAGGTGAGCCATATGATTGATTGGATGCCATATGATGGTGATTTCCAACTCATCACATATGAGATGGTTTGGTCCAACATGATTCATAACGTTGGAGAGAAGGTCCTTGAGGATCTAGTCTTCTTCTTGCCACTTGAGGGAAATATTATTGCAGCCCAATATCAGCATATACTCTACACTTATCCCAAGTGGAGAGGAGGACAACGTGGGATAGGCTATTTTGTCTACCAATATCATATTTTCATCCCACCTACATTGCAGGAGCCAAAGGTGGAAGAGGATTTCCAGGAGTTGCCATGTTGGGAGGTAACTCATTTTGTATGGATGATTGCTTGGGGATGGAGGATCCACATGGGAATAATGTTTCCAAATGCATTTCATATCCCATGCCTCAAGGGGACCTCTGGAAAACACCTTATTTCCTACTTGAGTAATCTACTTGTTCATTATGTTAGCTATTTAGCTAACTTACATGCTTGGGAGGGGAAATATGGAGATTTATTGATGAGACAACATCTCATTCCTTGGAGGAGCATATCATATGTGGATGCTACAGTAGGAGGAGGGGAAACTTCTCAGTTCTATCCTTGCAGTTTCTTGAGGACAAGCAACATTTGGGAGGGGAGGACTGTAATATTCCAAAATTAGCATGTAGCTAATTGGAATATTGATTTTTGTTTTTATCACCTAGCAGCTTAATAAATGGGTAATGAAGCCCATGCATATTAAAAATATGAATAAAATCCCTCATGATGTGAGAGGGGATAGTCATAAGAGCTGGATTTCACACCCTAATGTGTGAACTGGGTCATTTGCATGTGGACAAGGTCAATTTTGACCAAGTCAACAGCGTTGGGATAGGAGGTGGAGAACACTTTGAGAGACAACACAGTATGAATGGGAGGAAGATTCCTTGGTGGAGGAAACCCTAATGAGTGGGACCCATGGTGAGAGAGCTTCAATTTGTTTAAAAGGAGGGCAAGGAAGCCATTGCTATTCATGTTATGTATTCTTGATTTTATGGTCTAAAGACAATTTGGCATTCTCTTGCTGTTTAGCAGAGTTGCAGTGCTGCTTAGCACAAGGAATTCCTGTTTAGGAATTCCTTCTCCTTTTAGGAGAGGCCTCTTGAAGGAGCTTGCACTTCATTTCTCCACATCCAGGCTTAAGGCCAAGCTACCTCCTTCAGCTACAATGCAGTTTCTATTGAGAGTTGGGTTGTGTTGCAGGGTGTTGCAGTGGAGGGTTGACAACACCACTTCCGGGCTTGTTTCTCAAAGGAGAAAGCTTTCTTTCCTTTGGGACACCAGTGAGGAAGATTCTGGAGCTTATTGCAGATATTGGCACTTGGCCAACACATTTCCTTTTTCCTACAGCGCAATCCCTTCTCTAGACTGCGTTATTTCCAGTGTGCAATTGCAGTAAGGGTATGCAGGATTGATTGGAGGGTGAGATATTCAGTGATAGGATCAACCTTTCACTTGCAAGATCCATTGGAGGAGGTATACACATTCAGATTATGCATCATCTTTAGCCATCTCCATCTAGTTCTTGAGTTACAGCTGCTACCCTGTGTTGTCGACAAATATTGTCGCTCCTAGAGACAACCTAGAGTTGCCATAGACCAGTGCCTAGGACATCTTATCATAGCAAGGAGCACATAATATAACTTGGGTGTCAATCCAAAAGGCTCTCCCACTATCTCTTGTAAAGCAAGGAAATGGATTTAAATGGGACCAGAACTTACAGAAACTGCCACAGGGAAAGTAATGCTACAGAGACAAGATGCAAAGTTCTAACACAAAAGCATCAGACAGCTAAGAGACAATTTACTGTAGAGAGGGCTGATTCAAGTAATATGCCACAAAAATCAAATATCAGAAGGTGTATGCAGTAGAAGAAATATAAGAAGATATTAGTTAACTTTTGTCTGATACCCAGATACACAACAGAACCATATATGGGCTTATCATTCTAAGAATCCATACATGACAATGGCATTTTAAAAGCACCCTCCCAAAGCAATTAATATAGCAGAAAGGTGGATGAAATGAATCATGAAACAATATATCATGCCTGAGCCATATTTAAAGCGCTTGACTGATTCAAGTATGGGTATCAACTAGGATAAATCCTTACGTAAAATCAATGAGCCACTCGCATTCCAGTACATGATACAAGAAGATGGATAAAATGAAATGTTGTATTAAACAAATAAAAGGAAGTTACATACTGTGGGATACCAAAGACCAGAATCATCTAATACAGATAGAACTCCTCCTCACTGAGACCCTACGGGCTCTGAGCCTTCATACAAGAGCTTATACAAAATGTATACAAAAATGCCTTTCACTGCACAATTCTCTAATAAAAATATGGAACCCTTACAATGTCTTTCTTCCTCCTTTTTATAGAGGAAGGAGAAGAGAAACTAATAAAAGAAGTAGGTGAAAACAATTAATTGTTTCATCAAAACAAAATGGCAAAGACATTCGCGCCCATATTGCTGAATGACTAGGTAATATTATCTGTACTTGACAATCTGCTTGCAGAAATAAATGCACTGGGTAGAAAATCTCTTTAGGAACAGGGTATAAAGATAAATTCACATGAACATTCTGTCCTTTCCTGAAGAAAATCTGGTTGAAATAAAACCTTGAAGGCATTGCTTCTTGTGCTTTGTACTCATTGTCTTCCAACTTTGAATTGGATTTTAAATTCTTCAGTGTCGGACACTGCATTCCTTGATTTTTCATTGATATTTCTTCGATGCTCCATTAATTTCTCCATCTACTCGATCTGTGTTTTGAATGGCTCTGGAGGGTCTGATAGATTTCTAACTCTGCTGCTTTAATGAGAGTCATGTCACGGCAACTACCCAGGGCTTTCCTTCATAGTTTCCTCCTCTGCAAGCCGACCCTTGGATGCATCTTCAACTTCAGTAATGGAGGCAGAGATTAATGGCGATTCCTCGTCACCGCAACCTGCAAAACCCACAAACATGTTAAGAAAACTAGACACGAGGATGATGGCGTGGCGGGATCCATGGACATGGTGGTGGAGTCAAGGCGGAATGATGAAATGACGCAAGGTGGTAGGAAATGCATGTAAATGATGAAGAAATGGAGGGTAGAAAGTGAAAAATACAGTGGAATTACGATGGATGAATGAGGTGGAGGTGCATGACATAAACACGGAAGTATGACACATAAACGGGATATATGAATGGTGGAGGAGAATGCAAATGACACGTGGAAATTATGACGTGGGGATGGACCGGGTCAACGGCTGGGCAAACAAACGATCTGAGCCGCATGATGTGCCAACGAGATCAACGGTCCAAAAAGAATTGGAGAGCGATGGAGTGGCGGGCCCAGGACACTGTACGCCTAGATTAACATCCATGCAACTTTGAAAAGCAACCACTGTTGGATGAAGGCTTATAGATCTGATGGTTAGCATAAATTTCGCTGCGCGTCCTGGATCGAGCGTTAACGCGCGAAATAGGGCAGTATTGAGGCCGTACTCGGGGACGCGTGGCGCATAACGTATGGAATCACTGCGTTTTGAGGAAAACTGCCAGCCCTTCGAAAGCAGTGCGGGGAAAACAGGTCGGTTTTTGCAATAAGTACAAGCGCGGGACGGGGGTCCACAAAGGTGAAAAGCTGTGGTGCGTTGATTTGCGATTGATCGGGCGGCTGAGAGCACGTCCGGCGGCCACAGAAGGTAAGCGCTTCTCATTTGGCTCATGGTCTAGCTCCTGCACTACATGGAGAACAATAATAAAGAGGGTTGAGGCCAGAGGGGCTAGGACCCCCGGTATGTTTCCAAATACGGACCTTAGCCATTAAAATGCGATTTTGAAGCTAAGAGAAAACAACGATAGAAAGCTAAGGGTCTTTGCAAGGTGGGGCAAAGGAATTAGATGATTTAAACCAGATGGTCCATGGAAATTTTACTAGGGAGATGATCATGATCAACACCCTGCAACTCCCGCATTTTGCAGTTTCTCATATTTCAGCCAATCCTTCCAGGATTGTCTAGAAATATTGTTTAGGAGCTTAAATCTTCTCTCCCATCATTGTATCAGCCATATATATTTAGATCTATGTTGTTTTGTATGTCCTGTAGTAGTGCTCTATCTATGATCGCGCAGTTTTGATCCATAGACATTCTGCTATCTAGCAACATTTCACTTTTGACATATGTATTCATGGGAGGCTTGTTTGCCTTGATCATTTGATGTGTATTGCACTTATTTGCTGCTGATATATATAATAAAATGGCTGTATGGTTTCCATACATCTTGGTATGATATTATCATTGCTACTCCATGTTTATGTTCATGTATTGTTGGATCTACAATTTTGGGAATATTCTAAGATATTCCTAACATTGTTGATTTTCCCTATTTTGGGATATCACAAGGGGACCCAAATTTGTATATCAAGAGGTATAAAAAATGACATATTGTTTTGATTTTTGTATATGTTCATTATCTTCTCATAATAGGGAATGTTACCAAGTTAATTGAAAAGATCAAAAGTTGTCTATCATAGGAATTTGAAATGAAGGATCTTGGAGAGTTGCATTATTGTTTAGGCCTTGAAGTTTGGAGAGACAATGGTAACCTTGATCACAAAAAATAAATATACAACTTCATTTATTAATTAAAAGATTCAATATGAATGGATGTAAAGAAATATATACATATATAATTGGAACATAATTGTAAACACAACAGTGATGATGAAACAAAAGAAGTGAATGACGCATTATATAGACAATTAGTAGGAATTTTGAATTAGTTAATGACAACCATGCTAGATATTTCATATTCGGTCAACATGTTTAGTGAATTCGTAGCTAAACCACATGAAATTCATTACAAAGAACCCAAGATTCATTCAATTTTTTACGAAGACTGAATATTTTGGTATTGAATATACTAATGATTTCAATGTTGAGTTGATAGGTTATTCAAATTATGATTAGGCAGGAGATATAGATGACATGAAGTCCACCTATGGTTGTGCATTCAATAATGGATCTAGTATTGTGTCATGGAGTAGAAATAAATAATCAGATATTTCTTTGTCTTCCATTGAAGCCGAGTACAAGGCCTTATGCAGTGCAACCTGTGAAGCAATTTGGTTAAGAAGAATTTTTGAATACATGGGAGAAAAACATGAAGACCAATAACCATAAAATGTGAAAATCAAAGCTCTAACAACTTGCAAACAACCTAGTGTACCATGCAAAATGAAAACACATTGAAACACAACATCATTTTCTATGGGAAAAAAATCAATCAAAGGAAAGTGATATGATCTATTGTAATACAAATGATAATGTGGTAGACATCTTTACTAAACCTCTAGGAAAATATATGTTTACATTATCTAGAGACAAGTTAGGTGTGGTAAATAATTTATTTCTCTATTAAGGGGGAGTGTTAGAGATAATAGGGAAATGAATAGTATTATGTGAATTTTGAGGTAGTGCTAAAAAACTATGGTTTCCAAGGTGAACTAATTTTAGGTGACTAGGAGTCTTTATCTTCTAGATTGTTGCGTTTATCAATCTATCCATCCCATTGCTATATAATGGGACACTATCATGTATTAGTGGTGTGTATGAATTGGGCTTGATTTAATCAAAGTATCTCATTAGAGAATTATGCCATTTCTCTATTATCTCTATTATCTCTATTGGTTTATTTTTAAGAAACAAAGATTTTCTAGAGAAAATATTTTTCAAATAAAAATAAATTATATAAACTCAATTCTTGGATTATAAAAATATAACATTTTCATCTTTATTTTTTGTAAGCTTGGTAGGACCTTTCATTTTTTTTTTTTACTCCATCTTAATTAACATGTCCAGATACATCACCTCGATCAGGGAAGGGAATTGAACCTGTGATGAGTGTCATAACAACCTACCTCGTCACCGTTTACCTTTATAAATTGATTCTTTGGACATTTTAATAAGAGAAAATAAAGAAATAAAGAAGTTTTGATTTTAAACCCTATCTTATTTCAAAGGCTCAAGAAAAAATTACATATGGTGAGATTTCTTTCTTGCTAAGATTAGGAGTAGAACATATCCATTCACTTGGGAGAATGAAATAACCTCGTAAAACTGACTCAATGTATTGACTACAAAACAATTATTCGGTCTAGTATTGACCATATACATCAATGAACAATAAACTGATGATACAAAATGGGATCCACCAACTCATAATCAACATCATGCAGTTTCTTCTAGTTGGTGATCATAGGAGTATCCATATGCATGCAACCATCCACATGAAATCTCCTCAAGGTATCTCCTGCATACCCACCCTGGCCCACAAATATGTGCCCATCCTCCTTTCAAACCTCCATCCCCAAGAATTAATGCATCAACCCCATATTAGTTATATCAAACTCTAAAGCAATACCTCTCTTTCACTGTTGGATGAGACTCTCCTCCCCTGTAATAAACAGGTCATCCACATATAGTACCAGAATGAGTGGATCATTACCTACCAAAATAAAGTATAGGTTTGGATCTGCATCATTCTTATGGAAACCAAGCTCCTGAAAGTAGGCATATATCCTCTCTTACCATGCCACCAGTGCCTACTTCAGTCCATACAAGGCTTTCTTCAACCTACACAAATGAGACTCACTCCCATGCAACTCAAAGCCCATAGGCTGCTCAATATACACCTCCTCTTGTATAACACCATTGAGAAAGGAGGTCTTCACATCCATCTGGTGAATCCTCTATTTCATCTCAGTTGCTATATATATCACTTCTCTAATGGAAGTATAACGAGCAACCGGTATAAAGGTATCCTCATAGTCAACTCCCTCTACCTCTGAGAACCCCCGCACCATAAACCGAGCTGTTAAGTTCTCAATGCTTCCATATGAAAAATTCTTAATCTTGTAGAACCACCTGGAAGTCACAACTGAATTCCCATCAAGACGTGGTACTACCTCCAACACATCACTCTCCATTATAGAGAAATATTCCTCTACCATGGCATCCCTCCAAATTTTTTTGTTAAGCGGCCTCCTAAAAAATAACTAGCTCTGTCTCTACAACATCTTCCACGAATCCACCCAACCTCTGTGGAAATCTTCTCTCCCTCACGGATCACTTGGGTCTCTCCACTGCCTCCCAAGCCTCCTTTAGAGTCTCCCAAAGACATCTTGGATTCCTATTCCCTGCAGTAGTATCATATGGAGGTATGGGAAAATCCTCATCTGGTGCCTCTCCTCATGGCGAGGAAGGCTATGAAATAACCAAAGGAGATCCTAAACTCTGAGATATTGTGCCCGATGAACTTGCACCAGGTGATCCGATACCATGCAAAGCTAGGCTTTATGAACTTGTCACCCATGAAGAAGGTGAACCTCCTGATCCTAATGATCTTGAAACATGTGGTGTTGCCCTCGGATGAGGAGCCTTCTACTCTACCTAATCATTCTCCCAAGACCTCCTCAAAGCCTTCTGCTCCTGAAATCTCACATCCCTCCTCAAGACAATATTCCTTTGTGCAGGAAGGTATATGTGGTAGGCTTTGTTGGTCTCACTGTAACCCATCAATATAAGTCTCTCTGTTGTGGGTTCCAACTTTTTCTTCTTCTCCTCATGGACATGTGAATATGTTAGGTACCTAAATATTTTGATGTGCCCAAATTTCGGCTTCTTTCTGGTATATATCTCCTCAGGAGTCTTGCTCCCCAAGACTCTATGTGGGCTCCTTTTTTTCAAGTAAACAACAATGTTAACTGCCTCCACCCATAAGAAGAAGGGTAAACTCTGATCATGCAACATCACTCTAGCTACACCCCGAATGGTCACATTCTTCCTCTCTACCACACCATTCTACTAAGGGTTATAAGGCACAATGAGCTCACTCTTTATGTTGACACTCCCACAAAAGTATCTCATCTCTACTAAAGTATACCATTCCCCATTGTCTGATCTCAACACCCTGATATTCCTCCTTTTCTGGTTCTCCACAAGAGCCTTAAACTTTCAGAATCTTCAGAATGCCTCATCCTTGGTCTTCAGAAAGTAAATCTAGGTCCTCCTGGAGGGGTCATCAAATAAAGTCACATAGTACTCATATCCGCTCAATGATACATGGGTCATAGGACCACATACATCAGAATGAATCAAATCAAGGACACCTACAACTTTGCTATCACTTCTCTGGAAAGGTGTTTTGGTGTAATTTCCCAAATAACACCCCCAAAACACATCATGATGATCAACGATGAAGTCTGGAAACCTGGTAACCATCTCCCTCAACATCCTGAAATCTCCATGGTGCAAGTGGGTTATCCTCCTATGCCACATCTCACATAAACCACTACTACTGGTCTATACCACCATAGCTCAAAGAGGCTGGAACATGAGTTTGTATAGTCTCCCACTGCAAGTTCCAATCACACGAGTAGAATCGATACTGGATCCTCTAGGATACAACAACATTTGTCCTTTCCATAACGTTACCTCATACCCCCTATCCTCGAAGCTGTAAACTGATATCAAAATCTTCTTCAACCCTAGAACAAAAATAACATATGTCACCTTGAAAGGATGTAGTGACTCCCTATGAAATGATATTTTCCCCATACCTGTCGCCTTGACTTTAGAGTTGTTGCCAAGCACAACCTCCAAGTCAATGTCATCCTCCAAAAGGCTTGTGAGGTGCTCTCTCACTCTGGTCATATGGCAGCATGCTCCACTATCTATGAACCAGGCAAGTGAAGATGTAACATGAGTCGCTAAATTCACCAACAAAGCACACTCTGAATCAAACATAACTACAAACTCATCCACATTTGTTGTAGCTAAACCTCCTTGTTTCTTCTTACCGTTCTTGTTGGTACACTCTCGTGAGGAAAGATGTCACACTATTGGTCTCTGTCATCTTGGTGTTGTGTAATTTTTGTCTCAACACCATCTTCCTATTCTCATGATCTATAAATGGGTTGGATAACTTGTTATTCTTTTCAATAACCTCCCACTCAGTTAAACAAATTAACATCTAGCTTATTCTTGACTTGTACGAAAATGAATACTTGAAACATGTGTATGTTTTTTTTTACAGTTTAAGTGCTTTAAGACCATCTGTTTTTGCTGATATTAAACATGTGCAACAACCATATACTGCGGAAAAAAAGCATCAACACATAACAACAAATTTAATAAAGGAGTTCACCCTAATATCGTGGCCTACGTCTCCTTGAGCTCTTGTCAACTTGACTTGGCTCTTTGGGATTATGATGTGAAATTTATTTTACAAGTTAATAACTCAACTCCAATGGTTATTTTGGCTGTACCATTGGGTTTAGAACATCATCATACCCCTGTCATGGTTGTCATCACTCTGAAGATAGAACTAGGCTTCCTTTAACTTGACTTCATCTATCAGTGCCCTTAAGCTTCCCTGAGCTTCTCTTTGGCACAAAATCCCTAGAAGTCATTTTTTGTCCTTGAAACCTCACCTACTATGTCCAACGCATATCAAACCTCCAAAATAGATTGATCATTTTCTCAAAATGAACACTGGCTCCCCAATCTAGGCCTCCATCCACTGATGGCCCTAGGCTGCCTAAAACTTCACTGTGGCTCTTCTACCTTTAGAAGTATTAAAATGGCTCTAAAAATCCTTTCATTGGATTCAAAATGTCAAAAATAATCAGAATAGACTATTCACTTGCAGAAATTGGCCTCTGATTGCTCCAGTTTCACCTCCAATACCTGGCGTCACCCCCTGGCTCTCGGTTCCCTGAAAACTTCTCTGAAGCATCTAGACTTTCATAAATCCTAAAAATATTCTGTAGAATCCATCAATGGATTCAGAAGTATCAATACAGTCAGAAATTCCTATTGTTTTATTGAGAATGTATACTGGATGTTCTGGATAGGCCTCATTCTCCAGCTGGCACTAGATGGCCCTGGTGGCCCCTGAAACTTCTCTCAAGAAACTTAGCCTTCAAAATTCCTCTATAGGATCAGAAAACCACACCATTAGTTCCAGAATGTCTGAAACATCCAAAATTGACTATTTGATTCCTGAATAAGGTCTCTAGCTGCATTGGATAGGCCTCAAACTCCTGCTAGCCCATGGTGGCCCTAGTGGCCCCTAGAACTTCTCTGAAGCAAAAACATGCTCAAAATTTGCAGTTCACAAACCGCGACTATCGGTGGAAACCATGGATTTAACCGCGGTTGAACTATTTCAACTCGAGTTTGAACTTCACATTTAACCGAAACCGTTGGAGGTTTAACCGCAATCATGTGATAACGCTACAGTTTAATATTGTGGAGACGACAGGAGGTTTAAAATTGTCAGCATTAATGGTTGCAACCGGTTGCATGTGAACGCAATGAAAATGATGGAGACGGTTGTGGTTAGGGGCTTACACTCTTAGCCCTGGTCACGATGACGACCATGTGGGTAGGGGTTGGCCCCTCCGAACCCCTAAAGAACAAACTGTTACACAATAAGTATAACGCGTGACTGTAATGGTTAAGAAACATGGTTGGCGGAGACAGTAAGAGCGTGCACGTGTAGGCGATAGGTCTCAGGGTTGACTCTGGTGGAGTCCAACCAAATATTACACCACCGTTCATGGGCCAAGTGGCAGCCTCCAAGCCTGCCATGTGGCAGACTGTGATTGGCCGAAATCCAACCCATTCAATAAAATTGCGACACATGTCACAAAATAACTAGTTCAGAAGGAACATTCTGGGGAATATTCCAAGAATATTCTCTTTTTTTAATATTCAAAGGCCCAATAAAACTTGGTCAAAAGCCATAAATTGTAGTTTATTGGACTTTTCAAATCGTGATAACTTCTTCATAGTGTCAGTTTTTCAAACCATTTGCGGCACCGAAATCAAGAAGATGAGATCTATCCGGTCGCTCAGGTTCGAAACACTTCTAAACACTTTGAATTTTGAGCTATCACTTAGGTCCATGATCCAAATCTGATCACACCTCCCCATTGGGAATCTTTTGGACCCCAAAAGACTGATTATCTGATCTATTCAGTAGATGAGAGTACATCACCCTCACATTTCAACCTCCATACACTTGCCTTGCATGGATTAGTGCCTTTGAACCCAACTTGAAGGTAGTCAACACATCCCTTCTTAGATGCTCTTGTCCTCCTATCAAGAATTGTCTCCCTTGCACTCACTCAGAAATTTCTGGCAAGAAATTTATAGATGGTAGCTAAACATCATTTCCTTGATCATCGATCCAAGGTGGCTCAAACAAACGTAATTTTCCAACATAAACGCATACATAACTGAAATTTGCATATGTACATATGAATGTATGTATTACTAGGTTAAGATGTCAAACCACTTCATACAAAGCCACTTCCATGGCGACTTTTGCTGCTAAAAATCTTCTTCATGTAAAACATTTGTTCTCACATCAATGATGGAATATTTGGTTCCATTTTTGCCAGTCTTGTTATCCTCTTGCCTCATGTGCTTGTGATGATTAGTTGGATGCAGTGTCCAACATTTGGCAACAACATGTCCCTTCTTTTGGCAATATGTGCAAGTCTTATGCACCTTATTTTTAAGTTTCCTTTGCCTCAACTGTTTCTTGTATGCATTCATCCTCTTCCAGCATCTCGAAACTTCATGGTTAAACATACCGCAATAGGAACAACAACTCTTTCTTCCTTTCATGCACGCAAAAACATAAAAAACTTCACTATGGGAAGAATTATACCTCAAATGTTGTTTTGCATGTCCATATTTTTTACCTTCATGAGGAGTTGAACTTGTAGAGGTTCCAACTTCACCATAAGCTGCATGTGTACAAACACCTTGCTGCAACATAGGCTTCAAAAAATGGCAATCAACTTGAAAACAAACTTGACATGTTTGTGGTTTAGAACTTGGAACAAAAGTTCTTCTTGAAGTTGTCTCACATGCCTTCATGGCTATAGAGTTTTCGCCATAAGATTGAACATAGCCTAGACCAAATTTATTAGGTCTTTCCTCAAACAAAATAGCATCAATCATGCCTTGTGCATGTTTTCCTGAACCCTTTCCTTCATAACCCATTTTAAACATTAACTTGGACCCATACCTCTAGTGTTCTTTTCAAATGAAGCTACACATCTATCTGAAGGGGAATTTGAAGATAAATTTGAGTGAATTACCTCTGCTTCACGCATGTTCTTGGTTAAGGCCTCTTGGGCTTGATGGAGCTGCATCTCCATCTCATGCATTCTTTGAAGAAGTCCTTCTTTCTCTTCCTTCATAGCAACCAATTTCTCACGAAGTCTAGTGGTTTCCCTTCTGTCTTCATACAAAATTTACACCATATCCTTCAGGATCTAGAAGTCTCACTTCATGTCTTCATCGAAGAATATTGTGAAGGAGGAAGATTTTGAAACCTCACTTGAAGAAGTTGTCATCATGAAAATGAACAAAATAAATTCAATCAACAATTCCAAAGCTTTCAAAAACAATTTGACAAATATTCTGAACAAAATGGTTATAGAGTCAAGCTCTTCTTCAAGCAACCTTTTTAGAAAACACCCTCTTGTTCTTCAAGGGTTGCCTTGAGGTCCTTTGGGTAAGGAAGATGCCTTCAACCCTTATTCCTTCTTGTCCTCTTCTGGACTTAGCTAACAATAGCTTTCCCTTCACCTCTAGCAAACTTCAAACTTGTAAGCAAGAGTCAGTTTGGAAACAGTCAAATTCTTTGCACTATTAAACACCTTTCAAGTCAAACAAGCAAGCTACTGCTCTGTCAAGCAACCAACTATGCTATAATACCGACATGTTCTATAAATGGGTTGGATAACTTGTTATTCCTTTCAAGAAACTCCCACTCAGTTAAACAAATTAAGGTCTAGCTAATTCTTGACTTGTGCCGGAATGAATACTTGAAATAGGTGTATGTTTTTTTTTACTTTTTAAGCACTTTAAGACCATTTTTTTTTTTGATATTAAACATGTGGAACAACCATATAATGCAGCAAAAAATCATCAACACATAACAATAAATTTAATAAAGTATTTCACCCGAATATCATGGGCTACGTCTCCTTGAGCTCTTGTCAACTTGACTTAGCTCTTTGGGATTATGATGTGAAATTTATTTTACAAGTTAATAACTCAACTCCAATGGTTATTTGGGATGTACCATTGGGTTTAGAACATATTCATACCCTGGTCATGGTTGTCATCACTCTGAAGATATAACTAGGCTTCCTTTGACTTGACTTCATTTGTCGGTGCCCTTAAGATTCCCTGAGCTTCTCTTTGGCACAAACTCCCTAAAATTCATTTTATGTGCTTGAAACATCACCTAATATCTCCAACACATATCATACCTCAAAAATAGACTGATCATTTGCTCAAAATGAGCACTGGCTCCCCAATCTAGGCCTCCATCCATTGATGGCCCTCGGTTGCCCAAAACTTCCCTGTGGCTCTTCAACCTTCAAAAGTATTCAAATGGATCTGAAAATCCTTTCAATGGATTCAAAATGTCAAAAATAATCAGAATAGACTATTCACTTGCAGAAATTGGCCTCCGGCTATGCCGGTTTCGCCTCCAACATCTGGCGGCACCCCTTGGCTTTAGGTTCTCTGAAAATTTCTATGAAGTATATCGACTTTCAGAAGTCCTAAAAAGATTTTGAAAACTCCATTAATGGATTTAGAAGTATCAATACAGTTCGAAATGACTATTTTTTTGCTGAGAATGGATATTGGCTGCTTTGGATATGCCTCATTCTCCTGCTGGCACTGGATGACCCTAGTGGCCGCTAGAACTTCTTCCTTCAAAAGTCCTCTACAGGCTCTAAAATCCACACCATTAGTTCCAGAATGTCTGAAACATCCAAAATTGACTATTTTATTCATGAATAAGGCCTCTAGCTGCACTGGCTAGGCCTCAAACTGTTGCTGGCCCATGGTGGCCCTAGTGGCCCCTAGAACTTCTCTGAAGAAAAATCATGCTCAAAAGTCCTCTGATGGCTCTTCAACCCTCACCAATGAGTCTGGAATGTCTGAGATAGTCGAAAATGACTATTGTAACTCTCAGAATCGTCGAATCTAGCTCAAGATAGAGCCTAAACTGATTTTTCCCAGTGTCCCCTAAATCAGTTCCACTAAACATGGAGCAATTGTACTTACTGAAGTCAGTTTAGGAAAATCTGAAAATTTTGGTGCTCTGGCTAGAAAACCGTCACTGCTAATTATTATGATAAAAGTTGGGTTGAAGACTGGACACATGCCCCAACCCCACGGCTCACAAACCGCGACTATCGGTGGAAACAACAGATTTAACTGTGGTTGAACTGTTTCAACTCGAGGTTGAACTTCATGTTTAACTGAAACCGTTGGAGGTTTAACCGCGATCATGTGATAACGATGCAGTTTAATGTTGCAGAGATGGAGGGAGGTTTAAAACTGTCAGCGTTAAAGGTTGCAACCTGTTGCATGTGAACGCAATGACAACAGCAGAGACGATTGCAGTTAGGGGCTTACACTCTTAGTCTTGGTCACAACAACGACCATGTGGGGAGGGGCTGGCCCCTCTGAACCCCCAAACAACAAACGGTTACATAATAAGTATAACGTGTGACTGTAATGGTTAAGAAACATGGTTGGTGGAGATGGTAAGAACGTGTGCGTGTAGGCGAGAGGTCTCGAGGTCTACTCTGGTGGAGTCCAACCAAATTTTACACCACCGTTCATGGGCCATGTGGTGGCCTCCAGGCCTACAATGTGGTAGACTGTGATTGGTCGAAATCCAACCCATTCAATAAAACTGCGACATGTGTCACAAAATGACTGGTTCGGAAGGAATATTTTGGGAATATTCCAAGGAATATTCTAGGAATATTCCTTGGAAAATTCTCCTTTTTGAATATTCAAAGGCCCAGTCAAACTTGGTTAAAAGCCAAAAATTGCTGTTTACTAGACTTTTCAAATCGCGATAAATTCTTCATACAGTGTTGGTTTTTCGAACCATTCATGATGCTGAAATCAGGAAGACAAGATCTATCCATTCGCTCAGGTTTGGTACACTTCCAAACACTTTGAATTTTGAGCTATCACTTAGATCCATGATCCGAATCTGATCACACATCCCCATTGGGAATCTTTTGTACCCCAAAAGACTGATTATCTGATCTGTTCAATAGATGAGAGTACATCACCCTCACATTTCAGCCTCCATACACTTGCCTTGCATGGCTTAGTGCCTTTGAACCCAACTTGAAGGTAGTAAACACATCCCTTCTTAGATGCTCTTGTCCTCCTGTTAAGAATTTTCTTCCTTGCACTCACTCAGAAATTTCGGGTGAGAAATTTATAGAAGGTAGCTGAACATCATTTCCTTGATCATCGATCTAATGTGGCTCAACCAAATGTAAGTTTCCAACATAAATGCATACATAACTGAAATTTTCATATGTACAAATGAATGTATGTCTTACTGGGTTAAGAGGTCAAACCACTTCTTACCAAGCCACTTCCGTGGTGACTTTTGCAGCTGAAAATATTCTTCATGTGAAACATATGTTCTCACATCAATGATGGAATATTTGGTTCCACTTTTTCTAGTCTTGTTATCCTCTTGCCTTATGTGCTTGGGATGATTAGTTGGATGCAGTGTCCAACATTGGGCAACAACATGTCCCTTCTTCTAGAAATATGTGCAAGTCTTATGCACCTTATTTGCAAGTTTCGTTTGCCTCAATTGTTTCCTGTATGCCTTCATCCTCTTCCAACATCTTGAAACTTCATGGTTAAACATACCACAATAGGAACAACAACTCTTTCTTCCTTTCATGCATGCAGAAACATAATCAACTTGACTATGGGAAGAATTATACCTCGAATGTTGTTTTGCATGTCCATCTTTTTTACCTTCATGAGGAGTTGAAATTGTAGAGGTTCCAACTTCGCCATAATCTACATGTGTACAAACACCTTGCTGCAACATAGGCTTCAAACAATGGCAATCAACTTGAAAAAAAACTTGACATGTTTGTGGTTTAGAACTTGGAACAAAAGTTCTTCTTGAAGTTGTCTCACATGCCTTCATGGCTGTAGAGTTTTCACCATAAGATTGAACATAGCCTAGACCAAATTTCTTAGGTCTTTCCTCAACCAAAATAGGATCAATCATGGCTTGTGCATGTTTGACTAAACCCTTGCCTTCATAGCTCATTTTAAGCATTGACTTGGACCCTATACCTCTAGTTTTCTTTTCAAATGAGTCTACACAGCTATCTGAAGAGGAATTTGAAGGAAAATTTGAGTGAATTACCTTTGCTTCACACATGTTCTTGGTTAAGGCCTCTTGGGATTGATGGAGCTGCATATCCATCTCATGCATTCTTTGAAGAAGTCCTTCCTTATCTTCCTTCATAGCAACCAATTTCTCACGAAGTCTAGTGCTTTCCCTTCTATCTTCATACAGAATTTGCACCATATCCTTCGGGATGTGGAAGTCTCGCTTCATGTCTTCATCGAAGAATCTCGTGAAGGAAGAGGATTTTCCTCGCTTGAAGAAGTTATCATCATGAAAATTAACAAAAGAACTTCAATCAACAATTCCAAAGCTTTCAAATACAATTTGACAAAGCTTTTGAACAAAATGGGTGTAGAGTCAAGCTCTTCTTCAAGCAGCCTTTTTTGCAAACACCCTCTTGTGCTTCAAGGGTTTCCTTGAGGTCCTTTGGGTAAGGAAGATGCCTTCAGACCTTCTTCCTTCTTGTCCTCTTTTGGACTTTGCTAACAGTAGATTTCCCTTCACCTCTATCAAACTTCAAACTTGTAAGCAACAATCAGTTTACAAATAGTCAAATTCTTTGCACTGTTAAACACCTTTCAAGTCAAACAAGCAAGCTAGTTCTCTGTCAAGAAAGAAACTATGCTCTGATACCAAATTGATCTGTAAATGGGTTGGATAACTTGTTATGCTTTTCAAGAACCTCCCACTCAGTTAAACAAATTAAGATCTAGCTTATTCTTGACTTGTGCAGAAATGAATACTTGAAACAGGTGTATGTTTTTTTTTTATTGTTTAAGTGCTTTACGACCATTTTTTTTTGCTGATATTAAATATGTGCAACAACCATATAATGCAGCAACAAAGCATCAACACATAACTGCAAATTTAATAAAGGATTTCACCCAAGTATCGTGGGCTAGTCTCCTTGAGCTCTTATCAACTTAACTTGCCTCTTTGGGATTATGATGTGAAATTTCTTTTACAAGTTAATAAATCAACTCCAATGGTTATTTGGGTTGTACCATTGGTTTTAGAACATCATCATACCCCTTTCATGGCTGTCATCACTCTGAATATATAACTAGGCTTCCTTTGACTTGACTTTATCTGTTAGTGCCCTTAAGCTTCCCCGAGCTTATATTTGGCACAAATTCCCTATAATTCCTTTAATGTCCTTGAAACCTCACCTAATATCTCCAAAAAATATCATACCTCCAAAATATACTGATCATTTGCTGAAACTGAGCTCTAGCTCCCCAATCTAGGCCTCCATCCACTTATGGCCCTGAGTTGCCCAAAACTTCCTTGTGGATATTCAACCTTCATAATTATTAAAATGGCTTTGAAAATCCTTTCATTGGATTCAAAATGTCCAAAATAATAAGAATAGACTATTCACTTGCAGAAATTGGCCTCCGGCTGCTCCGGTTTCGCCTCCAACACCTGGCGGCACCCACTGGCTCTAGGTTCCCTGAAAAATTCTCTGAAGCATATAGACTTTCTGAAGTTCTCAAAATCTTATGAAAAATCCATAAATGGATTCAAAATTATCGATACAGTCAAAAATGACTATTGGTTTGCTGAGAATGGATATTGGCTGCTCTGGATAGGCCTCATTCTCCTGCTGGCACTGGATGACCCTAGTGGCCCCTAGAACTTCTATGAAGAAACTCAACCTTCAAAATTCCTCTACAGGATTTGAAAACCACACCATTAGTTCCATAATGTTTGAAACATCCAAAATTAACTATTGGATTCCTGAATAAGGCCTCTAGCTTCACTGGCTAGGCCTCAAACTACGGCTCGCCCATGGTGGCCCTAGTGGCCCCTAGAACTTATCTGAAGAAAAAAATTTGCGCAAAAGTCCTATGATGGCTCTCCAACCCTCACCAATGAGTCTGGAATGTCTGAGATAGTCGAAATTGACTATTGGCACTCTCATAATGGTCGAATCTAGCTCAAGATAGAGCCTAAACTGATTTTTCCCAGTGTCCCCTAAGCCAACACCATTGTAGGTTTATGTTTTATTTTGCATCGTTGTTCAAGGTTGCACACTATACATGTGAATAAAAACCTGATGTATATAGTTCATAAACTACCTTATTGTTAAAAAGCATGAAAACATCTTTCCAAAATTTATTAAGTTAAGATAGTTGGTCTTGATTTAAATAATTGGTAGCCTGTTATGACCACATAACACTAACTCATAAGGATTTGGAAATCAATTTTAATTTTTTTTTTTTAGTAACATCCTAATCCCAATTTACAATTTTTCATGTGTTCATTTGACCCAACTCACATGTTTTGTCATGTTGATATAAATTTCAGAATGTATTATTTGTAAACATTCAAAGAGTACTTCTACTATTTTAACACATTTCCTATCAATTGAAATTATTGTTAAATTTAGGCAACCATTCAAGCATGAGAGACACTTATTTTTGGTCGGTCTTCAATTATTTCCTAAGAAAATTAGTCTGAGTACATAAAAGATTAATCACAGTACTTATCTCCTTCAGTTGAAGCATTAAATTCGATTTTTGGAAATTTGTGCCTACTCAAATAATTTCCAGATTTTACCAATTTCATGCCCAAATTTTTTTCCTCGATATCAGTGCCAAATATGCCTCGTTTTCTGTGCAAACTCAACCTTGAAATCTGTGTTTTATATGCCTCGAAATATGTGCCTGAAGGTGCCTTGATTTTTGAGCTGGAGGTGATTGTTGTCCCTCGATTTTTTTGCTAAGAAACCACCTCGAAATCAACATTTCCTATAGCAACAAACCCAAGATATCTGCCTCGAAATTTGGGCCTAGTAAAGGGAGGAACAATCCTCGAAATTTGTGCACAACAACCTTGAAACTTGTGCCTCTGCCATCGATTTTTGTGTTGTTGTTCCCTTGAATTCTATGTTTACTGTCCCTCAATTATGTGTGTGTCCCCTCCTCGAAAATCATGCATCTAATGATAGCCTCCTCCTAGAAACTCATGCCTCCTTTGTCTTGCTGAAAGCCCTCCTTCAAGTTCTCCTTTTTCTCCACTCCTCTTGCTCTCTCAAGTGTCAAGTGAAGAATGAGCCTCCCTTTTCTCCTTTTGTCTTTTGTAAAAGATTGAATCCCTAACCCTAGGATTCAATGGTTGAGATTTAATTTCCAAATCTCAAGATGTGTGGTTGAGATTACTTTTCCCAAATGACCACCCTCACACATTGGCCCCATTACTTAAAAGCCTCCTAGTACCTTTTTCAAGTTGTATACCTTTTTCTAATCTTCTCATAAAGTGATTTAATATTGGAAAAGTGAACTATGTATTGTACACATAAAGTCATTTTATAAAGTAGAAGTGACTTTAATATTAGAAAAAGTACATGGTCCACCACTTTAAGTATCTCTTCCACCCATGACATTAATATATCTCATAAATGTCACCAACTCAAAAGTCATTAATGTGTCTACTATACAAGGGATAAATGCCTAGTAACACCTCCTCTTGGTATTATTTTCAACACCTACTAGCACACCAAAAGGAAATGGAACAAATCCAAAAAATCACGAGCCTTTACAAATATCAACAAGGAAACTTTATACACCAATCAACTATAAAGATTATACTTTAATGACTCAAGTTATGAATATAGTTGAGCCTTCAAATTATGAGCAAGCAAAAGACCATAAAGAATGGATGGATTCAATGAAAGAAGGATATGACTCTATTATGAAAAATGATACATGGGAATTGACATATTTGTCTAAGGATAAAGTTCTCATAAGTTAAAAATGGTTGGTTAAAACTAAATTTAATGTTGATGGAACTATTGATAAATATAAAGCTAGAAAGATAGCAAAGGACTATTCACAGAAAGAGGGGATAGGTATGAAGAAAATTTTCCACTTGTAGCTAAAATGAATACCATTAGAATGATGATTGCATTGAATACCAAGAATAATTGGAAGCTAAATTAGTTAGAAGTTAAGTCAACATTTATGAATGGAGGATTAAATGAAGAAGTCTATCTGGTTAGGCCAAATGGTTTTGTAAAGTGTAGACAATAAAATATTGTTTACGGGTTAAATAAAGAATTATATGGACTTAAACAGGCACCCAATTCTTGGTATGTGAAGATTGATAGATTCTTCTCTCAACAAGATTTTACTAAATGTAAAGGAGATCCAAATTTGTATATCAAGAGGGATGAAAAAGGAAATTTTGTTTTGATGTATGTATATGTTGATTATCTTATCATAATAGGAAATACTACGAGGTTAATTGAAAAGCTCAAAATTTATCTATCACGGGAATTTGAAATGAACGATCTTGGAGAGTTGAATTATTGTTTAGGCCTTGAAGTTTGGAGAGAAAATGGTAGAACCTTGGTTAGACAAAGTGAATATATAAATGAATTAATTTAAAGAAGATTCAATATGAATGGATTTAAATCAATACCTACACCATTGGAACATAATGGTAAACTCAACAGTGATGATGAAACAAAAGAAGTGAATGGAAAATTATATACACAATTGGTAGGAGTTTTGAATTACTTAATGAAAACCATGCCAAATATTACATATTCAGTCAATATATTTAGTTAATTTGTATCTAGGCCACATGGAAGTCATTAGAAAAAACCTAAGATTCATTCAATATTTGAAGGAGACTGAATAATTTGGTATTGAATATACTGATGATTTCAATGTTGAGTTAATATTTTATTGAAATTCTGATTAGGCAGGAGATGTAGTTGACACGAAGTCCACCTCTGGTTGTGCATTCAATATTGGATCTAGCATTGTGTCATGGAGTAGCACGAATATTTCTTTGTCTTCCATTGAAGCCGAGTATAAGGCCTTATGTAGTGCAACATATGAAGTGATTTGGCTAAGAAGAATTTTTTAATACATGGGAGAAAAATGTAAAGGACCAATAACCATCAAATGTGAAAATAAAATCTCTATCAAACATGCAAACAATCCAGTCTACCATGCAAAATCAAAACACATTGAAACACAACATCATTTCGTACGGGAAAAATTTCAATCAAAGGAAAGTGATTTGATCTATTGTAATAAAAATGATAATGTGGTAGACATATTTACTAAACCTCTAGGAAAATATAAGTTTACATTATGCATAGACAATTCAGGTGTGGTAAATAATTCATTTCTCTATTAAGGGGGAGTGTTAGAGATAATAGATAAATGATTGGTATTATGTGAGTTTTGAAGTAGTTCTCTAGAACTATGTTTGCCAAGATGAATTAATTGTAGGTGATGAGGAATCTTTATCTTCTAAGTTATTGTGTTTATCAATCTATCCATCCCATTGCTATATAATGGGACACTATCATGTATTAGTGGTGAGTATGGATTGGGCTTGATTGAAATCAAAATCCCTCTTTAGAGAGTTCTGCTATTTCTCTATTATCTCTATTTGTTTATTTTTAACAAACAAAGATCTTGGAAGAGAAAATATTTTTCAAATAAAAATAAAATTATATAAAATGAAATCTTGGATTGTAAAACTATAACATTATTATATTTATAAATTGATTATGTGGACATTTTAATAAGAGAAAATAAAGAAATATCGTTAACCACATTTTTTTTTCAAATGAAAAAAACACTGGTGTATATATTGTACCAGTTCAATAGCTTGTTCAAAAAAGGGATACATAATTGGAACATACCGGATGTATAATTCATCAACTAAAGTATTCAACGCTCCTTTTGCAGAACAGAAAATAAAACAGTGACAGGAAAAACAGGAAACAACAAAATGCTCCCTAGAGGTATGACAAAAACTACTTCTAGTAGGTTACCATCAAGCAGGAAACAACAAAATGTTCCCCAGAGGTATGACAAAAAACTACAAAAGTTTGCCATTGCTCAACCTAAGTTCCTGATCCCCCTAGCATGAAACACAAATATATCCATCATTCATTATAAAATGTCCCTCCTGTGCCCAAAGACGACAGCAACAGGAAAGCCTTCACCATGACTATAGAAATTGCCCTTGCCTGTAACATCATGAAACATATTAGAAGATATAAACAGAGTAACTTGGCAGCATTGAAAGACGAGGTAGAAAACCAGCATCAAGTATAATTGATAGTCCCTGAAACACCTCATCCACCCGGATTAGAAAATTCATAATGCATCTGTCCAAAGGCACCCCACAATCCCTTCTTGGATAATCTTTCCGCTATTACATTTTTTTTCTCGGTAAATATGATTAAAATGGATATCTATGAAATATTTTCAAAGTTTGTATATCCTGTTCAGCCAATGTCACAGATTCCCAGGATTTAAAGCCGTATCTTTGTTTAAATGCTCAATAAGCACCTTTGAGTCACCATAAACCCACAAGCTGTCTACACATAGATGTGTTGCAAACCATAATAAACCCCAGCATGCAAATACTTTGGCCCTCATATTTGTGCCATGACCTCCCTGCCAGTAGATCTTATAATGGCAGTTTGGTGAGATCAGGAGCCATGCTCCACACCTACACCGAGATAGTTGTGAGGTGCCATCAAAGTACCCCGCCGGGTAATGTAATTGGACAGGCCTCATTCTCCTAGAAAGATCCTCCAGAGGCTTCTGCGCCAGATGCAGAACAACCCAGGTATGCATAATTTGATTAGCAGTACACTTCAGACAGCTGACTACATCCTCAAAGATCCCCTTATTCCTAGTGCACCAGATGAACCAATGATATAAGGCCAGAATGAGCGAGAGAGAAAACGTTTTACTCTTCCACCGTAGTATAAAGACAGTCATATTACCCAAATGTGGAATCTGCAGATTAAAAAACTTACTCGACATATCCAGCACAGCCCTCGCATACTTACATTTTTAGAAAAGATGAGCGTTATTCTCCTCTTCTGCCATGCAAATTCTGCATATGCTAGACCCATTCCAACCTCTTTTTTGCAACGATTCCCATGTAAGATTTTTGTTCAGCAATACTGCCCATGAGAAGATCTTCATCTTGAGCTGTACCTTATTACTCCAAATGCTTTTGAAAACATCGGTCTCTGAAGGAGGGGTAGAAATAGTGTTGAGATGGTTATAAATGTCACTTACAATAGGCAAGTCATTTGTTGTCCGTCCTTTCCAAATAATCCTATCACCATCATTTTCCACAAGCAATCCCCGACTTCTTAATACCACCGTGAAACTGTTCCATTCATCCCTCATGTGTATAGGTAAAGACAGGTAATCAATAGACATCCATACCGGATACCCGTGTTCTTTATCCACAATAACTTGAGCCAAATAGAAGTAGCCTCTCCTATTTAAATAAAAAATAAGATAATGACTGAGAGTGACAGAATTAAGGTTGTCCATCATACCAATATGACCAATAGGAATCTTCGTTCCACCCCCAAAATGCCAATTCAACAGGGAAGAAAATCTTGGCCAGGATTTCTTAAAACCGTTACATATAGTAGACCCACCTTTCAAGTTCGTCCAACCCAGAAAATAGAGATCCTCCATCCCCTTGTTATGTAAATATTTATACTTAAGGATTTCACTCCAGATGCTTCATGAAGAAAGTCCCCTCTATATGGATTTAAATAGAAGGGCTCTACCAAAAGTGTGCACCTCATTGTGACCCCATCCACCATGTGCCGTGGGTCTCATGATCAGTTCCCATCTAGCTAAGTGTATTTTGACATTGTCCTTTCCCCCATTCCACAGGAAATTTAGCATTAAGCTTCTAATGTTGTTTATAATTTTAGTGGGTATCACGTAAAGGTGTGCCCAATAGACCATGATTTGTTGTAAAACTTCCTATACCAAGATGAGACAACCACCTTTTGATAGCCATTTAGTAGTCCAACCTCGACTCCTCTCTTCCTCTTTATCTATCAACCAGACCCAATCCTTTATACCGTAGTTGTTTGGCTTCATGTAAAAACCCAAATATTTGAAGCCTTGTTGCAAAGGCGCAACGCTGAAGTGAAACAGAGTTCCAATAGTAGTAGTCAATTCTTTTCCTTCCTCCCCATGATGAATACAGGATTTTCCATAATTAGGTTCCATACCTAATGCCTTGCAGAACATGGAGAAAATTTCATGAAAAGCCCGCCATACTTCCCTGATGAACAGACCAAATAAAAAAATATCATCAAAAAAGAAGTTATGAGAGATTTCTTTGCAGTAAGAGATACCTATCCCCCTAATAATGCCTCTACTAGCAGCATTGTTAATTTTGATACTTAAAGAGTCCATAATAAGTATGAACAAAAGAGGAGAAAGGGCACATCCTTGACGTAACCCTCTACCAGGCTTGAATAAACGGGTAAAAACACCATTGATGAGAACAACCATCGAGGTATTACATACGCAGTCCATAATACAGTTCACCAAGTCCCTATCAAGGCCAATTTTATATAAGATCAACCATATCAAGCCCCAATTAACCCTGTCATATGCCTTGCTTAGGTCAATTTTCATGACTAGAGCCTTCATTTTCTGAGTATGAATGGAATGTAAAACTTCCTGTGTTGATGCAACAACATCATGTATACTTCTATCCTTGAGGAAACCATATTGTTCCGATGAAATGTGGCAGGAGAGGACCTGCTTGATCCTTTCAGGAATAATCTTCGATATTATCTTGTACAATGTGTTACAAAGTGAAATGGGGCGAAAGTCATCAAAGATCTCAGCCCCCTTATTTTTTGGAATCAAGGATATGAACGTTGAATTAATGGCACCATTAATCTTACCAGAATGTTTAGCTTCCTCAGCCATTTCCCTGATGAGGTCAATAAAAATCTCTTTCAAATGGATGAAAAAAGTCCGGGGTCCAACCATCTAGCCCCGGACTCTTGTCCACCGCAAAGGATTTAAGAACCATTAGAACCTCGTCATTACTTATATTTTCTTTAAAAATCCTTATATCATCCTCCTCAAACATGACCGGGAAATCTGCAACTGCCCACAAATGTTCCAAAAAAACCTGCTCATTACTACAACTATACAGGTTGTTAAAATGGGAAACTTCTGCCCTTTGGATCTCCTTCATAGAAGTGACATCCTTCCCATTTTCCTTGATCTTCCAGATGGAGTTCTCGTTTTTTCCCCTCGAAGCATATGCATGGAAGTAAGGAGTATTAAAATCCCCTTCTCTAAGCCAGATAGCATGACTTTTGAGTCTCCACGTCTGCTCATCAATACGAATAATTTGCCTTCTTTCTTCTTCAACTACCCTCAATCTTTCCCAACAGTCCGCCCTTGGATTAGTCCCCTCTAGTTCTTTAATTATACTAGTAGTCTCATGTTCTAATGTCGCAAGAGAAGCCTGCAATGATTTATTTTTCCCAACTCCCAACCTTTAACCTGACTTTTCAGACCCCGTAGGGTGATAGCCAGGTAATCCATAGCCGACTGGTCCACGCCCCTTGGGTGCTGCTGCAAGTAGATTTCACCCATGGATACAAAAGCAGGATCCTGTAACCAAGTTCGATTAAATTTGAAGGGTCGACCCCCCAGAAAATTCTCAAAGCTCCAATACAACAAAATAGGTCTATGATCAGAAATACAAGCATCTCCAATGTCCGCCACCCAGTTTCCCATCCAGGGTAAAAGATTTGTCTTAAACACAAAGCGGTCTATCCTTTTACTGATAGCATCATCACCCTTCCTACCATTAAACCATGTAGGTCCCGAAACAATCATCATTAAATCACAGAGAGAGTGAGCATTGAATATCTTTGTGATTGTCCCAGCCAACATGTCCTTATGACCTTTCATACCCCAGGTCTCATCATTGTTCAGTGAGAGGTTAAAATCGCCAGCCAAAATCAGGTTATCCAAAAGTAGCATACCGCTACTTTCCATCCTTCTCCAGAAAATGAGTCATTCCTGGTAGGGTGCATATAGATTGATCAAGTGGATTCTCTGCTCAAAACCCAGAATGAAGCCTGAGATAAGAATCCCACCAAAAAAAATAAAAACATTCATCTTCACAAAAGCCAGATTCCACAAGATTATTTCACCCCCTGAACGACCCTTAGCATCCCTTACCGCCATGTGCCACTCTGGAAACATGGCGCAAAAGCAAGAAATCATTTTCTGAGCACAATGCATAGATTCTTGAATAAATACAATGACAAGCTTCCTTGTCCTAAGAAAATTTTGCAGAGACAAAAATTTATTAACACCCCCCCACACCCCTGATGTTTAACAAGGTCAAACAAATCATGGGAAACCCTTCGGAGGGCTTAAAGCTCTAAGTACCCTCTCCAGTGCCTCAGTAACGGGGATGTCCCAGAAATTCCCTGCATCAGTAATACCATCCACACCAACCCTAGTTATTGATTTTTTCTTCACCTTGAGCCTACCCTTACCCCTCCTAATAGTGACATTAGCTGTGGATGTCAGACTGATAATCAAAGGAGGCATTGACGTTCCACTTATGTCCACAGTTAGACGAGCCAACTCAGCATCAAGGTCTAATAGGAGTAGGTCCAAATCACTACATACCGAATTCCTCATGGATAGGGGATCCGCAGGAGAAGTAGGAGAGGATGGGACAGTTGGGATGGGATCAGAGGCCTTCAAATCAGGCGAGGATAAAGGGTCGGCACAGTCCACAAAATTCGAGGGCTTCTCAAACCCAGTCGTGGAAACCCAGATGACCGGTGAAAGAGTAGAGGTATAGGGAATGAGGATTGGAGGTTTGACTAGAACTCCGGGCACTCCCCCATCCACCTCAGTCAGAACATCACCCACCAACAATGAGCTTTCTTCCCTAATAACAACATCAAAACCCGTAGCCCATCCCACCTGAAAATGACTCATTTTATCATTGAAATTAGAATCAGTAAGACGAGGTGAGCGATCAAGGAACTTACCCAACAAAGGAAGCTCCATTGAAGTAGCTGGAGAGTTTTGCATAGCTCGATCCATTGCCTTCCGGAAACCTTTGGCCACCTTCGTAGTGCCCCCGTCTGCCTTATGTTGCCGGTCACAAGAGTGCATGAGGTGGCCCGTGGCATGACAAAGAAAATATCTAAAAGGGACGTTCCAATAATTTAGACTTTGTCTGTAAACAACCCCGTGCCATTCCAGATCGATGTCTTCCGGAAGACCTCCCGCAAAGGAAACTTCCACTAAAATCCAAGCCACCCGTTTGTCAAAGACCCCCTTTCATTTCGGATCAACGAAACGACAGATGCCAATATTATCATCGATCCTCTTCAATACCGGCTGCGTCCAGTACTGGATGGGAAAACCAAGAAGTTTAACCCACAGCAGGTGATTCCAGGGCACATTATTAACAGGATGAAAGTCTGTCGTCCATCTATTGAGAGGAAGGAAGGCTCTCCCGTTGACCCAGGGGTGCTGATAAATCTCCTGCACATATTCTGCCTTCAAAAAATGAAAACAGAACCACCCATGTGGTAGTTTGCTTGTGCGCGGCTCGTACCCGGTAATCTTCCCCCATGCTTTCATCAGCCACTTATATAAATCCACCTTACAGTGGCTTGGGAATTGCCACTTCCCAACCAGTGCTCTTGATAGCAGACTATTTGCTCTGTCCCATAAAATGTCTGAACCAAAACTAAGCAATCTTCTCTTTGCAAGAACTTTGAAGGGCTTTGACACCCTACCCCGAGACGGAATCCTCACAGCATCGGTAAACCTATGATCATTTGCCTCTAAAAAATGTCCAGTAGGTTCGACAACAGACAGAGACACTGGTGAATCAATTTGGGAGATTTTGTGTTCCCCACGAAGTAAGGTACCGCTGTTGTCCCGAAAAGCCTGCTCCACTTTGTCCAAGGCTTGTAATAACTCTGCGTCATAGTGCTCCACCTCGAGATCAAGTACCAATCCACCTATCTCCAACTGCCACACTCAACCCCAAAATATATTAAAAACCAAGGAAAACCTCACATTAACATCTTTCCAAAGTGGTAAGTTATGGTTATGGAGCGAAGTTGTCAGAGAGGGAGTAAATGATCCCAACGGATACTCTGTCCTCAGCCCCACAATATTAACTGCCTATCTACAATAAACATCCTTTAAAGGTCCAAAGGACCAGGGCCATCCTCTCCATAGCCGTCCCCATACAGTCTACCATCAACAGACCAATACCGGAAAATATTTTGAAATTATTCCGATAAGTCCAATACTAAAACACGCTGGAAAAACCAGAGCAAGAAACAAGGATGTTTAATGAGCCATGAGGCCGTTCCACATAAACATTGCATGATGAACCTTAAGCTCTTGCACAACAGCAACATATACAATTTCCAAGGTTCCACCACATTTTCCACAACTAAAGTTTAAGACTGTTCCACGGCTTGTAGATGGTCACTGCCTCCAAACATCTTGCCCGCACCTCTGTCTGAGTCTGGAAATCCTGGGCTACTTGTTCCTTTTTGAAAAGTGACCAAATGGCCCCACGAATGCACCAAAGCATTATGTTAGTGAGAACCAATACACAAGAAGGGTTTTCGTTTATCAGACAACATCTTGTATGCTGATGCTATTACTCTTAGAATAGAAATCATCTTCTGTTCTGCACCCACAAATTCTTGACCAATTTCATGGCTACCAAACTCTGAAGACTTATCATAACCCTAATTGAATTCACATATTCATAAATCCATTCCCAATTCCATGGCCACCAATCAGTCAAAGCTTGGAAAGGCTGTTCCACTCCAGAATATACAGAGACCAAAAAGGAAGCCTGCCATGTGAGCCCTTGGAGGATGGATGTCTGAAAAATATGTAACGGACGTGTTGACTCCCATTTGCAAGGTGGTCGACCGAAAATCCTTTCTAGCTCTAGAGTATTTTTATGGCCAACACGAGAGGGAATCCATTAGCCATTAAGATGGAATCCCTGACTTGGTGACTTTCAAAGATGTAAGGTAGGCGGTGGAATAAACTTGCCTGAAGGGTGATGATAATGTTAGCTGGGCACTGGTAGATTATCCCTCACAACACTCCAGTGATATCCTTGGAACAAATAAAACCGAGGCAAGTGAGAAATATCATTTTAGTGTGCGAAATTTAATATTACTTATTATGAACTATTGATTTCTAAACCCTATGTTATTTCAGAGGCTCGAGCAAAAGTTAATGTATGGTGAGATTTCCTGTTAAGATTAGGAATAGAATGTATCATTGAACGTATAAGGTCCCCTCAGAGAATGAAATAACCTCGTCAAACTAACAGCTTTTACAATGGATTTTTTCATAAAAGTATTTGAAGACAAAAGCATAAAAATAATTACGAGGATTGGCGCCACTTCCGATCTTACTCCATAAAAATGGTTGTCATTTTCTACTTTTTCTTTGATTTAACCCTTCTACAAGGGAGAATCTTATCAACTTTATTGAAATGCAGTAAGCTAACCATTCGATGGAATGGCCTTCGGGTTTTGCACCCCCGGCAGACCGCCGAATCCCTCTAGCAAATGTGGCTCCACGCCTCTGCCTGTCTCTGTCTTCGTCTCCATCCCATTTTACGTGCTCCGTCTCCGTCTCCGTCCCACGAAACGTCCCATTTTCCTCCTACCCACCTACGCACGAGGGTGGCCATGAATGAAAATTTCAATATGTTGGTATGAATAGTGCTCATACAGTTTCCAATATGTTGGTATGAATAGTGCTCAAACAGTTTTCAATATGTTGGTATGAATAGTGCTCAAACAGTTTTCAATATGTTGGTATCATATGTATTGAGTTTCTAAACTTTTTATGCAGATATGCTTGTTCATATGGCCTCGATGATAGAAGGGGACAAGATGAAGTGAAGCAAAAATACTCATTTGTGAAAAAGAGGGGATGCCAATGCCATTTCATTGTAAAAATTATGGTTCAAATCCCTGAGGTTGCGATAATAACATATAACATGTATGAGCATGTAGATAGCCAAGGATTTCCTTGTCATGGCCGACATGACACCTCTGGTCATGCTAGGGCACTGCATAAACCAAAGTTATCAAGGGACATGGTTTCCTATGTAGAGAGTTGTTTCTTTTTGGATGTGCCAGTTGACTCTGTTTGCAAAATGCACGTTAAAAAATATATTGACATGGATGCTGCAGCTTGAGATAGGGATTTATTTTTGTGTAGAAAAGATGTTGTTAACATATATAATCGTCTAATGAAAGGAAATTATCAGTTGCATCAGAAGGATGAAATGAGTGTGAACCTTTGGTATAGGAAACACCAAAATGATTTTTTCTTTTATCAAAAGCCCAATGGTGGAGATGTCCCTTTTATAATTGGAATTCAGACGAAGTGGATGTTGGAGACCATGGTGAAGCTATCGAATAATAGCCTAATAGCCATGGATTCGACATTCAGCACGAATAAGTATGGGGTGAGTGTATTAAGAATGATTGATCTAGTACAATAACTTGATTAATAATGATTGATGATCTGAAGTTGATGATCTATGTATTTTGAATGTGATAGTATCAATTGTACACACTCGTCGTGTTTGATCACCAACAAAGTGGAGTGCCCGTTGCATGGGTGGTGTCATCACATAATACATCATAGGACATTTCGCTATGGTTGGAGCAGCTCATGCATAGGTGTCACCAAGTTGATCATAGTTGGAAAGTTAATGCTTTCATGGTTGATGATGCATTGGCTGAAATTGGTGCTTTAAGGTAACTTCAATATTCTTATTTTATAGTACAAATTGTATTTATTACAAAAATAACATGCTTGAAATGAATTGAATGTGGCAGAAGAATCGCAAGGTGCAATGTTATCTTGTGTGTTTGGCACGTACGTCGAGCATGGCTAAAAAATGTGAATCGATTGGCCAGTAATCCAGAAATAGCAAAAGAAATGTTTAGTGATTTGGGTTTAATTATGAATTATTGTTCCAATGTTGAAGCCAGCACTGAAATTAATGCTTTCTTCAACAAATTTGCTGATTAGGAAAAGTTCCTAGACTATTTCAACAAGAATTGGGTTGCTGGTGACAAGATTTGTAAGTTGAAACACTGTTAAGTTACATTTCTCTTTTTGGTTTGAAATATGGATGAAATATCTTCATTAACCCAAATTTTATGCAATTAGGGATGTGGGTCAAAGGTTGTCGGGATTTTCCCCATGCAAATCAGGAGACAAAAAATGCTATGGAATCATATCACTGTTACCTAAAGACAAACTTTCTATCTGATAGAAGAAAGAAATGTTCTCGTAGGATGGACTAGTTGATATATGTTCTTCTAAAAAATGTTGAACCCTGTTATCGGTTTAAGGAAATTCTAAACAAGGAAGGATTTTTAAATAATTACAAGAAAGAGAAACAGTTGGAATCATCAATGGAAAAAGAAAAAAGGATACCAGATAGTGATTGCAGCCCTCATTCACAAATGTCTCATGCTTTTTGGGTGAGGAGTCAATCTAAAGTTAATAAGAAATATCTTGTCACTTGTCATCGTACAAATTTCATAACTTGTGATTGCCCATGGTCTATTCGTGGCAACATATGCAAACATG
This sequence comes from Pinus albicaulis, assembly GCA_034641835.2. Taxonomy (NCBI): domain Eukaryota; kingdom Viridiplantae; phylum Streptophyta; class Pinopsida; order Pinales; family Pinaceae; genus Pinus; species Pinus albicaulis. Next base: position 435,737,365 of record CM076573.1, on the reverse strand, counting down.
CCATAAAGGTGGGTTGGTTGTGTTCCGGTTCAATGGCTTCAAACCAATTACAAAATCATCAAAGCATGACTGAGTCATACAATGACCCTCCTGAGATAAGTATAGAGGCAGTATCCGATCTTCTTGAAGATGCCATGGATAGTCGCAATGTTGATGTAAATGTTGAAGAAATTGAGATGGCCAAGGAGGAGTTATTTGGCTACTTAGACCTGGTTCGAAACAGTCCTCCTGCTACTTTGACCAAGACTGAACAGTTGATTTCTTTAGTTAAAAAATTGTTGGATGAGGCCAACAATCTTCATATTATGGATTATGAATTCAAGTGTGGATTGGGTGCTTTTGAGTTGTCTTTGAAGCGGAAGAAGAGTTTCCTAAGCCCCAAAAAGAGAAGAAAAACAAGGCAACACAGTGCAAGATTCGAAATTGACTTGAATATCCCGGCAGGTGAAGATGAATCGTTTCAGTTTGAAGAACTCAACAAGCGAGGATGCCCTCGTTCCAACAATGAATGTTTTTCTAGGTTTCTTGTGCATGATTTTGTTTTCAATTTGATATTAATATTTATTCCTGTATTAGCTGTATTTGATGTATTAATGTATTGTTGACTATGTCCATGTATGTTTGATAGGTGGCGAGGATATGGTTGGAGATTTCTCTAATTTGATAGAATTTTCATTTAAGCTGATTACATAACTCCATCCATTTACACTCATTCTTTTAATACATTGATTGTTTTGTGAGTCCTGGAAGATAGCTTTCAAGTGGTTTTGCATAGTTGCATAGTTGCATATATTGGTGTGCAAACAATAATCTGATATATAAATTCGAATAAAAACAATGGAAATGTAACAAAATTAATAGAGGAACTGCAATGAAATTGTAACTAAACATGTCAAACACAATTTTACCATTTTTTTGTAACTAACAAAACAAACTGGAGAGTTATATATTACAACATCTTTGAGTTGCAGCAACAGTGAGCCAGTGTTGCAGCAACGGTGAGTCAGTGTTACAGCAACTCTGACCCAGTGTGTTAGCAACTGTGAGCCAGTGTGTCAGCAACTGTGAGCCAGTTTGCATAGTTGCATATATTGGTGTGCAAACAATAATCTGATATATAAATTCGAATAAAAACAATGAAAATGTAACAAAATTATTAGAGGAACTGCATTGAAATTGTAACTAAACATGTCAAACACAATTTTACCAGCTTTTTATAACTAACAAAACAAACTCGAGAGTTATATATTACAACATCAAATATAATGCCTTTACTATCTATGAGTTGCAACAACGGTGAGCCAATGTTGCAGCAACGGTGAGCCAGTGTTGCGGCAACTCTGACCTAGTGTGTCAGCAACTGTGAGCCAGTGTGTCAGCAACTGTGAGCCAGTTTGCATAGTTGCATATATTGGTGTGCAAACAATAATCTGATATATAAATTCGAATAAAAAAAATGAAAATGTAACAAAATTATTAGAGGAATTGCATTGAAATTGTAACTAAACATGTCAAACACAATTTTACCAGTTTTTTATAACTAACAAACAACCGGAGAGTTATATATTACAACATCAAATATAATGCCTTTAATTATTTGCGAGTTGCAAAGAACTCTCCCGACCCGTGTTGTTGCAAAGAATCAGAGCCGTTGACAACACTATTACTGGCGAAATAGGTAACCGCACCGTTACCTACTTTTTTGCAGCATATAAAGCACTCGCATTTGAAAAGTGGTGATGCAGAATCACCTTTTTTTTCTTTTTGAGCACATTTTTGACACTCTAATATTTTTATTTATGAAGTATGAATATTTGTTTTAAAATGTTAGTGATTTTCATGCTAATTTTGAAACGTATTGATGCAGCATCAACTTTTTTTTTTTTAGAGCGGTGATTTTCATGCTAATTTTGAAATGTATTGATGCAGCATCAACCTTTTTTTTTTAGAGTGGTGATTTCATGTTGGTAATAAAACACAAAACTTAGATAAAAAATATATATATAAAAATAATAAAAAAACCAATAAAAATGTAAAAAAAAAAACAAAATTAACTCGTAAAAATAAAAAATTTAAACAAAAATAAATAAATAAAACAAAAATATTCGAAAATTATATCAAAAGAAATGACAAAATTTGAAAAAAAAACACATAATTTAAAGAAAAAAAACAAAAATTAACCAAAAAAATAAAAAAATAAAAAAAACATCATGGTTTTTAAACTTCCGTGGTTATAGTTATTGTAATCAAAAAATTTTCATTCATTCTTTCTCGTCCTGAAGATGGATCCCCATTGGGATTCGAAACGTCGATAAGTCTTCTATGATACCATGGATAATCCGATTTCTGATTACAAAAAAAAAACATCAAAAACATTTTTTTCTAAGTTATTAAAAAAAACCATATAATTAAAAAAATAATTTAAATAGAAAATTTAAAAATAATTTAAATTACAAAATTAAAATTTAGATAAAAAAAATAAAATACAAAAAAGAAAAAATTAAATTTAAAAAATTAAATTAAAAAAAAATAATAATAATAAGAAAAAAAAAATTAAAATAAAAAAAAAACTATCATTAAAAAACAAAAAAAATAAAAAAAACCACGTGCAAATAATTAAAAAACAAATATCCATAAATTTATTGTTTTTTTTTAAATGAAACAATTTTTAAATTTTTAAAATGAAAAACTAAATAAACTAAAAGATTAAAAAAATTAAATTCAATTAAATTAAATTTTAATAAATAAATTTTAAATTTTAAAAATAATTAATCTAAAATATTAAATTTAAAAAGAAAATTTAAAAAAAAAAAAAAAAAAATTAAAACAAATTAAATTTAAAATAAAAATTTGAATTAAAAAATAATAATTTTGAAATTTTTGAATTTAAAAAAAAATATATATATATATATATATATATATATATATATATATATATATATATATATATATATATATATATAAAATAAAAAATAAAAAATACATTTTTTTTTTCGATCGTGGTGGCGCCGCTTAATCGCGTCCCGCCCAGGTGGTGGCGAGGATGAAGAGCCGCCGGGCGGGGGCGATTCTCGGAATCGGCCTCCCGCGGCGGGAGGACGATTCCCGGAATCGCCCTTCCTCCACGAGAGGGCGATTCCCGGAATCGCCCTTCCTCCACGAGAGGGCGATTCCCGGAATCACCCTCCTGCCGCGGGAGGGCGATTCCGAGAATCGGTCTCCCCGCCGCAGGAGGGCGATTCCGAGAATCGCCCTCCCGCGGGGGAGGCCGATTCTCAGAATCGCCCGCCCCGCGGGCAGGAAGCCGATTCCGGAATCGCCCTTCAGGCGGAGACAAGCTGGGAATCTACTTCTCCCGCGGGAGGGGGAGGGCGATTCTAATCGGCCCCGCTGGGAGGCCGATTATCGAAATGACCTCCCCGCTCACGGCCGACCCTCCGCCGCCAATTGGGCAGAGGCCAATCAAGTACACGCTTTCACCACTTATTTAATTTTTTTACTTTTTAATATTTTTTTTAATTTGAATTTTTTTTTTTTAAATTCAAAAAATTTATTTATTTATTTTTTAATTCAATTTTTATATTTGAAATTTAATTTGTTTTATTTTTTTATTTAACTTTTATATTTGAAATTTAATTTGTTTTTTTTTTTTTTTAATTTGTTTTTTTTTTTTTAATTTTTTTTTCTAAATTTTGTTAATAATTTTTATTAAATTTTGTATTTTTTTTTATTTAATTGATTTTTTTTTTCATATTTTTTTTTAATTATTAAATTTTATGTTTATTTTTTTCATTTAATTTTTTAAAATTTAATAAATTTTGTATTTTTTTTAAATTTATTTGAATTTAATATATTTTTTTAATTTTTAATTTTTTTATTATTATTTTTTTAATTACATAAAATTTTTATATATATTTTTTATTTCAATTAAAATTGTGTATTTAAAATTAGATTTTTTTTTTTTAAATTAAACTTAATATTTCCAAATTAATTTCTTTTTTATTTTATTTTTTATTTAATATATTTTATTTAATTTATTTTTTTCAATTTTTCATTTTTAATTGATTTTTAAAATTTTTTAACTTTTTATTTTAACAATGTTTTTTTTTTTCCTTTATATTTAAAATTTGTTTTTTATTTCAAAATTTATTTGTTTATTCATTTATTTATTAAAATTTAATATATATATTTTTTTAAATTTAATTTGTTATTTTAATATTAACATTTTTTTTTTAATTTAATAAAATCTAATATATATATTTCTAATTTAAGTTCATATATATATATTTTAATTTTTTATAATTTAAATTGAATTTATTTTTTAAAATTTATTTATTTTTTTAATATATATTTTTTTAAATTTAATATTTTTATTGTATTTTATTTTTCATTTTTTATTTTTAATTAATTTTTCATTTTTTTCCTTTTAATTTAAATAATGTATTTATTTTTTTAAATTTTTATTTTAAAGTTTTAAATTTATTAAAATTTAATATATTTCTTTAAATTTCATTTTTTATTTTAAAATTAATTAATTTTTTATTTTTAATTTAATAAAATTTTTCCTTTTCTTTTTTAAATTTAATTTCTATATTTAATTTTTTATAATTTCTTTCTTTTTTTAACTTTTTTTTTTTTAATTTAATTTAATATTTTTATTTTATTTTTTTTATTTCTATATTTTGAAATTTTAATCTTTAAATGTTTTTTTTTTCTTAAATTTAAGGTTTTTTTTAATGTTCGAATTAAAATTTTTATTTTGTTTTTTTTTTATTTTTTTATTCCTATATATTTTTAAATTTTAAGCTTTCAAATGTTTTTATTTTTAATTTTTTTTTTCTTAAATTTTAGGTTTTTTTTAATGTTTGAATTTTAAAAATTAAAAAATGTTATTTCTATTTTTAAAAATGTCAAAAATATGACCTAATTTTTTTTTTTTTGTTATTCCAGCATCAATTGGTTTTGTTTTGAGGGTGTTTTTTCAATCCTTTATTCCAAAAAAAAAATTGTTTTTAGCATAATTTTATAAAATGTTGAAATTTGACCTTAAAAAAAAACCAAGTGTGTTATGGAATACACTTCTGTTGTTTTGGGGGTGTTTTTTCATGTTTTTTGAGTCTTTTTGGGCTAGAGTTCCCGTTTTGAGGTCAAGTTACCTATTCCATCTAGAATGTTGTTAGGAGCCAGTGTGTTAGCAACCGTGAGCCAGTTTGCATACTGTATATATTGCTAGCAAACAATAATCCGATATATAAATTCGAATAAAAACAATGGAAATGTAACAAAATTATTAGAGGAACTGCATTGAAATTGTAACTAAACATGTCAAACACAATTTTACCAGTTTTTTATAACTAACAAAACAAACTGGAGAGTTATATATTACAACATCAAATATAATGCCTTTACTGTCTATGAGTTGCTGCAACGGTGAGCTAGTGTTGCAGCAACGGTGAGCCAGTGTTGCAAGAACGGTGACCCAGTGTTGTAGCAAAGGTGACCCAGTGTTGCGGCAATGGTGAACCAGTGTTACAGCAATGGTGACCCAGTGTGTCAGCAACTGTGACCCAGTGTGTCAGCAACTGTGACCCAGTGTGTAAGCAACTGTGAGTCAGTGTGTCAACAACGGTGACCCAGTTTGTCAATCTGAATCTGTGAATGAAGGGGGGAATTCATGAATATTGCTGATACAATAATCACTATTTCCTGGTTCATTGGGATGAAGATACCCTCTTGTCTCCATAATTACATTCCAGCAATCAAATTCTTTTTTTTTTGTCAGCGTATATTTCTTTTTATATACCCTTGTTGGAAGCCAGATCATTGGATACCGAAATCTAAGACCTATCCAGTGATTCCCACACTGTCCCATGGCAATAATATACTGAGCAACCCTTGCTAAGGCTATCTTTAAGTTGACGTAGTTAAATGGATCTTTATTTTGGGGTTGTTTTCCCATGCTATCCCACCTTGCCTTACATCCTCCCTATGCCTTAGTTTCCAATAATTGAATCTGGTCTGCACAATATGCAATGGTCATCTCCCTGTTCTTGAAGATAACCTCTACTACTTTTGGAGAGTTGATGTATTTTTTATGTTCTTTTATCACCTCCACAGGTTTTGGATGTTCTCGTCTAACCCACTGAAGGCTCTTGGAATTTTGCAAATAAATGTTCAGATCATCCAACCAACTGGCCTGATTTCTCAAATACGATACAAATGCCCTCAATTGGACATCCCCTGTAACATAGTTGGGATTCCATTTTGTATTATAAGGTACCAAAAAATTATGTTGGTATAGTTCACAGAGCAAGTCTTTCTCTTGATTACAAATTGACATCTATGCCTCCTCGAAACAATAACTGCTTTCAACCCAGAGAGGGATATTTTGGATGATAGCATTCTTTTTAAATATCATGAATTTTTCAGTCAAGTACACGTTGTAATTGGTTGAAGGAGCCCTGCAAGCGAGCACACCATCCATTAGCTGTCCGAGTTCTTGCTTATCCTTCTCCAACTTGGTCACTTTGCTTTCCAGCTTAACCACTGTTTTTTTATGTCTTTGTAAAACTTTGTTTTGATATTCTTCAAATATCTTGGCAAGGTCAGGAAGTGATTTGTTGTGCACACCGTAAGGTTCCTCATCATCTTTTTGCTCACCAATGTCTTTGGTCAGTTTGATCTCTGGTTCCTCATCCTTTGTTAGTTTCAGTTCTGGTTGTTGTTCCTCTATGTCTATACCCATTTCTTTTGTATCTTTGATATGTAATTCCTGTTCCTCTGTATGGACAACTGTGATTTTGGTATGGGACTCTGTAACTTCAATGTCATCAGTCTGTTTTTTTCCAAGGGGTATATCTTTTTGGACCCTGGGAGAAGGAATACCTATGTCATCAATGGGTATGGACTCTGCAACTTCAATGTCAACAGTCTGTTTTTTTCCAAGGGGTATATCTTGTTGGACCCCTGGAGAAGGAATACCTATGTCATCAGTGGCTATGGACTCTGCAACTTGGGCCAAGCAATCTAATCTATCAAAAGTTTCTTTTTGTCTAAGCTCATCTATTAGGGTTTTAACTTTGATCTGTAGTTGTCTGCTTTTCATCTCGAGAGTCCTATTCTTCCTTAACAATGAAATATACAGAGGAAGATGTTTACAGGTACTCACTTTTGCAATGCGCTTGTTTCTCAATTTTGGTTGTGCATTTGATTGGTCCTCCTGATCATCCCCAAACAATTTGGGTTGTGCAGTTGGTTGGCCCAACACTTTTTCCCTCCTCAATTTCTGGTACTCATCTTCATCTGCATACAACATTTGGATTGAGATAAGACCATCTGAGGGGTACCATTCGCTTAGACCCGCTATGTATTCATAGTCAGAATCAGGAGAGGGAAGCTTATCAACTTGTTCATTTGTGTCAGAAAGCTGGCCTAATCCTTCTTCCATGCATCCTTCTTCCATGACCCCTTCAATTAATACATCATGTGGATACTCTCACTAGTACAAAATAGCTAATTAGTTACTAAAAAATGACTAAAATTTGCATATAAATGACTATTTTTCGGTCGGTGACCAATAGTAGCTAATTTACAGTATCTTATAACGCGACCAACTTTTAGTCATTTTTAACTTAGTCATTAATTGGTTATCTCAATTTTGTTGTCGAGTAGTATATTTGGTCATTAATTTAATCACTGATTTGGTCATTAATCTAGTCATTTATTTGGTCATTAATTTAATCATTGATTTGGTCATTAATTGTCACAATTAATGACCAAATATACCACAAAATATATTATTATATAATCACCCGAGAAAACCAATTAATGACAAAAAAATATGACCAAAATGCTGGTCGTGTTATAAGATACTGTAAATTAGCTACTAATAGTCATATATATGCAAATTTTAGTCATTGCTTGAAACTAATTAATGACCAAAGAAATATGACTAAATTTTTGGTCGTGTTAGAAGATACTGTAAATTAGCTACTAATAGTCGTATATATGCAAAATTTAGTCATTATTTGCAATCACAAATTTATCATTTGCAGTGGTCATTTATCTTTTTTGGTAGTTTCATATTCATTATATAAACGACTAATTTAGTAGTTTATATTCATTACATTTACTTTCATTAATAATCATTATAAATTACTAATTTAGTCATATATTTATGTTATTTGTGTTCATCATTAAACAATATAAACTACTAATTTAGTAGTTTTAAATTGATTTTATGTGTTCATTATTAATCAACATAAATTAATTTGTATATTTTAAAAAATATCATACAATGTGCATGTTCATCTAATATGAAAACATAAAGTTGCATACGTTAATTATAATACTAAACAATATCAAGTGCAATTATAAATAATTTCAACCACAAATTATATTATATGAAATGTTAAAGTATTACAATGAGTTTCCAACTTAATATTGGTTGGACTACAATTTATACATGAAATGATGTTTCATCACTTCAAAACATTATCATTGTATTGCCAAGGCATTGCAGGTGAATTCACCAACTCTGAAGACCTGACCATCAGTATTTATATGTGTGTCTTTATGCGAGATATTGGCTCTAAGGGTATCACCAGACTAGTTCTCTTCTCTCTTTTTTTGCATTTGTCACTACAATGTTATTTCTCTCCTCTTTCTTCAATTTCTGCTTCTTACCATCAATATTGAGTTCATTTTTTGAAAACAAAAGATACAATGTAGAGTGTAAGACATGAACGACAATAAATACTATAATATATAGTGAATTTGACTATAAATAGCTTATATGACATATACCTCAACATTAGCAATGTCAAATCGATTTTTCCCCATACAAGTAAGAAACTCGAACAAATTTTCTTCAGTTGCGTGATAGTGGCAACTATAATGTGGCCAGATGACATGTATAAACAAAGCAAATAAAATGTCACCATATATAGAAAATAACGCCTTAGTAACTTAGTATTCAACCTTCAGGGAAAACTTAAAAACAATCATGTCAACTAAGTTATATGCTAAAAAGCTCAAGTTGTAGATAACTTGTGAAAACAAATAATATGAGGTGTGACGTTTAATCCTTGTCATTTTATTCGCAAAAAAATTTCATTTTCTAACGCATGAACTTGGTCAAGTATATAAACAAAATGTACTCAAATAACAACATGAAAGTCAACTTTTCTGATATTCATGAAAATATTTTAACACAAAATAGCTATAAGGATTCCAATAAATTATATCATGTAATACTAATTTCATCTTCAAGTTTTGGTTGTTGTTTAAATGGAGATGATACCAAGTATTTTCAATTTCACAATTAAACGACAAAACAAAATCAAAAGAAGCCTCAAAAATACAATTAAACAATAAAGAGAGAATATCATGGAATGGAAATTGAAATTATAAAAAAAATTGTTTACCTATCCACCGATGTCGTGTCTGGCATTCCTAAAACATTTTCTTGCGCAAAATAACCCTGAGGTGAAATAATTAGAACATTAAAAGACATATGAATTCCTACTAGAAACATTTCCAAAGTTGATGGCGCATGTGCCTAAAATATCTCTAACAACAAATGGATCATATCCAAGACGTGTTATGCATAATCTCCCCATCTTGGTTCCAATCACAGTTCTTGTAATCTGCCCACAATAGAGTCAAGTAAAAATCACACGAAGACATTGACATTTGTTTTTATCTTTTATATCTATAAAATTTGAATCTAATTTGTTTCATAAACATATTAATTCATATTTAAATCCTTCCTGACATATGAGAAGGTATCAATCATGTAGGATATCAAAAAAATCTACCTCAATGAGGTCCTCAAACAATTTCTACAATATCAATACTTTTCTTATAGTGATACCTTGGGTAAAAAAAAGAACATATCTGCAAAATAAAAATGCATATATTAATTATGTTCAAACTTTGTATATGGTGTATTCTTAGGCAGCTTTTTAAGACGTTCCTCCGTCTTTACCAAAGCAAACTGTAGCTTGGTTAAACTATGTATTCTTTGATTCAACATCAATTTTTGCAAGATAAATGTCACACATTATTCTTTCCCATTTCTTAACATGTTACATATGATAAACTGAAAGACACATAAAACCAAGAGCAACCCCTTTTCTAACCAAAACAAACAAACAAACAATGCCTCTAATAAAACTTTATTATAATATTAGAAAATGAAAAGAGAGTAGATATTTCTGTTGTTTGACTTTTCCTATTTTTGTTATGAAAGTGCTCGAGCTTCAGGAACCAACAAATGTGAGGGAAGTTGTAAATGTGAAAAAAATTATGTTGACCTAATCTGTAGACTTCTTCAAAATTATGTGAATGATGCCATTTTCGGATGTTGTAAATCTCATAATAAGAAATGGCTACATTGGATGCAGACATTAAATATAAAAACTTGTGGACATGGCATGTATTCTAATAAATTACATTGCAATTACGACCATGGGCCTCCATGGGTTATAGGTCCTCAGTATGTTAGTATTGATGATGAAAGAGAGATGGCAATGATAAGTATGGGTGGTCCTAGTTTGTATGGTGGATGTATTCAAACCAAGGTCCTCATCTCAATGAACCTAGGTTCTGACATGGTAAACTTGGATCTGGTTTTCACCCAATTTCATTTCATCATAATTTGTCAAGACTCAAGAGGACATAATGGTCCTTCAACTTATAATAGGGTTTCTTTTGAGGTTATAGATAAATCTTATCCAAAGAAAATGGATTTTTGGGCTCCAAGAGATATGGATATTTTAAATGATAACAATTATATGTTTATTTCCCAAGATTCAAATGTAGGGATACATTTTGTGGATTTTACTAATAGATAGAATGAGAGAAATAATCCATGAGGAGAATCTATTGGTCATTGTGATTAGGGAAATACTTGGATATAATAAGGCTGTTTAGGTTCAAATCAAAGATGGTTTTGATTCTTGTAGCTCCTCAGTTGTTGGTAGTTTTTAAGGTAGGGATTTCGGTTCTTCAAGGGTAGGGTCCTTCAGCTTAATTGCATCTTCCTTGGTCCTATCACCCTTGGTATATATTGCATCTGCACATCCCAGGCTAGCGCAGCACATTATCACTTAGATAAGGATTCATCAAAGACCAGAGCATCTATATCTTGTAGGGATTCATCGAGTTTCTCAGTTCCTCCTACCAAACCAAACGTCATCATGAAATAATCGGCCACTGTACCCCAGTGACGAGTGCGCTGGTGTAGCTCTACATCCAAATACCAGTTGGTGGGGATTGGTCCTAAGGTATGAATAAACATATGGACCCATTCATTCGAGGTTTTTTCATTCCATACTTCCATCTAGATAGGCAAGTTCTTGCACAGATCCCCTCAACCTGAGAAGAGTTCCATGGGTGGGTTGACTGGAGGATTGAATCGTAGGATCATCATTTTTTGGCATTCCTCCCAATCCTGAAAAAGCTTCCTTAAGAGTTTCCCACCACCGCGTAGGGGTCGCACACATAGCCAAGTCAAGGGCCCAAAATCTTCGTTCTTCAGGGACATCCGCTTCAAATGCTTTAAGAAAGTCCTTAATACTACTAGAACCATAAAAGTAGGGCAGTTCTCTTACCTCTGAGGAGATGCATCGGAAGCTATTTGTGATCTTAAGGCACCATAAAGCAGATACATCATGCAACCGGTTCTGTTAATTTTCTATATCTCCATTTGAGTCTGAGAGGCATTCATTGTCTTTTTCCCAACATATCATGCCATTAGTTGTGGGGTTGATCCAATCATCATCCCGGGAAGTCAATTTGTAAATGTGATCAACATCCTCCTCCTCACGCACTGGTCCAGTATATCGTTCACCTTCTGCTGGATCCAGGGGGACTATTACCCGTGTACCCTCGTTTTCAAAGATCATACTTATCCTTTTCAAATTGATGATACCTCCCATCTCAATAGTCCAATCCAACCCTAAGAGCGCAGGGTAAGGGTCCGCGTCATCCACAATATGGATTACTTCAAAATCCGCATAGACTCTAACTCCTACAATGTCCACCGCAACCTTCGGCAATCGTCCTAGTGGAATGATATTTTGTTGATTAGTCATCCACAACTGAATAGTTGACCATTCCAGCTTAGGTTCTCCCATCCTTTCCCAATTGGCTATAGTGCCCCCTAGGCACCATTTTTCTTCACTATTGCCGACCGTTTGCACCCCCGCCAAAGTCGACGAAGTTTATGCATTTCCTCTCCTGGTGCCCGTGAACCAAAAATAAAAGTGATTGTTCTTTCACCGCAGTAATTTTCCGTTAAAAATCTAAAAATAAGAATATTATGTGGCTCCAAGCCAGCGCAGAAACGGGAAGGTCCAAGGTTCAATTCTTCAGACGTCCATGGTATTCCGCTGAAAGAGGGGGGGGGGGATCTCGAAATCCAATTTTTTTTGAAAGTGCTGAGTTTAATTCTAGGGGCCATAAATAAGTGTTGCGAATGTGTGGCTCTGTTGTTTATGAGGTTGTTGTCAACATCGCTCTTTCGGACAGCTGACAAGCATTTCGTATGTGATACTGTCACGTTGTATGGATGCATAGTGTCGAAGGGTTTGGTGTCGCTGAATGCTTGGGGGCAGAGAGGTTGACTCGAGTAGATTTACTTTCAATGCCATCTATTGAGGAAAATAATTTTGAAACTTGAATCCTCAAGTTGCACTGTTATAAAATTTCATTGTTCAGAACACCCAAACATTCCTTTTGGGAATAGCTTGGAAAGAGAGTTGAAAATATGTGTATAATTTAAATGAAAGGAATTATAAAAAGGTTCGTGGAATATCTTTCGAGTTGGAATGATATGGTGATTGTGTTATAATTTCGGTACCAACCATGAGGAGATCAAAAAGAGAGCATGTGGCCAGGAACCGTTCTCCTGGTATTACATATGCAGGGAATGGGAAGACAGGGATATCTGAAAAACCATGCAAGGTTCCTCCAATAGAAGAAGTTGAAAAAGTAAATATTACTAAGATGACAGAAACTATAGTGGATGGCGACAAAAATAATATTTGCATCAAAAATATTAGATGCACGTAGGTAAATACAATCTATGTCAGCAAAGTTTAAGGTTATCATAAGGGAACCACAAGAAGGAGAAAGCACAAAGAATCTGGTAAGTGATGCTTCCATTGCCATTGATAGAAGTGCAATAATAAATAAGAATATAGAAATTGGGGAGCATGTGACACTGCAGCTAGAGTCGCTGGACAATGATGGAAGGTTGCAAGATTTGGAACAAAACACGGAAAGTGGGCTCGGTGTTTCAGGACAAGATGGCACAAATAATAGTTTGAATGTGTTTGAGAAAAGTAGCGAACAGATGGAATTCACTCGAATAAATAGAAAGTGAAAGCATCAAGCTGAATTGCTGTAGGATTATGTGCGTACTCCAACAACTGTAAAATCCCCAGCTAAAGTTGTTGGTGCTCACAATCAAACTTCAGGGCTTATTGTCACTGAATTAGAAGGTCTGGAGGACCAACAAGAGGTTGAGAATGGTCAACATAAAAAAGAGAAAGTGCCCAGAAGTAGTAGGATTCATAACAAGAAAGATATACAACAATATTTAGTTAAAGAGAGTTACTCAGCACCTGAGAGAAGATCAAGGAAAATGTACAAGTTTAAAGTTCTGGAGGACACAAATGGCACTAGTACAATGATGATGTTCAAACTAGAGGTTTCACAGATGTTGTTAGAGACCATGAAATAAATTTGACAGGTCTAAAGGTTTAAAGAAAAGGACAACATGATGTTGTATAGAATCAGGTTAAAGGATGTATGCAATATATAACTAGCAGTCAAGAAGGTGGTTCACGTGAATTTCTTGAAGAAACATCTGGAGAAAAGAGTTATAAAAAGAAGAGAAAAAGGAGCATATGACAGAAAGGAGATGTCGACAGGGACAAGAAAGAAGGCAATTTTCTTGATGATTCTAGCATGGATCTTGTTGTTTTTTGTTCGTATTGGAGACAAAGGTGAAACGCAGCAGCATGGGATGAGTGAGGATCATCATACCAAGGAATGGGCTTAATGTATCAAATGAAAAAAGTGGAAGAGGATAGAGAATATTCAAGTATGTAGTAAATCTTGGTATTTTGATGAAAATGCATGTCATGCTTTGAATGCCACTTGTGCTGCTTCACAGGAGTAAACAAAATAGGGTCTTTCTGATTCTTGCATGCACATTGAACCAAATACAAATGCTGATGACCATGTGGAATCACATGCTTGTTTTCAAAGAAATGAATCTTTTGCTAATATGTGGAAATGTAGGAGTGGGGCAAGAATCCGCTAATGGATATTCTAATTCATATGAGAATAACATAAGCAATGATTCAGAACCAAATACGATTGTTTGGGCTGAGATAGAAAAGGGCAGATGGTGGCCTGCTTTCACTGTGCTAAAGTCTGATAGTATGCAGAAAAAAAGTTCGTCTACACATGATGGGTTGGAATTAGCTCAGCTCATTTACTCTGTGGATTCAAGGGAGGAACCCAAATTTATTAAGGCAAGGTCTTTTCGTCTGTTTTGGGAGAATTATGAAGAAATTAAAAATATGTGTAAATATAAGAAATTTTTAGATGTTGTTACCAAAACTCATCAGTTGTATCAAAATTTTTTTGCCAAAGGAACCACCTATACATTCAGTCGGCTTGCAAAGAAGCTATTTGGAGTCATCAGGACAAGTTGAGGAACCATTTAGTTCTTTGCAAGAGGACAAAGCTATTGTGAATTGAGATAAATATGGAGGAGATGACTTTGCTGTAACTCAAAAGGGGACAAAAAAGGTTGAGAAAGAATGTTCCAGGGTTTAACAGTCGTCGGATCTGTTTAGAGGATTATGAAGATGAGGGCACTTTGGACCTTAAGAGAATGGTTGGTGGAACAGAGGTAAGAAGAGAATATGCTAACATTGAGGAACCATCTGTTGTGCATATAAGTGGTTTTGTTGCGAAGTCTTCTACATATTGCTATAATAATGTGTGCCAAGTCTGTAAAGAAGGCAGGGAGCTGTTGTGTTGTGATGGAAAAGACTGCCTCGTAACTTACCATATATGTTGCCTTGACCCACCCTTGGTTCAAGTTCCTCTTGGTGACTAGTACTGCCCAACTTGTACTTACATGATAATATCATGTGGTGTACACTTTGTCTACAAAGAAGTCGAATCAATATGGGACGTCAAGCATGTTGAACCTAAACAATTTGTTGAATTGGATGCTTTTGTGGAAAAAAAGAGAGAAAGTGAACAAAATTTTTGAGAGCGAATATGGTGTTCATCCTGTTATAGGTTGTTCAATGTCAGCTTCAACTCAGAGAGATCACGATGAGCTAAAAGAAAAAAGATTGTTTAAATCTAATAATGCCGGAGATCGTGAAATTATTGTGAAGACTGCATACCAAGTGAAATCAGATAAAGTAGTAGGAAGACTCAAGAAAAAACAAATGATATATTTTGTTAAGTATAGAGGACTCTCTCATCTTCATAATTGTTGGGTCAGTGAAATTCTACTTGTCAATGAAGCTCCCAAGAAACTGGCTAATTTCGATAAAAAACTCTAGCAAGGAAAGGCTCTAAAATGGAACTCTGAATGGGTTGAACCACAATGGTTTATTCATAAGAGAGCACTAATATTTCCTAAGCATCTTGATAAAGAGTGCACAGATTTAGTTAGTGAATTGGGCTAGAAAGAATGGTTCGTCAAATGGAAAGGGTTAGGCTACGATCAATGTACATGGGAGTTAGAAGATATAAGTTTTCTTAACCTAACTTCAACTAAGGAACTAATGAAATCATATGAACTTCGCTATGATGAGGCACACCGGCGAGCTAGTCCTACTCAAGCAATTAAGGAAAAAGAGCTGCAGAACAGTCCTTTTTCAAGGTTGAAAAGACCTCCAGACTGGATGAAAGGGCTACTGGATTCTTCTCTTCTTAGATCTGTCAATAAATTTTGAGAGTTCTAGCAAAACCACAAGAATTCTCTTGTCATTGATGAAGTTAATCAGGAATGCATTGCAATAATGATTTCCTTTATTCTATCCTTAATAAAGTATTTTCAAATAAACAGACCTATTTTCATTATCACATCAACTGCTGGAATATATAGCTCGGAGTTGAAATTTTTGAGGTGGGCTTCTTCTATAAATATGGTGGCTTATTGTGGTAATAGAGAGTCAAGAGATGTTATCTGGAAGCTTAAATTTTCAGAAGAAAGTGGATGTGTGCTTGTTCATATTGTCTTATCAAACTCTGATGTTGTCACCACGGATCTGGACTCTTTAATATGCCTTGATTGGGAAGCAGTGATTGTAGATGAAGGGCAATGGCTTAAACTTTCAAAAAATTTCCAGCATCTGGAGCAACTGCCTGTTGATTTTCAACTTGTGATTTTCCATGAGAAGTTGAAGGATAATGCCCCTGATGTTTCTCATCTTCTTGCCTTCTTCGATACTGAAAAATAGAGTCAACATGTTGATGAGTTTGAAGAGCAACAACATAACAGTAGTGAACATCTTGGTTTATTGAAGAGAAAGTTGTCAAAAAACATTGTATATGAGCGGAAATCAGACCCTTTGACGAGTGCCAATTTCAAAGAGTATTGGGTCCTTGTAGACCTGGCATATGTATAGGTGAAGCAGTACTGCAATATTTTTATGAAAAATACAGATTTTTTGTGTTCAGTGGTGAAGAAAAATGATTCTGGAGCTCTCAGGGACATCCTTCTTTCATTAAGGAAGTGTTGCAATCATCCTTATCTTGTAAATGGTTCATTGCAAAGTTTGCATTGAAAGGTCCTTTCAAAAGTTGAATTCCTTGACGTTGATATAAATGTCAGCAACAAGTTGCAACTGTTGGACAATATACTATCAGAGCTAAGGCTAGAAGGCCAAAGGGTGTTGATTCTTTTCCATATGATTGAACGATCTGGGTCAATTTCAATTGGTGATATTCTGGATGATCATATCAGGCAACGTTTTGGGATTGACTCTTATGAGTGTATTGATGGTTGCTTACTTGCTACCAAGAAAAATGCAGCGTTGCAGAAGTTTAATAGTAAGGATTCTGGGCGGTTTGTGTTTTTACTCAAAAAACGTGCTTGTGGAACAAGCATAAAGCTTTTTTCAATTGACACTGTAATAATATTTGACAATGAATGGAACCCAATCAGTGACTTACGGGCCTTACAGAAGATACATATCGATAACCAAGTTGAGTACTTGAAAATATTTTGGTTCTATTGCCCATATACAGTGGAGGAGAGAGTCTTGATTTATGCCAAGCAAGACTATTTACTAGATAACAGTTTGGAAAATTTCAGTACAACAGTTTTCCATTTTCTCCTCAGTTGGGGCGTTGCACATATTTTTGAGAAGTATGAGAAGCTTCATGATGTGAATGATCTTGATTTAAATTGACATATTTTTCTAGAAATGAAAACTTGAAGTCTTTATCTCAAGACATGTTAACCCGTGCATGTGACATATATGAGATTGATAATACACCAGAGAATGGTATTATTGAAAAAGTACCACGGGAAGGCAGGTATGGAAAAGGCGTCCCACTGCTTGGTGAGTCAGATGGCCAATTGACAACTGAGAAGATACCTACTAATATTTTCTGGAAAAAGTTACTAAAAGGAAGGTGTACAAAAAAACATGGTACTACTGGACAAATGGAGAGACCAAGAAGAAAGGTGTAGTACTATGGAGGATCACCCAATAAATCTGTGTCTCATTATGATGATGTAGAATCAAAGAAGAAGTGAAGACATGTATTTGGAACACTTGATCCAATCTCAATATCCTCTTGGCTTAAGGATGCAAAAAATTCATTGGCTAGTGAAAAGGAAATAACTGAAAACAACATTCAGTTACATGCATATGGTGCCAAACAAACATCCAATGAATCTGTAAGAGATTATTGTGGAAATTTTTCCCATCCCAGAAGCAGAATGATCTAAGGCAGGATATTATCACAATTCCTAGGAAAAAAAAAACCCTAAGACAGAAAAAAAACCCTGAGACTGGTTATTTACATAATTATTTTGAGGCAAATTAATCTGAATTTTTTTAGCATCAAAGGAGGCTAATCCCAACCAACCCCCTTCCTCAGGCTACTCATGGATTATTTGTGCTTTGCAATAGGTCTTAACTTCTAAAGAAATTTCCTACTCCTATATAGAGCTCAGAGTGGCTATTTGAGGCAAGTATAGAGGAATTGATTTAGGACCGAAGCAGATCCAAGACTTTCTAATACGATGCAGTGGTATTGGATAGATTCTCAGAGAATTTTCTGAAGGAAGTCCAAGGAAGAAGAAGATTTTTATCCTCCGTATTGACCCCTGAAGCCATTCGGATACTAGCCCTGATCAGAATTCACAAAGGTTTATTCAGGTCTATGGATTTCTGGTTAGAATACAGCTTTGTCCAATATGAAATTATACTGCAACTGTTCGAAACTATACTAAACTATTAAATATGGAGAATATAGTGGCACTATGAAATTTTGTTGCATGGTTGAACTGTCGTATTTTTTACTTTAATGTTGAGATAGAAATGTTATTTACTGAAGACTTCATTCATTGGTATTGGATGAAACTTGGTTTCATTGTCCAAAAAATAATTTGTTGAAATCCTAGGGTGAAATTTTCCCTAGGATCTCACAAAAACAAGCAAACCAAATTTACCATGTAAAAAATAAAGATCAGGATCTACAATACCTATAGTAAAGCTTGAAACTACCAATTATTCTTCAATCCTAGAGTATTGAGCATGTGATGCCAACTTCATCCCATTAAAGTCCTCCTTCAATTTGCATACATGGATCTCTCACCCACGCACTTGAAAGCCTATCAATTGATTGATGTATATTGCCTCCTCGATTAGACCATTAAGGAACAATTTTTTTACATCCATTTGATATAAATTCCAACCAAAAATTGATGCTAAAGATATGACAAACCTGATGCAAGTACACTAGCAACTAGAGTAAATCCTAAAGGTGTCCTCATAGTCAACTCCTCTCTAGAGAATAGTCTCACTGTGAACTGAACCTTAGTACATTTTGATGGTATCTATTGCAAGCTTCACCTCAAAAAACCCCCTAGAATAAATCAAAAACTTCCCCACTTGCGTTGGCACAATATCCCAAACAACATTCTTCGTTATAGAGTTGTGATTGATCTATATTTCCTCCTTGATTATACCATTAAGAAACAATGTTCTTACATCCATTTGATATCAATGCCAACCAAGAATTGACACTAAAGAAATTAACGAACCTGATGCAAGTACACTAGCAACTAAAGTAAATGTGTCCTTATAGTCAACTCCTCTCTAGATAATACTCTCACTATGAACTAAACCTTTGTAGTTTTTTATCTGCTGCAAGCTTCACCTCAAACATCCACCTAGAATAAATCAAAATCTGCCCCACTTGTGTTGGCACAATCTCCCAAACATCATTCTTCAGTATAGATTTGTCCACGTCCACCACAACATTCTGCCATACCTGCTAGCCAACTACCTCCCCATAACTAAAAGGCTCTACAAAAATGATGGAAGACATCGGTGAAACATAATTCAGAAACTTTTTAGAAAGATAAATTGCTACAAAGGATGGCTTTGGAGATCCAACATGCTCCTATGCATCCTACTATGTTTAGTACCACCTAGGCTGCCTTGTTGAACCAAAAAATACTAAAGCATCACTTCCACCTCCAAAACCTTGCTAATTATCATTAGGGCAGAAAATGTTTCTCCTTCCTAAAACTCTACTAAAAGGCTCTTGAGACCTTGAGGGACCATGCAGCATCACAAGGTTCACATCTCAGTTCACTATTATTTTCCATTGTGACAGAATGTAGACTCCATAGGCCTTACAGGACTCATTATATCCAACAAAAACACCCTTAAAATTGATGTGTTTCAATTTAGTTCATTTCTCCTAAAAAATATGAATATAAACAGGACAACAACACAAAAAGTGTGATACCTAGGATTTCTCACCGATTACAGTTTCCTTCGATGTTTTGTCCTTCAATATCTAGAGAGGAAAACTGTTTAGGATGTAGAAAATTGTACCACATGCCTCTATCGAAAGGAACATAAGAAAATCTAGGTCATGAACCATAGCCTCAGCTGTCTCAGTCTGAAGAATTTGTTTTTGGAAGAAAGTAATGCTGGATCACCAAAGAATCACATGGGTAGATATTATCTGCTGAATAACCAAAGAATCAAGTTAGAGATGTCATGAGTGAGTGGGTAGCTACCAACAGAGATGTCAAAAGGTATAGCTTATGTTCATGGTAGAGCCTCTGAATCAAAGTGATTAAGCCACCAAAATAGAAGCCAACTTGTAGCAGAGGATAATGAAGAGCATTGGTAGCTGCCATACAAATTTTAACTAGTAACCACCTAGAAAATTTGTGAAATTGAGCTGCCAAAGCTGCCAAATAGAAGATTCACTTATTAGGCATTTAATATAGTATTAAATTTGGTTTCTATTAGCTAGGTATTTGGGAGATATGCAGTGTTCTCCTATTTTCCTACTATGTAATGACTCAATGAGACATCGCATCATCTAATGAATTAATGAATCCACTCTTTCTCATTCTACTGTGTATTCATGCCCACGTACATGTGTGCAAAAAAATACATTTTATAAATGCAAGTGTGGATTTATGCAGACTGTTTCTAGGGAAAGGATGGATACTCATTTATGATGAGTGCAACAGCATGGGATGAGTGAGGATCAGGATACCAGGGAATGGGCACAATGTATCAATGCAAAAAGTGGAAGAGGATAGAAAATATTCAAGTATGTAGGCAGTCTTGGTGTTGTGATGACAGTGCATGCCATGCCTTGAATTCTAATTGTGCTGATTCACATGAGGAAACTAAATAGAGTCTCTATGATTCTTGTGTGCACATTGAACCAAATTCAAATGCTAATGACCACGTGGAATCACGTGCTTGTTTTCAAAGAAATGAATCTTCTTCTAATATATGTGGAAATGTAGGAGTGGGGAAAGAATCTGATAATGAAGATTCTGACTCAAATGAGAATAACATAAGCAATGATTCTGAACCAAAGATGATTGTTTGGGTGAGATAGAAAAGGGCTGATGGTGGCCTACTTTCACTGTGCTAAAGTCTGATAGTATGCAGAAAAAAGTTCATCTACACATTATGGGTTGGCATTAAATCAACTCATTTACTCTGTGGATTCAAGGGAGGAACCCGAATTTATTGAGGCAAGGTATTTTCATCCATTTTGGGAGAATTACGAAGAAATTAAAAATATGTGTAAATATAAGAAATTTTTAGATGCTGTTACCAAAACTCATTAGTTGTATCATAATTGTTTGCCAAAGGACCCACCTATTCGTTCAGTCGTCTTGCAAAGAAGCCATTTGGAGTCATCATGAAAAGTTGAGGAACCATTTAGTTCTCTGCAGGAGGACAAAGCTATTGTAAATTCAGATAAAGATGGAGGAGATGACTCTGTTGTAACTCAAAAGGGGGTAAAAAGGTTGAGTAAGAATGTTCCAGGGTTTGATAGTCGTCAAATCTGTTTAGAGAATTATAAAGATGAGGACACTTTGGACCTTAAGAGAATGGCTGGTGGAACAGAGGTAAGCAGAGAAGATTGTAACTTTTAGGAACCATCTGTTGTGCATATAAGTGGTTCTGTTGTGAAGTCTTCTATAGATTTTTATAATAATGTGTGCCAAGTTTGTAAAGAAGGTGGGGAGCTGATGTGTTGTGATGGAAAAGATTGCCTTGTAACTTACCATATAGGTTGCCTTGACCCACCCTTGGTTCAAGTTCCTCCTGGTGACTAGTACTGCCCAACTTGTACTTACATGAGAATATCATGTGGTGTACACTCTGTCTGCAAAGTAGTCGAACTGATATGGGACGTCAAGCATGTTGAACCTGAACAATTTGCT
The DNA here is from genome assembly GCA_034641835.2 of Pinus albicaulis. Lineage (NCBI taxonomy): Eukaryota > Viridiplantae > Streptophyta > Pinopsida > Pinales > Pinaceae > Pinus > Pinus albicaulis. The sequence continues at coordinate 435,715,368 of CM076573.1, read as the reverse complement.
GAATTGGATGTCTTTGTGGAAAAAAAAAAGAGAAAGTGAACAACATTTTTGAGAGTGAATATGGTGCTCATCCTATTAACTCAGCTTCAACTCAGAGAGATCACGATGGGCTAAAAGGAAAATCATTGTTTAAATCTAATAATACCAGAGAACATGAAATTACTGTGAAGACTGCATACCAAGTGAAATCAGATAAAGTAGTAGGATGACTCAAGAAAAAACAAATGATATATTTTTTTAAGTATAGAGAACTCCCTCATCTTCATAATTTCTAGGTCAGTGAAATTCTTCTTGTCAAGGAAGCTCCCAAGCAGCTGGCTAATTTCAAGAAAAAATTGCAGCAAGGAAAGGCTCTTAAATGGAACTCTGAATGGGCTGAACCACAACGGCTTATTCAGAAGAGAGCACTAATCTTTCCTAAGCATCCTGATAAAGAGTGCACAGATGCAGTCAGTGAATTGGGCTGGCAAGAATGGTTCATCAAATGGAAAGGGTTAGGCTACGATCAATGTAAATGGGAGTTAGAAGATAGAATTTTTCTTAACCTAACTTCAACTAGGGAACTAATGAAAGCATACGAAATTTTCTATGATGAGGCACACCAGCAAACTAATCCTACTCAAACAGTTAAGGCAAAAGAGCTGTAGAACAATCCTTTTTTCAAGGTTGAAAAGACCTCTAGACTAGATGAAAGGGCCACTGGATTCTTCTCTTCTTACATCTGTCAATAAACTTTGAGAGTTCTGGAAAAACCACAAGAATTCTCTTGTCATTGATGAAGTTAATCAGGAATGCATTGCTATAATGATTGCCTTTATCCTATCCTTAATCAAGTATTTTCACATAAACAGACCTATTGTTGAATATATAGCTGGGAGTCGGAATTTTTGAGGTGGGCTTCTTCTATAAATATGGTGGCTTATTGTGGTAATAGAGAGTCAAGAGATATTATCCAGAAGCTTGAATTTTCAGAAGAAAGTGGATGTGTGTTTTTTTAGATTGTCTTATCCATCTCTGATGTTGTCACCACAGATCTGGATTCTTTAATATGCCTAGGTTGGGAAGTAGTGATTGTAGATGAAGGGAAATGCCTTAAAATTTCAAAATTTTTCCAACATCTGGAGCAACTACCTGCTGATTTTCGACTTATGATTTTCCATGAGCAGTTGAAGGATAATGCCCTCGACGTTTCTCATCTTCTTGCCTTCCTCGATACTAAAAAAGAGAGTCAACATGATAATTTTGAAGAGCAACAACATAATAGTAGTGAACATCTTGGTTTATTGAAGAGCAAGTTGTCAGAAAACAATGTATATGAGCGAAAATCAGACCCTTTGACAAGTGCCAATTTAAAAGAGTATTTAGTTCCTGTAGACCTGGCATATGTATAGGTGGAGCAGTACTGCAACATTTTTTTGACAAATATAGATTTTTTGTGTTCAGTGGCGAAGAAAAATAATTTTGGAGCTCTCAGGGACATCCTTCTTTCATTAAGGAAGTGTTGCAATCATCCTTATCTTGTGGATGGTTCATTGCAAAGTTTGCATCGAAAGGTCCTTTTAGAAGTTGAATTCCTTGATGCTGATATAAATGCCAGCAACAAGTTGCAACTGTTGGACAATATACTATCAGAGCTAAGGCTAGAAGGCCAGAGGGTGTTGATTCTCTTCCAGATGATTGGACAATCTAGGTCAATTTCCATTGGTGATATTCTGGATGATAATATCATCCAACGTTTTGGGATTGAATCCTATGAGTGTATTGATGGTTGCTTACCTGCTACCAAGAAACAGGCAGCCTAGCAGATGTTTAATAGTAAGGATTATGGGCGGTTTGTGTTTTTACTCAAAATATGTGCTTGTGGAACAAGCATAAATATTTTTTCAATTGACACTATAATAATATTTGACAGTGACTGGAACCCAATCAGTGACTTATGGGCCTTACAGAAGATACATATCGATAACCAAGTTGAGTACTTGAAAATTTTTCGGTTCTATTGCCCATACATAGTGGAGGAGAGAGCCCTGATTTATGCCACGCAAGACTATTTACTAGATAACGATTTGGAAAATTTCAGTGCAACAGTTTTCCATTTTCTCCTCGGGTGGGGTGTTGCACATCTTTTTGAGAATTATGAGAAGCTTCATGATGTGAATGATCTTGATTTCAAATTGACATCTGTTTCTAGAAATGAAAACTTGAAGTCTTTATCTCAAGACATGTTAACCCGTGTAAGTTACATATCTGAGATTGATAATACACCGGAGAATGGTATTATTGCAAAAGTACCACGGGAAGGCAGGTATGGAAAAGGTGTCCCACTGCTTGGTGAGTCAGACAACCAATTGACAACAAAGAAGCTATTTGGAGTCATCAGGACAAGTTGAGGAACCATTTAGTTCTCTGCAGGAGGTCATAGCTATTGTAAATTCAGATAAATATGGAGGAGATGACTCTGCTGTAACTCAAAAGGGGGCAAAAATGTGAGTAAGAATGTTCCAGGGTTTGATAGTCATCAAATATGTTTAGAGGATTATGAAGATGAGGACACTTTGGACCTTAAGAGAATGGTTGGTGGAACAGAGGTAAGCATAGAAGATGCTAACATTGAGGAACCATCTGCTTTGCATATAAGTGGTTCTGTTGTGAAGTCTTCTATAGATTTTTATAATAATTTGTGCCAAGTCTCTAAAGAAGGCGGGGAGCTGCTGTGTTGTGATGGAAAATACTGCCTCGTAACTTACCATATAGGTTGCCTTGACCCATCCTTGGTTCAATTTCCTCCTAGTGACTGGTACTACCCAACTTGTACTTACATGAGAATATCATGTGGTGTACACTCTGTCTGCAAAGGAGTCGAATCGATGTGGGACGTCAAGCATGTTGAACCTAAAAAATTTTCTGAATAGGATGTCTTTGTGGAAAAAAAAAGAAGAGAAAGTGAACAACATTTTTGAGAGTGAATATGGTGTTCATCCTCTTATAGGTTTTTCAATGTCAGCTTCAACTCAGAGAGATCACGATGGGCTAAAAGAAAAAACATTGTTTAAATCTAATAATGCCAGAGATCGTGAAATGACTGTGAACACTGCATACCAAGTGAAATCAGATAAAGTAGTAGGACGACTCAAGAAAAAACAAAGGATATATTTTGTTAAGTATAGAGGACTCTCTCATCTTCATAATTTCTAGGTCAGTGAAATTCTGCTTGTCAAGGAAGCTCCCAAGTAGCTGGCTAATTTCAAGAAAAAATTGCAGCAAGGAAAGGCTCTTAAATGGAACTTTGAATGGGCTGAACCACAATGGCTTATTCAGAAGAGAGCACTGATCTTTCCTAAGCATCCTGATAAAGAGTTCACATATGTAGTTAGTGAATTGGGCTGGCAAGAATGGTTCGTCAAATGGAAAGGGTTAGGCTACGATCAATGTATATGGGAGTTAGAAGATAGAACTTTTCTTAACCTAACTTCAACTAGGGAACTAATGAAAGCACACGAAATTTGCTATCATGAGGCACACCAGCAAGCTAGTCCTAATCAAGAAGTTAAGGCAAAAGAGTTGTAGAACAGTCCTTTTTTCAAGGTTGAAAATACCTCCAGACTGGATGAAAGGGCTACTGGATTCTTCTCTTCTTACATCTGTCAATAAACTTCGAGAGTTCTGGAAAAACCACAAGAATTCTCTTGTCATTGTTGAAATTAATCAGGAACACATTGCTATAATGATTTCCTTTATTCTATCCTTAATCAAGTATTTTCACATAAATAGACCTATTGTCGAATATATAGCTGGGAGTCAGAATTTTTGAGGTGGGCTTCTTCTATAAATATGGTGGCTTACTGTGGTAATAGAGAGTCAAGAGATATTATCCAGAAGCTTTAATTTTCAGAAGAAAGTCGATGTTTTCTTAATCAGATTGTCTTATCCACCTCCGACGTTGTCACCACATATCTAGACTCTCTCATATGCCTAGATTGGGGAGCAGTGATTGTAGATGAAGGGCAATGCCTTAAAATTTCAAAAGTTTTCCAGCATCTGGAGCAACTACTTGCTCATTTTTGACTTGTAATTTTCCATGAGTAGTTGAAGGATAATTCCCCTGACATTTCTCGTCTTATTGACTTCCTCGATACTAAAAAAGAGAGTCAACATGTTGATGATTTTGAAGAGAAACAACATAGCAGTAGTGAACATCTTGGTTTATTGAAGAGCAAGTTGTCAGAAAACATTGTATATGAGAGAAAATAAGACCCTTTGACAAGTGCCAATTTAAAAGAGTATTATGTTCCTGTAGACTTGGCATATGTACAGGTGGAGCAGTACTGCAAAAATTTTATGACAAATATAGATTTTTTGTGTTCAGTGGCAAAGAAAAATAATTTTGGAGCTCTCAGGGACATCCTTCTTTCATTAAGGAAGTGTTGCAATCATCTTGATCTTGTTGATGGTTCATTGCAAAGTTTGCATCGAAAGGTCCTTTCAGAAGTTGAATTCCTTGATGCTGATATAAATGCGAACAACAAGTTGCAACTGTTGGACAATATACTATCAGAGCTAAGGCTAGAAGGCCAAAGGGTGTTGATTATTTTCCAGATGATTGGACTATCTGGGCCAATTTCCATTGGTGATATTCTGGATGATCATATCAGCCAATGTTTTGGGATTGACTCCTATGAGCGTATTGATGGTTGCTTACCTGCTACCAAGAAACAGGCAGCCTTGCAGAAGTTTAATAGTAAGGATTCTGGGCGGTTTGTGTTTTTACTCAAAAAATGTGCTTGTGGAACAAGCATAAATATTTTTTCAATTGACACTGTAATAATATTTGACAGTGACTGGAACCCAATCAGTGACTTATGGGCCTTACAGAAGATACATATCGATAACCAAGTTGAGTACTTGAATTTTTTTCGGTTCTATTGCCCATACATAGTGGGAGAGAGTCTTGATTTATGCCAAGCAAAACTATTTACTAGATAACAGTTTGGAAAATTTCAGTGCAACAATTTTCCATTTTCTCCTCAGGTGGGGTGTTGCACATCTTTTTGAGAAGTATGAGAAGCTTCATGATGTGAATGATCTTGATTTCAAATTGACATATGTTTCTAGAAATCAAAACTTGAAGTCTTTATCTCAAGACATGTTAACCCGTGCAAGTGACATATCTGAGATTGATAATACACCAGAGAATGGTATTATTGCAAAAGTACCATGGGAAGGTAGGTATGGAAAAGGTGTCCCACTACTTGGTGAGTTAGACAACCAATTGACAGCAAAGAAGATACCTACTAATATTTTCTGGAAAAAATTACTAAAAGGAACGTGTATAAAAAAACATGGTACTACTGGACAAATGCAGAGACCAAGACGAAAGATGTAGTAATATGAAGGATCACCCAATAAATCTGTGTCTCATATGATGTAGAATCAAAGAAGAAGCAAAGATGTGTATGTGGAACACTTGATCCAATCTCAATATCAACCTGGCTTACGAATGCAAAAAATTCATTGGCTAGTGAAAATGAAATAATTGAAAACAACATTCAGTTGCATGCAGATGGTGCCAAACAAACATCTAATGAATCTATAAAAGATGATTGTGGAAAGTTTTCCCTTCCCAGAAGTAGAACTATTTGAGGTAAGATGTTATCACAATTCCCAGGAAAACAAAACCTGAGACTGAAACAAAACCCTCAGACTGGTTAGTTACATAATTATTTCGAGGCAAATTAATATGAATTTTTTTAGCATCAAAGGTGGCTAATCCTAGCCAACCCCCTTCCTCAGGCCACTCGGGGATTATTTGTGCTCTGCAATAGGTCTTAAATTCTGAAGAAATTTCCTACTCCTATATAGAGCTCAGAGTGGCTATCTGAGGCAAGTATAGAGGAATTGATTTAGGACCGAAGCAGATCCAAGACCCTCTAATACGACGCAGTGGTATTGGATAGATTCTCAGAAAATTTTCTGAAGGAAGTCCAAGGAAGAAGAAAAGTTGTATCCTCCGTCTTGACCCTTGAAATCATTCGGATATTAGCCCTAATTAGAATTCACAAAGGTTTATTCAGGTTTATGTATTTCTGGTTAGAATACAACTTTGTCCAATACGAAATTATACTGCAACTGTTTGAAACTATACTAAACTATTAAATATAGAGAATATAGTGGTACTATGAAATTCTATTGCATGGTTGAACTATCATATTGTTTACTGTAATGTTGAGATAACAATGTTATTTACTGAAGACTTCATTTGTATTGGATGAGTCTTGGTGTCATTGTCCAAAAAATAATTTGTTGAAATCCTAGGGTGAAATTTTCCCTAGGATCTCACAAAAACAAGCAAATCAAATTTACCAAATAAATAATCAAGATCAGGATCTGCAATAGTTATAGTAAAGCTTGGACCTACCAATTATTCTTCAATCTTAGAGCACTGAGCATGTGATCCCAACTTCATCCCATAAAAGTCCTCCTTCAATTTGCATACATGGATCTCTCACCCACGCACCTGAAAGCCTCTCAACTGATTGATGTATATTGCCTCCTTGATTAGACCATTAAGAAACAATGTTTTTACATCCATTTGATATAAATGCCAACCAAAAATTGATGCTAAAGATATGAGATATAATTTTTGGGATTCAACTGCGTTAAGTAAGTCATTCATGTATGACCATTTCCATGAGAGGTAGTCGCAACTGACTAATTTCTCATGATTTTTGAATAGTCCACTTAGCACTCATTACATCGGGTGATGCTCACAGGGGTGAAGAAGTGGGATTGAAACTAGTGAAAAGAATCACATAGCGTCAATCATCACTTTCGGGGCTTGCACCCAGTAACCAAGACTTCCCGGGAGGTCACCCATCCCAGAACTCCTCTAGCTCAAGCGCGCTTAACTGTGGAGTTTTCCCCACAATCAAGCCCACTTAGCTTGACGAACCTGATGCAAGTACACTAGCAACTACAGTAAATCCTAAAGGTATCCTCATAGTCAACTCCTCTCTAGAGAATAGTCTCACTGTGAACTGAACCTTTGTACATTTTTATGGTATCTACTGCAAGCTTCACCTCAAAAACCCCCCTAGAATAAATCACAAACTTCCCCACTTGTGTTGGCACAATCTCCCAAACAAAATTCTTCATTATAGAGTTGTGATTGATCTATATTTCCTCCTTGATTAGACCAATAAGAAACAATGTTCTTACATCAATTTGATATCAATGCCAACCAAGAATTGATGCTAAAGACATTAACGAACCTGATGCAAGTACACTAGCAACTAGAGTAAATGTGTCCTTATAGTCAACTCCTCTCTAGAGAATACTCTCACTATGAACTGAACCTTTGTACTTTTTTATCTGCTCCAAGCTTCACCTCAAACATCCACCTAGAATAAATCACAAACTGCCCCATTTGTGTTGGCACAATATCCCAAACATCATTCTTTAATATAGAGTTGTCCACGTCCACCACAACATTCTGTCATCCCTGCTAACCAACTACCTCCCCATAACTAAAAGTCTCTACAAAAACGATGGAAGACATTGGTGCAACATAATTCAGAAACTTTTTAGAAAGATAACTCGCTAAAAAGGATGGCTTTGGAGATCCAACATGCTCCTATGCATCCTACTATGTTTAGTACCACCTAGGCTGCCTTGTTGAACCAAAAAATACTAAATCATCACTTCCACCTCCAAAACCTTGCTAATCATCATTAGGACAGAAAAGGTTTCTCCCTCCTAAACCTCTACTAAAAGGCTCCTAAGACCTCGAGGGACCATGCATCATCACAAGGTTCACATCTCAATCCACTATTATTTTCCATTGTGACAGAATGTAGACTCCATAGGCCTTGCAGGACTCATTATATCCAACAAAAACACCCTTCAAATTGAAGTGTTTCAATTAGTTCATTTCTCCTCAAAAATATGAATATATACAGTACAACAACACAAAAAGTGTGATACCTAGGATTTCTCATCGATGAAAGCTTCCTTCGGTGTTTTTTCCTTCAATATATAGAGAGAAAACCTGTTTAGGATGTAGACAATTGTACCACATGCCTGTACCAAAAGGAACATAAGAAAATCTAGGTCATGAACCATAGCCTCAGCTGTCTCAGTCTGAAGCATTTGTTTTTGGAAAAAAGTAGTGATGGATCACCAAAGAATCACATGGGTAGATATTATCTACTGAATAACCAAAGAGTCAAGTCAGAGATGTCGTGAGTGAGTGGCTAGCTGCCAACATAAATGTCAAAAGGTATAGCTTATGTTCTTGGTAGAGCCTTTGAATCAAAGTGATTAAGCCACCAAAAGATAAGCCAACCTGTAGTAGAGGATAACGAAGAGCATTGATAGCTGCCATACAAATTTTAAATAGTGACCACCTAGAAAATTTGTGAAATTGAGCTGCCAAAGCTGCCAAATAGAAGATTCACTTATTAGGCATTTAATATAGTATTAAATGTGGTTGTTATTAGTTAGGTATTTGGGAGATATGCAGTGTGCTCCTCTTCTCCTACTATGTAATGACTCAATGAGACATCGCATCATCGAATGAATTAATGAATCCACTCTTTCTCATTCTACTGTGTATTCATGCCCACGTACATGTGTGCAAAAAAATACATTTTAGAAATGCAAGTGTGGATTTATGTACACTGTTTCTAGGGAAAGGATGGATACTCATTTATGTTGAGTGCAGTGATTCTTATAATATTTTAATATTTTCACTCCCACAAGAAGACTTCATTGCTTTAACTAGTGATGGAGATGTTCATCAGTGGAATCATGTTGTACCAAATCCTGCGGTTGGAGTATTTAATGTGCCAGCTACCCCATTGTATGGACATGGTCCTTGCATTTCACATGGTGATAAGTTGAGGCAGGTATATATTGGGGCTGGTATGTGTGCTAGAATTACAGATGGTGGTCGAGTGCATACTTGGAAGACTGCAATGAAAGGTGGTCTTATAGGCATGGTAGTTCCAGAGAAGGAAGCTTTGACACCACTTGGCCATGAGGAAAGCCACAAGGATACTGTGATTGTTAATCTAGGTTTGTACCTTTTTTTCTACAAAGCACAATCTCTGTATTAGATTTATTGGTTTATATTTTTAATGTATGTATACTTATTGTTATACTCTCTGAGGGAAGTGTAAATTCTAAGACGATTTTTCTTACCATTATCTCTTTTGGGTAGCATACAAAAAAGATGTTGGTTTCGCTGCAACTGTGTTTTCTATGTACTAGGGGTTCAGATAACAAGAATATTCATTCTGTTGTTGCAGGTCTGAAGTCTGCTACGAAATTAATATGTGTAGTGGTATCCTTGATAGTAGTTGTCAAGAAGAAAACTAGAGGTCGAATGAGACTAAGGAAGAAACTAGTGGTGCATCATCCTGGTGTTTTGATTTTTTCTTGGACTCCAGGGATAAAACCTTTGGAGCAGACTCGGTCTTCTATTCGAATGGGACTAAGGAAGAAACCGGTGGTGCATCATCCTGGGGTTTTGATTTTTTCTTGTACTCCAGAGATAAAACCTTTGGAGGAGACTCAGTCTTGTATTCAAGAAACACTATCATATTAATGAATATTTCTTTAAAAAGGAACAATTATTAGAAAATTTCACTAGAGATTTGGAAATAACAAACAAAATGCAATTTCGATGTCTTAAATAAACTGTATAGTCTCCTGAGGTAGATGTTCATACCAACTCCCTCCGGACTGATGACTGATGATGCTCTTGGGGCATATCTAACATACTCTTCCATTGCAAAAATGAATGATGCTTGCGGATATTCATTTAGTAATTTGATTCAAACCCTCTGCCAGAAGCCGGGCCAAACCCTTCAAACCTTGTTACACCAGAGCTTCGTGAATACTCTTCCATTGCAGAAATGAATGATGTAGGTGGATGTTCATTCACTGATTTGATTCAAACCCTATGCCAGAAGCCGGGCCAAACCCTTCAAACCCTGCTGCACCAGAGCTTCGCGAAGCCATAGGGATAGATTTGCAAATCCATCGTTCTACTACAGAACTCTGGATAAACACCCTCAAAACCTTAGCAAATTTGATTTCATTTTAGTTCAAAAACCAAAGACATAGATAAAATGGCTCCAAATCCCAGGGAACACGTGGATTTTTTATGCTTTATATTTACATTGACATGTAAAATGTGCTCCGCTTTCTGTTTGGTTTCTTTCCCACTTCTTGTTGGTTTCCAATAATCGAATTGTGTCGTGGTAGGAGGAAAAGGCATTTGGAAATGTTGTATGGCAATATACCAATTATTTTTCATTTTTTAAACCTTTTTTTAATTTTTCCCACTATCATTTTGATTTTTTCCCTCCACCAATTTACTTTGATTTGGGTTTAGATTATTGAATAGTATTTAATTTTTTAAATATTTATGAATTTGTCAATTTGAAGAGAATTTCTTATTTTTCTTGCAAAATAAGAAAAAAAAATATGTTTTTTAAAATAAGAAAATGAAAAAATTATATTAATTCATCTTTTAAGCTATTTTAAAGATATATAATGTTTGTATAAATTTTATAGAAGCTTTTCACCTTTCTTTTAAATGAATAATATTATGATTAAATTTTTAAACATTAGTTTCATTGAAAATATTTTTAAACATGCACTTTTATATCAAAGCATAAGAAAATATAAAAATATATTTATAATTAATTTGTAATTAAGTTGGTTATAATTCTTTTTAACATGTATTCACGAATGTGGAAAAATATCTCTTGAGTATTTTTGCATGGAAAATAAGGGTTAGCTAAACAATTTGTTATCAGTGTTGATGGGTATTTGGCTAGTTTTACACTATCAAATGCCTAGATCAGATCTTGCTCTTGCTCTTGCTTTTATTCTACTCCTATCTCTTCTAGGAATTTTTCTGTAACAACGGGGAGGGTTTGAGGAACTGGAGCATAACGACCTCTCTTTCCCTTGTTCTTCTGGGGGCTTTTGGCACTGCTGCTGGGCGTTTCCTGTATCCTCTCAATCTTCTGGTCGCAGGTTTACTCACCAATATTTGTACTTCATCATCATCATCTTGGCCATCTCCTTTATGTGCAGCTTTAGCAGCAGAAGTTGCCGCTAAGGGGTCATCGGGTGGAGTTACCGCCGAGGGTTCATGAGGTGGAGTTTCCGCTGAGAGGTTATGAGGTGGATTTCCGCTGAGAGGGCATGGGGTGGAGTTGCCGCTGAGAGGGCATGGGGTGGAGTTACAGCTTGGAGGTCATGGGGTGGAATCGTAGCTTCAACATGCAATGCCCTTCTAAATAGTTCATCCCAAGTTCTCCCCTCCCTTTGCAGCGCAGCAACCACCAAAAGTTTAACAAGGCATTGGTGGGAAAGGATTTCTAGTGGCCTCTTTGATTTTTGCACACCTCGGGCCATTTGGTCTAGGGTTTTTGCAAGAAAGAAAGGCATGTTAAGCAACCTGCCATGACACAGATGGTCTAACAAGCGGAGGTGCTCATAATAAATAACCACATACCTTCCTTCACAAGTGAAAAATCTCTGGACAAGGTATGCAGCATCCGACCAGGGTTGTGGTAGTGAAATCCTCTCATATCCTGAGCCACTCTTGATTAGTCGTTCACCTACCTCAAGGAAATTCCTCACAATATCAGGTTGGGGTTTTCGGGGTGCAAACCACTTTTCTCCCGTCTAGAGTAACCCTGACACTTCAGCAATCGCCTCTTCTATCGCAGGCACCACTGTCCCTGCTACCTTTGATCTACCCTCCCGATAATGCATGGCGAATTCTAGGGCTATGAAATTGTCATGCCCCCTGAAACCTGCGAATATAATCTATCCAGTCGGTTTGTTCAAATAATTGTTTAACGGGTGGAAATGCGTCTAACAATTCTTCAAAACTTTCATGGCATATTCTTGCATCTCCCATCTCTAGCCAGAGTTCAGAGCGGCTCTGGTTGTGTTAGCTGTTTGCAAGAATTCGAATGTGGCACAATGGAAGAGTTAGGGCAATGGGTACAACAATAAATAAATAATGGGGATGGGTTATTTAGGGTGGTGCCCGTATGCAGACACATGTTGCCGCAAGGGGTCAGGAAATAGATATTCAAGCTTTTTAAAACATATCTTGGAAATAGGAGATTGAAGCTACTTTAATTTTAAAATATTAAAATTACAATATATAAATATGTATCAATATGCTTGGTAAGATGTGAAAATAAAGAGTTCATGTTGTAACAATGCATTCCATTATGAAATTGTTGACCTATCTACTAACACCACATGTGCATTTTTTCATAATCAAAAGACTGGCTTTTTATTAAAACTTTAGACAAAGTTTATATGAGATTCTGAAGACAACAAACCTTCAATATTGAGATCAATAGTCTCTGTATGGCTCGATTTCATATAAACATGTTATGATGGGGATGAATGTTCCCCTTTACAAGTCCATGTGAAGCTAACCTTTCAATTCATTCAAATCATAAAATCATATATACCTTAATGCGTTTCAAAGCATATCCCCTAGCATTATTCACTTGCATTGGTTTCTGTGTGGGTTCTATTCTCAGTACATAACAATGTTAAAGAGCTGGGTTGTCAAGATAACTTCATTGATTTGCAGGCTAAGCTGTTGTTGCTGTCATGGATGTCAAAACGTGCTCCAGTTCAAAACACCTGGCCTTGTGGCTGTAGATGTTGATGATGGAGAAATTCACAACAATTGGATTATTGGTTTGGGTATTTATACATTTCTGCCCCTTAAATGAGGTTGGATCCATGGATTGCAAAAGTCCAAGATGTCACATTTGCTTGCATTTAACCATGTATGTATAAAGGAAAAATAATGATTGATATATAAGCTATCTTGGTTGCCTTGTAACCAAGGGTATCTCACATCATTTCTGTTGAAAATGCAGCAAGATGATGGAGCTTAGTGAAATGAAGTCGCCTTCACTAAGTGGGCCCGCAGGCAAATTCTGGTGCAAAGTCTATTTTTAGACATATGGAGCATAGTCCAGGTTTGTTATTCTTGAGTATTTATTTCATGTTCAGAAATAGATAGGACTCTATCTTTTTGAATCATGTGTCGATAGGTTTTACGTTCATTTTTAGACTCTATCCTAAAATATGGGTGTCAAATATTATTTACCTTAATAATATTTTGGACTCTAAAAATACAGCTTACCTCTCTGGAGTACCTCTGGCCGAGCTCCTGGAAGTGGCCTATACTTATTGAGGGAATACACTATTCCCAAGGGCTTGCGGAGTATTATGCATAAGGATTGCAGCTTAGGACTTCAAAGGGTAAGAAGTCAGTGAAAGAATAGCAGACAGTGGAGTTGTGTTCTGTTTATTTTAGTTGAACTGGTTGAGATTAGTTTAACTAGCTAATCAATTAGTTATGAGTGGAGTGAATTAAATATTATTTAATCTATTAATTAGTAACTCATTATTCAACTCAAGAACACATCAGTTCACTACAGTGCATGATCAGTTCAGTGGAGACCAGTGAAAGAGGTAGATGAAAGGGTGGAGTTAGCTATCAGTGGCGACATCAGTTGTGCATGAGATTTGCACCACACTTGGAGGAATTTCCCATGATGATTGCGCTGTCAGGCCAAGGAGATTCGAACCTTGGATCTCTATATAGACAGGCCAGATTATACAAGAGGCAAGGTAATATGTGAGGTTTGAAACCATGACCTGCTCAAAACTAGTTATTTGTGGTAAATTTATAGAGGAAAGTGAATATAGTACTTGTGAGGAGTATTGTATCGATTTTGTTACATTATTTCTTCCATTATAATATACACAATAGTCAGCAGGTTTTCAAATCAAGCTTTCCCCATATTATACTTACGTTACACTGTGGTTAATGTATGAACTATTGATGCTATCGCTATTTTATTTCCATGTGATGGATCTAGTAATAGAACATATGTGTTGCATATAAATTCGAATTGTATGTGATCAGGATAGTTTCGGTGGATAATTAATCATTATTCAGCAAATTTCTACATGGTATCGGAGCTATTGAAGCAGAGATTGATCATCACAGTGATTACAAACTTATTTCGGTAGACAGAGTCTGCATGCGGGCCAGGTAGCCTTTGGATCCATCCTTTCTTTGAAAGGTGATATATCCAGTAAACGCCCCTTGCAGTCGATCTCTGTGCTAGAAATAATTTGTTCTCACAGATCTAGATCGGTTGAGCTTTGAGGTGGAATTCGAAATTTTGCAGCAGTTTTGTTTTCTTGGTGCCAGTGTTGAAAATGTCTTTCAACGGTTTGCGACTCGAATATGCTCTTGATGGCAGTTCAAATTATGTTGCATGGAAGGATCGCATGGAAGCAGTATTAGAAGATAATAGTCTGAAGGAGTTCGTAGATATGGATGTCCAAAAGCCCACCGATCCTGCTCGATGCATGGCAAAAGAGAATGGCGAAGTGTCGAAGGATCCTGTTGGAGGGCGTCAAGGATCATATTGTATCCAGCCTGCATGGAAAGGCTTCTCCATATTTAATGTGGAAAGCTTTGACGGATCTATTCCAAAGTAAGAGCGACCAAAAGAAGCTGGCGCTCAAAGATAAGCTCAGGAACATCAAGATGGAGAAAGGCGACAGTATCGCCAAATACCTCACGAAGTTCACTCAATGTAGAGATGAGCTGGGAAGTGTGGGGGTGACTGTCGAAGACGAGGAAATGGTCGACCTGGCCCTCCTTGGTCTTCCGAAGGCTTGGCACTCATATCAAGATAATGTCAATGGTCGGGAGAAGCTGCCGGGATGGGAGCGCCTTTGGGCGGATCTCATGCAGGAGGAGATAAGGAGGACTACTCGAGATGGATCTTCATCAAAGGGAGCTGATGAAGAAAATTGCGCTTTAGTTGCCAAAGCAAAGAAGGGGAAGGGTAAGAAAACCTCTCATTCTGGTGCAAAGGGCAAGAAGCAGGATATGGCGAAAGTGAAGTGTTTTCACTGCCATGATCACGGACATTATGCTACCAATTGTCCAAAGAAGAAGAAGAACAAGCAAGCGGGAAGATCTGCAGATGGAGAAGCTTTGGCTTCACAATTCGAGCTTGAATTTTCACTGATCGCATGCTTGGTTTCAAGTGTGTTGGGATCGGTGTGGTTCTTGGACAGCGGTGCGTCATTTCATATGACGGGAGATCGGGATTTTTTCTCAGATCTGGAGGACAAAGATTTGGGTGTGCACATCGAGATGGGCGATGATGGTAGATACAGTGCGACTGGTATCGGTACCATATCCTTTCAGAGGGAGTCTGGTAAGCCCTTTGTACTGAAGGATGTCATGCATGTACCTGGATTGAAGAAAAACTTGATCTCTGTGGCGATGTTGGAGGATAAGGGGTATGATGTGGTCTTCAGCGAAGGAAAAGCCTTCCTGCACAGTAAGACTACTGGAGAGACCCGGAAGATAGGGGTTCGAACCAAGAACCTTTATCAGTTGCAGGTAGATGGCTGTGCAGCAATGGCATGCAAGGCGGGAGAAGTGGTGAGCCGGGATGATGAGGGCGAACTGTGGCACAGGAGATTGGGCCACCTTCACCATGGAGCTTTGAAGATCTTGCAGCAGATTTCTACTGGGCTTCCTAAGGGCACTCTTGCGCAGTCAGATCAGTGCAAGGGGTGTACTTTAGGGAAGTATGTGAAAGCCACCTTTCACGAGAAGGATAGTCGCGCCACGACGATCCTTGAGAGAGTTCACACAGACGTGTGTGGTCCTTTCTCAGTTGCTTCGACAGAAAAGCACGGGTATTATGTGATCTTTGTTGATGATTTCTCTCGAAAGTGCTGGATCTTCTTCATGCAGAAGAAGAGCGATACATTCGCGAAGTTCTGTGAGTTTAAAGCACTGGTCGAGAAGGAGTTGGAGAAGAAGGTGATTGCTCTAAGGAGTGATAACGGTGGTGAATTCATCTCGGCTGAATTCAAGGAGTTCTGCAGCGCAGAAGGGATTCAGAGAGAGCTCATCGCACCCCATAACCCACAGCAGAACGGGGTGGCTGAGCGGAAGAACAGAACGATCGTGGGTGCTGCACGAGCGATGTTGCATGATTAGGGCCTACCCCTTCACTTGTGGGCTGAGGCATGCAATACAACAGTGTATGTGCAGAACCGTTGTCCTCACAAGGTTCTTGGCATGGGTACACCGGAGGAGGCTTATTCTGGCAAGAGGCCTGATATTTCCCATTTGCGGATTTTTGGTTCTCCTGTCTACATGCATGTGACGAAGGATGTGAGAAGGAAGCTGGATCCGACCGCAGAGGTTGGAATATTTGTGGGGTACACTGATACACCTCACAACTATCGGGTGTATTTGTCAGACAGTCGCAAGACTGTTGTGCGACGGGATATAAAATTTCGGGAGGAGAAAGCCATGCAGTGTTCGCTTGAGAGGGAGCTACACTTGCATGCAGATGAGGAGCTGTTAGTTCCTAAGGAGGAGCTTCCGGATGTGGATCAGCCACAAGAGGAGGTTCAGGAGGTGGAAGAAACCACCCAGGCAGCGCCAACCATCAGAAGGCGCATGCGCACTACAGAAGCTGAGCGACTGGCTCGGGATGCAGAGAAGGTTGTAGGACCACCTACAGCACAGCGCAGACAGAGACAGTCACCGGATCGGTACACTGGATACATGGCTCTTGTGAGTCAATGTGTTGTGGCGGAGCCATCCTCTTTTGAGGAAGCTGTGGAGGAACCCGCATGGGTTGATGCCATGATCGAAGAATATGATTCGATCATCAGGAACACTGCATGGGAGATTGTCCCAAGACCGGTTGGGAAATCAGTTGTAGGTTCGCGATGGATCTACAAAGTGAAGCAGGCGGCTGACGGGAGTGTGGAGAAGTACGAGGCGAGATTTGTCGCCCGTGGCTTCTCACAGATCGAGGGGATTGACTATGAGGAGACTTTTGCACCTGTCGCAAGGTACTCTTCCATACGGACGATCCTTGCTCTCTCAGCGCAGATGGGGTGGCACATTCATCAGATGGATGTGAAGACTGCGTTCCTCAATGGAGTTATTGAGGAAGAGGTGTACATAGAGCAGCCTGAAGGTTTTGAGATCTTCAGCAGTGAGTCGCATGTGTGCCGACTCAAGAGAGCACTGTACGGGCTAAAGCAAGCACCTCGTGCTTGGTACACTCGCATAGACAGCTACTTCACCGGGCTTGGATTCTCCAAGAGTGAGGCGGATCCTAAC
This sequence comes from Pinus albicaulis, assembly GCA_034641835.2. NCBI lineage: Eukaryota > Viridiplantae > Streptophyta > Pinopsida > Pinales > Pinaceae > Pinus > Pinus albicaulis. The sequence goes on along the minus strand of CM076573.1, from coordinate 435,698,123 downwards.
CTGTACCAGATTGTGGTGGAGGGGAAACTGTTGATCATCGTACTGTATGTAGATGATCTGATTTTGACGGGTGATGAGCGGTTGATACTTTCATGCAAGGAGGATCTTGCACGAGAGTTTGAGATGAAGGACTTGGGCATCCTTCATTATTTCCTGGGATTGGAGATTTGGCAGCGCAGCGGAGGACTGTTTGTTTCTCGGGGCAAGTATGCCCGGGAGATTCTGGAGAGGTTCAACATGCAAGGCTGCAAGCCTGTTGACACTCCTCTTCCTGGTGGTTGGAGGAAGGAGGATGCTACTTCAGCGGAGGTAGTGGATGCCACTGTCTATCGACGGTTGGTGGGGTCGCTTATGTATCTGGTCAATACACGACCCGATATATGCTATGCAGTTAACCAGCTTTCGCAAGCTATGGTTAAGCCTACCAAGCTCCTTTGGAAGGCGGGCAAGCATGTATTGCGCTATATCAGAGGCACATCGGGATATGGTCTATGGTACAGACAGGAGGATGGAGTGAAGCTTTCTGGTTTCACTGATGCAGATTGGGCAGGGAGCCCAACGGACCGGAAGAGCACTTTTGGAGGAGTTTTCAGCATTGGGTCGACAGCAGTTTCCTGGTACAGCAGGAAGCAGAGATCCGTGGCACTCAGTTCAGCAGAGGCCGAGTACATGGCAGCTAGCTTGGCTGCATGCGAGGCTATTTGGATGAGGAAGATCCTCGCAGGATTGTTCAGGTTGCATTTGGAGCCTACGGTGATCTACTGTGATAACCAGAGTTGCATTAAACTCTCGGCTAATCCAGTATTTCATGATAGGTCCAAACACATCGACATCAGGTACCATCATATCAGAGATTGTGTTCAGCGGAGAATCATGATGCTTTCATATGTTCCCACGGAGGATCGGGATGCCGACATCCTGACGAAGGCGCTCACCAGGAGCAAGTTCGAATTCCACAGAGGCAGGATAGGGGTTGCAGATAATCCATATCTTGCTGAGAAGGAGTGTTGAAAATGCAGCAAGATGATGGAGCTTAGTGAAATGAAGTCGCCTTCACTAAGTGGGCCCGCAGGCAAATTCTGGCGCAAAGTCTATTTTTAGACTATGTCTATTTTTAGACATATGGAGCATAGTCCGGGGATTGCAGTATGTTATTCTTGGAGTATTGGTCATGTTGGTAAAAATAGATGGACCTCTATTTTTTGGACCTATAGGTCGAAGTCTATTTTTAGACTGCCTCTCCTTAAAATAGGGAAGTCAAATATTATTTACCCTTAATAATATTTGGACTATAAACTTCAGTTTACTCTCTTGGAGCACTTCAATTCGAGCCTTGGAAGTGGCTCATGCATCTGACAGAGGAATTACGCTATTCCCAAGGGTTTGGTGAGCACATGCATGGTTGACTTCAGTTAGGACTTCAGTGGCAGAAGTTTGGTGGAGTTAATGAGACAGCTAGTGGAGTTGTGTTCGGTTTAACTTAGTTGAACTAGTTGAGATTAGTTTAATTAGCTAATCAACTAGTAACGAGTGGAGTGAATTAAATATTATTTAATTCATTAATTAGTAACTCATTATTCAACTCAAGAACACATCAGTTCACTACAGTGCATGGACAGTTCAGTGGAGACCAGTGAAAGAGGTAGATGAAAGGGTGGAGTTAGCTATCAGTGGCGACATCAGTTGTGCATGAGATTTGCATCACACTTGGAGGAATTTCCCATGATGATTGCGCTGTCAAGCCAAGGAGATTCGAACCTTGGATCTCTATTTAGACAGGCCATGATTGCGCAATAGAGGCAAGGCAATTGGTGGTGAGTTTTGAACCAGTAACCTGTTAAAAACCAAGCTAGTTTGTGTGTAACTTCATGAGATAGTACTGAGTACTTGTGAGGAGTATTGTACTGATTTTGTTACATGATTTCTCCATTATAATATACACAATAGCTGCGGGGTTTTCAGTTATAAGCTTTCCCCATACATACTGTGTTAATGTGTATGATGATTTGATGTGCTATCGCTTGTTTTATTTCCGCATGTGTGATGATCTGAGTGGAAGAGATTATGTGTTGCATATAAATTCGAATTGTATGTGATCAGGATAGTATCGGTGGATAATTAATCATTATTCAGCAAATTTCTACAATTTCTTAATGAAGTTCATAATTTCACATAAGAATTAGAGCTCATTATAGTAAAAAAAGAGGCTTGTATAAATTATGGGACCATGTGCTGCTCATGGATAATGAATTTTTCAATGTTCATAGAAGTTGGAATTATGAAGGTGTATTGGAATTTGACTTCCAAAATAAAAGGCATAATAAAAGAATCCATCACATAATCTAATGACATATAAAAGGTTTTAAAACAATTGAAAAAGGATGCACAATATCCTTTCTAATGACATCAAGCAGTGTCAAAGTAAACCTATCCTTCAAATGTGAAACTATCATTCACAAGTTTATTTCTTTCAACAAACTGCCATGCTTTGGTCCTATAAAAATTACATAAACATGTTATAACATGACCATGTTAAATGGTGAACTATGCCAAATAATTTCATTCAAAGTATATCAATTCTACCAGGTTGACAAAACAATGTTTTTAAGTTATGAAACTATAGGATTTTTTTTCCTGAATGACACCCTACAAAAAGACTTTTGGGTAGTATCGATATATGATTTTAAAATTGTTGATGAGGTTTTTTATAGCCTCAAGGCAGCTTCTTATGAGATATATTCATCCTTGGTATGATATATAGTTTTAAGTAAAAATAGTCATCCTTGGTATGAGATATAGTTTTAATTAAAAATAGTAACTCACTTCTACTTGTATGGAAATCAATATGACATTTACTTTTCAAAAGATAAATTTATATCTATGTTTATTGACGCAAGTCTAAAGCTTGCAATACCCAGGATCATCAAATTGCCATGAATATAAGAATGCACCTCAAACTTTTCTATTCAAAACCTCAATCTACTACCATCCACATGTGGTCGTTTTTCCATCATCTTCTATATTAACAATCTCACATTCACTCTCCTTCAAACAATTTTTGAATACACGGCAATTTTGGAAGCTTCAAACAACAATGATTATACATCATCCAAATCTTTCATCATAATTCCCTTTATATTCGCAACCTTCATTCAATAAATATCATTCCACCTCACAATTACATAGGGCTTTTAAAAGCCACATTGCCAATTCAAAAATTACCTCTTAAATCAACATTCAGATGCGCCCTTTTTCAAAACCATAGGAGTTCATAATTGTATTGACATTCATATGGTCAATGGGTAATATAGTTCCTAACAGCCTTCACTTTTTTTAGTTGAACGAATGCACAATTTTCCACACCCATATACAAATAAAACCAATTGACAATATGAAACAGAGTTTACCCTGACCATTCAGTGTCACTTCACATCAACTATATGCAAACACACGTCCTTCAATCATTGCATCTTACAGCCACGGGTCTTAATACTTGTTTGTTAATAAAAAACGCAGTTTACCTCTTTGTAGAGTCCGCCAACAATCATGATTGTGCTATGCAATTCATTCACAAATGTCCACAGCGTTTTCTATGGTATCAGAAAACGTATCTCAACGTTTTCTTCAGCAATTTATTAAATAACACCGCCCACAGGTATTGCTTACCTTTACAAATACTGCGTCTTCAACTCCTTAGTACGCACTGCAGATCAATCCTACATTTGCTTGAAATTAACACCAGAATACCAACGTTCCAGAATTCATTACCTCTCGTCCAATTTCAAATATCACCAATAGCCCAAATGCCAAAGATCAACGTGGGGTTCATTTTTTTCTATGCGCCTTTGTTTTTCTTAAACAAGAAGGACATTATTTAATTAATCGAAATCATATGGAATTTAAACATTCCAACCAACCTTCACGTTTCAAATATACCACTGGCTTCTATTCAAATAATCGACCTGTAATTAAAAACATGTAACTGAAACCCATACCTGGCCCTGTCTGGCTAAACCTCTGAATAATTCACGCATAAATGTGAATTATATCTCTGTCTCATTAACTTCCCATTCATTTCATCGTTGCTTCATGCCTCTGTCTTTGCGTGCGACATTCCACCCCATTCCCATCCTGCGTCCTACATTAATTATGATTGAAACAAATTCATCGATTTCAATGAAATCTTCAAACATGTAATTGTTTATCTGGGCATTTTCGATTTGCTGTTCAACCACAGTTATATGGTGGTCTTTTCCCACACGAATTCAAACATGTAACGCGTCTTTCCAGATACAATGGATCGCCATTTGACTTCAAACTCGGATTTCATCAAATGGCTTACTGCAAAATATATTATACAGTGCCATATCTCTGCGTTCTGTACAATTCTGTCTTCATCAATATCGACTTCCAGAAGTCAATATCAATTTGGATTGAATTTGATTCGATCTACTTCCAGATCGATCCAGTTTGCAATCTGGTTTTAAACTTACTCCGTTTTCAATCTTGAAGAATCTTTCATCGAAGGACTCGACCATTTTAAATGGAATTGCGTCCAGCTCCACGCGTTGCTCTATTTCCTGCAACTTCTTCAGTCTATGATTATCGACCTTCCATATATCGAATTCTATTAAACAACAGTTTAATCAACGGATTTCACACACAGAATCCGATTTCAACATGAGCTTCAGAATTCGATTTCACACAAAATTAGTTATACCAATTATAAAAGAACCACCAGTCTTCAAGCTAAGTAATGAATTCCAAAGGTCGCGCTACACAAGCTTTAATCCATACTGATATGTGGATTCATTTAGTTGTTCTTAAGCTCATAAACAACGATTTCACACAAAATACAAAGCGTGCATTCTCTGTTTTAAACCCAGTTATAGAAAAATACACCACTCCATAAATCGAACCATATAATTTCTGAAATCACTTTTCACCTTAACATTAAAAATACTTACAAATTTTCTTTGTGGCCAGATATTCAACATTTGGCCCTTACAATTGCTGAAGGCTTACAACCTTGCTGTTCAAGCCTGCTTTCAGCCTCACACTCTCTCACAATCTCTCCTGGTTTCTCTCACAAAAAGCCCTCCTATTTATACAATTTTTAAAAATCATTACATTAAATGCTCAATCCCTTAAAATCCTTAACAAACCCCTAAATTTCTCAACATCCCTAAAGGATAGGTTTTTATCCCTAAAATCCTTCAATTTATTAAATTTCCTCATATCTTTTTATTAATAAAAAGATATTTACATAAATCCTCACCTTCTCCTATTTAATTCAAATTAATTAATAAAATATTTAAAATCATCACACCCCATATTTACAAATTAATATTATCACACCCCATATTTACAAATGGAGAAAAAGGTCTTGATGCTCCTGCATCATTTATTTTTATTTAAAAAAAATTGATTTTAAAATTGTTGATGAGGTTTGTTATAGCCTCAAGGCAACTTCTTATGAGATATATTCATCCTTGGTATGAGATATAGTTTTAAGTAAAAATAGTCATCCTTGGTATGAGATATAGTTTAAACTAAGAAAATTCATCGTTGGTATGAGATATAGTTTTAATTAAAAATAGTAACTCACTTCTACTTTATGGAAATCAATATGACATTTACTTTTCAAAAGATAAATTTATATCTATGTTTATTTTTATTTAAAAAAAATTGATTTTAAAATCGTTGATGAGGTTTGTTATAGCCTCAAGGCAACTTCTTATGAGATATATTCATCCTTGGTATGAGATATAGTTTCAAGTAAAAATAGTCATCCTTGGTATGAGATATAGTTTTAATTAAAAATAGTAACTCACTTCTACTTGTATGGAAATCAATATGACATTTAATTTTCAAAAGATAAATTTATATCTATGTTTATTTTTATTTAAAAAAAAATTGATTTTAAAATTGTTGATTAGGTTTGTTATAGATTCAAGGCAGCTTCTTATGAGATATATTCATCCTTGATATGAGATATAGTTTTAAGTAAAAATAGTCATCCTTGGTATGAGATATAGTTTTAACTAAAAATAGTAACTCACTTCTACTTGTATGGAAATCAATATGACATTTGCTTTTCAAAAGATAAATTTCAAATATGATTCTATTTACATAATCATTGAGAGTATAATGTTAACATATTAATTTGATAAGAATTTGTGGCACTTCATAAATCTTGCATTTAGAGTTATATAATTATGAGCACCACCTAAAACTTATTAAATGACATACAATCCCAAATTAATTTTACTATATATAAACTGAAAAGAAATTAAACAATGATTTTCATAAATAAAGAAAATAAAAGCATCCATCACATATAAAACCAGAAAATAGTGAGGTCATCTATAAAAAACAACTCATACAAAAATGATGGAGATCATGCTCCAATCTATCTCAAAAAAGATGAACACAATAATATTACCCCCCCCATAATAACCCCAATCCCAATCAGAGCAACAATCCATTCATTAATAGGCAATCTATAACGATGCCTATCAATAACAATTGGAGCACATGTTGGCTCCACAAATCTACCACATTCACGTCCTTTAGATGTTGTTTCAGAAAGTATTGAATCACAGAGCCTTTGGACATCAGATTGGTACATAATCTCAAACCTGTGGAATTGTGCAGCAATGGATTTTGCTTGCTGGTGAAGGGGCTTTAGGTTAGGTCTTCTAACTTAGTAGATGGCATTCATCTGGTTGATGATTAGCTCGGAGTTAGTTAAGTGACAATGTCATTTGCACCATAGTTCCGTGCAGTTGTGAGGCCCTCTATCAATGCATGATAGTATGCCTCATTATTTGTTGTAATCCCAGCTATTTGTCTACTATTTTGATATACTTGGCTAAGAGATTCATTGTGAAGCAAGAACCTTATCCGTGCATTCCCTGGGTTTGGATGGCACCATATCTGGATAGCCAGGACCCAACCATCTGCAAAACAAGAAAATACAAAATAAATACTGCTCTCTCTACAAAATAAATACAAAATGAAGTTTGCAATATAAATAAAAATTTAATTATTTTCATTTACGGCAACACACTTACAATGGCGGCAACACAATTACAATGTCGACAACACACTCACAGTGGCGGCAACTCGCTGTTGCCGCCGCTGTAAATTTTAATTTTGCGCAGTGGCGGCAACTCGCTGTTAGCAACTCGCTGTTGCCGCCACTGTAAGAGTGTGTTGCTGCCGATGTAAATTTTAATTTTGCGTAGTGGTAGCAACTCGCTGTTACAGTGGTGGCAACTTGCTGTTTTCGCCACTGCTCAAAATTTAAATTTACAGTGGCGAAAACTCGTTGTTGCCGCTACTGCAACAGCGAGTTGCCGCTCTACGAAATAAATAAAAAAGGAATGCAGTTTGCAATTTTGTTCATATAAATAAACACTGGAATTTACAGCAGTTGCTTGCGGCAATACACTGTTACAGTGGCGGCAACTCACTGTTGCTGCTACTGCAACGGCGAGATGCCTCCATTGCTCAAAAACAAAATTTGCAGGCAGCCGCTCTCTACGAAATAAATAAAAAAGGAATGCAGTTTGCAATTTTGTTCATATAAATAAACACTGGAATTAGTAGCAGTGGCTTGCAGCAATACACTGTTACAGTGGCGGCAAATCACTGTTGCCAGTGCGGCAACTCAACAGCGAGTTGCCGCTACTGCAACGATGAGATGCCCCCATTGTTTAAAAACAAAATTTGCAGGCAACAGGGAGGAAAATTTATTGACCTTGCCACTGCTCTGCTCTGTTGATAAGGAAGGACCAGGGGCTCTGTTCTTCTCTGCTCCAATTGCTAGTACTCCTCTGTTCTACTGCTACTGCTCTAATCTGCTCTGCTATGCTCTCGACCGAATGGAGAAACACACTCGACTGAATGACTCGATGAAATGGTGGTCGACAGAATGAATAAGTAGAGGGTGTGGGAGGATGCATAAATTTGAAATGGGTTTGTGCAGCAACTCTGCAGCTGGTAGCTAGCAGCCATAATGGCCAAGCGAGTAATTCAGTTCAAAATTGAGAAAATGTCAATTCGGCCCTGAACCCGCTGAGTGAGCCTGCGTGATGGCTCATGTGAGCATACGTAAGAATCGCTTGAAACGGGGAGAGTTAGCTCGTTACGAGACAGTTGATGGGGAATGGTAACGATAACATCGCGGGGACGGAGACAGAGGAAGACAGTGAGGGGTGTGGGGCCCGCGTTTCCCGGAGGCATTCGCCAGATATATTCGCCGGTCGCCGGGCGCACAAAACTCAAGCCCATTCCATCGAATGGTTAGACCACTCCTATTGAAACAATTGCTTGAATACGGAAACGGTTGGAAATTTTAAAGCGGGGAATATTCTGTATTTTCTTGACGTCGTGTTCCGCATATTCGGAAGTGTAAAGTATGGGATCTTGAATATTTACACGGTTTTATGCAGTAAATTTTACACATTTGCGAAGTTTATGTCGAACAAGATGTTTAAAGGTGTAAATTTTTTTGATAAATGACATATTTTTCTTACACATGGTTTAGGTCACTAAACATGTCAAAAGTCGTAAGGAAAGTTCCTCGCAATGGTTAATTTTTTCCGACCATGCCAAATCATTAATCAGAGCTCAGACGAAAACGTTAAAAAAAAATAAAAAATCCCATAAAATAAATTTAGCTGAAAGGGGATCATTAGAGAAATATAGATAGGAGCATTATTAGAAATATTGTGGATTTGGGAAATATTTCAAAATCTGTGGACAAGTGCTAGTCAACTGATTTAGGAGTGAGATTAAATTAAACAATTGATTTTCTAGTTCCTGTGGGTTGGATTCTAAAATATTCAGGAAATCCTCTATTAGCAAGCAAATTAGATAAATTCAAAGGCTTAAAAATAATAGATAACAAATTTCTGTAACAAGTCAGCTTACTTACTGTGCTTATAGCTTCAAATTTTTGACAAAATTTTTTGAATTACTTTTTTATTTAATAAAAAAGTTATTTTTATGAAAAACAAAATTAAAAAAGATTTTTTTTCTAAATAAAGTGAAAATAAATATTTATTAAACAAAATTTAGATAATAGTAATATTTTTTTTCAGAATTTACCAATGCATTGAAAACATTCAAATGATCAACAACGCCATCTCAGTCCCTCTCCTCGGGGAAGTGACCTGTGGCATTAGAAAACTCCAGGTTGATTTAGAGGTTATTTTTATTTAAATAGTAAAATTTATGTTAATTTCAGATTTCAAGAATATTGTAAATTATAGATTTAGAAAATACAACATCTTGATAAAGGAAGGAAATTGAACCAGTAATGAGTGTTATAATAGCCAGTCTCATTATCGTTTAACAAAAACTCTTCAAACAAAAATATTACATTTTAAAATATTACAAATTCTAAAAATTTTTTCGAACAATCAAATTAATTATTTTTAATTACAAATTTTCAGAATATTACAAATTCCAAAAATATCTCTGGTTTTAAAAGAATCAAACCATATACAATACATACCAGAAAACTAATAAATTACCCAAAAAAATTAATCATTAATCAGAGATGAGATGAATACCTTACAGAAAATATATGATTTTTAAATTATTTTAAAAAATACATGGCATCTTGATTATATGATTTTTAAAATTATCTTAAATAATACATGGCATATTGATTAAACAAGGAAAGAAGCAATTTGCCAGTACTGACACCTGAAACTTCTGACAGTCCAGCAGCCTGAGAGAACGTGGCAGTTACCAATTCACTGACCAGATTCCAAAACTGGAGATAAAGCCACAAAACACACCTACAGACTCTAAACTAAAATTTCATAAAACATAACATAACAATTTTTGTTTTTCTCCTTTTTTATCTCCATTTATTTGACACTGGCTTAGACACAGGCCACTGCTATAAAAGTCCACCATTGGAGCAAAGCAACAGGAATGGCCATGTTCAGAAGAAACGGAGGTGGTGATGCTTGCGGCCACCCATGGCCTCCTCGGCTTCCTTCTCGTGTTCTTTCTTCTCATGGTGTTCGTACAACGCAAACCCTCCGCTGGCCACAGCGGCCGCCGCGGCGGCCTCTTCCTCCAACCTGTGCCTCCTCGCATTCTCGGGATCCACCTCTACCTCGTGCCTTTCATACTAATTATAGTATAATCCCCAATTCAATTCAAACACATCAATTAAAATCAATCAAGAAAACAGAAAATATATATTCATTGTGTATATACCAAACCGATATATATTCATTGTGTATTTACTGTGCATATAGCAGAGCATAGCGTACCAGTGCAAAGGCTCCGGCTGCCACGGCTCCAGCCTCCCCGAGGCGCTCCATGCGCTTGTCGTGCTTTTCCTCTTTTCGAAATCTCTCATAATCATCGGATTGGTTTTGCTGATAATTATAATTACCGTCATAACCACTCTGGTAATCATTGCCGGAGTTATAACTATAAGCAGATTCCGAGCGGTAATCATTGCCGGCGTTATAACCAGTCTGGTAATCATTGCCGGCGCTATATCCAGTCTGATAATCATTGAAGGGGTTATAGCTATATCCAGTCCGGTCATCGTTCCTGCCACTATAACCAGTCTGGTAATTATCATTGCTCTCGCCATAACCGGCTTGATCATCACTTCCGGTGTCGCCGGTAGCATATTCAACATAGCCGGTCTGGTAATCGGAGGGTCCGTAGGGATTTTGATTACCAGCAGAGCCGTAACCATAATTCGAATTCGAATTCACGTTATCATAGCTCTCCTCCTTTCGATGGTGGTGGAAGAAGTGGTGATGGTGCCCTTCAGACATCTTTATTCAAAAGAAAAAAATAACAGAAATTCAGACACAAAATACGCACAGAATTATTCACAAATGTTAGAGGGGCGCAGAGCGGATATATATTTATAGAGGTTGTTGGGTATGTGGAGATATACAATGTGTATATAGCGTGTTGGGTGGGGTAGGACATTTAATAGGTCAAAACTGGTTGCCGTCCCAAATGGAGTCGTAAAAACGAAGCGCAACGGCATGGTGGATTAGCGTGTTTTAATAATAGAGTGCATCTCCTCCAAGGAACATAATTTTATTAAATATCACCCAAATCACACGTCAAATATCCTCTCCAATTGCGTTGGCTATTGTTTATAATATTATTTTATTAAATGATTGTTTCTATTTTCATCAAGCAAATTCATAATTTATTAAAATAATTTGGATTGGATTGGATTATTTTATTTATATTACTAAAAAGCAATTGATTATATAAAATCAAAATAAAAACCAATTAAATTTAACATTAATATTATCCTTGTTTTAAATTTTCCGCTGCAGTTAAGTACGCCATCGTTGTTCAAGGTTACACACAAAACATGTGAATAAAAACCTCATGCAAATAGTTCATACAATGCCTTCTTGTTAAAAAGTGTGAAAACATCTTTCCAAAATTCAAAATTTATTAAGTTAAGATAGTTGGCCATGATTTAAATAATTGGTAGCCTTTTATGACCAGGAACTCGTAAGGATTTCGAAATCAACTCTAATTTAATTTTGTTAAGCTCTTCCCTAAACTAACCATTTAAGCTAAATTAAGCTAAATTATTCATCTTGTGTTATATTTTTGCATTCCATGTAATCTCTCAAATGGATGTGTTGACAGGGGAAAATGTCCGGCCAACAGTAAGGGATTTCCCCAGTAAAAAGTCCCGATTAGACTCTAAACCGTTTGTGATAGGGATCTCGTCTGGGGTGTGGGTCTGGCTACTGCTGAATATTCATTTTCTTGGACACAAATGAGCCCTGCAGAATTATGGACATACAATTATCGGATGATACAAGAAAAATTATCGACGATCCTTAATGAGCAAAAAAACACTACAAATAGCAAGATGAATTAAAACACGCAGCCGAAGGAGATGCTGTTAGCAACACATCATTAAGGTCGTGCTTGTAAAAGTTGTTCGAACCATAGAAGAAACAATTTTTCCTGGCAAGAACACCCTTCACTTCCTTAAGCAGTTTCATAGATAAGACAGATGTCAATAATGAAATTACAAACATCTCCTAGGTAAACAACCTACCATCATTAACACATTCAGTGAGCTGAAATGCATAAATAATATAAGTAGAAAATGCAGATCAGTTAATCATAAGATATCAGACATATAAGAGAAAATATTCACAGTGTTAACACATTAATTCTCATCAGATCCAAAAGTGGATTTAAGACAAATGCTTGTATTCATTCATATAAAGGTCTATTCAATGCTTTACAACTCTCTTATCCCCTTTGGAGTAAAAAAAAAAAGATCCATTTACAAGTCCCCGAAGGGAGTATGTATAGGACAAAATTGACCCTTGGGTGCCTTGACTTTTCGCCTTCCTGACTGTTGGCATGCTTTGCGACCCGAAGGGAAAGAGCAACCTGTGACTTGCAACTTGATCATGGCTGATGCGACCTGCAACTCCTCCTGTAGGCTGCGACTTGCGACCTGATCATGGGCGCATGTGAGTGATTGCAAGGTCGAGAACATCTACCTGTTGCTCTTTAAGGAAATTTTGCCATGCTCGATAATCTGCAGCAACCGGAGAGATTAGAGGAGTATCTTCCCTTGTGCAGGCATTCTAGAGTGTTTGGGATCAGAGTTTCTCTTTTGATCGTGATTTGGTTAGATAAGGAAGCCAGCTTGGTATAAATCCAAACTAGCGTCACAATGAATTGAACCAAGTTTTCCTGTGATGCTGGAAGGTCAGGAGTAGCAGCGGCTTGCCTGATAGGTTACAGAAACACCTGAATGTCTTAGTCCACCTGTGCCCACGTTTTTTCTTCGCCCAATGTACCTAGAGAAGGAATGTGGTGCAATTCAGCCATTGAGTCAATGCCGCTAATCAAATGTTCGTAAGCGATCATTACCTTCTCTAGGTCTTTGAATAGCTTCTCCTTGGATTGCACCTTCATGCATATTTGGACCTTGTCGTTTTGAGTGCGAATCCAATCTTTTCTGGGAAAAGTATCTGGAGCCTGCGGATACCTGTTTACCCATTCTAGCATTCTGTCCAAGGCTGTGGAGGCTTCTTTTAGTTGCTCATTCCTCTTCTTGGTTTCTGCTTGAGCTCTCAACAGAGGTGCAACTGTCTGCTTTATTGTAAACAATTCTTCATATACTTGCCTCATGGTGGCTTCCAGAGTTACCAACTCTTTTCGAATGGTGAGTGGTACTTCATTAGTAAGGGCATTCCTACCCTGAAGCTGTTGAACTTCTTCTTCTAGTGCCATTTTCTCTTGCTCCAATCTAGTTGTCTTTTGTTCGGAGGTTTGTAATCTATTATGTAGGGATAGAATTTCCCTACTAATTCTGCTCACGTTTTCTTTCGTGGCTGCGGCGAAAGCAGTGCCAGCTGATGCTATCATAACTTGATTGGTCCTAAGTAGGATTACGTGCTAAGAATCTTCTCTTCTCCTGTCTGATTTTGTGTGTGAATTGGTCATAGGCGAGTCTTGTCAGATCAAACACTTCTTCCTCTTGCTCCTCGGAGGTACCTAGTTCCGAGAGCGCAAAATGAATATTGGTTGCAGGATTTGTTTGAGGCACTTCGATGGCTGGCAGCTCCGTCTGTATCCTTGTCACAGGAGGAGGTGTCTTACTGCCTTCGGCTTCTTTGGAGGAATTTTCCCTCGACCTTTGATTTTCTTCCTCCCTTCTCTTTTGCTCTGCTTCCTCTTCCAGCTGTCGCTCTGCTTATGCCCTATCTTGTTCTTCTTTTAGTTTGCGTTCTGCTTCTACCTTATCTAGTTCTATTTTAAGCTGACGCTTAGCTTCTGCTTTTGCTTCCTCCTCTTCCTTTCTTTTGCAGGCGTCTTCCACCTGCTTCTTTCTTTGCTCTACCTTTAGTTGTTTCTTGCGTTTATCCTCCTCCTCTTTTTCTTTCTCCTCAGCTTCCCGTTGAGCTTTTGCTTCCCTTTATTTTCTTTGGGTGGAAGAGTTATGGCCTGTGCTGGTTCGGGGCTTCTTGGCTTGAGAAGACGAGGCTCCTCCTAGCTCGTGGATTATTTCTTCTAAAGTTTGATCGTCTTGGTCTTCCTAATCAGTTAACTCCTTTGGAGCGATCTCCCTGTCCTTATTGTACCCATTTTTTACCCCATCTTCAGCTGGGCATTCAGTATGTTGGTAGCTCCATTTAAATTTGGCCCGTTTGCAATGGGCAGGGATAATCCTCTCAGGATCGTACGTCCGGTGAGCCAAGGGAGGCAGACATAATCCCCTGATTTGCTCAGCCTTTGCCTCTACTTCTCTGAAATCCTTGACCGTATAAGCGCCGATAGTGAGTGGCAGAGTGGGCCATGGCTTCTTCTTACCTTTAGTAAGAACCTTTGAAAAGTCGGCTATCATTTGGAAACATGTTTCTTGAAGTAGTAGTCTATCAGTGACGAATCAGGGCAGTGCATGGGGAACCTTAAGTGAACTGAAGACTCAGATGAAGGTGCCTTCTACAAAAGGAAACTAGTGTACCACCTTGGTTATTGTTTCCATGGCCCGCCAGGACATGCACGTGGTATCTTTACCAAACAGTTTTCTGTAGAGTGCAGGGATGAAATTGTGTGAGATCGGTTCCATATCCTTCTTATATTTGGAGTCCCAGAATACCTGCAACTCCTTGTGAATCGGATGAGCACGCTCCTGATCTCAATTGTGTTCCCATCCCTCAAAATGGCACCTCGCACACACTGCATCCAACAGATAGGAGGCCATGTAAAATTCTAATGCATACCCCTCCTCAGGCGCTAGTGCCAAAGATATGTTCGTTTTGAGGGCTGCTATTAATAAGCTGGCCTAATTGAAGCGAGTGTCGTATATGGTAAAAAAGTACATAAGAGATACCCAAGAGCCGTCGAAAGTGGTGGCATTGGGACGACCATACATCCTACACAGCATAGTTTCCACGAGCTTGTAGACCTTCCTAAGACCTGCTACCTGATACTCCTAGTCCTTCTTGACTTTGAAATTTTCTGGTTCTTCCCACCATCCTCACAAGGTTTCGGATATGGGAACTGCATGAGTGGTGGCCCATTCCTCTGTGAATGTTTTCTCTCGGGTGGGGAGTGCATAATAGAACTCTGCATCCTGTCCCTTCAGATTAGCAAATGCTTTCCCTTCATGATCCCGAATCACCCAGAACCTGGGGTCGACCTTTTGCAAGATCCATTCGATTAGCTCAGCCCATGGAAATATAGGTGGATGGGCTCCTGCATAGTGAAGCTTTAATCTCTTGACTTGAACATATACCTGCCGGTCTGGGAGGTCTTCTGGAAATTCAGGTTTCATAAATTCTTGGTATACTTGATACCAATTCGTGCTTTCTCCTTTGCTAAATATGCATGTGGTATCTCCATAGATAGGGGGAGGAGACATAGGTATTTCATCCTCCGAGATTTCTGTCTTTGGACTCTTGTTTTTTCTGTGAACTTACGGAGGTCCCATATCACTCGAGGCTGAGGAGATGGAAACGCACTCTAGCTCTGCTTCGAGATTCCCTGGCATGTTCATAAAACAATCCCATGATAAGACAGATGCCATGTTAATAAATACTTAAACTACTTTTACCTATGCTCAATTAAGGTCAAGAAAAAGGTGAACCTACGACCTATCGACCTCTCCCCTGGGTCGCTGAGTCGCTGAGTCGTACTGGTTTAAAACCTCAGAGAAAAGCGACCTCGCGACTTGGCGACTTGCGACTAGGTTGCTGAGTTGCGCTGGGTTAGATTTTTATGAGGATGCGATTGTTGGACACTGGATAAACCAACACTCCCCGTGTGTTTCATGACATGGACTAACCGCCTCTCGTGGATCCTTATCTCTCGCGATGCGATCGTTAACTAACACTTGTGGGTTTTGGTCTAACGACAATCGTGATTCCCAACAAGTGGTATCAGAGCGTAGGTCATGAGTTCGATACACACCCAGCTCACGTTGGAGGGAGATTTTTGGACATTAGATAAACCAACACTCCCCATGTGTTTCGTGACATGGACTAATCGCCTCTCGTGGATCCTTATCTCTCGCGATGCGATCGTTAACTAACACTTGCGGGTTTTGGTCTAACGGCAATCGTGATTCCCAATAGCAACTTGGCGACTTAGCGACTTACAACTGGGTCACCAGATTGCTAGTCGCAACGTCACGACACTTCAATTTTTACCGATACGTGACTTGGTGACTTAGCGATTTACAACCGAGTCACAAGGTAGTGGGGGTCGCAAGGTCGCGGGGTCAGAGGTCACGCTAGGGCTGGGCGGACGACTCTACATGGCGACCAGATCCTTTTTCCTTCTTTCACTTAGAGTGAGAGAGGGAAAAGGGAGGAAAGGTAACACATCAAGAGGTAAGCAAACATGAGGAAGATACTGACAGGGGGGTCTGGATTGCTTGACTCCTAGAGGAGGTACACAGAGTCAAGATACTATGAGGGGGTGTAAGCTTCATCAACCGGGTCCTAACAGTGGGTAGGCTGTGGTTTTAATACACTAAGGTGAGGGAGTAGAGGGCAACAATTAGTAAAAAAAGGAAACAACAAGAGGATCAGGCAACTTACTCGAAAAAACGCGCTCCAGTTGGCTTGTCAGAGGCGTTTTCCTTCTCCGTCGCGCAGGTCGAATACGACCTATGCAACCCTTCTATATATAAAGAGGTCGCGCGTGCGGGAAATAAATGAGGTCACAAGGTCGCAATGGGGCCGCATTAATGAGATGTGTGACCTCGCGACCCTCTGACCTTGCGACCTTGCGACCTAGGGGTCGCGGGGTCGCAGGGTCGCGATTGTTTAGTTTTGTGTGTGATACGCAACTTCGCGACTTGGCGACCTGATGGGTCGCAAGGTCACAAGGTCGCTCATTGGGGGAGTTGACCTATTCTGCGACTTAGTGACTCAAGGATTTTGAAGGATCGAACTTCAGGTTTGACTCCAGTTTTCAATGCTCAGGGGCTCAAAAATTTGAAAAGGGTGAAATTTTGGAGGGTGTTGTAGCAGCTACAACAGGATAGTAGAGGTTGCAACTCAATAATAATAAACTTAGATAATGAGGCAATTTTATTTCATTTATGGCATTTTTAGATGTTGCAAAAGTATATGTGAATGATTGAGGTGATAATTATAGTAAGAATGTTATTTACTAATTGTTGTTATCTTTAATTATTAATTTTGGTTTTATAAATTTAAGAGCAATATATGTTTAAACCACAATTTCTTGTCTTTATTGAGCAATTTCTTGTTCACAATGAAATAAAATAAAAGAGAAAATGTCATCTTAGGTTTTATTTTCATGGCTCAGATCAAAGAAAATTAAGGAAATCTATTTGCAATAAAAATCAATAAAAATAGAGTTTATTTAATTAATCACAATTAATTTAATTTAAAAGAAATATTCCAAGGAAAGGAAACTGTTACTATTTCTAAATCTCAAAAAGTAAAGAACACTATCAACCTAAGTTACAGAATTTAAAATAATAGGAAAACATAAATACTCATAAATACCCCAATTTTTACTCTTATTTTCAAATCATTAACTGTAACAGTGATTAATCAATAGAATACACAAATCTTGACCATTTATATAAGAGCAACCATCAATACATGAACATTATCAATCATGAGCCATGAGTAGTAGCCCAACAAGTAAAAATTAGCACTACTGGAGGTCACCACCTCCAATAATTTCTCCAACTACCAGTAGAAGGAAGCCACCATTGCTTAATCACGTTTTCTAGCTACTACCAAAAGGAAGCCTACATATCCTCTGCCACAATGATAAAGTAATTATAAAATATAGAAATAATGACCATGCATTTAACTTCATCAAACATGAACATTATAGGCCCTTTTGAAAGTAAACCAAAATTCATAGTAGCACCTCATGACTTAACCATCTATGTTAACATCCTCTATTTCTATGCTCAACCTTTGCAAAAACACATATTAACTACAACAAAAATACAATATTAATAGTGTACAAATACTATGTTGTCTACCTGCTAAATCTCAAGCTATGTGCACTTGACCAATCAACAATCATTCTGCTCTTCATCACACTACCTTTTATCATCTAATCTCTACAAAAGGTGTTTTATGCACACATATATGTTTACAAGTTCCATGCTCTATCCAAATGCATTCTATCATTTTCAATCGAACACATATTCAACAATCAACTGCTACAGGAACCATACACACTAACACACTGGAATTATTTTGCTCAAATTGTTCTCAACGTTTTCATGTGCACACTTATGTCCAACCAAACCATCGATCTCAGAATTTCTAGCATTAGATCTCTACTAAAAATAATCTCCGCACTCTTTACGCTATCATCTACCTACATATGCCTCAACACTAATGTTCCAATCATATCTTTGCAGGATATACATACTCCCTTCTATGAAAAAATCCAGTTCTTATTTTGTCCATGTGTATCATCCCTTAGGGCATACAAGCTTACATAATTAAAAAAAACACGTGTTGGCTCTAAAATTTGGGATCGATCTTCAAATGAGGGTTTAATAGGACCAACCTCCCATAATTTTGTAGCTATAGATAACTATAATAACTAAGCTATGGCTCATGTGCATAGGATATGGAACGCTTAGCTAATGATGACAAATAGTTGTGACAAAAGAGTTCATGTGCTTCTAAATTGCACTCTTCCTACTGATCGCTAGTATTTACAATTGGTCACACAAGATATTGTGCATAAATCAACTACTGAACATAATATGATCCATTCATTGTCATAAAGATAAGCATGCCTTTGAACATGTTCTAGACCAATACAAGTATATGCCAAAATAATTCAAAAATTATATAAGATGAGCCCCGATGCCAGAGCTAAGGAGTAGATAGAACATATAACACAAATGCACAAATTGTTTGTATGATCACATTGTGTATTTATACATGAAACTTGGGGCGTTAACCAAGTCAAATTTTCATTTACCATGGGAAAAAACCTCCTCTTCATTCTATGGTATTTGATGAGGAGTATTTCGTTCCATAACCAACATGGACCATGATCAACCAATTCAACGAACCCATTAGTGTTTTGACTAGATCAATCCATGAAAAATAATGTTTAGCAATGGTGGGCCAAACGTCAATGATGGACCAAAGACCAAATCAAACAGATTAAGAGAAGTGACTAGATCAATTCTAACTAACTTGGACCAAAATGAGTTGATCAGGGAACTAACTAGGTGTTCACACCCTTCAACTGATTAACCATTCAATATATAAATATTATGCTAAATGAACAAGTCAAACTCATTGATTGAAACCAAAACCAATCTTCATTAATTAATATGTTAATTTCCTTGGACCATTTCCAACCATATTGATCCTTTGTCTATATTAATTATATTGATACCAAAATTAATTATTTAATGTGTTCCACCTATAATCAATGTGCTTTCTTTATGATAATGACCAAGGAAATATGAATTTTGATGAACTAGACCTATTCTTTGAGATTTAAGACTCCCGGAACACATTTTGGGCACCTACATGCACAAACATGTATTCTCCTTGCTTAATCTGGGCCACAAACATGGATTCGCCAAGGAAAATCTGGGTGATATAAATTGTAAACATTGGTTTTCCTTTATAACCCACCATTTGACACTTAAATGGGGAAAAACTCAAAATTCCTTTCTTAGATCATAAAACATCTATACTATATCATCATTAAGCACCTCCATGACCTCATCAATATTTTTTCAATCAATAGATCATCATCACAAGCTTACTAAGCTTGTTGACATCAGTTCTAACATGACTGGCACCATGTGTCTAACATTCTTTCCCTTTGGGATTGATGTCAACCTAGAACCTCAAACACAAATTGATATTCTTCTCTGCAATCTAATTGATCATTCTTCCCCTTTGAAATCAATGACAAAGGGTGGACCAAAACACATTTAAGCACCATGCTAACACACCAAATACACCACATTGATGCCAAATGCATTGTTTGATGAGAACATGATTAACTACCAATAACACTAGAAAATAGAAATGAGGAACCAATTAATTTGCTACCAAAAAACATCTATCTAACACCATTCTTTCCTCTCTGTTGAAAAATCCCCCCTTGAACATGTAGTGGGGCTACAATCGGATGCAAACATCTTCTTCTTCTTTTTGTTAAAAACCTTTGTCATTGCCTTTCCTAATTGTCACATGCAAGATGCCACAAATTGAATAATGACTACATAATCAACCATGACCAATGATACATATAGTAATACAAGTACACAAATGTTACAATCAAATTAAAGTGTTCATCTAATGAGTACAAAAATGACATCCAACAACCCACATGTGGCTTATCCGACTATCATACCTATCCTTAATACTTTCTAGACACCAAGATCACTCAACCAACTGACCAACAACCAAGACCAAATGACGAATATGATATCACAGAGCTTTCATAAATAGATACAAAGTTGTAACATGATAGTACATGGCCACAACAATGATGCCCAAAAGCCCATACATGGATGTAGCATAACTTAAGACTCTCTCTCCTATGCATGCTTATCCTTGTGATGACACACTCGATTGGACCCAATGACGAAATCAATAGATGAAAGGCTATATCAAGGCACACCATTTCTTTAAATGACTGATTCAAATGCTTGTCAAGACTCTACCTCCTACATGGTTGAACCAAATAATTCCTTTCATTACATAGCAGGTACAAGGACTATACAACCAACATGCATGACAAATGATAACCATGAATGAATATAAGTTTGATTCGTTTCTTTCAACTCATAACTAAAACAACATTAGCAAGACTTGAAACCCTAAATGGAAGCATAGCTCCCCCTGTTCTCATCATACCTCCAATAGGTAGGTTGATCCCATAGACACTCATACATACCATGTTGTTGCTGCTTCTTATCATCATCAATGCTTCACATGATCTATGTTTCTGCCATGTGGTCCCCCTAAGACTATGCATCTCTTAAATGCTTCTTTTGTTAAGTAGCAATGGACTACAACTAGGCATTTCTTTATTCAGATTCTAAAGTAGAAAATGTCTTTAGTCTCTTATTTCTTCCTGAATGTTTCTTCAGTACATATACCTTATCTACAATTTTTATTCCTTCTGCTATTAACTTTACCGTGTCTTCTTCTATAATTTTGCATACTTTTGAAGTGAATATGACTAAATTTTATCTATTAGCCATTTGAAGCACACTCAGGTTGTTGTATTTTAACCCTTCAACCAGTAAGACATCATTATATTTTGTATTTTTGACATCAATGTTGGCTCTACCTTTTCCTATCTCCTTTGTTTGTGTATTGTTTCCAAGAATAACATCACCACCCTTGGTTTTATTAAAAGAAAAAATCTTCTCTTATCTCTAGAAATGTGGCAAGAACATCCACTATCAATGTACCAATGATCATCTTCTTCTAATGCGCATACTACAAGACCACATTTCACCTTTTGCTCTTCCTTTTTCATCCATATTTTTGTATGATGACTGCTGAAGGAGGAATCCTCTTACGTCCTATTGTTAAGTGAATTATTATTTAGTTTCATATTCTGAATAGGTTCCACTTGTAGTCTAAGATTTCTAAATGAGCTCATTGACTTGCTCCTACACTCCTTTTCAACATTCCCAAACATATTGCATGTAGATCATCTTATGTGACCAGAAAAGGGGGGAAAATAATAATAAGATTCCTGACTCATGTACCTTTCATTTCCATATGATATACAATCTATGGCCTTATGACCAAATAGATTGCATGAAAAAAAATAGCCTTGAAATAAATTATATATCTCAGAACTGATGATCTTCATGTGTAGAGGATATTTCCTTGATTGTTTTCTTGAGAAGGCTTGAACAATTTTGTTCTATGTTTAGCTCCAATATGTCCAAAGTTGTGACAGATAAAACACTCAATATCATGATCCACCAAGCGAGAAAATGAATTGTTTTTCGTTCTTTGGATGTTTGTATTCTTTCCATACTCATTCATGGGAGAAAATGAAAAAGTATCTTTACTTGGTTTTTGGTTTTGTTGTTTGCTTCCATTACTTCCTTTCTGAATCTTGTTTCTACTTGTTTCTTTACCAGGGTTTTTAGAAGTTTCTTCATTATATCTGAGGCTTCCTGAACATGCCTGTGAGTTGGATTATGTTTCGTGAAAACCAAGGCTTAATTTAATGGAGGGAGACCTTTGACTATTAAGAATATTTTCCAACATCTTGGTACCATCTTGAAATCTCAACTATTTTTCCTTTTCTTCTATTTTGGTTCTTAATGAGACTACCTCTATTTCTAATTTCTCACAATCAATATATTTTTATTTTATTTGATTACTTATCAATTCTTCAACTTTTCTTGCCTCTTCTAGCTAGGTTTGCAACTTAAACTTTTCCTCTTTAATCCCATTTTGTTATTCTTCAAATATCTGAAGTAGCTTCTTATTCTGTTCATTTGAATTTTCTAGATCAGTCTTCAGAGAGATGATCTCATCATGAAGTCCTTCACAACGTCTTTTTCTTCCATTAAGTTGTTCAGTCACTGCTTCATTGGTTCTTTTAAATCCTTTTAGTTGTTCTTGTAGCTGGAATATTGTAGTCCTATCTGATTCTTCCACATCAAGATCCATTTTTTCATATACTTGCAACTTCTCCTCAAGACTTTCAATCTTTTTCAAGGAAAAGACAAGTTTTCTAAGATCAAATTTCTAACCTTTCTTCTTCTGAATATGTGACTCCATTATATATGAAAGAAAATAATTCATGGCTACACTCATATTCAGACTGAATACTATTTCCATCTTCAAATATACTAAATGTTTCATCATTCCTATTCCCTTGATCCTTAGGACATAAAGAAGCAATATTACGTGTCTTTTACATAGAAAATTACATGCCAATTGAGCTTATTGTTGAACCCTTAGTTAAACTGAGAGGGGGGGGTGAATCAGTTTAACACATTCATGGAATTTTAAAACTTTCCTTTAAACTTATTTACACCTTCATTTCATGATCGACTTATTATATAATGAAACATCAATCTTAATATGCAGGCAACAAGTATTAAGCAGATTAAATACAGAACATCAACACATAATCATCATGCATATGGAAAAAAAGTATAAGTGGAAACCCATAAGGGAGAAAACCACATCTTATTATTGTTGTGATGCAAAGGCAAGCTCCAACTCCCTCTCACCACTGATTTTCTGTAGGCTCCAGCCTATAGGAGGCTACTACCTCAATTTTGCAAGCTACAAATTGCAAGGAAGCTCCAACTCCCATCTATGTTCTGCAGGCTACAACCTAAAGGAGGCTCCTACCTCAACCAGCTACAACTGGACTTCTATCAAGCTACAACTTGATATGGAAGCACCAACTTCTTCACACTACAATGAAAACACATGTTGATTTACCTGGGTATCAACTCTGTTATGTTCCTTCATCACTGTTGTCCTTCAGCCTTCATATCCGCCTTATATCATCTTTGAATCTTCACAGCTTCTCTATCTGCTCCTCCTTCTTCTTACACTCTCTAAAATCTTGCAGCTCTCTTACATTCTTCTTCCTCTCTCGTCCATTCCGCAGTTCTCTCACTCCCTTTTTTCTATTGATATTACATCTCTTATATAGATAACTCTTGACTGATTGCATTCTACAGGGAATATGAAGTGAACAGCCCTGACCCTATTCCTTCCACCCATTCGATTCCTCATTCTTCAGTTCAAGTTATTACATGAGAAATAATCATTACAACACTCGTGGAGTTTTTCTTATGCCTACGGAGACTTGCCTTTGCATCACATACAACAAAAATAATTAATTCATTTACATTTACAGTTACAACAAATATATTTCATATCAGCTCTTTCAGCTCTTGGTTTTCTGATTATTTTGTCTTCTCTGCCTGCTGTCCCTTTATCTTCTCTACCTTCTGTTATATTTCTAATTGTTCTGCACGGGAATGGGTCCTTCGAACTGCGCGAGCCTTTCCTTGCCGTGTTCAACCTTTTCTTTATGTTTTGCGTTATAATCCTCCTTTACTCTCCGAAACGATTAAACAAAGGAAATCCACATACTTCCGGACTTGAAAATCTTTAGGCTTTGACTTTGGTCTTCATCGCGTCCGCTCTCTTTATCGCACTTCGCACTTCGGCATTCCCATGTGTTTGTGTGATCTTTCTCCTGCCTCGATTGCGATATGCGATGGTAATATCGCATCGCAATATCAGCTATCGTATATAATTTACCATACCGTGTGAACCCATATCATGTGCGATATGCGATATGTGATCGCATCGCCACTTCGCGTTATGCGATGGACTTCGCATTGCCGATGTGCGATACAGCGTTGTGCCGCCACGTGTCCCTTCGCATCGCC
Organism: Pinus albicaulis; assembly: GCA_034641835.2. Taxonomy (NCBI): domain Eukaryota; kingdom Viridiplantae; phylum Streptophyta; class Pinopsida; order Pinales; family Pinaceae; genus Pinus; species Pinus albicaulis. Next base: position 435,673,681 of record CM076573.1, on the reverse strand, counting down.
ACATCGCATCGCAACTTTGCATCCATCCAGCGGCTATCGCATTCACTTGCGATGTCCGATATGCGATCGAGTCCCACTTGATTCCGATATAATCTCTGCCGTCTATCTCCTTTAATCTCATCCGTTTGTTTACGCTGTCCCGCTCTGTGACACTGGTCCCACACCTTTTATTATTCCGCTCTTTATATACTTTTTGCTTTAAAACAAAACATGTCAACAAAATGTATTGGCCCCACAATATGCATAGCACCGGACCTCAAAAGGCGCTCGAATTATTAAATCAGATTCACGGCACTACGGAGACACTCCTCGGTACGGAAAGATCATCGGGCTTGTGCTACCACAGTGAATGACAGCCGTCGATCTGCGATCAACGCCCGATGGGCGGATCAACTACGGAGTCATCCCCTTGGGTTAACCATCGGGCTGTTTGTGCCCCTGCGGTACCGTTGATCCCAGATCAACATTAACCGCGCTCATTCCTCCTCTTAACTCACAATTTCGTTATGCCAAAGAATGTTGAGTCTCCGCCGTTGATCCTAGAATGATCCAACAGTCATCGCGTTATCGCGTGCCAACTAGCCCCAATGGATAAATTTTTTGAACCTATGCGAAATAGGCGGTTTCAATATGCCATGCATCACCCTCCTAACTATATCATGTCCATTTCACTTAAAACCACTTATCCTCCAAAAGCGGTGCAAAAACCCTCTAGTGGTTTTCGAAACCAATTTCACTGTTCCATCTTCACCGTTGACTCATGGTTTCCGCTTTCAACTCTTCAATGAGCTTCTCCACATATTTGGTAAAACGTTCAAGCAAGCCATCGATTCATGTTTCCGCTTCTGTTCAGCAGGTCCTCCACGCTGCTCCTCTCCTGAGCTTGTTCTTCTATTCGATATTCACTATGACTTGGGATTCTTTCCCTTGTTGCATCCCTTAAATGCGTCGATCTCTCCTGAGCTTGTTTTGCTGCCTCTCTACATTCGCTGCCTCTCTGCTTTCGCTGCTTCTCTTCCTTTGTTGCTTAGCTGCATTCGCTGCCTTTGGTGCTTGCCAGTGTTCTGGTGTTGTTTCTTTGTGCTCCTTTTCCTTTGCTGATGGTCTAATGCTGCTCCTTGCCTCTTTTTTTTGCTTTCATACTGCATTATTTCTCCACTTCTTCTTTTCCTTATTTCTGCTACTTCTCTGCTCCTTTGCCTTAGTGATAATTCAGGTGATGCTCCTTTGTGCTCCTTTGCCATCAATGACAATATTTCCAACAGTCTCCCCCTTTGGCATTGATGGAAATACTCCAATGCTTCCTCTAGGACTTCCTCTGCTTGCTTTTTAGAAGACCCTTTCTTCTTTTGCTTGCTTTTCCTCCCCCTTTGACATCAATGGAAAAGGGTTGCACTTTTCCCAATGTGGTTTCTATCTTTTCATAATACTCTGATCTTGAGGACCTGTTCCATGCACTGCTCCATTACTCTAGCTCTTTTGTGACAATTTTTATTGACTGCTCTCCCCCTGGAATGATGCTTTCTTGTCTGATATTGACTATCACTTGTCTTCTGCACTGATCCTGTTTCTTGTATGCAACCCTTTTTATTATTATTTATGATCATGTTAGAGAGTAACATCTGTAGACACTACCCCTAGCTTGTCTCTTAGATATTCAAATGATTTTTTAGCAAGAGGTTTTGTGAATATGTCTGCTATTTGTTCCTTAGTTGGTACATATTCCAACTTCACTAATTTATGTGCTACTTGTTCTCTGAGGAAGTGGTGCTTTATTGGGATGTGCTTTGTTTTTGAATGAAGTACATGATTTTTTGATATACTTATTGCACTTGTATTGTCACATTTGATAGAAATGGGTTCATCACTGCTTACCTTCATGTCTTGGAGAGTTTGTTTCATCCACATTACTTGTGTGCAACATGCAGCTACTGCTATGTATTCTGCTTCTGTTATAGATAGAGAGATAGAAGTTTGCTTCTTGCTAAGCCATGCCACCAGACTTTTTCCCAAATAAAATGCTCCTCCACTTGTGCTTTTCCTGTCATCCACACAGCTGGCCCAATCTGCATCTGTGTATGCTGTCAATGTGAAGCCTTTTCCTTTTGGATACCATAGGCCATAATGTGAAGTTCCTTGTAGATATCTAAATATTCTCTTGATTGTAAGTAAATGATTTTGTTTTGGTGCTGCTTGATATCTTGCCACAAGTCCTACTGCCAACATAATGTCTGGTCTAGAAGTAGTTAGGTATAGCAGACTTCCTATCATGGATCTGTAAATTTTTTGATCTACATCTGTTGATCCATCATTAGCACATAGTTTGCATCCAGTGATCATGGGAGTTGACACAGGTTTGCAGTCTTCCATTTGAAACCTTTTCAACATTTCTCTTAAGTATTTTTCTTGCGAAATGAATATTCCTATGTTCTTTTGTTGAATTTGAAGTCCTAAATAGAAGGTCAGCTCTCCAATCATTGACATCTCAAACTATGATTTCATTTCTTCAGCAAATCCTTTTGCTAACTCATCTTTGTTGCTACCAAACATGATGTCATATACATACACTACTACAATTAAGAGTTCATTTTAATTAGCCTTTATGTACAAATTGTTGTCTACTCCTCCTTTCTTGAACCCTTGTTTTTGCAAGTATTTGTCCAGCCTTGAATACCATGCACGAGGAGCTTGTTTCAACCCATATAAGGCTTTCTTTAATCTGCACACATAGTCATGTTTATCTGTTAAGGAGAATCCTTCGGGTTGTTCCATTTATACTTCTTATTCTAAATCTCCATTCAGGAAGGCAGACTTCACATCCATTTGATATACCTTGAAATCATGACAGCATGCAAAGGCCAAAAACATTCTGATTGCTTCCATTCTGGCTACAATGGCAAAGGTTTCATCATAATCAAGTCCTTCAATTTGAGAGTATCCCTTGCATACAAGTCTGGCTTTATTTCTGATTACCTAACCTTGTTCATTCATCTTATTCTTGAGTATCCATTTTGTGCCAATGACATTTTTCCTAGTGGGTCTTGGAATTAATTCCCAGGTATTGTTCTTCTCAATTTGGTATAGTTCTTCATTCATAGCATTTACCCAGTTTTTGTCTTTGCTAGCTTCTTCGAACTTATTTGGCTCTATTTCAGATAGCATGGCTAGGTATACTTCTTCTGTCTGTTCAACAAGCTATCTTCTTGTCTGGACTCCCACACTCTTGTCCCCAATGATTTGATCTTCTGGATGGTTCTTTGGACCTTTTGAGTTTAATTCAGAATCTTCTGTTGTCTTGCTATGCTCATCATTATCTTGGTCCTTAGCCTCATGATCATCTGGAGGATTGGCATAGCTTGTGTTTCTTGTTCTGTTTGGTAGATCTTCGTCAACTCTTACATCAATGCTTTCCACAATTTTGTGCAGTATTTTGTTGTAACACCTGTAACCCTTACTCTTGGATGTACATCCTAAAAATATTCCTTCATAAGCTCTTGCATCAAACTTCCCCAGTTTTTCATCATTATTTTTTATGAAACACTTGCTTCTAAAGACTGTAAAGTGCTTGATTGATGCTGGTTTACCATGCCATAATTCATAAGGAGTCTTATCACAATTTGGTCTTAGATGAGCTTTGTTGAGAATATGAATAGCTGTGTGTACTGCTTCTGCCCAATAGGTTTGAGAATGTTACTTTCTTGCATCATGGCTCTTGCAATCTGTTGTACTGACCTGTTTTGTCTTTCTGCCACTCCATTCTATTGAGGTGTACCTGCAATTGTAAACTGTTGTTTTATCCCATGTTCATTGCATAGGTCTACAAAATCATAGTCTGTGAATTCACCTCCTCTGTCTGATATGATGCATTTTGTCTTGCATCCTGTTTGATTTTCTGCCAATGCCTTGAATATCTTGAATTTCTCAATTGCTTCAGATTTATATTTTAGGAATGCGACCCACGTCAATCTGGTAAAATAATCTATTATTAACATGAAATAAGATTCTCCACCTGGTGCATTAGTTCTTGAAGGTCCACACAGGTCCAAGTGAACAAGCTGAAGAGGCCTACTTGTAGATAGCTTCTCTTTGGTCTTGAAAGTTGTGCGGGTCTGCTTGCCCAGTTGGAAGGATTTACATATGGTATTTGGAGGCTTCTTTATTGCAAGCATATCTTTGACTGCATTCTTCTTGCTCATACTGATGATGTGGTCAAAGTTTAGGTGTCCCAATCTTCTATGCCATAACCATGATTCATCAAGTTTGCTTATGTGGCATGCTTCATTCTCTTCTTTCACTATATAGACATTACTTTCTGTTCTAACACCTTTGATCAAGGTCTTTCATGTGGTGCTCGATCTTATCTCACAATCTTGGGCTCTGAAAAGGACCTCATAGCCTTTATCACACATTTTACTGACGCTTAGCAGATTGGCTTTCAACCCATCCACAAATAGTACATCTTGAGCCTTTCCTCTTCCATTATTTAGATTGACTGAGCCTTTTCCTTTGATTTCCCTGCTTTATCATTACCGAATGTTACATTCCCAGATTTCTTTTCATCAAAGGTTACAAGCTTGCTTCGATCTCCAGTCATATGCTTTGAACATCCACTGTCCAAATACCATGGGCTTTTCTGATCTTGAGCTATTAGATCCAGGTCACACTTATTCAACTTCTTTTTCCACTGCATGCAACCTTCTGTTTGGTACCTTTCCTGAGAATATGGACCACATTCTATGAGAGGACATTTGGAAGATATGTGTCCGATTTGATGGCATAAAAAGCATTTGATTATATTTTTAAATGGATTATGTGTACAAGTGAACTCTCCATTGTTCATAAATCTCCTTGGGGTTTTAAACATCAGCCTTTGTCCATACGTTCTGCACTCCATGGCTTTATGGCTGTACCCCTTACAATAAAAACAATACCCATGGAAACAATTAGTGTACCTGGTGAAGGGTTGTCCTCTCCATTTTTTTTCTTGAGGTAGTCTTCTCGTTTTCTGCATCCTTAGCTGGTTGAAATCGATTATCTTTGTCTAACAGTATGCAAAAATATGTCCTAGTTTGTAACAGGCAAAACAAGTGACATTTCTCATAGGAGGAAAGAATCTCCTTTGAGATCTTCCAAACTTGTTCAATTGATCTTCAGGAACAATTGAACTTTTTTCAACTGCTTGCTTCTTCCTCTCATTCTTTGTCTCTTGATGTTGCTGCTTGTTTCTTTTTGTTTCATCACACATCAAGTTCTTGCTGGCTTCTGCTTCTGTGGTTCCTTGTTGAGCTGCTTCATCATTCCTTTCAATGTATGCCTTCTCCGAGGTCTCCATGGAGGAAATCTCATCTCCGAGCTGCTTACACCCCCTTCTCCTTTCTTCTATCAGTCTTCTAGCTGCAATAATCTCAGGTTGCCGAGAGTTAATTTTTTCTTTTACAGCTTTCACAAAAATGATATTTTGGTTATCCTCTACCTTGGATTTGCTGGTTTCTCCTTTGTAACCTATCCCAATCTTTATGAGAGGAGATCTTTGAGCATTTAGTATTTTATCCAACTATTCAGTGCCTGTCATTCGAGGAGTGTTCATTGTAAATTCCCTTTGGGTGTTTTCTAGTTTCTTTCTCAGGTATATCACTTCTTCTTCCAATTTCTCTTGCTCCTAATGTTTATCTTTAATTTTCTTTAGAAGAATGTCTTCCACCTTCTTAGCTTCTTCAAGTTCTACTTTTAATTGAATGAGGTCTTCTGAATTTGGTACCTCTTTTACACATTTGAGGAGAATGTCTTTCTGTTTTCTGCACTTGAGTTTAAGTCTGTCTATTTCCTCTAGGGCACTTCTTAGCTCCCCCTCAAGATCTACCTCACCTTCTTCCTCATCTTCTAGAAGGAATCCTTCAGACTCTTCCTTGGCCATCAACACAAATTCATAGGTTCCTTCTTCATTTGAGGATTCATCTGAGTTTTCAGATGCACTACTATCTTGCTGAGCATAAAGGGATTTTCTATTGAATCTCTTCCCTTTCTGCCAGTTATTTGCTTTGGTTTTCTCTGTCTCTTGAGTCTGATTCTTTGTTTTCTTTTTAGGACACTTAGATGCATAGTGCCCAACTCTTCCATAGCTAAAGCATTTAAAATGAAGTTTACCTTTATACTTGCCTGAGCCTCTATCCAATCTTTTGATAAATTTGGCCTCTTCTTCATCAGAGCAGGAGCATGTATCTTCCTTTTCTTCTTTTCTCTTCTCAGCCTTAAAGGCTGCCTCCCTCACATTTGACTTCCTCTGTGGAAGTCTCATCTCATAGGCTGTTAAGTTTCCAAGTAATTGGTTCATGGTCAATGTTTCCCAATCAATTGTTTCTTCTATGGCAGAAACCTTGGGATTAAAACTGGATGGTAAAGATCTCAATATCTTTTGAACAATTACACATTCTCTAATGGTTTCTCCTAGAGCTTTCATATTATTCACAATTTCTGCAACCTTTAAGAAGAAGTTGGCAACATCTTCTTCTTCATTCATTTTTATATTTTCAAATTGGGCTCGATAGACTTGTAGTTTGGCCATCTTCACCTTTTTATCTCCCTCATGGATACTTTCTAATGTATCCCATATTTCTTTAGTAGCCTTGTTGTGCATTACTTTGATAAATTATGCGTCACACAAACCACTTAAGAGAGCATTCATGGCTTTGGCATTAGCTATAAAATCTTGTTTTGCTTCTTTCTCTGTGTCAGAATCCTTTGGGGCATATCCCAAATCCACAGCAGCCCAAAATTCTATTCCTAGAGACATTATGTACGTCCTCATTCTTATTTTCTAGAAGGCATAATTTGTACCAGTAAACAAAGGGGATTTATTTTTTGAGCATCCTGCTAGACTAGCCATCTTGGGGACCTAGGATTTCCTTCTAGTTGTTAAATTGATACAGAAGGAACCTGCTCTGATACCGATTGTTGAACCCTTGGTTAAACTGAGGGGGGGGTGAATCAGTTTAATACAGTCATGGTATTGTAAAACTTTATTTTACACTTATTTACATCTTCGTTTCGTGATCAACTTAATAAACAATGGAAAAAAAATCTTAATAAGTGAGCATCAGGTATTAAGCAGATTAAATACAGAATATCAACACATAATCATCATGCACATAGACAACAGATATAAGTGGAAACCCATAAGGGAGAAAACCACATATTATTATTTTTGTGATGCAAAGGCAAGCTCCAACTCCCTCTCACCACTGATTTTCTATAGGCTCCAACCTACAGGAGGCTACTACCTCAATTCTGCAAGCTACAACTTGCAAGGAAGCTCCAACTCCCATCTATTTTCTGCAGGCTACAACCTACAGGAGGCTCCTACCTCAGCCAGCTATAACTGGACTTCTATCAAGCTACAACTTGATATGGAAGCACCAAATTCCTCACACTACAATGAAAACACATGTTGATTTACTTGGATATCAACTATGTTCTGTTCCTTCATCACTACTGTCCTCCAGCCTTCATATCTTCCTTATATCATGTTTTAATCTTCACAACTTCTCTATCTGCTCCTTCTTCTTCTTACACTCTCTCAATTCCTGCAGCTCTCTTACATTCTTCTTCCTCTATCATCCATCCTGCAGTTCTATAACTCTCTTTTTTTAACTGATATTACATCTCTTATACAAATAACTCCTGACTGATTGCATTCTACAGGGAATATGAAGTGAACAGGACTGACCCTATGCCTTCCACCCATTTGATTCCTCATTCTTCAGTTCAAGTTATTACATGAGAAATAATCATTACAACACTCATGGAGTTTTTCTTATTCCTATGGAGACTTGCCTTTGCATCACATACAATAAAAATAATTAATTCATTAACATTTACAGATACAACAATATTTCAATTCAGCCCTTTCAACTCTTAGTTCGCCATATATTTGTCCTTTCTGCTGCTGTCACTGTCTTTTCAGTTTCTACTGTTATATTCTAGCTCTGCTACATAACTGCTCTTTTTGTCCAACTTGACCCATTCTATTGCGTTTCTAACAGTGCCATCATATCTCTTTTTGCCCAACCATGCCTAGTCACCTTCCTTCTTTTGCCCGCAACATTCAACCTTCACCTCTCTTCTAAACACTCGATTTTTCCCTTTTCTCTGTGTCAGGTCCTTACCTGAGCCTTTCTACCCACGTTCATACTTTCCTTTTTGTTTTACGTTATAATCCTCCTTTTCTCTCCGAAACGATTTAACAAAGGAAATACACATACTTCCGGACTTGAAAATCTTTAGGCTTCGGCTTTGGTCTTCATCGCGTCCTCTCTCTTTATCGCACTTCGCACTTCGGTGTTCCCATGTGTTTGTGTGATTTTTCTCCTACCCCGATTGCGATATGCGATGGTAATATAGCATCGCAATATCGGCTATCGCAATATCGCAATATCAGCTATCGCATATAATTTACCATACCGTGCGAACCCATATCATGTGCGATATGCGATCACATCGCATCTCATATCCACATCGCATCACATCTTCGCATCACATCGCATCGCCACTTCGCGGTATGCGATGGACTTCACATCGCCGATGTGCGATATAGCGTTGTGCCGCCACGTATCCCTTCGCATCGCCACATTGTATCGCAACTTTGAATCCATCCAACGGCTATCGCATTCGCTTGCAATGTCCAAAATGTGATCGGGTCCCACTTGACTCTGATATAATCTCTACCGTCTATCTCCTTTAATCTCATCTATTGATCACGCCGGTCCACAACTGTACTTTTGGGCTTTAGGAAAGCGGGTCCCAGTTCATGGCACTGCAGAGGCACTCCTTGGTACGAAATAATCATCGGGCTTGTGCTACCACAGTGAATGAAAACCATCGATCTGCGGTCAACGCCCGATGGGCGGGTCAATTGCGGATCACCCCCTTGGGTTAACCATCGGGCTGTTTGTGGCCCCGCGGTACCATTGATCCCAGATCAATGTTAACCGCACTTATAAGACATGCACGAGGTTTAGCCTTCGCTACCTCTGCGACACCGGTCCCACACCTTTTATCATTCCGCTCTTTTATATACTTTTTGCTTTAAAATAAAACACGTCAACAAAATGTATTGGCCCCACAGTATGCCTCCTCTTAACTCACAATTTTGTTATGCCAAAGAATGTTGAGTCTCCGCCGTTAATGCTAGAATGATCCAACGGTCATTGCGTTATCGTGTGCCAACTAGCCCCAAGGGATAAAGTTTTTGAACCTATGCGAAATAGGCGGTTTGAGTATGCCACGCGTCGTCCTCCTAACTGTATCGCGTCCATCTCACTTAAAACCACTTACCCTCCAAAAGCGGTGTGAAAACCCTCTAGTGGTTTTCGAAATCACTTTCACTGTTCTATATTCACCGTTGACTCATGGTTTCCACTTTCAACTCTTCAATGAGCTTCTCCGCATATTTGGTAAAACGTTCAAGCAAGACATCGATTCATGTTTCCGCTTCTGTTCATCAGGTCCTCCACGCTGCTCCTCTCCTGAGCTTGTTCTTCTATTCGATATTCACTCCGACTTGGGATTCTTTCCCTTGCTGCATCCCTTAAACGCGTCAATCTCTCCTGAGCTTGTTTTGCTGCCTTTCTACATTCACCGCCTCTCTGCTTTCGCTGCTTCTCTACCTTTGTTGCTTAGTTGCATTCGCTGCCTCTAGTGCTTGCCAGTGTTCTGGTGTTGTTCCTTTGTGCTCCTTTGCCTTTGCTGATGGTCTAATGCTGCTCCTTGACTCTTTTTTTTGTTTTCATACTGCATTATTACTCCACTTCTTCTTTGCCTTATTGTTGCTGCTTCTCTGCTCCTTTGCCTTAGTGATAATTCAGGTGATGCTCCTTTGTGCTCCTTTGCCATCAATGACAATATTTCCAGCACTTATTCCTTAGTTGTATTATTTTCACTTCTGTATCCTTCATGGATGGCCTACAGGTTAACTCATACATGCTTTAAAAATTCATAGCGTAGGACTTTCGCAAGTTCTAAATGAAATATGCTACAATAGATTACATTTATTGTTTGATCATTCTTCTTTAGTTATTTACTTTATGGAGAATTTTTAGAATAGTCATTACATACTAAATTCCAAATATTGGATCCAAGAGCTATTAATATAGACTTCATATTGTGTTTCCATACCTTATAATTTACATCATTGAGCATAATCATACCTTTATTATCCATATTTCTTGGCATGACTTGTTCCGCTACTGATTTTCCTTGATCGATAATTGTTGATACAACCACTACATTTGATATATCACTTGCACAATCATATTTCTCTTGAATTGACTTCTTCTTCTGAGTTATCTTCTTCTTATGATTCATTTCCATAATCCCTTAGGTCTCCTTCCAACTATTAAAATAATTCCTGAAGGACCTACTCTAATACCAATTGTTAGAAATACTGAGAGGGGGTTGAATCAATATTTCATGATGAATCAATTTTTACCCCAATTTGTACTCTTCTTTTCAAACCATTAACTATACCAGTGATTAATAAATAAAAGATACATATCATGAACATCTATATAAGAGAAACCATTAATACATGAAAATTATCAATCATGAACCATGAGAAGTAACCCAAAAAGTAAACATTAAAAAATGCATGAGAACACCATCAATCACACATAAACACTAGATATTAGGTGGAAAACCAAACTGGGAAAAAATACCGTTGCTATTGTCTTTGTCTTTTTGTTCTTAATAATATTAAAAATATTATTTTACATCATGCAATGGCTACTACCTGTGTGTAGCCCCCTACTTGTTAGAAGCCACCACCTACAATAGTTTCTTTAGCTACCACTAGAAGGAATCCACCACTCCCTAATCAAGTTTTCCGACCACTATCAGAAGGAAGCTACCAATCCCTTAACTATTTCTTTGGCCAACACCAGAAGGAAGCCACCATTCCATTAGCAAGTTCTCCGGCCACCACCGAAAGGAAGCCACCAATCCCTTACTCAAGGCTACAACCCTCATAATGTTGTGGACCTTGTTACATAATGTTTCATATTGGATGCACATGCAATAAAATAAAATATTGTAGGCCATGTTTCCTACAATTTTCACATTGCACCCAATTAGTCTTCTAAGTTTATCAACAACATCTCAACTAACTAAAATATTATCTATAAAAAAAAATTGATAAATATTCTGATCGTGACAATTAGTTGCCACCAACCCTAGAAACTATCCTAACCCTCACAAAAAGTATACAACATACAATTGAACTAAGCTCACCATAAAACATGTAGCAATATAAGGAAATATTCATGACAATAGCAGCAATCTCTATCAGCCTCAACATGCAATATAACAAATTGATAACCCTAGCATAATGAATCAACAATATTGATATACAATCAACATACAATACATCAATGGTAAAAAAAATCAACAATACTAGTAGCATATCAACCATGAACAAACCCTAGCAACAACAGTTCAACAATATCCAATCACTCTTCCCTCAACATACTCATCCATGCACTCTCATATTCTCAACATTAACTCTACAATAGACTCAGATTCAAACTCTCTAATGCACAATAGCATATATGACATAATGTATCTATGTCCTACAATACAATTAATTTCCACAAAATCTAGAAGCACATAACATTGAATAAACCCTGATAACGACCATTTCTATCACTCACAAAATGTAATCAAACTCCCAACATTCATAATCCTAGTGACAATATCTCTAAACCATACTATGAATCACCATATGACACTAGACGTATCCCTGTGTAGAACAAATAATTCAAGGCAATATAAGAATTTTACTATTCTACAAACTACCAACAATTTAAACTAGTGAAAACATACTCATAAATGACAACTCTCAACCCTATATAAATCTCCTTGTCAAATATGATGAGAATGCATATCCTCTTCCACAATGATAAATAAATTATAAAACAATGAAATTTTTATCAAGCATTTAACCTTGACAGACATGAACATTACATTCCCTTTTCAGATTCATCCACAATTCATAGTAGCAACTCATCACATGACCATCCTTGCAATCACAACTATGTTAAGATCCTTTGATTTAATGCTCAACCTCTGCCAAAATTCTTTTCAACTATGACTATATAAGATTAATAACATACAAATAATTTTTCATCTACATACTCAACGCTCAAAATATGCACATTTAACTAATAAACAATCATTCTGCTCTTTGTCGCACTGTCTTTTATCATCTAATATTTGCAACGGGTGTTCTATGTGCATAGGTATGATTACATGTTCCATGCTCTATCCAAATGCATTATATATTTTTTAATAAAATAGATCTTCAATGACCACTATTATAGGAACCATACATAGTAATGCACTGGCATTCTTTCACACACATTGATCTCAATATCTTCATGTGCACACTTATGTCCAATCACACCATCAATTTGGGACTTTATAAATTAGATCTATGTTAACAAGAATCTTTGCGCACTTTACGTTGTTCTATGCCTGTATATGATTGAACGCATTGATGCTCCAATCTTATCTTTGCAGGAGATACACATTGTCTTCTACGCATAGATAAAATTATTATCAGTACGTACATATCATCCCTTAGGGAATACACACTCACATAATTAAACACACACTTGTTGGATCTAAAATTCGAGACCAATATTCAAATCATAATTTAATATCACTAGCCTATCATTACTTTGTAGCTATAGATCATTTGGATAACTCAGCTATGGCTTATGTGAACAGGATATGGAATTCTCAGATGATGATGACAAACAATTATGACAAAGAAGTTCATGTGATTCTAAATTGCACTCTGCATACTAATCATTGATATTTACAATTGGCCACACAAGAGAGTGTGCATATATCAGCTAATGAAAAATATCTGATCCATGCATTGACACAAAAAGAAACATGCCTTTGAACCTGTGCCAGAACAATACAAGTATATGCCAAAAAAATTCAAAAAAGTATATAGGATGAGCCCCAGTGCTATAGCTAAGGAGTATACATAATAGATAACTCAAATGCAAACATCAATTTTCTGATCACATTGTGTATTTATACATGAATTTTGGGGTGTTAACCAAGTCAACTCACAATTTGTGATGGGAAAAACCTCTACTTTTTTCACTGGTATTCAATCAAGAACAATTCGTTACATAACCTACATGGACCATGATTAACCAAATCAAGGAATCCATTAGTGTCTTTCCCTAATTGATCCATGAAAAATAATATTTAACAATGGTGGCCCACACCTCAACAATGGACCAAAGACCAAATAAAATATATTAAGAGTGTTAGGTCCCTATAATACTAGTGTATCCCCTTATTGTTAGTGTAGCCACATTATTGTTATTGTTGTGCCCATGTAGTCCCCGTATTTTTATGATTGTGCCCCATAGGTGTAGCCCCATTATTTTTATTATTGTTCCCATGTGGTCCCCATATTTCTATATTGTGACCCCTTAGACTCCTATATATAGAATGTAGTTTTTGTCATTTGTATCATCCAAGAATTGTTAATTTATGTAACGTAAAGGAGGTTCACCCCAAAAAGTGGATAATTTTTAATTTGTTGATCTAGATTTTATTTTATTTTGTGATTTGGTTGCATAACCTTGCATAACCCTCCATGGGACCTGGGTGTAATGTTCCCAATTTGGACTGCTCAGCAAAATAGGCCTGAAAAATGAATTTTTCAGGGATGTATGCTTCTGCAACCAATAACAGCCCTTGTATCCCTTATATCAGAGTATCTAAGACCTAAATCCAAGAGGAGGCTCAAAATAAATCACTCTAGGTGGGTTAAACAGGTCTCCCACACCTAGTTGTCTTCAGAAAGTTGCCCAATGAAGGGCTACAGCAGTATAAAACATTGTATTGGAGTATCAGAAGACTAATAAGACTTGGGATATGTTCATAAACACTATACGATCATTAATATAAGCATCATCAAAGAAAGTGATTCATTCCACTCACAAAGGATGAGGAAAATCAGCAATTTACGCACTAAAACGCTTAATATCAGATATCTGCGTAAAAAAAGAGGGCATGGAAGGTTGTATCTGATAGATTAGGTCATGAGGGACCTAATATCTGAATTTCAGCTCAAACAAAGCATTATAGCTATGTTAAACAACTCCTCCTTCCCCAACTAGGCTTAAAAACCCTGATTCCCCAAGACTTAAAACATGCAGAAATTTACTGAAGCACCAGAGCATAATTTAATGAAGGGTTTAGCTGCAATAGGGTCTGAACATTGATACATCAGATCAGTGACATGGTTCATACATTATACATGAGAAAAACAAAGATTTTGCACAAAGAATGCCTAAAAAAAGAGGGGCTGCAACACAAGAAAATGCAAAATAAGTTGGCCAGTGTAATATTTGATGGATGAAGCAGTGTTTCATTAATTTTTAGATCTAGAAAATATCTGAGCATAAAATTATAGATATATTACAGATCTAAATAGAAAATGAGCTCTTTATTACATTCCCCTTGGGGATCCTTGCAAAATATGAACAGCTGTGAGTAGATCTGAGATCTAAGTCACAAATCTGCAGTAAAATTCAAAAATTTATGAAGAATGTGATGCACAACAGATCAGATCTGAAATGGAACATAGATTGGTTGGCCAATCTATGGATCACCACAGTGAAGGAAAAGAGCCCTTTCACAGGAGATCTCTCCTCTAAACGGATGTCAAATGAACACTACAACTCTGTCGGAAACAAGGACGTAGTTTCTGAAGCTAACTGCACTACTGAATTCATGTACACTTTGGCCTCATGCCAAGATAAGGATCTGGAGCTCAAGACAGCTATTGCACTCCTGCCAATGATTAAGATGACTCCACCACTGATAAAATGCAATAGAAACCTTCAGATTTGAATAGATCTGATTCCACTTGCTGCAGCTCACATGGAAATCTCAACCCACAACAGGAGTAGTGCTGTAGATGTAAGTTGAAGCTTGGCCAAAATACCAGATAGTGGATCAATGTAGCACAATCTCCTCCAAGAATCCTCAAAGAAGGAGGGAGGATTCCTAAATAGGAAACCCTCACTATTCTCTTGCTAAACAGCCCAGAGAATTAGAATTAGTCTAAGGAGACTAATTTTTGAATATCTTCAACAACCTTCTCTTTAGCCTTCTCCTTCCTTTTATAAGATGAGGATGTGAAAAACCCTAAACCACCTCAAAAGATTTAACCCCTTTCACATGGGATCCTCCTTCTAGAACTGCGCTGGGTCTTCAAAGTGGTTCAATGTATCTGGACTGCTTAGTGATTTGGTCCTATTGACCCAGTCAAGTGGCTCAATCCTGTTCACACACAAGTGGATTTTATTAAGAAAGCCTTGATTTGTCTCTGTTCACATTGGGAATTGATTTATTTTCATGTTTTAGGAGTTTTTTCATGTCCTCCTTTACATTTTATTCATTAATAAATAAAATTAGAATAAAATGAAATATTCCTATTAGCTTGGGCTAATTAGGAATATTACAGTCCTCCCCTCCAAAATTTTTGCTTGTCCTCAAGCAACTGCAAGGTGAGTGTTGCAAAATCTTCTCCTTGGTGACACCAACACAAGATAAGCTTCCTCTACAAGCCAAGTGCTCACCAATCCATCCATCCATGTCTTGCTCCTCCAAAGTTCTCATAAGATGCAAATAGCTCATCCTATAAGGAGACAATAGATCATATGAAACAAACATGGTTTGCCCCCATGCTCTCCCTGAAACAAGAAAACATAAAGTACATGGAGAGTAGCCATCCCATGAGGTACATGCCATCCTTCCTTCTTTCCCCCCATACATCCCCATAAAATACAAGTACATTATTAGGATAGGAAATTAAAACAATGTACATGGGAACGAGAAATTGCACATATGGAGGTGGGTCATAGTCCCACATGTGGAACCAACGCAAGGCATCCTCTGCTTGCATCAAATGTAGATATGGCAAGTGGTTTTCCCACCACTTACTTCCTGCCCATGCCATATTTCCATGGCTGAAAGGGTGATATATGTTTGGTGCTTTGGGGAGGCACCCATCATTTTGCAAAATCTCCCTTTTCCTCTCAAGGGAGTGGCCCAATTCAGAAATTTGGTTTGGGGCCCAATATTGGCCAAGAGGCTCACATGATATAACACTCTTCCTTGGAGTCATGACCTGCAAAAACATGGTGTAAGGACACACGAAATAAAAAATAAGAGCATGTGCAACATGATCATGTTCTTCACCAATAATCTTTCTCCTATTAAGGGAGAGGAGTATGGATCTATTCTCTCCTTCAAAAGGAGAATGAGTGGGCTGATTTAACTCTTCCCAAGAGTCATGTTGCTGATGCATCTCTACAATGCTCATACATATTTGGTAATGCTGAAGTGACTCCTTTCCAAAGTTATCCCAATAATAGCTCTGCAATGTGTATGTTGGAAGGTTTCCCTTCCCATGCTGCTTCAAGCCATGGTGTAATAAGTGGCCATCCCACCACTTGTTTGCTGCAATAAGCTTCTTCAAAGTTTGAGAAAAGTGTAGGAGAATAGGTGTTGGCTGAATATGAATCAAGCAACATATTTCATGCTCCAAATTTTCCCATATGAAAGACTTTTCTTCATGACATAAATTCAATACATGGCCCTTTGTGAAAAGATACAAGATATACAATGCAATAACCATGTGGTGTTTTACCCTCTTCTTGAAGTATGAATAGATATGGGAGATTTCTTTCCCCATGAACACATTCACTCAATGTGTCATCCCTCCTCTCATGTTTACAACAAGGGTTGGAGCATCAATGGCATGATATGAACAAGTCTCTTTATGCCAACCCATGAGTAGGTCACAATCTCTCTCAAGCCCAAGTACATACATGTTTATGAAATACACCCTAAACAGGAATATATGTACATACATTGTAGGCAAAAGTAAATGCATGGACACATAATTAATCATGGGATGTCCATACCTCCTTCATGTCAACCCAAGCAACCATGCCTTCCAATTATACAACCTTTTCTTGGAATACAAGGCATAAGACAATAAAATCAGAAATTTTGGGGAGTACCCACACTCACCCAACAGAAAACAGCGCAGGTCATCTCCTTCCTGCTTCAGATCAAGATGTGGTAAGTGGTTTGCATGCCACTTACTTGCTGCTCTTCTCATTTCACCATGGCTGAAAGTGAAATGTATATTTGGGGCTTTAGGGAAGCACCCATCATATTGCATCACCTCCCTCAGCTCATCAAGGGAGTGGCCATATTTGAAAATGATCTTCGCCCATAGTTGGCCATGAAGCTTGTAAGGTAAAACACTCCCTTTAGGATTTATGGCCTGCAAGTATAAGGTAAGAGAGTACATGCAATCATGAAATAAAATGTGATTTACATAAGCATGCTTCTTACCCATAGTCTCCAACGCTGTGACAGTGTCTCCCTTGACCCCAGGTGTCTTCAATGTATCATGTTGAGAGAACACTTTTCTCTTTCTTACATCAGGGGGTTTCCCTAATGGAATTTCTTCAAATAAGGAGACATCAAGGCATATATCATAATAGAGAGATGGATGAACCAATGTGCTCTTGCTTTCCTTGCATAGATCTCCCTGCCTTCTTTGTGTATCATTTTTCTGAAATAAAGGGGGGTAGGTATTGCTTACCCTATGAAACTTGGTCTCCCCTTTATATTCTGCAATATTCAAGATCTCACCACTTGGTAATGTTGGTGCACACTGCACATGGATTGTGCCACAATCCCTATATGTGATATTCTTTGAAACTCCTTGCAAAATTGCAAGAGCTTCTCTTCTTGGAGCAACTACCCTTCCTTCTTCTTCAAGAGAGATGCTAGAGGTGCCTTTGTTATTACCGTGCTGTCACCCCCAGCCTTTTCTTTAAAGATGGAAAATGCCTCACCCTCAATAGGAGACCTGAGATCTTGGTCTTCTCTTGAAGGAGGAATCCCCATGTCTTCTCCTTTCTCTTGAAACCTCATAAAGTTCTCACTGCAGCTTTCTGTTTCTCGAAACCCTCTTAGAGTTTCATTGCAACTTTCCTCCTTTGTTTGCTCCTCCTCCTTGGAGAGGCTCCTCTTAGATCTGACTATTGATGAGAGTAATCTCATCCTCTCCATGATTCTGATCTACTTCTTCTCTTTAATTTTCCGATAGCTTGAGTCCCCCTTTCAGGAATATCAAAATTCTATTCCAGAGATTGACTGCAGGGGCATTTACTGGATATGTCACCTTTGAAGAAAGGATGAGATCCAGAGGCTACCTGGCCATCTGCAGACTCTTTCTATAGAGTTTGAAATATTCCCCTTCAGGGATTGATCACTTTGGCTTGAAGCCACAGGCTGAGCCAAAGATCATGCTCTGATACCACTATAATGTTCCCAATTTGGACTGCTCAGCAAAATAGGCCTGAAAAACACATTTTTCAGAGATGTATGCTTCTTCAACCAATACCAGCCCTTGGATCCCTTATATAAGAGTATCTAAGACCGAAATCCAAGAGGAGGCTCAAAAGAAATCAGTCTAGGTGGGTTAAACAGGTCTCCCACACCTAGTTGTCTTCAAAAAGTTGCCCAATGAAGGGCTACAACAATATAAAACACTTTATTGGAGTATCAACAGACTAATAATACTTGGGATATGTTCATAAACACTTTACTATCATTAATATAAGCATCAGAAAAGAAAGTGATTCATTCCACTCACAAAGGATGAGGAAAAGCAGCAATTTATGAACTAAAACGCTTAATATCAGAGATATGCATAAAACCAGAGAGTGGGGATGGTTGGATCTGATATCTTAGGTCATGAGGGACCTACAATCCAAATTTCAGCTCAAAATAATCATTCTAGCTATGTTAAACAACTCCTCCTTCCCCAACTAGGCTTAAAAACCCTGATTCCCCAAGACTTAAAACATGCAGAAATTTACTGAAGCATCAGAGCGTAATTTACTGAAGGGTTTAGCTGAAATAGGGTCTGAAAATTGATACATCAGATCAGTGACATATTTTATACATTATACATTTGAAAAACATAGATTTTGCACAAAGAATGCCTCAAAATAGAGGGGCTGCAACACAAGAAAATGCAGAATAAGTTGGACAGTGTAATATTTGATGGCTAAACTAGTGTTTCATTAATTTTTAGATCTAGAACAGATCTGAGCATAAAATTATAGATTTATTACAGATCTGAATAACAAATGAGCTCTTTATTACATTCCCCTTGGGGATCTTTGCAAAATATGAGCAACTGTGAGTAGATCTGAGATCTAAGTCACAGATCTGCAGTAAACTTCAGAAATTTCTGAAGAATGTGATGCACAATAGATCAGATCTGAAATGGAACATAGATTGGTTGGCTAGTCTATGGATCACCACAGTGAAGGAAAAGAGCCCTTTCACCGGAGATCTCTCCTCTAAATGGATGTCAAATGAACACTGCAACTCTGCCGGTAACAAGGATGCAGTTTTTGAAGCTAACTGCACTGCTGAAGTGATGTAAACTTTGGCCTCATGCCAAGATAAGGATCTGGAGCTCAAGACAGCTATTGCACTCCTGCCAATGATTAAGATGACTCCACCACTGAAAAAATGCAATAGAAACCTTCAGATATGAATAGATCTGATTCCAATTGCTGTAGCTCACATGGACAGCTCAACCCACAATAGGAGCAGCGCTGTAGATGTAAGGTGAAGCTTGGCCAAAATACTAGATAGTGGATCAGTGTAGCACAATCTCCTCCAAGAATCCTCAAAGAAGGAGGGAGGATTCCTAAACAGGAAACCCTCACTATTCTCTTGTTAAACAACCTAGAGAATTAGAATTGGTCTAAGGAGACTAATTTCTGAATATCTTCAACAACCTTCTCTTTCGCCTTCTCTTTCCTTTTATAAGATGAGGATGTGCAAAACCCTAAACCACCTCAAAAGAATTAACCCCTTTCACATGGGATCCTCCTTCTAGAACTGCGCTGGGTCTTCAAAGTGGTTCAATGTATTTGGAATACTTAGTGATTTGGTCCTGTTAACCCAGTCAAGTGGCTCAATCCTGTTCACACACAAGTGAATTTTATTAAGAAAGCCCTGATTTGTCTCTGTTCACATTGGGCATTGATTTATTTTCATGTTTTAGGAGTTTTTTCATGTCCTCCTTTACATTTTATTCATCAATAAATAAAATTAGAATAAAATGAAATATTCCTATTAGTTTGGGCTAATTAGGAATATTACACTGGGCCTGGGGATGAGTCCCCACCCCTTCCAACTTATCTCCATTGTCGTTCTGGTTGTTGTTGTGCTAATCAGGGGCTAGGGCTAGCACCCGACCCCTCTCCCCCACATGTGCCACTTTGAAAATTCAAATAGAGGTTGTGACCTATGGTTAATAAGCACCATCCTGTAACTCAACGGTAGAGTGCAGTGTTTTTCCATGGCAGGTCAAGGGGTAGAACTCCGTCGAGGCCTCTGGGGCCCCTTTGAAAAATTTCTAACCAATCAAGAGGCACCATGTGGTGGCCTCTAGTTGGGCGACATGGCAGCTTCCTACTGGACCACCAAAATTCAAAGACCAATAAAATGAAGCCAACTATCCTTTATACGAAGTGACACTTGTCAACCTCCGATTGGCCTCTCGTACGCCCAATTTTTATGTTGACATCAACAATATAGACTTCCCAGTTAGTAGCCCAGTTAGCCCACCTGCAATTTTTTTAATTTTTGATCCAAACCTTCAGAACATCATAACCTTAGCATATGATATGGGTTTGAAGTGATTAAAGTGGTGTTGGATTCATAAGGATGAGCATTACGATCTGGAACTAGTTTCGGGTGATTTCGAGCACTTTCATTTTTTAGAATTTTTCTAATCCCATGGATTATTCCTCCCCAATGGAAACTTTTGGACCACCAAAAGGTTATTTGCAATCAACAAGTAGGTGAGGGTACAAATCCCTCACCCTTCTGATCTCAATATATTTAGCCTTACTTGGATTAGTTCCCTTGAGCCCCACACGAAGGTACTCCACATTACCTCTACATGAAGTCCTTATCCTCATGTCAACAATAGTATCTTTCTGCAATTCTTCTAAGTAATAATAGTATCTTGCTAGAAATATTCTAAGTATTTAGGAGAGAAATCTTCTATTGTTGGAATATGAACATTCTTTCCTTGGTCTTGAATCAAAGGACTCTCATATAATCTTAAGTTCTCTGTAATATCCCTTTTTAGGAATAGCTAACAGTCCATGGATGGAAAACGCTTTTTCCAGAAATTGAGGCAGCAGGATTTGATACCAAGACCTCGATCCCTTAGACCAATGTGTCTAAGACCAAAATCCAAGAGTTGGGACCAAATAAATCCTTCTAGGGTGGTGAGAAAAGCCTCCCACACCTAGTTCCCTTCATAAATTGCCTAAGGAATGGGGCTAAAACAATGTATGAACATACAATGGATTCTCAACGTTATTTTCAAGAGCTTGCTTGTGAGGAGATGTAAATATCCAACATATGTGATTATAACAGTAAAAGGAATGCAATGACTTGAGGAATTAGTCATTCAATCAATACAATAGAAGCCTCACACTACATGCATGATAAATATGAAGCACACTGCTATAGATAAGAAACTGCAGGCTGAGACTGCACAATATTTTATAGAGAACTACTGCAAAATGATAAAATTAAAATGATATGACAATATGAAGCTCAAATAAAGAGGGGGAGCATGATCTCAACCCTAATACATCAATCCGCTAGAAGGATTAGCTGAAATACAAGCAAAATGGCATTCCTGCAGAAATGCCGGAGTTGCTGGGTAGCAGCAGCAACTCAAGAACTGGAAATAGATGGAGAAGGCTGAAATGGCTGCATCAATTGAAGAACCCTCCTCCAATGGAAATCTAAAGTGAAAGGTTGATCCCTTCACCAAAGATCTCACCCTCCAAGGTAGCTGCTAATCCCTCACAGCAGATACTCTCCAAGAATAACGTTGTCTAAGAGAGGGACTGCACTGCATATGATGGCAAGTGGTTGGCCTGGTGCCAAAGATGGTGGAATAAGCTCATGAACCCCCTTTACTGATCTCCCAAAGGGATGGAAGCTCCCTCCTCTGAAAAACTAGCCAAGGATGGTGTTGTAGAAAACCTCCCCAGCAACACCTAGCAACACTGCACAATCTCCAGCTGAAACTGCGCTGATGAAGAAGGATGAGGCTTGAACTCAATTTCTGAATATGGGGAATGGAGTGCAATCCTCCAAGAGCTACTCAAGAAGGAGAGGAAAACCTAAACAGTAATTCCCTCGACAATTCTTGCTAAACAACAAGAGAGTGCAGCAAGTCCAAAGGACCAAGATGAATAATACTCAACATGAGAAACAATGGCTGCCTTGTCCTCCTCTTAAACAATGTGATCTCACTCTCCATGGACCCCACTCTTTACGGTTTCCTTCCTCTAGAAGCTTCCCTCCTCTTTCACTGCGCTGTCCCACAAGATGCCTTCCACCTCCTACCACTGCGCAGTTTGACTTGGTCAAACTTGACCTTGTCCTCCTATAAAAGTCTCTTTTCACACATGGAGGTGTGAAATCCAGCTCTATAAGTGATCCTATTTCACACTAAGAGGATTTTTATTCCCTACTCATGAAATGATGGGTCTCCTACCCATTTTATTCATCTCCTAAGTGCAAATGTCAAAAATTAATATCCCACAAAATTTCGAATATTACATTCTCCACATTTACAACAACATAAAATTGCATATATGGAGGCAAATATATTCGGAAAGCATTATTACCAATATTTTTCAAGGTTTTAGAGGGTCCATATATGATTGGTTTGAGTTTTTTTACCTTCTCCTTGAAGACTTTCCTTTCTAATGTAAAGCCAAAATTGATCTCCCACTTGAAATTTGTGGTCAACGTGATGCTTATCATGTCTTTCCTTGTACTTGGCTTGACTCTTTTCCAACTGTTCTTGTACCATTTGATGCACCAACTGAACTTGTTAAATGAAGCACTTGGATTTGTCTATATCAATGTGTCCATTTATTGCAACATATTTCCCAAAGATAAAATCTAGGGGATATTTTGGTAAATATCCGAAACATGCTTCAAATTGAGATGTTTGAGTAGAAGAATGCTTGGCTATATTGTAGGCATGTTGGATATAGTGTAAGTGTTCATCGTAAAGCTTAGGATGTTTGTTTCAGTAACCACAAAGGAAAAGTACTACTGTTTTGTTCACTACTTCTGTCTAGCCATCAATTTGTGGATGAAATGTTGTGCTCTTCTTAAGCTGGGTGTCCATGAGTTCCCATAAACTTGACCAAAATTTCCCAACAAATCAAGAATCGCGATAAAAAATAATAGAAGTGTGTAACCCAAAATGCATCCATACATTTTGAAAGAACATTTGTGTGGTCTTTTCAGCTATAACCTGCTTCTTCCAAGGAATAAAAGTACAAACTTTGCTGAAACGATCCACAACAACATAAAGATAATCATGACCTTTCCTAGACATAGGTATCCCTCCCACAAAATACATAGAAACACTTTCCCAAGGATGGGAAGGAACAAGAAGTGGAGTATACAAACCCAACTTTCTATTTCTAGGCTTACTAATACCACACATAGAACAACCTATTACATATATTGACACACTTTCATTCATACAAGGCCAATAGCAATACCTCTATAATTGTGCCACTATTTTACGTACACCAAAGTGGAAATCAATAAGAGAAGTATGAGCTTCCCTTATGATGTTGACTCTTTCACTCTGTGGAGCACATAACTTGCCAATATTATACAACAATTTATCATGAAAATGATAATCCAATTCTTCAACATGATTTCCTTGACACAAAGTTGCATAAACATCTTTGCAATCTTCATCTTCAACATATTTTTCAACATAACTCTCATGCATGATAGAATTATTCATAAGGATGACATATACACTAGAAATAGGTCTTGATAACATATCAACAACTTTGTTGTATATACATTTCTTAAACCTGATTACAAAATGGAATTTTTGTAGAAATCCCATCCACCTGAAATGTCTCGCTTGTTGTAGCATGGTTTGCGAATGCAAATATTTAAAAGGTTGATGATCGGTATGAATAATGGTTTCCTTACCCATCAAATAATGATTCCATTTCTTCACGCTTTGTACCAAAGCATACAAATCTTTGTGATAAGTTGGATAGTTGATTAATTCATTGGTAAATGTTTTAGAATGATAACAGATAGGCTTACCATGTTGCATCAAAACCACTCTCATGGTATAGTCACTTGCATAAGTTTGAATCTAAAATGTTTTCTTAAGATATGGAAGTGCAAGAAATTGTTTTGTAATAATTTTCTCTTTCAATGCATCGAAGGTTTTCTGCTTCTTGCCTCCCCACTGAAAGATCTGTTTCACACTTGTCAAAGCAAGTAGTGGAGTTTCAATAGATGAGAAGCTAGAAATAAAATTTCTCCAATAATTAGTTTCTCCAAAAAATCTCCTAATCTCTATTACATTATTGGGTTTAGGTCAATTAATAATGAATTCAACCTTTTAGGGATCAATATTCAACTCACCCCCTCCAACAATATGACCTAAATAAACTAAAGAGGTTTTCCCAAATTCACACTTAAACATCTTAAAATACAATCTCTCTTTACTTTCAGACATCTAAAACTTGCTTAACATACTTGACATTCTCTTCATTTACTGAAAATCGGAATATCATCTAAGTAGGCTATGGAAAAATCATAAAGGAGTGTTCTCAACACATCATTCATAACTCTCATGAAAGTTGTAGGTGCATTACAAAGCCCAAATGGCATAACTAACCATTCAAAAAACCTTTTTTTTCTTCTTGAAAACAGTCTTCCAAATATCATCTTCAACAATCCTGATATGATGATAACCATTTCTCAAGTCCAACTTAGTGAAATAAACAACATCCTTCAATTTATCTAGCAAATCATCAATACAAGGAACGAGATAGTGGTTCTTTACCATGATTTTTTTCAAAGCTATAAAGTTCACACACATGTGCCATGTACCATGCTTCTTTGGAACCAAAACAATAGGAGACCCATAAGGAGATGTACTTGGTCTTACAACCCCTTTTTCAAGCAACTCTTGAATTTTCTTATTGATATCTATATTCTCCAAAACTGACATTTAATACATGACAATATTTGGAAGAGGTGCATCCTATTGCTATTGAATCTCATGTTGGATTCCTCTTTTAGGTGGAAATCCTCTAATTTTCTGAAACATATTATCATATGTCTTAACAACTTCAATGAAACCATGTTTTAGTTTTACATCACATCCTTGGAAGGCGTATGGTTTAACAATATCTTTGGGTTTGATCATCAACAATACAAAATTCTTACTAGCATTTACAAGCCTTTTCATTTGTCTAACACTTACAAGAGACGCATTCACTTTCTTGTGATGTGCTCTAATAATATACTCAGTTCCATATTTAAACAAATGATATCTTTTTCATGGTGGTAGAATATGGATTTCCGTTCTTACAAGTATGGACTCCCAAAAAAAATCCCACATATTTCAAGTGGTACAACATCAAACTCTACCTTACCTCATCAATAAGTTTGCAGTGATGTCGAATTTAATTTTACATTTTCTTGTCACTTGCAATTTGTCATTGTTAATACCCAACCCAAATGATAAGGTTTAGGATGAGGTATAGTTTCCAAGTTTAGTTTCTTGAAAATGGATTCATAAATAAGGTTGGCTTGGGATCCACTATCAAACAAAGTATCTACTTTGGTATGTTTTGTAATGACTCTAATATTGAAAAGATCAATTATTTCTTTATCATTTTGAGGTTCAATGGGCTTGCTAGAAGAACTCATACATGAAATAGAAGCCTTACCTTTCATTCCCATTGCTATGATTTTGGTCTCATCACTTGAATCAGATCCTAGATCTTGTTGAGTCGTTGCAACAGTCTTTTGTTTCCTCTTTTAAATTTTTTTTGTCTCAATTCTGGATGTAATTTCCAACAATGGTATTCATCATGGCCTTCTTTTGAACAATGTTTGCATGTCAGTTTTTCTCCCTCTTTCTTGACTGTAGCATTCATTTTACCCTTTCCTTTTAACTTCCTCTTTCCTTTGTCTCTAGATTTGATTGGCTTCTTGCTAGTGTATTGAGGAAAATGTTTCCCTCTTCATTCTAAATGAGTTGCTTGAACACATAATTCATCTAGATTTGTGGGGTTAAACATGAGAATTGTATGTCTCAAATAACTATGTAATCCACCTATGTATTTAAGTAGAGTGTCTTGTGAAGATAAATGTATACCAAAGACTAAAATTTTCTTCTATATTTTTGTGTATAACTTTGAACACTCTGACCATTAGCTTGTCTAAAATTTTTCCAATCCATAATTTCATTTTTCATGTAAGATAATGGATAAAATTTCCTTCTTAATGCAACTACAAAATAATTCCAAGAAAATATAATTTTACCACTTTTCTTCAAGTATTCTTGAGTTCCATCCTCCCACTAGATGAGAGCTGCACTTCACAATCAAAGAGAAGCAAGACAGATCTTGGTCACATCATATTTAATCCTTTGAATCCTGCAATAAAATTCAATATGATGAACCAAGTTATCCATATTTTTAGCATTTACTTTTCCATTGTACATAGGCAATCCAAATTTGACATCAATTTTTAGAAAAGGAGACTTAGCATGTCCTTTGGAGATCTTAGAGGAGTACGTGAAGGGATCGAAGTGGAGGAGGATGAAGGTGAAGATGGAGGTGAAGGAGGCGGGAAAGATGGAGTTAGGGGTGGAGGCTTTCTCCCATATAATACATTACCTTTTGATTGATTTGAGCTCTCTCCTTACAACCTTGCAGTCCTTTCTTCAAAAAAAAACTTTCACCATTTTAGACATTTTAAAGAAAGCCTTTTTGAAAGCTCTCTCATCCTCATACATAATCTCATGTTCTTCTTCATGTTCCATGACTGGTGAAGTTTTAGGGGGTTGTGTCTTCCTTGAACCAACTTGAGGATTTGGTTATTCAAGCACTTCTTCTCCTATTTTCAACTTTAACCTTGTAAACATTAGAAAACACTTGCAAGCACAATCAAACCTTCAAAATAACAATGCTCTGATACCAAACTGATATGAATTTAAAAAACTTGAAGGTTTATTAAAAAGTTGCAATTAAGTTTATGTATTATGGGAAATGGATCAAGTTGTAAAATTAAATTAACTTTAGTGTTTAAAAACTCAGTTTGCAAAAAGTAAACAGAGAAAAATGAACCATACATAACAACACAAAACAACACTTGATAACAAAGTTCACCCCTCCTATGCTTAATCTCTAGGTCCAACTTCCAATGTTGGGACTCTTCAATTATGTGCTCAAATATGTAATTACATCATTTTACAGTGCTCAAAATGCAAAAATAGTGCTGCCAATGGATTCAGAATGCCCAAAAACCCCTCTTTGGGATTTTATTGGGCTCAAAAAGATAAAAAAATTGATCAAGTTATGCCTCTTAAAAAAAATTCTGTTAATTGTTTTGAAATTCTACAAATTTGGCTAAACGTCCTACGTTTTCCGTCTTTCTTCCAACCGTTGAGCGACAAATGTGCCTGGAACTGAAGATATTTACACCAAAAAAGGGGAAAATTGTTGCCTCCTTAAGCATGCCATTATCCCCTTAAGCATTAGATATGGCCATATGGTGCCCAGGTGTCCAAGGGTTAGGAAGTCGCTCCGTTCCTTCCACCTGTGGTGATTGTGTTAGGTCCCTATAATACTAGTGTATCCCCATATTATTCTTGTAGCCCCTTTATTTTTATTGTTGTGCCCTTACATTGTTATTGTTATGTCGGCTAGGATTATATTATAGCCCATTGGACTCCTATACATAGAAAGAAGGTTTTGTCATTTGTATCATCCAATAATTCTTTATTTATGTAATTAAAAGGAGGTTTCCTTCTCGAAGTGGCTGATTTCTAAGTCGTTGATCTCTCATTTCTTCTATTTTCTGAGCTGGTTTCATAACATTTGGTATCGGAGCTTTGGATTCTAGGATTTCACTGGTTTAAACAGGTCATCGTGGAATTTTCGCTATAAATTTTTTTCTACGAAGGTTCTGAAGCTAAAAAAAACCCATTTGCGAATAAATCCTGCGGAACTTTGTGTCAAAATTTCATATCTTGGTTCGCAATATTTTCGGACATATGATATGTGGAAATTAGGTTTTTTGTAGGCTCTCTAATTTCATCTCAAAGAGGTGACCTTGGGAAAATCATCATAACTCTCTCTATGGTAATCAGATTGGAATTCTGTAAAAAGTGGTCAAAATTACACAGATTGTAGTTTCCTGTGTATCTATTGTAGAGCCGAAGGAGGAAACAATGACACATGGCACACCGTAAAAGTTCTCTCTACTGAACTAATACATAATTAGGCCATTGTGGGTGATTGGGAATAAATTTGTCTTGAAGAATCCAAATCATGTTGGACTAGTGGCATTGGAAAGAAGATTTAGAGGGATACTAAAGGACCGAAGATAAAATATTGGGGATCTGAAATCACATAGATACATAAGGATCAATAGCGAGCTCCTCAAAAGCAAGAAAAAGGTGTGTATTGTTTTTTAAAATTACATAAGTCTTGTTTGAAACATCAGTTTGAAGTGATTCCAAGGGCATATTGAATCATAGATATCAATATTGGGTTCTAAAATTCCCCCCAAAAATAATTCCACACCCATTAAGCCCTCAAAAAACTCTACTATGATGCATGAAGAGGATAATTGCAATATGATATATCAAAATTACGGTACCAAATGCAACAAATTTTGATCTCACAAAGAGCAACCAAAGATGACATTGATGGTTTAAAAGCATACATGGAGTTTAAGTTGAATGGTTTGAAGGATGTAATCAAAGATAATATGGATGATCAATTAGTGGAATATCACATCGAGCATCAGAAACATGTTCTCCAACTCTTAAAGGATAACGTAACTTTGGTGGAGAATCAAATGAAACAACAGGCATATCAACATCAAAACGAAAGAAGTTTTGATGTAGGTGATTGGGTATTTTTATGGCTACAACCATGCAAACCAATGTCCCTCAAGAAAGATAAGAAGTATAATAAGTTATCATTAAAATAATATGGTCCTTACAAGGGGATACAAAATATAGGTACTATGGATTAAAAATTAGAGCTGCATGCATCTTCTCGAGTGCACCCAATTTTCCATGTTTCATGCTTAAAGAAGGTTATAGGTGACAAACTCCCAGTTCAAAAAATATTGTTGGACCTTGAAAAGGAAGGAAAAATCATATTTAAACTTGAAGCAATCACGAAAAAAAGAACTCGACAACTATGAAATCGAAAAATTTCCGAGTATCTCAGCAAGTGGAAGAACTTACCCGCTGAAGATTCCGCATGGGAGGATGAGAATTTTATACAGAAGCATCCAGAAATAATCAAGCATTGAGGAAAACACTTTTTTGAAGGAGAGGGGCATGTTAGGTCCTTATAATACAAGTGTATCCCCTTATTGTTATTGTTGTGCCCATGTAGTCCACATATTGTTATTATTGTGCCCCATAGAAGCCCACTATTGTTATTGTTGTGTCCTTAAATTGTTATTTTTATGTCATCTAGGATTATATTGTGACCCATTGGACTCCTATATATAGAAAGGAGGTTTGGTCATTTGTATCATCCAAGAATTGTTCATTTATGTAATGTAAAGGAGGTTTCCCTCTCGAAGTGGCTAATTTCTAAGTCGTTGATCTCTCTTTTCTACTATTTTCTGAGCTGTTTTCATAATGGCTTCATAATAGACTTGTCATATACGCACCCATAGGGTTGGGGTCCAGGGCTGACTGCCCTCCCCCGCCATTGGAGCCTTCCACCTGTTTCCCGTCGATTAGGTGGTATTCCGATTGGACCGGGGCTAGGGCCAAGTGCCCCGCCCCTCCTTCCAACCTCTTTTCCAACGATCCCATGACCCTCCATGGGACTTGGGGATGGAACTTAGTCCCCACCCCTTCCAACTTTCCTCCACCACCAGAATGGTGGGTATTGTGTTGATGAGGGGTCAGGGCTAATGTCCAACCAGTCTCCCCCATATGTGCCACTTTGAAAATTTGAAAAGAGGTTGCGACCTAAGGTTAATAATCACCACCGGGTGACCCAATGGTAGAGCGTAGTGTTTTTCCACCACAATTCGAGGGGTTGAACCCTGCTAAGGCCTACAGGCCCCTTTAATTTTTTTTAACCAATCACGAGGCGCCGCATGGCGACCTCTGGTTGGGCCACATGGCAGCCTCCTATTGGACCAAAAAATTCACAGGCTAATAAACCAACTGTCCTTTGTGCGAAGGGACAATTTTTTAGCTCCTATTGGTTTCCTGCATTCCTAGTTTTCATGCTGACATCAAAAATACGGAATGCCCAGTCAGTAGCCTAGTGAGCCCACTTGCAATTTTTTTAGTTGTTGATCGAAACCTTAAGAACATCATAACTTGAGCATACAATATCGGTTTGAAGTGATTTAAGTGGAATTGGATTCATAATGATGAGCACTATGATCTGGCATTGGTTTCAGGTGATTTCAAGCACTTATTTTTGAGCATTTTTTTGATCCCATGGATCACCCAACTAAGCCAATTTGCATAAAAGGGAAGTGATGAAGTCACATGAATGGTCTCATGAAATATAAGTATGTGGCCAATGGAATGAAGAGAAGCACAATATAATGAGAACAAAGAATAACAGAAAAAAGGACCTAACAACCCAAGGGAGGACCAAGAAAGATGGGTAGAGTTGGCAAATGTGTTTGGAGGAGGACAAGTTGTGAGAGGAGAAGAGAGTCAAGGTTCAAGGCTCAAGCCTATGACAGGGAAATTCCCAAGGACAAGGACGAGTTAACCAAGCCAACTCACTAGAGTGTGGAAATGATGGCATGAAGGAAGAAAGGGGTGATCCATGATAAGGTGGCAGGGTGGCCTAGTGGGGTCATCAAGTTTTTATAGTTGGATTTCCTTGTACACTTTGTAGTTTTGGCTTTAAATTTTGGTTCAACTGATCCAATGTCTCGATAAAATTGATGTACATACACTTTTAATAAAACAAGGAGGTTGGAGGGACGTTTCCATTGAAATTGTGCATGCTTATGATGATGATGTTATTTTGCATATGATGTTCATAAATTTTGTTAATGGAAGATGTTGTGACAATGTTTTTACTACTCTATGTTTGATGGATTGTGCATATCAACATAAATATAGAGAAAAACACAGATAATTACATTGTGAGGACTAATATTGGTGGAGTAACACTATGCTACACAAGGAAGATATGAAACACATCAGTTTCGCACAATCAAGGGATCGTGATGCACCCAAAAGGCACCTTGTGACCGAAGGAGGCCCTAGGTTTCATGATAGTTGGCATGCAAGACATCATACTCACAAAAGAGAAAAGTAATGTAACTCTTCACCAACTCACAATTGGTATTAGAGGTGACACCCTACTTTATATTAGAGGAGATTTTATCATTTCTCTTCTAGGACACAAAGTTGGTATCAAAGAAGGTAGTATCTAAATAAGAAAAATCCAAAGGAAGGTTACAAAGAAATTTTCCTTTCTATTTATATTAGGGGAAGGGGATGGATGGTCCCTTAAGGGTGAAACACAAAGGATCATCATGGGAGGAGGTTAAAAATAAGTGCTTGATGAGTATTTGAAGTATTGCAGGAAGATGGTCCAAGCATTTGGACAAACTAAAAGAATTAGCATCAGATATCCAATATTTCCAAATAGAAGAGGAAGAAGGGATGAAGGGGTCCCCTTATATTATGTCAAGGGAAGTAAAGTGAAAAAAATGTTGAGAGGAACACTTTGTGGTTTTTTTTCCACAAATGAAGAAAAATTGTGACAGTTATAGGAGAGTCCAAGCTAATTAAGAGAAAGGGAAAGTAAGCCATCCACAAAATGAGCAATTAGGTTTTGAACACAAGAAGAAGGATTGGGATAATCAAGCAAGTCGTGAGATGGGGCACCTAG
Organism: Pinus albicaulis; assembly: GCA_034641835.2. Lineage (NCBI taxonomy): Eukaryota > Viridiplantae > Streptophyta > Pinopsida > Pinales > Pinaceae > Pinus > Pinus albicaulis. The sequence goes on along the minus strand of CM076573.1, from coordinate 435,641,531 downwards.
AAAATTCAAAACAAAGAGAACTCCCATGAAGGGAATTTAAGGGAGAGTTGAGTTTTTTTTTTAACAAAATTCAAAAGAAGGAAGAATTAACAAAAAGAAGAAAGGATGTGGTCCCCATGGATCAACCAAAGAAGATAGTAAAAGATGACTTGCATAGGAAAACTATAATGCTTGCAGAAGCCATGAAGAATGACAAGGGTATGAAGGGTTGATTGGTTATTCAATTTCTTAAAACAACAGTGAAGGGGAGGAAGCTAATGACTCTTGTGGATTTAGGAGCAACTTATAGCCTCCTAAGCGAAAAAACATCCAATTCCATATGAAATCCATGAAATCATTAACAAGGTATATTCATAGTAGTTAGTTCAATAGAAAGAGGATTAGAATTTTTTTTTTAAGAAGTTCCAATTTGGGTGGCACATTTGTTTGGAAAGATGGATCTGAGGATAACTCTATCAGATGATTGTGCCATGGTATTGGGTCAAAGTTTCTTGAAAAAAACTAAGTACTTGCTAGAGGAGAGTTACTATTCCTAGAATAAGGGACAACCATATATGTTTCACCAACAAAGAAGGGTTGGTTAGGATATTGACTGAGGATGATAGCCATCAAGATATGTGGTGGTGAGTCATATGCATTGATAATTTAGCATAAAGTGAGTCGACATCACTAAGATGAAAGGAGCCAAGTAGTAGCAAGGACAAAAATACTTTCCAAGCGAGTAGCCCTTGAAAAGAGAAGTGAAAGTCCTTATTGGATCTGTGCCATGTATAATATGGAAGGAGAAAAATAAGAAGAAAGTCGCCGGGAAGAGGAACAAGAGTAAGGAAAGAACCTTGTCTCCATTGTAGAATTTGCAAGTATTCATGGGTATATATGATTTCTAGCTAACACCAGGAAGGTTGAAGAGTACGTGATGCAATGACAAAGAAGTTGTAGTAGTTAGGAAGTATCTTGAGGAAGATTACACTTTATACATAATCATAGCTTGTAGCCTTAGAATGGTTTTCCAAGCCCCACTTCACTAGAACTAAATAATGGAGGCATGTGGTGCCTCATCCCGAGGATAGAGGCAAGGCATTGCAACTACAATGAATGCCTAAAATTAGGTCATCGACAAGTAATAAAGATGTTGAGAGAGGCCAGTAGATAGAAGCTGGAAGAAGGACCAAATGATAGGAGGAGGTAAATTCTCATTAAGTAGGATCGATGGTTGAATTAGCTACTCGGTCAACCTAGAAGGTGCCTAGAATACGAGGGAGCTTAATTTGCAAGACAAGTGTCAAAAGACAATTTTGATATGTCAAGCCTGATGCAGGAATGGTGTCACAACATCAACAATCAAATGTGGTTTGTTACTAGCAAGCAAAATGAAAATCTAGGGTGCTTGGTGTGTTACCTCTACACCGTGATGATGAGTTGGGTGACTTGAGTCAGAGGATGAGATATGTTCCTTGAGAAGCACATGTGTTCAGGGTTGTAGTCAACATATATCATCTAGAGAGACTTCGTCATGATGAAAAATTACAGTAGGAGACGATTAGAGGGTTGCAGTTGGACCATTGATGGGATGACAATAACATTGAGTTGGGGAGGATGTTAGGCCCTAGAGTTAGGCATTCCTTTAACCGAGGTGTGCAACATGGGTGAAATTCCCATAGTATTATTTGCGACAAATATATTACAAGAAATGCAACAAAAGAGGATGTTGGGCGAGAGCGTACTAATGTGAGGTATCGAAAAACTAACAACTGGGGTTTTCATTAGACACATGTGGGGAACTTGGTGACATAATGGATGTGGGTGATTGAGCACCCAACTTGGCTTAATGACATTGGGTGAGGGGGTTTAGGACAACACCACAAGGAGCAACATGGATGCCCTAGGACATGGACCGAAATGCCCCTAGATGAGTGATCAAGAAGTCAACGAGGTTAATATGGGTTGAGTTGGAGTAAAGTAGGGGCACTAGGTCAAGTACCCAGGCCGAGTGAGTTGAAATTTGACGTCACCAAGACAAGTAAGTGAAAATTTGATGCCACCTACATGAGTAAGCCGAAATTTGTCATTAGTTGGAATGAGGTGGGTGAACTAAGCGAGAATAATGAAATTTGTCACTCGAAAAAATGAAATTTGACATCCAATGGAACATAAGCTTGGTGCATGATAGAAGAAAAAATTGAGGTCACCACATGGAATGAGGGTTGCCTGATCGAGCCAACCCACATGAAATGGTGGAGATGAAGTCACACGAAGTGTCGCGCTCGATAGAAGTATGTGCATGATGGAATGAAGAGATGTAAAATGGAACGAGAATGAAGACCAATTGAAAACAAAACTAAACATGCCAAGGGATGACCAAACAATATGAGGAGAGGTCGTAGATGTGTTTGGAGGATGAAAAGTTGTGAGATGAGAAGGGAGATAAGGGTGAGGGCTTGGGCTTATAGCAAGGCAAGGCCGGAGAACAAGGATAAGCTAACCAAGCCAACTGACGGAAAGGTGGAAACAACTCATGAAGTAAGAAGGGGGAGAATCGTAGTATGCTAGTAGGATGTCCTGGTGGAGTCATCATTGTATAAAATCCACGTAGATTCAAACTGATAATTGTAATATCCTAAAACAATATACTTGAATCTACTCTACCAATTGCGGAAACCAATTATGATCACGAAATCACAAAAGATGAAAGAGAAAGAATTTCAATCACACATTACACAAAGATTTCCTGGGGAAAGCCTCGACTAAAAACCCCACTATTTGTATATTGCATAAGTCAGAAAATATGAGAAGATTACAATGCTTTTTTCCAATGAGAGAAACCTCTGCACTATCTCCATCTGTCTCACTGCTTCCTAGAAAAACCTAGGCCAACACTTAACCACTTTTATGCTTTCCTGGATCCCTATTTCCTTGCGTTGTTTCCGTGGGTAATTAGCCCCTATTAATTAGGGAAATTCCCAAGATGAATTGCACAATACATCTAGGACCTTCCTCTGACTGCATGCGCCACCTCTACAACTTAGATGATTATACAACTGATAGTGCATTGCCCTTGAACTCCAATATCAACTGGGTATTTCTATGATATCACATGCATCGGTTATTTATGGCTGATTTATCAATTATCTGATTGGTCAATGCATATGATTCAAGTTCAAGTTCCACACTTTGACCTCTGACCAGTTCCTCCATCAGTTGGAACTAATTAAACTGACTTTAAATCGGATAAACTAAGTCAATTAATTACAACTCAAAATAAACTCAACCAGGGCTCCTATTTTGTAGGAGCCACTCTAGATGACTCAAGTTAGACCCTCAAATCGGATTAACCTGAACCAACTAATTCAAGCTAACCTATTTAACTTGTACAAGTTGTCATGTCATGTGAAATTACAATTTTATTCTAATTTATTTCAAGGGAAAATGAAATCACAATCTTTCTTGGTGCAATTTTCAACAATCATATTTATATGGTTGGATTTCCTTGTACACTCTGTAATTTTAACTTCAAGTTTCGGTTGAACCGAGCCATTGTCTCCCCAATTGATGTGTACACTTTCAATAAAAGCAAAATGTTAGAGGGCCATTTCCATTGAAATTGTGCATTCTTATGATGATGATGTTATCTTTCATTTGAGGTTCATAATTTATGCTAATGGAAGATGATGTGATAATGTTTTCACTGCTCTATGTTTGATGAATTTTTCTTATTAATATAAATATAGAGAACACCATAACTAATTACATTGTGAAGTATAGTCTGCATGGAGTAACATTGTGCTAGACTAACATGTCAGTGCCACATGCTCGAGGAGTCAAAATGCACTTGAAAAAGCACCTTGTGACTACATGATACCCTTAGATCATGACAGTATTAGATGGAATATTGCAAATGTAGTGGAAGTGTTATTGAGTGTGTATATACCCTAGCATAGAGAAATATATATTTAATATATATATAGTAGAACATAACATACGAATAAAAAGGCTCCTGCCACAACTCCGGCCTCCCCAAGGGGCTCCATGGGCTTCTCGTGCTTCTCATCAGATTGGTTTTGCCGATAGTCATAACCAGTGTTATAACCACTCTGATAACCACTGCCCACGTTATATGAAGATCCAGAGCAGTAATAATTTCCAGCATTATAACAAGTCTTATAAGAACTGCCGGCAAATGTTGTAGCAGTCTGCTGATGCCACTACAACCTGCTTGATAATCATTGTCGGTGTTTTGGGCATAATAATCAATATATCCCGTCTAGTAATCGGAAGACCTGCACGGGCTCTGATTATCACCATATCCATAAACACAATTTGAATTCACGTTATTTTAATTCTCCTCCTTTCAATGGTGAAGGAAGAAGTGGTGACCGTGCCTTTCAAACATTCTTATTCGGAAAAAAGAGTCGTGTATGGCCACTCGATTCGTACCAAAAATACACAAAATTATTCCCAGATGTGAGAGGGTCACAGAGTAGCTAGTATGAGGAGATATACAATAAATATATATAGGGTGGGGTAGGACATTTCACAAGTCAAAACTACATGCTGGGCCAAATGGGGTTGTAAAAGAAAAGGGCAACGATATTTTTTATTAGTGTCTGTATCGTCCAAAAACACATAATTTTATTAGAGTTCCACCCAAATCACATTGTCAAAACGAGAGAGTGCCCCACATATATATATATATATATATATATATATATATATATATATATATAATTTTAATATTTTTGGGTTGGTATGATTTGTTTTCTGGTTGGATTAATTACAAGAGATAATATTTGATTCTTTGGGATAAAATCCACACTGGATATGCCGACTTTTATAAAATCATAAGTTATTAATATATATTCGCTAACTATTATTATATATATATAATAACATTTTTCCTATCATCATCAAAATTTAATAAAGTAATTTTTTTTTTTTTAATAATTTAAATTAATATCAATATTATCAACGTTCTCCTTAAATTTTTCCTTTTTGTCTCGGAGTCCATGAACTAAACCAAAAGTCAACACTAACGCCTTTGTACATGAGTTTCACTTTCCATCGTTGTTCAAGGTTATACTAAACATGTGAACGAAAGCATTATGTAGAGTGTTCTTATAGGTTGTTAAAAGAAAGCATGATGTATAGTGTTCTTATAGGTTGTTAAAAGGTTGGTTTCAACCTCGAAACCAACTATGGAAGCATCTTTGCAATAGTTATCAGCTTAGCATTAAGGGGTTGGCACTGATTCAAGGAATTGTTAGCATGTTTGTCCACTAAGGCTAGTAGATGTCATTCAAGGATTTCAACTTATCTTTTCTATAATTTAATTTAAGTATTTTACTTTTTTGGCATTTCACAAATGGTATCAAACTAAGAATAATGGAGACAACTTGATTTGATTAACTAAGCAATTTAACTTCATTCTTCGTATTCCAAACTTTGCAAAGGAATATTTAGAGGACGATGTATATTTTACTTCACTCTTACTATTTCAAACTTTGGAAATGCGTATTCAGAGGAGGATGGCTTGTAATAGCCTTTATTTTGGTAGCTTCAAGTTTGTGTTTTATTAGAGTTATACTTTTGATAATGTTACACTTATTTTTCAAGAGTTTTATGGACGATATATATTATATATATGAATTGAGATTTTACATGTAGCTCACTTTGTAATCTAGTTTTTTTCAACCCATATGTTAGGGTAAACTTGACTTAATGAAAGAGTTAAAATTGTTAGGTCCACAATGGTGATTTTGAGCACATGATTTTGGTAGCTCGTGGTATTAGAACCCATGGATTACATGTGATGAAGTCTTTAAAACAATTTAAAATCCTCCATCGTAATGTGTTTGAGTTGAGTAGAGGGCTCACTTAGCCAAGCTAGGATGTTTGTTGACTTATTTTTTTTTAAGTCAAGGTATGGTTGTGTTGAAACCATAAGATATTAATATATCTCATAGCTAGTTTTTCCTGTTTTTGGTTTTCCACAATAAGAATCATGTGTTTTATCTATAATTATTTTCTTTCACATTGTCTTTATTTTCTCTTTGCATTGTTTTGTTGCTAAGAAAGCAAGAGTTGAAGAAAGTGGTTTTGTGGATGTTGGGATGAATTTGTGAGAGATCACGTGGATCTAACTAGTGCAAATGGTGTTGGACAGTTAGGTTAAAAAATGGATCAATACAAGTTGAAGATATAGTGAGAGAGAGGATTTGTAGCTACATGGATGAGAAAATAGAGATGGAATAAATGGTGTTGAAGTTTAGTGAAAGAGCCATCATGTGATAGATAATCATAGTAATGTGTGAATAACCTAAAGCTTTTATGCTCCAAGTAGAAAATCATAGTTGTAGGGAAGTTTTATTCCCTGAGGTTTTTGCAAGACTTTTTTTTCATGCATACATGTAGCATGATAACACATGATATTTGATGTCTTCGAATGAATCACTTGAATAGGTACAAGGGTGGGAGGTGTACTCATAGACTAGCTTGAGCTTAGTTTGTTTTAAGACATATTATTTAGGGATACATGTTGCAGTGCGTTGGCACATACATTTATGGATGATAAAATTGTGGAATGGACCATTTGAACAGTTATGAGGGTGGAGAGTGTACTTGTATGCTAACTTGAAGCGGAGAATGTGAAATTATAGGATGTGATATGGTTGATGAACCATGTATAAGAAATTGTATCCTAGAAAAATACAACGACTAGTTACACATGTATTATAATGGATGGTAACTTTTTTATATGCACTTCAACAATGATATTAGGACTAATTCCCCAAGTCGAGTTTATGTGGGGGATTTTTAGGGTCGTCCGGGTAAACTTGATTTGGTCATATAGTCAATTTACCATTGGCGGTTTTTGGACTCTAGGTTTAGATAACCCGCGACTTTTCCCATTGTATTCTTATGTAGTGTGGCTTATGTAAAGGTGTAAAGTAATTTTCCTTTGAGCCAGGAATAGTAGATTTACTATTCAATTAATTTTCCTATAAGGATTTACAGGGTAAAAAATTATTGTTTCCATGTTTATATGTTATGATGTATTTAGTTATTTCTTTCACATTATTTTCTTAACATGGTATCAAAACCTTGGCCCAAGCTTGATTCCTCTAAGCTATGTCATAAAATAGGTGTTGGAATAATTGTCACAACATTATGAATCAATCATGTCGACTAACCATCTCCTTGGGAATATAAGACTAACCACCCACTCAAGGTAATGGTAAGAATTTTTTAGTTTATTAATGCTCATGAATTTTGTTGTAATGAAAAACCTCAACACCATAATGCTTTGAGAGGACATGGTGTCAAGTCCATGAGAGTCTCTCATAGTAAAAAATCATTTTAATTATCATCGGTGTCTTGGTATGTTGTATAACATCATGAAAATGAATCCTATGTAGGGTGACAGGTATACAAGTAATGCCTGCCTCGCACCACCTTTGTCGCCAACCCAAGTGGCAATTAAAGTTGTTTGCAAATATCCACGGATATTCCACTAATTTAATTTATCACAACAGGTCTTACAATATTCTAAAATATATTATTCTATACAAAATATATTAAAATAAATTGGAACTAAAATGAAGCTATATAAAAACACAACATTAACAAAATGAACAAAAGAGATTCCTTGGGAAAACCTAATCTAGGGAAAACCTAGTTAGAATAAGATTCCTATGCCTTAATGTTTTCTTCTTAAATATGAAATGAAGATACAAAGACGGTGCACTCACTATGGATATGCCATTGAAAACATGGCATGTATGGCTAGTACATGATTTTCTATTTCCTTTGTGTTGGCTCCTATCATCCCAATCCCATACTATACTTAAATGTGGAACAAAAAGCAATACAATAAGAATAGGGCTCCCTTCCTTTCCTAGTGACACAATATTTAACATAGCCTAATAGCCATATAAAATTAGAGGTTTTTCATGGCTCAAATCCTAATGAGGATGAGGACTTTTAAACCTGTAGAATCTTCTTGAAGGTCCACACATGACTAGCTCCACATGTGTGAGTAATGAGATTGATGTGGCATCCACTTAGTACAATGGTTGTTAACTCCATCATATGAACTTTGATTTAAGTGAGCTTCACTTTAGTAGAAATATGTTGATGTGTAGATAGCGTTGAGAGGTTTGGAACATTATTTGAAATTATTTACTACAAAATTGCTTGTTTAAATCCTCAATGCAATATCCCAATTTATCTCCCTAGATAAATTGTAATTAAATTTGTTTAAAACTATGCATGGCTATTTTTATTTTTATTTTATATTGAACTAATCACCATGAATTAGATATAAAATGGTCTTGTGACATTGTAAATATCTTTGGTTTTTTAGTTTAATAAAATTTTGATGACCGAGACCAATAGACATAAGCACCTATATGGGCTATGGTACCACAAGTGGGGAGGGGAAACACATGTGAGGGATTTATATATTATTTCTTTATCTTACCTACCTTATTAAACCCACCTTATTAAAATTTAAAATAATTGATATAGAAAATTTCAAAGTTGTCATTTCTATACTTTAGTAAGATGTATCCCCTAGATTCTTGGAACAAGAAGTAGTGGGGAAAACACCTTGTTAGGAGGAATAAATCAAAAGATTCGAATCTGGAAAGGGGGCTGAGAGAAAAAGGAAAAAAAACTAGAGAAATTATAATAAGAGAAAATATAATATCAAGATGATATAGTCGAAACCAGCCATTAAAATAAGATTGACTCTTGCTAAAGGAACCATGAAATTAGGAAATCTACAAAGAAGTTTTTTGACAACAACTTGACTCTTTTAAGTTCTCACAAAATGGTACTAGAGGGAGAATACTCCTAAGTGAATGATAAGTAGAGAATAAATTCGTTTTTTACTCTGAGAGGTAAGTATTAGGGTGCTTTTAGTTTTTTTGTCCATGGAAAAATTTGAGAGTGAAAGATATCATAGTTGAATACCTTTTATACTAAACTAAGTGTTGTTATTCCTACTTCATATTGGTGGTGTCATAGCCTATCTAAGGGGTGGATTGTTTAGTGAACTACCTATGATTGGGTGGAAATCACTCACTCTGCTTGGTTTTTCTATTCATCTACTTTGTAGTCAAATAAATGTTTTATTTCTATTTTGTAAACTTGTTATTTACTTGTATATGTTTATAGAATTTTTGGGTTGATGGAAAAAGAATTAATTTTTTTGAAGTTTAGATGAAACTCTTGTAATATTATTTTTGTGTAAATGTATTATGAACTTATATATGTTTTGATTCCCTTCCAATAATTAGGGAATACAATATATTGTATATTTTTGGTTTATGCTATTTTGTATTGTTAATTGATATTGGAAATGAGTTAAATATAAGTTTTTGTAGGAATATATGTAAAAATTATATAGAAATCATATACCAATGGATTCAATTTGATCATGTAATGTACTAAAACAAGATACTAAATCCTTCTACTATATTTGCGGAATATAAAACATGATCTCTCAATCACATGCAAGTAAGAGAAATAAATTATCAATCACACAACAGAAGATGTATCTAGGGAAAGCACCTGCTCAAAACCCATCTATCATATATTGTACATAGTCAAAGAATCATGAAACAATACAATCCTTTCTGACACTGAGAAAATCATGCATTCTACCGATCGTCTCACCCTGATCCTACTTAAAATTGACTGGAAATTCTTAGGCAAAATTGACCAACACGTAGCCAATTCTCAACCCCTGCTTAGCCCGAAATTTCTCACACAATTCCCAGGCAATTAATCCATATTAAATAGGATAATAAACCTTCCTTGACTGTGCAATCCTTCATGAGACTTCCTCTGACCCTATAATTGCACCCGGGCAATTCACTAATAATACAATTGATAGTTAACTTCCCTTTAACCTCTGTCTCAATTGGGTCGTCATCAGACTTGAAATGCATGCAACTCATAATAGTGAATCATCAGTTATCTGATAGATCAATACTTGTGAATGAAACGTAATTTAATTCACTTGACCTCTCACTACCTCATCACTCATTTAGAACTAGTTAAACTGATTTTAACTCAATTATTTTGAGTTAAATGATTACACATGCCATAAACTAATGCATTAACTGCAACTGGACCCCCAAAATAATATAGTCACTCTACATGCCTGAACTTTGACCCTCAACTCGAATTTCTTTAGCTAACTCAGTCTTTCTAACTTAGTTAACTCATACAAGTTGTTATGAGATGAAATTACAATATTTTTTCTGATTTATTCAATGATAAAAAAAATTATATGCCCACATTTAGTGCTACTGTGTAATTGAATTCCTTACTCACGTGTGACTGGAATTCCACATTATTTATGTGGTAAATTTTTGTCCTTTCTGGATGCCAATTCCATTGTTTCTTGTGGAAAATTTCAACACTCCCTCTCAACAAGAAAGGAATTAATCTACCTCGATCCGGTACCTTTGGAATGTTCTACATGCAACGGTTCTGTAGTGTTGTTTTCACATGCAACTCATGGAACTAAATAGCCTCTGAACAACTGAATTAGTATAATGAATCCTTCAGTAGAGTCTTCTGACTACTGCAAGCCGTTGCACCTATCTACAGGACTCTCTGTGTTGCCGTTGACATCTGCATCCGTGCACTCTGTACTACTACCAAATCTGATCTACGCTCCAGTATCTGACATATGTCATTGTAATTTCTCTCTTCCTGAAATCTAACTACATCAATCTAACTGATCCTTCCTGCTATTGGTGTACTGTGGGCTCCTTGTAGCCAATTTCGATCCATGAGACACACCATCTCAGTGGACCCTACCCAAATTTCTTCTTGAGATTATATCTGCACATCGCCCCACCTCACATTCGGAGGTATACCTACATGTACTCCCTCTGCCCTTCTGGCTCAAAATTCCCCCCTCCTGGAGGTCTTTTCTTGAGTGGAATATTCCACTAGATCTCCTCTTTGCTTCTCCAATTGTGGCTGCTCCACAATATTTTGAGACTGCTTCTAGGGCTGCATGTTGAGAGATAATTTCTCCCTCTCAACCACCAAGTCATTAATCAATGCTTTGCTCATCAAATATTTGCATGCATCCTCTACCTCGAGAGCATACATGTTCTTGAATGTTGAGCTAATCGGCTTCACCTGTCCTGTGGATATGTGTTTAAGGAAAAATTTTCCTTTTCTAAACATCACTTAATAACCACGGTCTTCCAATACCACTACAAAGAGAATATTATTCCTTAGGCATGGAACATACAAAACATCTGCTAGTCTGAGAGGGAATCTAGACTCCCTCTTAAAGGTAACTGTACCTATGTCATTCACGTTATACCTCCTGCTGTCACTCCTAGGGACAACCTCGAGTTGCAAAATACTAGTGCCTAGGACATATTAAGAATAAAAGGTTTTCTTATAATAAATTTCACTTTAGGAGTCCCTATGAATCTATCTTTTGCAAGATTTATGTATTGGTTGTTTTGAGATAACTGTGGGAGCAGTGGTACTAACTTTGATGTATACTGGACATAGCTGAGAATGGGATTGAGGCCGTGTGGATTTCTGTTGATGCGAATGAGCCAGGTTTAAAGCTGGTGAACAGACTTTGGGAATAAAGTGGATGAATGCTTAGATGAAGAGAGGGAGGAAGTTTGAGGGAGGCGGGCTTATTTTATGGTAATAATCTGGCCTTCTCAGACTTAAGAAAGAAGGTGGTCGTTATAAGATTTATGGAAAGGAAATCGTGTGTTAAGCCCAATTAAGGTGACTGAGTGATTAACTGGTGAGTGCCATTTTCCCACAACGGAGATATAGACAAATTCATTTATTAAGAAAACAATGAAAAACATTTTGAACACAACATAGTTGTAGAAGCATTCAGCGAAATAGAATAAAAAGATAAATAAACATAAGACATATACATACATACTGTTCAACAGCCCAATTGGAATCCATTTGCAAACAAGTTGTTACTATATTATCTGTCAAAAACAACTCTTCAAGATATGCATTTAGATCTCATCACAATAATTACAAAAAGGCTACATAGTATTAACCCAAAACTTCCATGGAAACCAGAACCCTTCTATACTTTCTGAGTTTACTCTTTATAGCTTCTTACATCACAGGCGATTAGCCAGATATCTCAAGTGGATATTATTTCTTGATCTTTCTATTTACAATAAAAATAAGAAATGATACGGTTTAACTCTATCATGCCAAGAGTGCTACTCTTCGTAACTGATTACAACAAGGACATAACAATAAAACAGTACTAGGATGAAATTGTGATTTCACCCGATTTTACAACATAACTGAACATGAAAGTAAAAGTAAATAAAAAGGCCACATGGGCTTGATCCTGACATCTTTAATGAGGGTGACGAGGAGTGGCAGAAGACCCCAAGCTGCGTGGACGTGCTGAAGCAGAGGAGGATCCAGAGTGGCGAGATGGCATAGGTGACATTTGTTGTGAAGTAGATGGAGCTAGTGGATGTGAGTACTCATAACATATTTTCCGTATGATGTTAGCGGGCAATGTCACAGAGCTGAAAAGCTCGAATAACGCCTGTAGCTAAGTCAGCTCGGTTTAATCAAGGTGAGCGGTAAATAACCTCTTAACCATGGAAAGGAGAAATAATTCCTTGCGCAATGTTGCCACCAAGGTTTTAGATTTTAAGTGAGAGGTCCTCTCCAGTGTCGAATTGGCCACACACTTGATCTCGAACAACTTTTGATCATAAGTGGTCTAGGGGAGCAATGCCCCTAATTGATCACAGCATGCGGGGAGCCCAGCTTCTGCTAGCTTACCCCATTCATGATTAAAGGCATCCACTCCATTTTTTATGAGTTCCAAGTATCCTGATGCTTTTACGCGTGCCTCTTCCTTCTGAATAATTTTGGTGACCTCCATTATGGTCCTGAACCGGTCGAGCACTCCGCGCATGCCTAATTCTTCCAAGGGGATTTCGTTGATGTACCTGATATATCTCTGAACAGTCAGTAAATTCTCATTTCCTTCCCTGCGAGTTGCATCCAACTGAACCTTACAATCTTCGATGGCATTTTTCTTGTCATTTGTCGGCGTAATGAGCTCCCAGTGCTCTTTCACCTCCATTATAATCTCAGTCTAGACTATTTGTCTGGCTTCAACTAAAGACATATTCCACTTGAGTTCTGCCTTCAAGTATTTGATTGACTTCTAGTGCTCTGTAGACTCTTTATGAAGGGTCTCCACCTCTTTCTATAAAGACGATACCATCTTTTGGTTTTCTGCGAAGGCCATCTTTGCTTCATCTAGTAGCCGTTGAGTGGTACGAGCCTCATCTTCTGTCATTTTCAACTCTGCCAAAGCCTTGATAAAATGCTCTAAAGCATTTTGGAGGTCATCCAGTACCTGTAGTAGACATACATGGCTATCTTGAGCCTGTTGCAGCTCGACCAACTTCCCCTTTAATTCTACAATCTCTTCATCTCTTTGAGAAAGAGCCTTAGTGAGGGCGTCTTTCTCTTTTTCGAATTTGGCTAGCTCTTCTGTTTGGATATGTTCTGAATGAGGAATGTTCATCTTGCATCGTAGCTCTTGTACTTCCAATTCAACTTTACGCAGAAGAGTTTTCTCTTTTGTATTAGGATCAATTCCTTTACCTCTTCCCATATTTTTGCAGTCCTCCAGCTGGGTGGCAAGAGCCTTCGCACTTTCTCTTTCCCTTTTCAAAGTGTTCGCCATCTGAACTAGCATCCTCTCAGCTTTCTCTAGGGTGAGGGTGTGTTTCAACGCCTCTGTATGCAAAATTTCCCTAATGGCCTTATGCAAGTTCAACTTGTCTGGAAAGGGGATGGAAGCCAACTCCAGAGTCATCTCTAGGGCTTTGTACTTGGATCTTGGGGTTAAGGGATGAGAGGACGACTGCTGGAAAACAACTATAAGCTGGTCATTTTCCACATCTAATGTTTTCATGAGCCTGGTGTGATGCTTATCCACAAACTGGGCCAATTATTCTCTCATTTTTTCTCTTGCAGATTGGTTCTTCACCTCAATCTTCTCTCTTCTTTCTCCCTTACCCAAGGTGACAGTCTGTGAGAACTTTGAAGGCATCGAAGAGGAATCAGAATCATAGGATAGATGAAAGCCTGGTTTGTCTTTACCATGGTCTGTGAGCTGTGGGGTTTCATCATCGGTATGCTTGGTGTTCTGTTCTCCCAACCCCTCAGTTCTTTGTTTTTTACTGAGGTGGTCCTCCTCCTCTTCATTGGTGAGTCCCTAATCCGTCTAATGGCTCTCCTACTCCAGGATCTCCACTTCACCGTGTGCATTGTCTCCTTTTCCTTAGGAAACTAGGGATTCAACCTCCATTTCTATATCCAAAGGCCATGAGTCACAATTAGCTTTCCATTCTATTAGAATCCTAGGTTCATGCTCATATACTGAAGAATTAATCTTATTCTTTCTTTGCATGATGAACCCTTTAGGATCATAGTGCCATACATCTCCTTGCAAGAAATTTATCTTCTGCAACAACCCCACAACAAAGGGGAGTGAATGTCTTGAATTGATAGTGAAAGGACTTGCAACATTTGGGAGCCTCAAAATATATCCCTTCTTTGCGAGCACAAATTGAGTTTGGTCAGCACTTAGGACTTGGCAGATAAAATAAAGGGCCAAAATCCTCATGGAAATGAACACCAACAGATGGTAAGGAGGCACTTCAGCACCATAAACCATGATCTCAGTATGATATTCGAAAAGTACCAATCCCCGGCACAATCTATTTCATTGAACTGGAGCCACTCCTTCTGCTCAGGAAAAATCCTAGGCGGGGGGGATGTCATGTATGATTGCATAAGCTCTCGACATGAAATATGTGATGAATTTTGTGTACCCCTTTCCCTCTGGGTGTTGGCGAACTGAATGAGTCCATTCGAAAATAGATTTTGGCTTGACATTTCTCATGGAGAAATTGTCTAAGCCTAAACCCTCAAATTTGTCTGCATGTTTGAACATGAATAGGTAGAACACGAAGGAGCAATATATAAAGGAACTAGAGGAAGATATGTCTTGAAACCGAGCTTTAATTGCGGAGGCCAGGAAGGTGGGGATATCTAGTAGAACCTCAGGTTGCATCATGAGCTCTAGAAACCCTCGAGCAATAGTTGTTACCCTATCTGTGTTGTCTAAACCCAACATTCCTGAGATGACCTCTAGGATAGGCTGTATGGTGTTGCAAAATAGGGTTAACGAGATAGTCTCTGTAGGTGGGAGGGAAGATAGGCGCGACGCGGTGATGAGCTCGAGGAAACCTCTCTATTTTTCTAGGAGAAAGTTTCACAAATGGTAGGAGAGGGTAGATTCAATGAATTCAAGACACTCTTGAGCGGAGGGGTAGCATAGAGCCTTTCTGATGAGCTAAGGGATAATTTTGAAAAATTTGACCCCATAAGCGGAGAGGAAAATATCCTTCCGCTCAATGTAGGCGTCGACGAGGCAGGCTATGAACTCAGGGAAAGGGTGGGTTGTAGGTGCGATTTGGTAATAGAGCCTCAAATTGACAACCGTAAACAAATCCTCACCCCGCCATTTATAATCCAGGAGCTCAATCTTCATATGGTCCAAATTGAAAGGATAAGTGGTATCACAGAGCTGGGAGTGGGCACCCATGAGGGGCTCGGGATCGGGGGAAATTCTGGCTTTGTAGGCTTACGAGGTTTTAGGGGCAGTTTGCTTCATATTTTCCATAATAATTTAAAAAAAAAGTAAAGGAAAATAGTGAGAGGGACTTGACCAAATACCTGAGGCAGTAGTGAGAGCGACATGAGGGGGAAACAACCAATAGTGCAAGTTTTACCAGAGCGCCCAACTGAGTAAAAAATGACCATAAGTGGTAACCATTCAAATGGTCGGGAGTAAAAATCGGGTTGAAGACGGGTTCTTATTGGGGAGTGGAGTGGGTTGAAAACTGGAGGGCTGACGTCATGAGGATGTCAAGAGGGGGACACGTGGCATGAGGTGACTGGCCGAAAATGAATTGGTTGGTGAGCAGCCACGTGCCTGACACAGAGGTACTAGCATTGCACCAAACTTACCATACCTTTACTTACCTCGGTCAATTGCGAAAGAGATCCCTGCCATATTTCATTGGGTTAGAATGTCAAGGACATGCCCGCATCTTGCCCCCTTGTATCTCCTCTAATTGGTCCATGGAGAGGCTAACATCATCACCTTCAACGAGTTGATATCCCCGCTGTCCACCTTTTCGAGCGCCATCGGAATGGTTGGTTGCGAGCTCTATGTGGATGGCGTCGCTACTCCCATGGACTATGCCACCATTTTGAAGGTGGTGCGGTCATGGTGTATGGCCCCTGTGGAGGATGCACCAAAGGTTTAGGCAGGTTTTGCCACCAAACCTTTACATTTGATCATTTGGCTTGTACCTTTGTTAAATTCCCCAGTTCTTCTTAGGCTTGATATTTTCATAGGCCAACACCTCCCATTATATCCAAACTCTATCTTCTATTGGAGATCCTTCTCCTCCAAGACACTGAAGATATCTCTATTCCCTATCGTATGGAACGAGGTACTACTACCTAGGTACCACATACACCCCATTATAGTGTTTTCCATGCATGAAATTAGAGTAAAATCAAGCTCGAACTATGAAGCCAATGCTTCACCCCCTGCAACTACATGCTCCTTCTTGCTTGCCTTCTTATGTGGATAATTTGAAGTATAGTGCCCATGCTCGTGACAGTGAAAACATCTGATCTTGGAAAAGTATCTCTTTCCCTCTTCACCTTGGGATTTCTTTCCCTTGGCCTTATTTCCTTTTCCGACCAAAGCACAATCTTCTTATTTTTTGGTGTTGGAGGTCCTGTCTCTAGTGCTCCGCCTTATCTCTTCTATTCCCAAGTCAGACCACAAAGGTTCCCCGTCTGGTAACTTATCCCTCCCATTCAAAGAGTCTTGGTAATTATGCCAGCTCTTTAGAAGGCCTAGAAGTGCTAGGCTCACCAAGACGTCATCAGCTATGGTCACACCAACACTTCCAAGCTCATCTCGACATTGAGTGAACTTCACCAATTATGATGGTACCGTTTCACCCTCCTCCTTGATCTTTCTGAGCTTGTCATTCAACGGCAACTTACTTTGGTCGTTTTTGTTCTAAAATGGATGTATCAAGGCATTCCACATAGAATATGGAGTTGCCTTCCCATGGAGGCTCAAAGCCATATGATCTAGAAGTCCCTCCAACAAGATCCTTCTCGCCTTTGCTACCTTCTTCTGCCATGCATCAAGAAGTTGGGCATCTGCTGCTGTGGGCTTGGGAATATCAAAATATACTAATTCCTTAAACCCGTTGTCCTCCAACACTACCTCCATCCTATCCTTCCATGCAATATAATTCAAA
This sequence comes from Pinus albicaulis, assembly GCA_034641835.2. Taxonomy (NCBI): domain Eukaryota; kingdom Viridiplantae; phylum Streptophyta; class Pinopsida; order Pinales; family Pinaceae; genus Pinus; species Pinus albicaulis. Next base: position 435,624,111 of record CM076573.1, on the reverse strand, counting down.
TTTGCATCGAGTGCAAATTCAATTTTCACGCCATTGAAAGACATCTTGATTTGTTGATTGAACCTGAAGAATAAATCTGCAAATTTGAACCTGTTCAAGACAAACTCAAGTTATTCGCTTATATTTTGATTCCTAGAGCTATGATACCATGTAGAAATTATATAGAAATTCTATACCAATGGATTCAATCTGATCATGTAATGTACTAAAACAAGATACTGATTCCTTCTACTATATTTGTGGAATATAAAACACGATTCCTCAATCACATGCAAGAGAAAGAAATTATCAATCACACAAAACAAGATGTATCTGGGGAAATAACCTACTCAAAACCCCTCCATCATATACTGTAGATAGTCAAATAATCATGAAATAATCTAATGCTTTCTCACAATGAGAAAATCATGCACTCTACCGATCGTCTCACCCCGATCTTACTAAAAACAGACTAGCAATTCTTAGGCAAAATTGACCAACACTTAGCCAATTCTCAACCCCTTCATAGCCCAACCTTGCTCATGCAATTCCAAGACAGTTAATCCCTATTAAATAGGATAATCAACCTTCCTTGATTGTGCAATCCTTCTTGAACCTTCCTCTCACTTTATAATTTCACCCGGGCAATTCACTAATAATACAACTGATAGGTAACTTCCCTTTAACCTTTGTCTCAACTGGGTCATCATCATAATTGACATGCATACAACAAATAATATTGAATCATCAGTTATATGATAGATCACTACTTTTTAATTAAATCTAATTTAATTCACTTGACCTCTCACTAGCTCATCACTCAGTTAGAACTAGTTAAAATGATTTTAACTCAATTAATTTGAGTTAACTGATTACACATGCACTAAACTAATGCATTAACTACAATTGGACCCCTAAAATAATAAAATCAATCTACATGCCTCACCTTTGACCCTCAACTCAAAATTATTGAGCTAACTCAGTCTTTCTGTATTAGTTAACTAATACAAGTTGTTATGAGATGAAATTACAATTTATTTTCCAATTTATTTAAGGGATAAATAAATTAGACGCCCACATTTAGCGCTAGTGTGTAACTGAATTACTCACTCAGTGTGACTGGAATCCCACACTAGTTATGTGGTCAATTTTTGTCCTTTCTGGATGCCAATTTCATTGTTTCTTGCTGCAAATTTAACACTCCTTATCAACAAGAAAGGAATTAATCTATCCTGATCTGGTACCTTTGGAATGTTCTGCATGCAACACCTCTCTAGTGTTGTTTTCATATGCAACTCCTAAAACTGAATAGCCTCTGAACAACTGAATTAATCCAATGAATTTATCATTAGAGTCTTCTGACTGATGCTAGCTATTGCACCTGTCTAGTGGACTCTCTACGCTGTTGTTGACATATGCATCCATGCACTAAACACCACTTCCAACTCTGATATGTGCTCCAATATCCGACATATGTCACTCTGATTTTCGTCTTTATGATATCTGACTACATCAATATAACCGATCCTTCTTGCTACTGTTGTACTGTGGGCTCCTCGTAGCAAGGTTCGATCCATGAGACACACCATCTTAATGGACCATGCCCAAATTTCTTCTTGAGATTATATCTGCACTGCCCCACCTCACGGCTGGAGGTATAGCTGCATGTACTCCCTCTGCCCTTCTGGCTCGAAATTTCCCCCTCCTGAAGGTCTCTGCTTGAGTGGAATTTTCCACTCGATATCATCTCGAATTTCTTGAGCTAACTCAACCTTTTTGACTTAGTTAACTGATAAAAGTTGTTATGAGATGAAGTTACAATTTATTTTCCAATTAAGGGATAAATAAATTAGACACCCACATTTAGCACTAGTGTCTAACTGAATTCCTCAGTCATGTGTGACTGGAATCCCATACCATCTATGTGGTCAATTTTTGTCCTTTCGGGATGCCAATTTCACTTTTCTTGTTGCAAATTTCACCACTCTATCCATATATCTATACACTCCTAAATATTTTTTTACCTTTTCTCTTCAACCCAAAACCTTGAATGTGGAGAGTTTATCATAAATTTGTGCATTGTAAATTGGGAAAGTTAGAGTGAAATCTTGCTATGTAGCATATCAATCTCTATTTCTCTATATTTTAGGGGAAGCTCATAATCAACAAAGATATTTTCATTCAAAAATTGAAAATTATAATGTATACCAATTTTTATATGTTCTAATATTTGTAACCCACGTCATCTTTCCTAATCATGGAAGTAAGAATTGAAAGTGTTCAATTGATGAAATATTGTGTTAAATTTATAATTATTTGACCCTAGGTGGGAATAAATATGATTATGCTAATGAATTTATTTTTTGACTCTTTTTTTATTCATATTGAATTTTGTATAGATTAGGAACTATGCCATATTCTTTATTTATCTGACATCAACATCTATGATACACAAGCCTGCTTTTACATGAGATTTTATTTGCAATATTTTAGAAGTTATTTGTATAGTCAAAGGCCTTAGAACCCTATTAATTTATATCAAGTGTTTCTTTCTACTATAAAAAAATAGCTTATAAAAAATTGGGAATAGGAGGTGTTTAGCTTAAGCTCCTAGTCACATTTTTAATGTGCCTTGACAAGGATATTAGCCGCAAAGGACCACCTCAGCGTGTTGAAACTAGTTTCATTGGACAAGCTATAACTCTTCTAGGACAACCTTTTGTTTTCTTAGAGACTTGTTGGCCAACAAATAGAATTGTACTTAACCTTAAGTAAAAGTTATAAGTCTTTATGAATCGTTAAGTTAATTTAATATTCCCAATTTTCCAAAAGACAATTGGAATATTAGAGTTCTTAATTTTCATAATTAATTAAGTAAATAAGAGGGTGGAGGGACCCACAAACCCCATAGATGAATAAAATCCACTTTTGATGTATGTATGTGGATATTTTAGATCTAGATCTACATTATGGAGTAGTGGAGCAACTTCTTAAATGAAGGAAGAGTAGAGATCATGGATCTTTAATGCAAAATCATGAGGATCTTGGAGGAGGTCAACTAAGATAATAGTTCATTCAAAGTAAGATCATAAATCACTTATGATGAGATAGTGGAGGAAGTGGTGCATCTAGTGCACACATGATGGAGAGGGTGGGAATTAATGCAGAACATGATGGAGCCCATGGGGAGACAACATAGTCTTCATTGAGGTTAGTGGCCACATAACCAGCGCAGTTATGAGGTGGGCCTAGGCTATGGAAGGCTCATAATATATATAATGAAGATGAGGGCACAATAGAAGGCAAGATTTTAGTTTATTATTTATGAACTGTTTAGATCTAGGTTTGTCGGTTGACATTTCTATACGCACTTATGTTGTTTAGCTAAGTTTGTAGTGCTTTTTAGCACAGGGTGTTTCTGAGCGGAAATCCCACCCTTACCCAGGAGGGACTTCAAGTGCCTATTCTGGGAAGTTTTTCTATTAAGATCTATTCCTTATCAGGTATTGGTGTCATCTTCAGGAGGTTGTTTCTAGCATTCCAGCTAGGAAACTGATGGAGGATTCATCCTTCCACCTTTTATTTCATGTTCATCCTTTCAGGAGCAGTAGATCTATATATGGAATTTAAGTCTGTTGATTAGCAGTTGTCATTGATGTCAACCCAAGCAGCACCAGGCGATAACCCAATATTGCATGGGAATTTTTACCTACCAAATTAATATATTCTGGGTCAATAATTATTTTGATGGTTTCTAATTGTCGAGATGTTTCCATTGATATATGGCACGCCATGTAATTCTTCACGGTTTGAGAGATATTTAAGTGTTTTTTTTTAACAGTTGGTGGTAAAACCACAGAGACTGAGGCTGGAATGATGAGGCCTGTTCATCTTGCCAAAAATACTAACAAAGTCCTCTCTGCATTTGTGTGGACCCTCAGCCAGCGCTTCTCTGTTGGTCACTAACAAAAACATCACCAGAAGGATTAAACATAGCTTTGGGTCTCCTGGAGACACATTGTTTTTTCTAGGATTTTAGGCAAAAATTTTTGTGAGGTAAAACAAATCTTGGAAGTGCTCTATACAAAAATTTCCAGATCAAATTACTATCTTTTTTGGGAAGTGCTATAATTCTTGTGAAAATTCAGAAGTTTCCGTCAAAGTGTCAAAAACGTGCTCTGGTGGGTTTCATCTGCTTTCTCTCTACGGGGATGTGGGATTGGATTCATGGTGGGGGGGTGGTAGATAGCGCATAGTCTCTAATTTTTTCTCTATCAATTTCAAAGCCAAATGAAGAAAAAGTGACACGTGGCATGTCGTACAAATGTGCTATGTTGAAATTGTCCATAATTAGGGCATTGTGAGAGATTGGGTATAACTCTCTCTCGAAGAATCCAAATTTGGTCAGACCTGTGGCATTGGAAAGATGACTCAAAGAAATACTACAGGACTAAAAATCAGATATTGAGAATCTAAAATAACAGAGATACACCAGATTCAATATCGAACTCAAAGAACTACTACAAGATTGAAAATCAGATATTGAGGATCTGAAATAACAGAGATACACCAGATTCAATATCAAGCTCCTAGAAGGCAAGAAAAAGCTAGATCATGTGTTGTCAAGGGTTGCAAAGGACTAGAATTTCTATGGCAGCAAAGCAAAGCAAGGTGCAGCAAAGGGTAGCATGACAATAACAGCAACCAAGGTGCATACCAGCAGCAAGAAGTTCATCATATGAAGTCTTCAAGTGGGCAACACTGCATACAATCATTGTAAAGGTATCATTGTACTTAGTCATTGTAAATACATTATTGTACAAATTGTACTAGTGTCTATCTACCAAGGGTTGAAGAAGCAGTGTTGGGAGGTCTAGGATCATCATTAGGTGGTTGTGTCAAAGTTGGGGTTATGGTCTAGTATATCTTCTTCTTCTGCATCATTCTATATCATTGTAAAGTGGACCATTTTCCCTGGTACGGGAGTCCATTCTTCTTTTATTCTTCTATAGGGTGGTAGGGTGGTGCTAGGGTGAGTTGTAGCTCATTGGGTGTTGAGGCATCCGTTCAGTTAACTACTAAAGAATGTTGGGCGTTGGAGCGTCCATCCAATGGGAGCTGGAGAAGAATGATTTTATAGATTCTAGGAAGTTGGAGCTTTATTTTCAATTGGAGTTGACTATTAAAGAATTATTAGAAAAGAATTAGGTGGTTTTTGTCCCGAAGTCGGTTTCCACCTTAAAAACTGTGTGCATTTGTGTTCCTCTTGCTTGCTGTTATAATTGTACAAACATTGATAATAATTGAAGATTAACTAATGCTCTAATTGAAAGGGATACTGATTCACCCCCCCTCTCAGTATTTCCAACAAAGACATTGTATTTTACCTCCATGCAGCAATAGTTCCCTTAGGGATTGCACAGTTCATTCTTGTAGATCCAAAGGAGGAAGGATTTTTTCAGCATTTTAGCTAGAAATCTTCTGAGGGACCATCTCCTTACTTTGCATTCACTGTTTCCCAACATTGTGAGCTGATTTGACATATTTAGCAGTAGGCTAGAGAGCCTCCCTCCTTGATAATGTAGTTTTTTTCAAGAAGTTGTGTAGCAATAGCTGTAATCAGTGGAGAAGGTTGGAGGAGCTATATCTTGAGCTTTTAGCCCAAGGATCTAGTGAAGGGATCAACCCTTCTTGTGTAGATCTGATTGTACATTACATTGCAGCCACATTTGAACAGATTATGCAACAGATCTACATACCGAGTAGTTGTATAGTGAAACCCTAAGAGGGTGATTTTTCTAGATTCATAGATTTGGAAAATCCTTTCTGGGTTATCTTGGGTATCCATTAGGGGAATTTTGAGGTCTAAAATGGGCCTCATAAGAAAAATGTACAACAAAAATAAAATTTATAACAACCAATAGGATTCGAGATGATGATGTCATCCATAATGGATGATTCACCATTTTTGGAGTAAAAAAGTAAAAATATTAAAAAATAATAAAATAATAAAACTACTTTTTCAACTCGTATTTTAAACTTATCTCCCAAAATTTTTACTCAAATTTCGAATGGGAGTACTCGTTGGATGCAGAATTTAATTCCTCATCCAAGGAGTACCCATGTTGCATACTTTCGATGAACTCTTCTACACGAAAAATGAGAAATACATAAAAAACATGATTGTAATCACATTTTTTTATGTATTTCTCATTTTTCGTGTAGTAGGACCCATCGAAAGTATGCAACATGGGTACTCCTTGGATGGGGAATTAAATTCTGCATCCAACGAGTACTCCCGCTCGAAATTTGAGTAAAAAATTTGGGAGATAAATTGAAAATATGAATTGAAAAAGTAGTTTTTTCATTTTTCCCTCTAAAATTTGATGATGTCATCAAATCTTATTAGATTTTTTCCACTATTATTTTATAATTTCCTTAGGAGGCCCATTTTAGACCTCAAAATTCCCCTAATGCCATCAGAGAGCCCGAATCTATATTTTGAGCATCATCGAAGCTCCAGAACTTCCTAGATATACATGTTATTTTTTTCTGGTAGTTGTAATCCCAATAGTTGCAACAGGGACATTGCATTATTCCTTCCAATAGTCTAGCAGTTACGCAGTCCCTCTTGTGGGATAATTTCAAGGTCATTCTAGGCCATTTATTTGGCTTGAGTGTCTCATATTTTGAACATTGTTGTACTTGCATTCTGCCTCCTATTAATAAAATGGCTCAGCAATTTTGTACATTTTGATGGTGGATTTAGATTTATTGTTTGTTGTAGTTCTTATGTTGTGTTTTAGTATTATTTCATTCTCCTTTTTGGGATATTACAGTGGCATTAGAGCATGATATTTAGCTCATCTTGTGGACACTTCATCTTTTGGATCAAAAGAAGAAACATATAGTAGAGATTTATCATGAAGGAAGATTACAGTTTTGCCACTCTTCTCTTTAGATCTATGCAAGATCTCTCCAAAGAGGTCAATCAAATGAAGAGAGAAAGACAAAAGGAGGATTAAAGAAGATTTCTGAAAGAGGAAGTTCCAAGCACTTCCTATCAGCATGAGAAGCAACCAGAGAAGAAAAGAGCTTCACATCATTCTACTAGATCCACTTCGTTTGAGAAGGAAAGGGAATGGTATGAATATGAAGGAGACTTGAGGCATGAGACCCTAAGTAAATATTTGTCTGAGTACAAAGCACAACCTAGAGCACTAAAGAAGAATCTCTCTCTCTAAAAGTTTTTGCAACTCAAAGAGGAGAGGAGATCCCGCAGTAGTAATAGAAGAAAGAGGCATAAGTTCTTCTTGCCTACATTTGATGGATCTTCTACGAGCACATTGAGGGCTTGGAGGGAAGAGTTAGCTATATTATTTCTGCAATATCCTGTAGCCAAAAGAGAGGCCATGGAGATTGCAGTGCTACACCTAGAAGGTGAAGCAAGAGATTGGTGGTTCAATCATTTGTCACATATGAAAGTGTCCGTTTATGCATATTTTATTCAAAGAATGAAGAAGTTTGGTAGAAAGAAACCAGAGACATCTCACATAGAGACATATCCCATCATTGAGGAGATAGTATATGAAGAGCTAAAGGAAGATGTCATCATTATCACTCAGGAGGAGGAGCCTCTACCACCACCAGCTACAGATGTAATTACATCAAGAGGAGGATCACTTGCATCTTTGCAATATGGTCTCGAGTTCTTGAAATTTGGAGCCCCATGCATGATTCATGAGATGCATGAGGAGGAGGCAGATACCAGCGCTGGTATAATTGTAGAATAGTAGCCATCATCACTACCAATAGTTGGAGAGACCATTGCACCGGTTGGAGGAAATCTTGTGGATGTGCAAGATGTTCCAGAGATTAAGCTTATCCAAGGTTTTCACATCCTTTCTTCTCATATTATTTCAGTACCTCATATTGAGATATGTGAGACCATGCCATTAGGGAAAGTGCATAACCAAGGATTAGAGAACCTTGCTGATTTGGAGTAGCAAATTGTCACTAAATAGAGGACCCTTGATTTGATCAAGGAGAAGATATATTTCTATCCCAATTTGTCATGGTTAAGCTACACCCAAAACTTTGAGTTGAATTGTGGGGTTCTAGAAGATGGGAGGAGCACAGTCCTACTCTGTATAGTGCCAAACTATGAGTTTAGCATTGTATGTAGCCATGAGACATCACATGTATCACCATGCAGATCTACAATGATGTCACTTAGTAGCAGTGATGATGAGAGGGCCCCATTATTGTTGTAGCATTCTGAAGGTAGCTTCACTCATGAAGCACTGGAGGGAAAGATGATATATGGTATACCTCTTGTGATGGAGAGCACTTTCCATTTTCAAGATAAAGTTTTCTTAATGAGCTCTTTACAGATCAAAGAGGAGATTCTACCTACAACATGTATGAAGCCTTATGGGTTCCAATGGGCCATTGATGAGAGGATCTCATGGAGAGACCTCAATGGAGGTGCAATTCAACATTTCATGGAGAGAAAAGCTATTTAGTTGGAGGATGTTGGTATTCTACATTTGGAGGATACCAATATTGAGCTTGGCATGATTAATCATCCACATTGGGATGAATGGATCTGGATGAGGAGTAGGAGGTCACCTACTTTCCTGCAAATCTATGATAACAGGCAGCAAGATGCATGGCTGTGTTGGTTACTTTTGGGTGAGTATGGATACTACAAAACATCTCACATTTCCAGGATCCATGCCATACATATCAATGATGACATGCAAGAACAAAAGGCATGGCTGCGCTGGTTGTTTATGAGAGAGTTTGGACACCTCATGATGTATCTTATGTCCATGCATTTGCTTTTGTTTGGGATATGTCTCATGTCTTTACATGTATTTCTGTTTGGGATGTATCTCATGTTCATGTATGTATCTGGGCTTGGGACAAAGCATATCTCTCACATGATGTGGCATAAGGGAGCTTATTTATATTGTTTTGATGAGACATTCCACATGTCCATTACTATGTTGTTGCTCCATGACTTGCATCATGATGATGTAAGGAAGCAGCAAGAATCCTTGTTTCTTTGGTTACTATTGGGAGAGTATGGGTTGATTACTTCCCATACTTTACATAACATTGACGAAGGATGGCAACATGAGGCCTTATAGCGTTGGCTTCTGTTGGGGGATTATGGTCATTTTACTTGGTATAATGATGATGTGATGGGGAAACAAGATGCATTTCTGCGGTGGTTTCTTTTGAGAGAGTATGACTCTCATATTTATATTGATGCTGATTTGGCTTGACAACAAGAAGCATTGCTGCGGTGGCTTCTATTAAGAGAGTATGGCTCTCTTACTTGTTTTCATGATGATCTAGCATGGTAGCAGGAGGCTTTTCTATAGTGGTTGTTATTGGGAGAATATGGTTTGACATTGTTCATGATTATCCATATGTCTCTACTTGTTTTTCACTATGTTGATGTTATGTTTGGATCCTACATGGCCAACATGGCTAATGATAAAAGCATTGATAGATGAATTCTACTCTATGTATCATGGGTTGGAGAGATAGTTAATGAATTGGGACTTTCCACTTTGGGAAGAAACCACTTCATTTCATGTATCTCATGTATAGAGGAGATCCTTGGACATCATATGATTTTCACCTGGAGATTCATTGATGAGGAAGGGTATATAACTTTTCAGTTGGAGGCTATTCTAGACATTTAGAGAGGCATATTTGGAGCTAGACATGCATTATACATTGTGGTAGATGGGGAGGCCTTCCATATGAGGATGACATTTGGAGGGAGGATGTTTGCTGTTGAATCCACTTTTGCAGTTGCTTGAGGGCAAGCAACATTTTGGTGGGGAGGACTATAATATTCCCAACTTTCCACAAGACAATTGTAATATTAGAGTTCTTAATTCTCATAATTAATTAAGTAAATAAGAGGGTGGAGGGACCCACAAACCCCATAGATGAATAAAATCCACTTTTGATGTGTGTATGTGGATATTTTAGATCTATATCTACATTATGGAGTAGTGGAGCAACTTCTTAAATGAACGAAGAGTGGAGATTGTGGATCTTTAATGCAAAATCATGAAGATCTTGGAGGAGGTCAACTAAGATCATAGTGTTGAACCCTTAGTTAAACTGAGAGGGGGGGGGGCGGGGGGGGGGGGGGCGCGAGGGGTGAATCAGATTAATGCATTCATGGGCTTTTAAACCTTCTTTTACACTTATTTACACATTTATTTCATGATCAACTTAATGTATAATGGAACAACAATCTTAATAAGTGATAAGCAGGTATTAAGCAGATTAAATACATAATATCAACACATAATCATCATGCACATAGACAATAGATATAAGTGGAAACCCATAAGGGATAAAACCACATCTTATTATTTTTTTGATGCAAAGGAAATCTCCAACTCCCTCTCACTAGTGATTTTTTGTAGGTTCCAACCTACAGGAGGCTACTACCTCAATTGTGCAAGCTACGAAATGCAAGGAAGATCCAACTCCCATCTATTTTCTGCAGGCTACAACCCACAGGAGGCTCCTACCTCAGCCAGCTACAATTGGAAATATATCAAGCTACAACTTGATATGGAAGCACCAACTTCCTCACACCACAATGAAAACATATGCTGATTTACATGGATATCAGCTCTATTCTGCTCCTTCTTCACTGTTGTCCTCCAGCCTTCATATCTACCTTATATCATCTCTAGATCTACACAACTTCTCTATCGCTCTATCTTCTTCTTATTCTTCCACTCACTTTCCTCTTTATGCATATTAAAATAACATCATTTATAGAGATTACCTCATAGTTGTTTGCATTCCATATGGGAATATGAAATGAACAGGTATGACTCTTTGCTTTCCACCTTCTCATTTTCTCGCTCAGCACATTTAGGATGTTACAATACTATGTACTCATTTCACTATTACATTGGAGTTTTTCTTTGCCTACCGAATACTTGCCTTTGCATCAAAAACAATATAAAAATAAATAATACATTTACAGTTACAGTCAATTATTTACTCAACCATTTCAGTTTCTTAGCTTTGCTGAGCATTCGTCCTCTTCTGCTTGCTGTCCTTTTGTCTTTTCTGTCTATGCCATTATGTTCCAACTTTGTTGCATAACTGCCCTTTTTTTTGTTTTCTGAGTCTTTTTCTTCTACCTTCAGCCTTTTCGTTTTCCCTACTACCGCAACACTATTCTACACGAGCTCCTAGTCCTTTGCTATGAATTCATGTCTTTCCTTTGTGACCTATGGGATATGGCCCACATAAAACTCCATTTTAACTCAACAGAGTATTACAATTCCGAGTTTTATCAACATACATATGTTTAAAAATCAAGAAATGCGTATATACACAGAACAGGTCTTATAGGGTCCCATAGTACCTTGAACCAATCAAAATACATCGCAAATACTTGCCTGTAGGTTTCCCACTCTATCAATAGTGATAAACCATAAACTGTGCGATCTGCGATATGCACTCATGCGCAGTACTGCCACGTGGAATCCTTCATCGCATCGCGTCACTTGAACCTTACCGCATCGCAACCATAATAAAATTCCTTGTGATATCTTGAGGTTACAACCTATTTCTTGCGGGATGCGATGTTGCGCAAGGTTGACACGTGTCCCTCTATTTCGCATCGCAAAAACTTTAACTTAACTTGCGATTGTCTTCTTGCTATCCCTTAAGCACTGCGATGTGCAGGCAGGCGAGGTCCATGTAATCATGCCACGTCACCCTGCCATGTCACCGCCACGTCACCTTGCCATGTCATCATAAATTACTGCGATCTGTGGTGTCGGGGCCACGTCATCTACCATACTTCGTAGTTCACAACTTATAACCGTTTAACTTATGGGTTAACTCTATTTCATGCGATTTGTGATATTGTGCTATGCCACCATGTTTCCCTTCTTCACTTTGAATCACAACTTCTTTAACTTACCATTCGACGCCTTAACACTTAACTCTTAAATGTTGTGATTTGAGACATCGCTCCTGATGCGATTTGATCTCCGCCATCCATCTCGTCTTTATATTTGTGATCTAATCCTGACCGTCTGTTTGTATCCCTTAGACTTCTTCGAATAATTCTCTGCTTTAGTCAATTTTTTGTTTGTTTACACTCTCCTACTCTGTAACTCTGGTTTCTCCACACTGTTCCTCCTGTGCTTGTTCCTGAGCTTGTATTTGTTATTGAATGTCTTCCTGAGTTATCACACTCAACATCTACTCTTTTCATACTGATTAAAGCCATCTCTATCTCTTGACTCTTGCCTCTTTCTCTTGGCTTAACCATCTATGCGTTGAAGAAATTTTCTTGCCTCTCTGCTTCATCCGCTGCCTCTGTTGTATCTGCTTCTTTATTGTATCTCTGTTGCCTTTGGTGCCTTTCGTTTCCTTTCACTACCTTAACTGCCTTAACTGCCTTTGTTCTTTTACTGCTTCTTTGCCTTAAATAATCACACTAAATATTCTCCATGATGCTCCTTTTCCTCTTTGCTACTTATCTTTGCTTTAGGTTATACTTCTATTGTTGCTCCTTTGCCTTATAACCACTGCTTCTTTTCTATTTTTCCATCAAAAATGATTCTGGTGTTTCTCCTTTATGTACCTTTGCCATCAATGACAATATTTCCAACATTATCCCCCTTTGGCATTGATGGAAATAATCCAATACTTCCTCTAGGACTTCCTCCCCTTCTCATTCTGAGAGGCGTCTTTTCTTCCTCTACTTGATTTTCCTCCCCCTTCGATATCAATGGAAAAGGGTTGCACATTTCCCATTGTGGTTTCTATATTTTCATAATACTCTGACCTTGAGGACCTATACCATGCACTGCTCCATTGCTCTATCTCTTCTGTGACAACTTTTACTAACTTCTCTCCCCTTGGAATGCTGCTTTCTTTTCGGATACTTACTATCACTTGTCTACTGCATTGATCCCGTTCCTTGTATTGCAACGTTTGCTAGTGTATTTCCAACATTACATATACATACATATATATATATATATATATATATATATAATTCCTTTTTGATTTCTTATCATATCAAAGAGTAACATCTACAGACACTACCCCTAGTTTGTCTCTTAGATATTTGAATGGTTCTTTAGCAAGAAGTTTTGTGAATATGTATGTTGTTTGTTCCTTTGTTGGTACATACTCCAACTTCACTATTTTTTGTGCTACTTGTTCTTTGAGGAAGTGGTAATTTATTGGGATGTGCTTTGTTTTCGAATGAAGTACAAGATTTTTTGATATAATTATAGCACTAGTATTGTCACATTTGATAGAAATGGGTTCATCGATGCTTATCTTCATGTATTGGAGAGTTTGTTTCATCCACATTACTTGTGTGCAACAAGCTGCTGCTGTTATGTATTATGCTTATGTTGTAGATATATAGACAAAATTTTTCTTCTTGCTTAGCCATGTCACCAGAATTTCTCCCAAATAAAATGCACCTCCACTTGTTATTTTCCTGTCATCCACACAGCTGGCCCAATCTGCATATGTGTATGCTGTCAATGTGAAGTATTTTCCTTTTGGATACCATATGCCATAATGTGCAGTTCCTTGTAGATATCTGAATATCCTCTTGATTGCTAGCAAGTGATTTTGTTTTGGTGATGCTTGATATCTTACCACAAGTATTGCTGCCAACATAGTGTCTGGTCAGGAGGCAGTTAGGTATAGCACATTTCCTGTCATGGATCTGTAATTATTTGATCTACATCTACTGATCCATCATCATCACATAGTTTGCACCCAGTGATCATGGGATTTGACACATGTTTGTAATCTTCCATTTGGAACCTTTCCAACATTTCTCTTAAGTATTTTTCTTGTGAAATGAATATTCCTGTGTTCTTTATGTACAAATTGTTGTCTACTAATCCTTTCTTGAACCCTTGTTTTTGTGAGTATTTGTCCAGCCTTGAATACCATGCATGAGCAGCTTGTTTCAGACCATATAAGGCTTTCTTTAATCTGCACACATAATCATGTTTATCTGTTAAGGAGAATCCTTCAGGTTGTTCCATGTAGACTTCTTCCTCTAAATCTCCATTTAGGAAGGAAGACTTCACATCCATTTGATATATCCTGAAATCATGATAGCATGCAAAGGCCAAAAACATTCTGATTGCTTCCATTATTGCCATAGGGGCAAAGGTTTCATCATAATCAAGTCCTTTGATTTGAGAATATCCCTTGCATATAAGTCTAGCTTTATTTTTGATTACGTGCCCTTTCTCATTCATCTTATTCTTGAATATCCATTTTGTGCCAATGAATTTTTTCCCAGTGGGTCTTGGCATTAAATCCCAGGTATTTTTCTTCTCAATTTGGTCTAGTTCTTCATTCATAACATTTACCCAGTTTTTGTCTTTGCTGGCTCCTTCGAACTTATTTGGTTCTATTTGTGACAACATGGCTAGGTATACTTCCTCTGTCTGTGCAGCTAGCTGTCTTCTAGTCTAGACTCCTACACTTTTTTCCCCAATGATTTGATCTCCTGGATGGTTCTTCTGAGTGTTTCTTGAGGGACCTTTTGATTTTAATTCACTATCTTCTGTTGTATTACTCTGTTCATCATTATCTTAGTTCTCATCTTCATGATCATCTGGAGGATTGGTGTAGCTTGTGCTTCTTGTTCTATTTGGTAGATCTTCGTCGAATCTCACATCAATGCTTTCCATAAATTTTTTTGTAGCACCTGTATCCCTTACTCTATGATGCATATCCCAAAAATATTCCTTCATCAACTCTTGCACCATACTTACCTAGTTTTTCATAATTATTTTTTATGAAACACTTGCTGCCAAAGACTCTAAAGTGCTTGATTGATGCTGGTTTCCCATGCCACAATTCGTATGGAGTCTTGTCACAATTTGGTCTTAGATGAGCTTTGTTAAGAATGTAAACAGTTGTGTTTACTGCTTCTGCCCACTAGGTTTGGGGAATGTTACTTTCTTGCATCATGGCTCTGGAAAGATATTGTATTGACCTATTTTTCCTCTCTGCCACTCCATTCTGTTGAGGTGTACCTGCAAATGTAAACTGTTGTTTTAGCCCATATTCATTGCACAGGTCTACAAAATCATAGTCCGTGAATTCACCTCCTCTGTCTGATCTGATGCATTTTAGCTTGCATCCTGTTTGATTTTCTACCAATGCCTTGAATATCTTGAATTTATCTAACACTTTGGATTTATATTTGAGTAATGCCACCCACGTCAATCTGGTAAAATCATATATTATCAACATAAAATAAGATTCTCCACCTGGTGCATTAGTTCTTGAAGGTCCACACAGGTCCATGTGTACAAGCTGAAGTGGCCTACTTGTAGATAGTTGATCTTTGGCCTTGAATGATGTGTGGGTTTTCTTGCCCATTTGGTAGGATTTACATATGTTATTTGGAGGCTTCTTTATTGCAGGGATATCTCTGACAACATTTTTCTTGCTTAGACTGATGATGTGGTCAAAGTTTAGATGTCCCAATCTTCTATGCCATAACCATGATTCGTAAAGTTTTCTTATGTGGCATGCCTCATTCTCTTCTTATACTATATAGACATTACTTTTTGTTTGAACACCTTTGATCAAGGTCTTTCCTATGGTGATAGACATTACTTCACAATCTTGGGATCTGAAAAGGACCTCATAGCCTTTATCACGCATTTGATTGACACTTAGCAGATTGGCTTTCAGCCCGTCCACAAATAGTACATCTTGAGCCTCTCTTCTTCCATTAGTCAAACTAATTGAGCCATTTCCTTTAATTTTCCCTGCTTTATCATTGCCAAATGTTACATTTCCATATTTATTTTCATCAAAGGTTATAAACTTGCTTCGGTCTCCATCCATATGCTTTGAGCATCCACTGTCCATATACAATTGGATATTCTGATCTTGAGCTATTAGAACCAGATCACACATATTCAACTTCTTTTTCCACTGCATGCAGCTATTTGTTTGGTAAATTTCCTAAGGAGATGGACCACAGTCTTTGAGAGGACATTTGTGAGACTTGTGCTCGATTTTATGGCAGCCAAAGAATTTGATTATATTTCTGAATGGATTATGTATATGAGTGAATAATCCATTGTTCATAATTCTCCTTGATTTTTCATACACCAGTATTTGTCCATACGTTTTGCACTCCATCGCTTTATGACCGAATCCATTACAATAAAAACAATACTCATGGAAGTAGTATCTGTCTCTAGCAGAGAAATTTTTTTGAGGTAATCTTTTTGGTTGGACTCAATTTGATTTATCTTACAGTATGCCGCGATATGTCTAGGTCTGTGGCAGGCGAAGAAAGTGAAACTTCTCACAGGAAGAAGAAACCTCCTTTGACATATTTCGAATTTTTTCAATTCATCCTTAGGAGCATATGAATCTTTTGTAATTGACTATATCTTCATTTCTTTCTTTGTCACTTGAAGTTGCTGCTTGTTTCTGTTTGATTCGTTATATATCACAGTCTTGCTGGTTTCTAATTCTGTGGATTCCCTCTTTGTTGCTTCACTATCCTTTACAAATTTTACAAAAATGATACTCTTGTTATTTTCTACCTTGGATTTGTTGGTTTCTCCTTCATAACCTATCCTAGCCTTTATGAGAGGAGATCTTTGAGAATTTAGTATTTTATCCAACTTTTCAGAGCTTGTCATTCGTGGAGTGTTCATAGATAACTCCCTTTGGGCATTTTCTAATTTCTTTCCTAGGCATACTAATTCTTCTTCCAATTTCTCTTGCTCCTAAATTTTATTTTCAATTTTCTTCAGTAGAATGTCTTCCACCTTCTTAGCTTCTTCAAGTTCTACTTTCAACTGAATGAGGTTTTCTAGATTTGGTTCTTCTTTTAAATATTTTAAGAGATTTTATATCTGTTTTGTTCACTTGAGTTTAATTCTTTCTATTTCCTCCAGGGCACTAATTAGCCCCCCCTCAATATCTACCTCATCTTCGTCTTCAAATTCCAGGAGATATTCCTCATGCACTTCCTTGGCCATCAGAATGAATTCTGATGTTCCCTCTTCACCGCTCATAAACATATCACAAATTAGTACACCAATATTATCACGTGGTTAAAAACCTCGAAGAGGGAAACAATCCATGGCCTAAGCCAACGCAAACACTTCAGGCAATTTATTAATATAAAAATAAAAGTTACATATGTTTCTGTCATAAATGGTTACCGGACAAATGACCCTCCATGCTCTTTAAATAGAGATCATGGACCAATTGGGTGTCAAGCCATGGATCAAGTGTCGTTAATACTGAGGAGAGAGAGAACCATCAGATCACTACAAATCGTGACCGTCAGATTATAAGTTACAAATGTACATAGTAAAGAAACACACTTTATCTTACTCTACAATAGATCAAGTTATTCTTAACTATTTCCTATGTGTCCGAATATGCTAACAAGTCATCTAAGCTCTCAGATGCACTACTATCTTTTTGAACATAGAAATATTTTCAATTAAATTTGTTCTCTTTCGCCCTGTTGCTGAAATTGGTTTCCTCTTTCCCTCTTGATTGATTCTCCATTTTCTTATGAGGACATTTAGATGCATAGTGCCCCAATATTCCACAGTTTAATCATTTAAATGGAAGTTTAGCTTTATACTTGCCTATGCCTCTATCTAATCTTATAAGAGAAGGAGTAAGTATCTTCCTTTTCTCCTTTGCAATTATCTGCCTTAAAGGCTACCTACCTCACATTTGAATTCCCTTTTAGAAGTCTCATCTCATAGGCCGCGAGATTTCCAAGAAATTGGTTCATGGTGAATGTTTCCCAGTTAGCTATTTCTTCTATGTCAGAAACCTTAGGGTTAAACATGGATGGTAAAAATATCAATATCTGTTGTACAATTACACATTATTTAATTGTTTCTCATAGAGCTTTCATGTTATTCACAACTTCTGCAACCTTTAAGAAGAAGCTGGCTACATCTTCTTCTTCATTCATTTTTACATTTTCAAACTGAGCTCCATAGGCTTGCAATTTGGTTGCCTTCACCTTTTTATCTCCCTCATGGATACTTTCTAATTTATCCCAGATTTCTTTGGTAGTCACACTGTGCATTACCTTGATAAATTCAGACTCACACAGACTGCTCAAAAGTGCATTCATGGCTTTTCCATTGGCTATGAAATTTTGTTTGGCATATTTTTCTGTGTTAGTATCCTTTGGAGCATATCCTTCTTCCACAACAGCCCAAAATTCTATTCCTAGAGAAATTATGTATTTCTCCATTCTTGTTTTCTAGAAAGCATAATTTGTGCCAGTAAAACATGGGGCTTTATTTGTTGAGAATCCTTCTACGCTAGCCATCTTGGGGACCTAGGTTATCCTTCCACTTGTTAAATCGATAAGGTATGCCACTGGGCTCGATACCACCAGCCAACCCTGAAGAACCGAGATATGAGAAGCGGGGGGGGGGGGTGGGTGGGGTGGTGGGTGAATCAGTTTAATGCATTCATGGTCTTTTAAACTTTCTTTTACACTTATTTACACCTTTATTTCATGATCAAATTAATGTATAATGGAACAACAATATTAATAAGTGAGAAGCATGTATTAAGAAGATTAAATACATAATATCAACACATAATCATCATGCGCATAGAAAACAGATGTAAGTGGAAACCCATAAGGGAGAAAACCACATATTATTATTGTTGTGATGCAAAGTCAAGCTCCAACTCCCTCTCACCATTGATTTTCTGTAGGCTCCAATCTACAGGAGGCTACTACCTCAATTCTGCAAGCTACAACTTGCAAGGAAGCTCCAACTCCCATCTATTTTCTGCAGGCTACAACCCACAAGAGGCTCCTACCTCAGCTAGCTACAACTGGTCATCTATCAAGCTACAACTTGATATGGAAGCACCAACTTCCTCACACTACAATGAAAACATATGCTGATTTACCTGGATATCAGATCTGTTCTGCTCCTTCTTCACTGCTGTCCTCCAACCTTCATATCTTCCTTATATCATCTCTGTATCTACACAGCTTCTCTATCTATTCTGTCTTGTTCTTATTCTTCCACTCTCTTGCCTCTTTATGCATATTACAATAAAATCATTTATAGAGATCACCTCATAGTTGTTTTCATTCCATATGGGAATATGAAATGACGGGTATGACTCTTTTCCCTCCACCTTCTCATTTTCTCGCTCAACACATTCAGGATGTTACAATACTATGTACTCATTTCAATATTACATTAGAGTTTTTCTTTGCCTACCAAAGACTTGCCTTTGTATCACAAACAATATAAAAATAAATAATACATTTACAATTCCAATAAATTATTTACTCAGCCCTTTTAGATTTTTAGCTTTGCTGAGCCTTCATCTTCTTCTGCTTGCTGTCCTTTGTCTTTTCTGTTTATTTCGTTATATTCCAACTTTGCTGCATAACTGCCCTTTTCTTTTGTTTTCCGAATATTTTTCTTTTGCATTCAACCTTTTCGTTTGCCCTACTTCCGCAACACTTTTCTGCATGAGCTACCTATCCTTTGTTATGCGTTCATGTCTTTCCTTTGTGACCTATGGGATATGGCCCGCATAAAACTCCCTTTTAACTCAGTAGAGTATTACAATTTCGGGTTGTATCAACATACATAAGTTTAACAATCAAATGTGTATATACACGAAACAGGGCTTATAGGGTCGCAGAACCAATCACAATACATCACAAATAATTTCTTGTAGGTTTCCCACTCTATCAATAATGATAAAACATAAATCATGTGATATGTGATATGCGTTCGTGCATGGTGCTGCCATGTGGACTCCCTTCATTGCATTGCATCACTTGAACCTTACCACATCGCAACCAAAATAACATTCCTTGCGATATCTCGAAGTTACACCCTATTTATTGTGGGATGCGATGTTGCATGAGGTCGACAGGTGTCCCTCTATTTCGCATCGTAGAAAAATTAACTTAACTTGCGGTCTCCTTCCTGCTATCCCTTAAGAACTGCAATGTACGGTATACAGACGAGGTCCAAATCATCATGCCACGTCACCCTGCCATGTCACCACCACATCACCTTGCCACGTCATCATAAATTACTGTGATCTGTGGGGTCAGGGCCACGTCATCTGCCGTACTTCATAGTTCGCAACTTATAACAGTTTAACTTAGTGGTTAACTATATTTCGTGCGATTTGGGATATTGTGTTGTGCCACCACGTGTCCCTTCTCCACTTTGCATCACAACTGGTTTAACTTACCATGTGATGCCTTAACACTTAACTCTTAAATGTTGCGATTTGAGACATCGCTCCTGACACAATTCGATCTTTGTTGTCCATCTCTCGCCTTTATATTTGTGATCTAATCCTGACCGTCCATTCACCTCCCTTGGACTTCTTCAAAGAGTTCTCTGCCTTAGTTGATTTTTCGTTTGTTTACACTATCCCGCTTGTTAACTTTGGTTTCTCCACATTGTTCCTCCTGCGCTTGTTCGTGATCTTGCCTTTGTTACTAAATGTCTTCCTGATTTATCACACTTGACATCTACCCTTTTCA
Organism: Pinus albicaulis; assembly: GCA_034641835.2. Lineage (NCBI taxonomy): Eukaryota > Viridiplantae > Streptophyta > Pinopsida > Pinales > Pinaceae > Pinus > Pinus albicaulis. Next base: position 435,603,518 of record CM076573.1, on the reverse strand, counting down.
TATTGATTAAATCCCTCTCTGTCTCTCGGCTCTCGCCTCTTTCTCTTGGCTTAATCATCTGTGCATTGAATCAATTCACTTTCCTCTCTACTTCATCCATTGCCTCTGCTGTATCTACTTCTTTTCTGTATCTTTGCTACCTTTGGTGCCTTTCGTTTCCTTTCGATGCCTTAAATACCTTAACTGCCTTTGTTCTTTTGCTGCTTCTTTGCCTTAAATAATCACGCTAGAGCTTCTCCATGCTGCTCCTTTGCCTCTTTGCCGATTTTCTTTGCTTTAGGTTATACTTGTATTGCAACTCCTTTTCCTTATAACTGCTTCTTCTCTTCTCTTTTGCCATGAACGATGATTCTGGTGTTGCTCCTTTCTGTACCTTTCCAATCAATGACAATATTTCCAACACATAATGCATTCAAAGTAAGATCATAAGGAAGTGGTGCATCTAATGCACACATGATGGAGAGAGTGGGAATTAATGCAGAACATGATGGAGATCATGGAGAGACAACACAATCTTCATGGAGGCTAGTGGCCACATAGGCAACACAGTTATGAGGTGGGCCTAGGCTATGGAAGGCTCATAATCTATATAATTAAGATAAGGGCACAATAGAAGGAAATATTTTAGTTTATTATTTCTGATTTGTTTAAATCTAGATTTTTCGGTTGACATTTCTATGCACACTTATATTTTTTAGCTAAGTCTACAGTGCTTTTTAGCACATGGTGTTTTCGAGTGGAAATCCCACCCTTACCCATGGGGGACTTTGAGTGCCTACTCTGGGAAGGTTTTCTATTGAGCTCTATTCCTCATCAGGCATTGGTGCCATCTTCAGGAGGTTGTTTCTAGCATTCCAACTAGGAAACTGGTGGAGGATTCTTCCTTTCACCTTGTGCTTCATGTTCAACATTTCAGGAGTAGCAGATCTATATCCGAAATTCAGGCCATTGTATTTTACCTCCATGCAACAATATTCCCCTCAAGGATTGCACAGTTTAGTCCTGTAGATCCAAAGAAGGAACATAATTTCAACTGGAAATCCTATGAGGGACCATCTCCTCACTTTGCATTCACTGTTTCCCACCATTGTTAGCTGATTTGACATATTTAGTAGTAGGCTAGAGAGACTCCCTCCTTGACAACGCAATTTTTGTCAAGCAGTTGTGTAGCAGCAGCTGCAATCAGTGGAGAAGGTTGGAGGAGCTATATCTTGAGCTTTTAGCCCAAGGATCTAGTGAAGGGATCAACCCTTCTTGTGTAGAACTGATTGTACATCACATTGCAACCAAATTTGATCAGATTATGTAGCAGATCCTCGTACCAACAATTGTACAGTGAAGCCCTAAGAGGGTGATTTTTCTAGATTCATAGATCTGGAAAATCCATTCTGGGTTATCTTGGGTATCCATCATAGAGCCCGGATCTATATTTTCAGCATCATCAGAGCTCCAGAACTTCCTAGATCCACATTTTATATTTCGTCGGCACTTGTAGTCCCAGCAGTTGCAGTAGGGACATCGCAATATTCCTTCTAGCAGTCTAGCAGTTACGCAGTCCCTCTTGTGGGATCATTTCAGGGTAATTCTAGGCCATCTCTTTGGCTTGAGTGTCTCATATTTTGAGCATTGTTGTACTTGCATTCCACCTCCTATTAATAAAATGGCTCAACTATTCTGTACATTTTGATGGTGTATTTAGATTTATTGTTCACTTTGCTGCAGTTCTTTTATTGTGTTTTAGTATTACTGCATTCTCCCTCTTGGGATATTACAGTTAAAAAATGACGTAATAAGGATTAGGTTTAACTAAGTTAGATTCATATGAGATTAATTTATATAATACTATCTAATGTGATGTAGTGGCTCAATGGTCTTGGAACGAGGACCAACTTTATCGATGAATAAGTTAAAGTTATGTTTGAGGCCTGATGGTTAAGGACTTGGTTTATTATTTGGGGAATTTAAAAATCCTTTACCATTTCAATTAGCCATGGTTCATCAATGGGACTAACCTCAAGGTCAAAAGAGACTTTTGTAAATCCTGAGTTGTGATAAGTTCTGGTGACTTGGTTAGCCATGGCTTCCCAGTGCTAGGTTAATGGAATGTTAGTTAATAAAGATAGGTTTTATCAATTATTGTATGTTGATAAGACCAACTAAAATTCACTAAGGTTTTCTTCATGTGCTAATTTGGTGGTGTGTACTCTTTGTGAGCCAATTAGTTAGAAATCTTGATGCTTAGTTAGCAAGTCCATTATGTGATGGAAAATCATTTTTTGATTGACACTTATTAATCAAACCAGTTGAAGGTGTAAGTACAATTAATTTTTTTCTTTGGTGGCTTAATTTCCTGATATATATTTGATTGAGTTGTCAATTGAAGAGGATCATATTGTTGAAAATTAATGTATTTTCAATTGGATTGGCCTCAAATTGAGGAGATCAAAGAAGTTTATCCCAGTGGAGTAGTATCTTGGTGGGCCAATCAATGTGAATATTAGTGATTTGGTTAGTTAGTGTGTTTGGTTGTAAACATGGATTCATATCATGTTGACATGCAACTAAGGGTTACAACGCATGACTCATGTGTTAGCTAACATCACACCATCAGATAGAGAGATTCCATGTGTTTGCTACATGAAAATAGTATAGATGTTGATGTGGAACTTGTATGGATGATAACATGGAACTAAGAGGGATAAACCTTGTGAGGGCGATAATTCTGTGTCTACGTCTTTCATTTCGATGAAATTTATATTTCATAAAGATCTTGATAAGTAGAGAAAGCTGGTGGTATAAAAAATAAATTTTAAAGGTTGCTAAAGGGAGAGGGATTTTAATAATTCATTGATACCATAGTAAAGAAGCCATGTAGCAAGTTATGTTTATTATCATTCATTACCTAAATTTTTGTTATAAGCTTACATTTTAAATTTTAATACATGAGGTGTATTAAAATCAACATGCTTTGGTAGTTTATGGACCCAAGTGATAGTGGAGGTCCATTCCCAGATGAAAATAAAATATTGACTTGAATTGTTTTTAACATAGATGCAATTGCATCCATAGGGTTTAAATGTGCGTTTCTATACAAGATTGATATTAAAGCCTTCATTTATAGTTTTCTTTGTATTAAATAGTGACATGTTAAGTAATTTGGAACATTTTGACACCATTTATTCCATGAGGGATATAAACTATGAATGCATGTTATTAACCATTGTAAAATATTTTTTCAACCACAACACTTGAGACCAAACCATTAATCATGTAGATGAAGTATAGCCGACCAATTGGATTATCTATGGACATTGAGGTTATGTGGTTTCCTTAGTTCAATTAAATATTAGATTTTTTGCATTTGGTGTTCACATGTGTCCGAATCAACAAGTATCGTAGTATTTTCTAAGGATTTTCTAGGTCATCACCTAAAGCATAAAAAATGTGGTCATTCTCTCATGTTCAAGTGAATTGAATAATACATGTTTGGAACATATCTTTGACTTTGGTATGTACATTAAATTCCTCTTATAAGAAATCATGCATTAGAAGTGAGAAGACCAAGGTTCAAAATTTGGTGCCTTACCCATTTTTGGTATATACATATTATATTTCATGGCATATTTGTAATGTCACAAACAATATTTATAGTTTTATGTTGCTTGGAAGTAGGAGATCAAGGTTTTACCCATCCAAGTTGTATCAATTGTTTGAGTGTTTTGTAAAAAAGTTGTTAGATGGTTATGTGTTTGCCATGCTTCCCTATATGTGTTATGCACTATGTATTGCATTAATATTCCATTTTGTTTAAGTTGAAATGTTATTGATGCTAATTGATTAGTAAACCTATCTTGATATGTTTATTTGATTGATCATTAAGGGTATTATTCTAAAGAATGAATAAAATGAATAAAATGAGTCAATTTAGTTGTTTAATGTTGGAGTGTTAGAGTATGTAGACATTTTTTTTTGTAGACTAGTGAATGGTGAAACAAGAGTATCAATTTTTATTTTCAAATGTGTCTATAGAGATGTCAAATAAGGACTATTATGTGTTGTACCAAGGACCAAATAAATAATGGTTGGGCCCTTTAAGGTGCTTCTTTGGAGTGATTACATTTCTCTTTGTATATTGTTACGTAGAATATAACCTTTTAAGGAGAACTAGCCTTAGGATCATCAAATATTTCCTTGTACATTTTATTCATTGTAAAAGTAGGTTTCCACCTCAAAGAGAACTATAATTATTGCTTTATTATCATTTTTTAGGTGTAAGGTTCATATAATTTGGTATTAGAGATCATGCTGCTAAGGTTTTGTTGCTTCAAATAGTTCATTGTAATATTTTTGATATAATGTCTTTCCAGAAGGTTTCAGATGGTGAAACTTAGAGAATATTAAGAAGACAATTTGGGAAATATATTTTTCAAATTTTAGATATCGATTTTCTATATTTTTACATATATATTCCAACGAAGTTAGGGTTTATGAATGCTCCTAAAAACAATATTAAATAGGATAGTTCGACATTTTTGCTATATTTTTCTTTTCCTATAAGGTTTCTAAATTTAAAACTTGGACCATATTGAATATAAATCATGATGCACATCTAGTTCAAATTTAATATCTTGGATCACTATAGTTTTAGACATATTATTGAATGAAGTCCAGGTTTGTGAATGTTTGTAAAATCAATTTCAAGCATTTTAATTTGAAATTTTTGAAGTAAATTTTTTTGTGAGGTTTCAAATAGTGAATGATCGAACATATTTATGAGAAATATCTAGGAGCACTTGGTTCAATTTTTAGACTTTTTTCACTAAAATTTTAGAGTTATACCCCATGGAAGTTATGGTTTCTGAACAATCGTAAAATAAATTTTAAATAGTTCAACTTGGTGTTTCCGCTATACCTTCTTATTTGGTGTTTATTTTTGGTAGCTTAAGAGGTAATCTAAGCCCTAGGGTTTGGGGTTTGGAGGTTGAAGTACTACAATAGGGAATTTCGGTCTTGCAACCTAAGGTGTGCGCTTTGCACCCAAGCATGTGGGTGTGAATCCAAGACTCCTACTAGACATGTGGTGGATGAAGCTTATAGAGGATGTGGAGAGGAATCCAACGCAATGAAAACCATCAAGTTTTGAGTTTTCTATGTGAATTTATGAATTTTTGAATGTAGACTGTGCACTTATAGCTTGAGTTTCATGGAGGCTTGAGTTGGAAAAGCCACATGAGAGGTTGGAAAATCACTTTAGAGGTATTCATTGGAGCCCTTCTATTGTGTATAAATAGAAGGTGAGTTGAGATCATTTTACCCATCCAAGTGTGCAACACAAAACAAGAAAGAAGCTCACATCAGTAGGAAGAAATCTCTATTTAGGACACAACTAAAAGAGGCAAGACTAGCGAAGGAGAAGAAGGCTTGTATAAAAATCTTCATGGTTATTTGGGAGCCATGTTTCTCTAGCAGTATGAGTGTGTGAGAGGAGGAGTTTTTCGGGTTTATTTTGGTGATGTTTGTGGGTGGACAAACCTCATTAGAGGCAGTTTTTTTCTTGTACACATGTAAGGATGGATGAAGTATTAATTTAGGCAGAAAAAGGGTCGTATGCCTAGAAAATGGGCTAGAAACAACCCTACACTTTAGCATATAGGATCAAATCCCTATAGGAAGGAAACCATAGTTTTAGAGAGGTATTATATGTAGTGTAATAGGGATGGAAATGACTGTGGTCATGACCTAACTAGGTCAACTATGACGACAGTGAAGCATACCCAAAAACAATGAGAAAAAGGTACATATTTTGTTATGTTCTTGCAAGGTGTTGGGTCAAGTGTTGACCGAAATAAATGGTATGTTTTAGTAGCCTATAGTAGTTAAAAGAGGGGGGGTTGACTTGGAGGTTAGAATCATAACCAGTAGGTTGTTTCTACAGTAATTGATCGGTTTTTGGATTGGGAACTTGGTGGTTGGTGGAGGGAAACAAGAAAGTGTCCAAGGTATCCCTAAAGTAGGTGTACAATAAGGAAATTGGATAACTGTGTGTTGGTTGAAGATTTAATGGCCTAAGTATCTCCTTGATGGACAAAGGAGGTTACCAGGAAAGGTAGTTTGGTGCTTAGGGATTGGCCATCCTAGAGGAGAAAAGTGGTTCAAACTAAGTTCATTGTACCAGAAGAGACTTCCAACAGTGATAGGTGGAAGCCCTCCTGGAGTCTCTATGTGTTGTTCCTTAATGGACTAAGGAGAATATAGTGAGAAGATCAGGAGAAATGGACCGACAGGACGAGATACGACATAAAGGTTGTGATTGTGCACTAGATCATCGATATTGTTATTGTACCTTGTATCTTTTATTCTTGTACTAGTGGATGAATGAGGCTCATTATCCTTCGTACGAGAGCCCTATATAGTTGTATTATATGTTGATAATATAACTAAGTTGGGTTACATATATTGTTGTTATTTTTCTTATTGTGCACGTGATTTATTTATTGCATTATATTATTTTGTTATGAAAAGTAGCTTCATTGTGATTCTTGGTTTGGTACCATTAGTGGTTTAATATTCTATCTTAGACATTAGGGCCGTGGAAAGTCAACATGGTATCAGAGCCATAGTTGAGCTACTTTGAGGGGCAATGAATCAAAGTGTGCTCATTGAAATATAACTTAAGAGGTAGTTGGTCACATTGTAGGTCAAGGGATCACTACAATGTCAAAGTTGAAGGTTGGTCTGTGGTATGAGGACAGGTTGGAACGTTTTTCCAGGTATAGAGCAAGGAAGGAAAGGATCAAGTTGGTCTTGCAGGTCAACAGGATCTCAGAGTTCGCCAAGAAATCCATCAAGTAACTAATTAAACATAAGGAGCTGGAAGTTTAAAAATATTTGGATACAAAGGCGAGATTGATCATCCTAGATGGTGTGAAGTGTTAGGGTCATATAATAATAGGATTCATAATTTTGAATTGACTATGATTAGCTTTGTAATATGTACATAATTTTATTTCTGCAAATTGTTTTCCCATATTAAAAAATGTAAAGAGGGTAAAAGTCTTAAAAGAAAAATCAAAGGACTGAAAGAAAAACATCAAAAAAGAATATAAAAAATGAACCCCAACAAAAAAGAGATAAAATAGATCCTGAAAGTGATGCAAAATCAAATGCCACTACTTTTTACTTTACTTTGCAAAATAAGATTGTGTACAGTTTATCAAAAATGCCACAATCCATGATAGACAAACATCTTAATCTTGACTATTCATGTTTTAAATTTTATGTTGATAGATAGAGAATAAAGATCTAGCCAAATTGTTTAATCTTCGTAGATCAGTAGTTAGGTAGAGAAAAATAAATGTGCTCAACAATTTAATTTGAGCCATTGGAAGTAATAAGGATATAATTAGATAGTTTGCTGTTAAAAGAAAAATAAAAAGGGTTTGCAAGCTCAAATGCACCCAAATAAATGAAGAAAAAATGTTAGGGTAGATGATGGGTAGGTAGAAGCAGTTTTCACAAAGGCATGGACAACAAAAATTGGTTCTTTCTTATTACTAACTTCATTCTCAAACTCATTTCCATTGTAAAAATACCCTTCCCCCTTCATATTAACCTTTCCCAATTACATCACTCTTTTTCCCTACAAAAACACCTTTTTCTTAGTTAAAAAGCATATTATATTTGGAAAAATAAAAGTCCCTTTTCTAATTTCCCTTCATTCAAAATACCCCAAAAACCCCCTAAAATACACTTATCCTAAGTATTTGTTTAAACTGATGTATCGGGTCCCACTATGAAACATCACTCCCCGAAATCACTTTTTACATTAAAATCTTAGTGTATTTTAAAATCTCGCCCATATACTAATCGTAGTTTTAAATTTATTATATTAGCTCCCGTATATAAACATTTACCCTGTATATATTAAATCCCTATCATAAAGTCCCAACCCACTTTATATCATGTTATATTACCCCCCTTATACATTTTTCTGGTCCCACTTTCCTCTAACCTCATTGGTTATGTATTAAACCCCCTTTCATATAAATCCGACCATTATTATATCACATAACCCTATCCCATAAAATTATCCCGAGCCCCACTGCTTGTCAAATCCCCTACAGACCTATGTTATTCGCCCAGCTGTCCGTTCACAATTGATCAAATCATATGGCCAATAGTTACTCTCGCACGCCCAAAATCCTAACCTTTAATCACTCCAAGACCTTGAAAAATGAGCATTTTTTGGAGCCCCACTCCCTGCTACGTGGCAGTATTTAATTGCATCGCATCCTCAGAAATAATACTGCCTACGACCTTCTGCCAATGCGGAAACTGCCAAATGTTATTTCCGCCCGTTATCCAAACCACCACTCCCATTTGAATTGATTCCATGCATTAATGTTTAACCACTGTTGGTTAAAAACGCATAAAGCCACCCTTTCCATTCTTTCACCATTATTTCTGTTACATTTTCCACATATAGAGCATTTTCGACCTATTCAGAGCTAAAGAATAGCTACTGACCTGTTTTCAAGCCAGATTTCAACCAAAATTCAACCTATGCCTCCCTCCAGAACCTCCTCTACATACCAAAAGCTTCATTTTCTCCAGGTATTCCTGAAAATACTAAGGCCTATACTTATAGCAAGAAATTAACAAGTAATTGAATCAGTTTAGGAGCCTTTGCAGACCAAAAGAAAGCCCTTGTTTCTTCCCAATCCTTTTTCTGCAGACCCTAGGCATTTTTTCACAAAATTCCCAAGGCCTGAGACTATTCTTGATCATAGAGAGTAATATTTGATCAATTGGTTTCCCCAAACCCTTCTGCAGACTGTAAATATCTTTCACAGGTGCTCTGAAAGGCCTAAAACTGTCTTTCTAAGTTAAAAGAGTAATCAATTGATTAAAATTAATAAATATGGCTTCCTAAGGTGTTGTAACAGTAAATCCCCTGCAACCTCCAGTTGTAGATGTGGAACACACACCTATGGTAGACAAAGATTTTAAAATTAGTGACCCTGTCACTGAGTTTAACCTTCTTGAGCTTCATTGATGGAGCCATGACAAATCAATTGACCAAGATGATGAGGTTTTCATTTGGGATTCTAATTTTCCCAAGTACATTTTTCCACAAACCTTCCAGTTTCCAGAGGTGATTATACTTTGAAAAACTTGTTATTTCCCTGATCAAAGAGCCATTGTAACCCTAGTAAATAAATTCTGTTCACTATCACAGCTGAGTCAATCAACCAAATGCTGCAAATTCAGCCTAGACATGATGAAATCCCACTATATATTTGGACCCTTACTCAGTTATATCTGAATCAGGACTTCCCCAAGGGGTTCTAGATATTCTAAACATTCATCCCCTCATCAGTAGAAACTCCCAAGACTAATCCTCCTTATCCAACATCTATTTTCTCTGAGAGAACTAGATATATCATTACAATGTTGTCATGTATTTTGGGTTATTTCACTGATGAGCATGTTGATGCTTTAGTCTTAGGTTTCCTTTATATTTTCACCCCTGGTCAGCCACCTGCTACCATATTCAATTTTTCCCAGTACCTTGCTGACACAATGCATGAACAACTTGTTAAAATTCCTGAAGAAGGTGTCTTCAAGTATTCCTCTATTCTGTTTCACATGTTCTTATATTTCCAAGCTGAAATATTTGCAATAAACCTTCAAAAATTGGATGTTAAAGGTAACCCACAGTGAGTAATAGTTTGGAATTCCTTAATCAGGAAGGATTCAATAGAATTCACATAGACAGAATTTATTGACTCATTCATCCACCTAATTGTCAACATGCTGAACGACAACACTCAACCAAGAGTCAATGATGATATTAAAAAGGTCCCACAGTTATCAGAGCATAGTAGGATAGGAGATTGGTACCTTTACCAAAACCACACAGAGATTAGTGTATATGGATCTAATATTTTTCCATATAAGCTGCCCAAATACCTCCCAATGAGGTTATTTGCACTTGAATATATCAGGCAGATCCTTATTTCTGATGGAATAAATTTCTTAGCAGCCAAAAATAAGACACAGTTTAAGATAAAGAATCAATTTGGTCCTTTTATTTGCAACAGTAGAGATGCAGGTCTACAAGCATAAAAATATTTGCAGGAATTTAAGTTCAGTCAGAGTTTCTAGTGGTCTTATGATCCTTTAGGAGTAATAAGCAAGCTAAGATTCAATTGTAAATTAAATCCTTATGCACATGAATCCAAGCCAGATATTGAGAAATACTCCAATCAGTCTGAATGGTTGGAGAACACTTTGAAAGAGTTGGAGAAACCAGTGGAAACCAGTTCAATTATGAAGACTCTAGCCCCACAGGATAGAAACTCCAAAAGAGGCAGAGAAGAAGGGTCCTATACAACTGAAACTACCACTGAAACTAAGTTCAAGCTGATGTACAAGAAGAAGCCAAAATTAAATCCTGTAACTGAACAAGTTTAAACTATTGAAATCCTTCATATTGATATAGTGGTGAAAGACAATACACCTTTTGTAGTTTCTGAAGAAACTCACCAACCTTCAACATCTAGCACTCAGATGATTCAAAAGCAGAATAGTTTTGAAGTGTCTTCTTCAAGTAAACCAACAGACAAAGAGATGGATATTATGCATAAGTATAAAGAAATCAAGATAAGGAATGAGGCACTAAAGGCTGATACATATACCCAATACTAGAAGCAGCCACCTAGTGACCAAAGCAGATTGCTTTCTGCATTTGACTACAAGACCAGGAAGATGAAAATGACCTTCCTACAACCCATAGTGAAGCATCCCAAATCATCAACAGATTATAAAAATACATCATATGAAGTTCAAGCCCAAAATCTTCATCCTATAGACCAGACAGAATTTCACAAGAAAGCTAGTGAAATTTTGTACTCTACCATGACCAATAAAGCCATGAGTGTAAAGAAGCTGCAAAATACTGTAGGGGACATCAAAGATCAACTAAAGCTAGAAAATGCTTCCTTAAAAGCCAAAGAAAATATGATTAAATCTCTAGAAGGGCTGGTCATAGAAGTGGGATATGATCCCACTAACATTAAAGTTGCAGATGAAATCATAAAGAAAAATAATGTAGACATTGTTGCATTAAAGAAGCAACTCAAATTTCTTCCTACTGAACATCCATAGGAAAATGAAGTATTACAGGATGCAAACCAAAAAGATGAGATGATGAACCTCATTCTTTAGTTAACTGCCCAGTTGAAAGAAATGGAAAATGAAATGTACAAGTTAGTACAAGAGAAAGAAGCCAGCAAGGAAGCAGTCCCTGTCACTACTATTCCTACAGTCACTACAACTATTCCTTCTACTCTAGCATAGTCATTAGCCCCATCAGTTCCAATAGCTACAACACTGCCTATTACATCAACAACTACTTCAGCAACAGAATCATCTACAACATCGGTCCAACCAAGTGATGAGGTAGGTAAACTAGTAAAAGAAATGCAGGAAATGTCCATCCAGACAAATGAAATAAACAGACTTAAAGAGAAGTTAAAAATTTTTGAGGATGAAAAGAAACTAGTTCAAATAATGCAGAAGAATGAAGTGCAGCAGACAAATAGATTGATAGAGAAAGTGCAGAAACTAGAAAAAGAACTGACATTGAAAGAACCACTTGATCAAGCCAAGCAGGAGCTGTGGGCCAATATCATTGACTCTGCCAATGATATTTGGCCATCAATTCAAGTTATTTGAGCAAAAGGATTTAATCAAGTAGCAAATGAATCCATTCAGAAAATCAAGGAAGGACTTGGTAAGAAGCCCGAGGAAGCAAATGAAATCATTAAGTTTCTTAATTCCAAGAACAAGTAGGAATTAGAGGAAATTGGCATTAGTGATAGAACATAAACAATCCTAGAAGTTAGGAAGGTTATCTCCAAAAGGAACTTAATGATAGAACTGGAAGAAAAGTGCAAGAACATGGAGCTTTCCATTACTAGATTTATGGTGAAATTTGATGTTTTGAGGCAGAAAGGTCTACCTAATCCTCTGGTTATCAATGAAAGGTTGATGAAACATGAATATTATGATAAGAAAATTAGAGAAGTGGCGAAGGAACAAATCAAAAATTCAGCCATGAAGGGAATTCCAACTGGAAAGGTCCTTTATCAGAGTTTTGAGAACCTTTTTTTACCTCCAGGGTGAGGTAAAACGTTTATTCATTAATAGGCCCACTTTTTCAAAATATACAAGGGCTGATGATATATTCAAAAGAATGGTAAAAATAAAATTACCAGATGCAAAGGATTGGGAGAAGTTGACTAATTTACTTTGAAAGGTAAAACAGTAAACAAAGAAGTCAAAGATCAAATGTAAAACACAACAGTCAAAGAGTATCAGTCAAAGTTTAAAGTGCATCTGATGAAAGACAAAGTTTAAAGTACAAAGCAGAGTTGAAATTAAATAAGAAGCTAGTGTAAAGGACACTCAACAACAACCAACGCTGAACAAAGAGTCAGAGAGAAATCAACAAAAATATCAATAAATAAAACAACAAATCAATAAAAGCAGTGACAACTTGCATTAGTTAGATAGCTGTCTCTATCTTCTTGCATGAAGACATTTATTTTCCTTGAATAATTCCTAAGACAGTTTAGGATATTTCATAATAATTTTTTGTATAAATACTTCACAACTCGAAGTAGTGAGTGTGGATTGTGGATTACTAAACACTTATATAGATGTATTGATCTGAACCAGAGGGTTATTTGTACCATTTTTAAGTCAATAGACTGGATTGAGCAATAAAGGCTTTATATTTTTAGATGTAAAACTCAGAATCTCCACAGTATTCGTTTTTAGTCGACGTTTCGAGCCTAAATCAAGACTCATCTTCAGGACAAACCTACTAAGAGGAGAGTAGAATAGGGTAAATAAATAGAGCAAAAAAGGATGATGGGAAAAAAGAGCTGAACAATTTCTAATAATTTATAAAAGGTTGTTTATTTGATTAACTATTTATTTACTTTTGTTTGTTTTATATCCATTTTTATTTCTAATTAAATTTATGAAATTAAAATCTTGTAATATTATTTTTTATTTTTTATTCTCTTGTACTGCTCTATGTTTTACAATATTTTAATTTATTTAAAGTTTTTTATTTTATAATAATAATTGATATTAGTAATGTTTATAATGATGATTATGGTTATTTGTAGTAGATTTATTAAGTTTTAATTTAATCCAATGGATTAATAACCTAAATTATAATAAGAAGGGTTGGTTTTACATATTAATAACTAAGGTTTGAATTATTGTTAATAATGTAATTTATTAAGAAGGGTTGCTCTTTATTTTGGTAGTTTTTATTAAAAGTTAGGTTAGTTATTATAAGATGAGATTTTAAGAATGTTTTTTAATACTTTTAAAATTTAGTTATTTTAAGATGAGATTTTAAGAGTGTTTTATAGGTTAGTTATTATTAAAAGTTAGGTTAATTATTTTAAAAGAGATTTTCAGAAGGGGAGCATGGTATAGGGATGTAGAAGGGCAAGGAGTGGGATTGAAAAAGGAAGGATAGAGGGAAGTACTTTCATGTGTTGAGCCACTTTTAGTGAAGTACTTTCAATTGTTCTTTGTTATTCTCTTAAGTTTTCACATACTTAAATGTTTTCTGAATCTAAAAGTATAACAGGAGTTTTATTTCAAAATTTGTTTAAAGACACTCTGTCTTGAACTGTTTTTTCATTTACATGTTTTCTTCTGATATCCAGAATAGGGAATTCTTAATTTCTCCCTACTTTCGATTGACCTTTGTCATTCCACTCATTATCCGGATCTGAGAATCCTTAACTGCTCTCTCATACCGATTGAAACCATTTCATCACTCAGCCTAAAGATCTAAATCATCTTAACTATCTTGCCTAGTGAAAACTTCCTTTAGACCTTGATCCTACTTCTGTTGCTTGATACATTGACTCCATTAGCCCAATGGTAAGCAAAACTACATCTATCCATATGAATTAGTGATTCCACCACCAAACCAAATTAAAACCAAAACCAATTAATCTCACATAACTAGCCTAAAATAAACTAAGATCAACCAAGTTAAATCATAAAGAGAGAGCCCACTTTGAGCATTAGGAAGGCTAGATCCTAAATCTTAAAAGTAGGTTTGTGGTTACCTCTAAAATTTCCTTAACTAAAAGAAAAACAACCCTGGGAAATTATTGAAGTGATAACATGAAGGACTCCCTAATACCTCATTTCTAGGAAGAACACTACCCATGAGATGTGGATGGATCTTCAAAAAAAATTCGAGAAGATGAACAAGAACCGGGTGTTGGTATCAGAGCATAAGTTGAATTCCACCAAGATGATGCAGGGTGAAGGAGTGACTTCATATTTGACAAGGGTGTCACAGGTCAAATATGAGGTTGTTTTCATCACTGTGACTACTTCAGATTATGATATGGTGAGGATTGATTTGAAAGGGTTCATAGAAGAATGAAAGCCCATTATCAACGGATTGTTTCTAGAGAGACGTTACTAGATTAGAATAGGCTATGGAGGACTTCATTCAAGAGGAGTTGCGAGACGAGGATCTTCATTCAAAAAATAAGGCTTCAAATGATGACATGGAAATTGCAGCACGAATGAAGGGAAAGCAGAAGAATGAAGAGTAAAATCAAGTGTTTCAATTGTGTTGAGATGGATCATTTTTCGTCGAGATGCTCGATCAAGAAGAAGACGGGAGATGGCGAGAAGAAGAAAGGGAAGAAATATTTCAACGTTTCCACTTCCGTTGAGATATATTCTGTCACCAGAATATTGGAGGAGGAGTAGTTTTCCTTGATCTCTCATTTCTCATATGGTACCATCGGTGAGGCTGCATGGTACATGGATAGTGGTGTGTCGAAACATATGACAGGGTCACAGGAGGTATTCGAGACTCTATATCACTGGGACTCATAGTTTCTCATGGTGTTTGGCGACAAGATTCCAAAGGATATATGAGGATTAGGAGTTGTGTCATTCATGATGGAGTTAGGACAGGTGATGCGAGTCTAGGATGTATTATTTGTACTGAGACTTAGATATAGTGTGATATTTTTCTCAATGATCAAGCATAAGGGGTTTGAGGTCTTGTTGTAGAATGGGAAGGAAGGATTTAGGCCAAGAGGATCTAGATCCACAGGTGTGGTGATTGGAGTTAGAGATAATGGTCTATAGAGGCCAACGACCAAGCCGATGGATTATGGGAAGAAGAAGTAGGAGGACAAAGCACAGGGTCCAGAGAAGCAGGTGCAATTACAGGCTTTAGTGGATTAGGTACACGTTACAGAAAATAAGGTCTAGGTTCCAGAGGCTCAGAGAGAATCGAGTTCTAGAGGGAGCTTGAAATTTCAAAGGGATACCTTAAAGCCAAATAAGAGCATGTGGTTAGTGGGGAGCAAGGGTGCTCCTATAACTTCCAAGAAGGAATCATGGAGAGAGTGGAAGACATTTCAGGAAAAGAAGAAGAAGCATGATACTTCCAGTGACAACGACACTTCTGAGAGAGGCATAGTTCATGATATAGGGATTTTTGCAGTGGTGAATGCTAATAGTTGGGAGAGTGTTGCGAACAATGATGATGATGATGAGATACTTCCTAGTCTTGGAAGTAGCTCCCTTGCTAAGAGGGCATGTTGATTTTTGGTATCTTGGGAGGTACTCCAAGCCCTAGGCTTTGGAGTTTGGAGGTTGGAGCACTACAATAGGGAATTGTGGAATTGGAACCTAATTTTTTGGCTTTTAACCCAAGCATGTGGATGTGAATCCATGAAGACCACTTGACATGTTATGGCTGGAGATGATATAGAACATTGAGAGGAATCCAAGACAATAAAAATCATCAAATTCTGATTTGTCTATGTGAAGTTATAAATTTTTTAATGTAGAATGTGGGCTTGTATCATGAGGTTCATGTAGGTTTGAGTTGGAAAAGCCACATGGCAGGTTGGCAACTCACTTTAGAGGTATTCGTTGGAGCCCTTCTATTCTGTATAAATAGAAGGTGAGTTGAGATCATTTTACCCATCTAAATGTGCAGCAAAAAATAAGAAATAAGCTTTCATAAGGAGGAAGAATTATATTTTTACTTTACAATTAAAATAGGCAAGACCAATGAAGGAAAAGAAGGCTTGTATAAGAATCTTGATGACTGTTTGGGAGCCAAGTTTGTCTAGTAGAAAGGTTGTGTGAGAGGAGGATATTTATGGGTATGTTTTGGTGATGTTTGTGGGTGGGAAAACCTAATTAGAGGTAGTCATAGTCCTGTACAGGTGTAAGAAGGATGGCCAGGGTATTACTTCAAGGAGAAGGATGGATGTAATCCTAGAAAGTGGGCTAGAAAAAACCCTGCACTTCAGCGTATAGGATAAAATCCCTAGAGGAAGGAACCCACGAATATAGAGTGGAATTATGGGTAGTGTAAGAGGGATGGTAATGACTGTCGTCATGCCCTAACCAGGTCAATTGTGACAACAATGAAGCAGACCCTAAAATAATGTGAAAAATGTATGTATTTTGTTATGTTATTGCAAGGTGTTGGGTCAAGTTTTGACCAAGTTGGATGGTATGTTTTAGCATCTTGTAGTAGCCAAAAGAGGAGGGGCTGACTTGGTGGTTAAAAGCCCTAACTAGTGGGAAATTTATACAGTGATTTATTGTTTTTTGGATTGGGAACTTGGTGGTTGGTGGAGGGAAATAAGGAAGTGTCAAAGGTAGCCCTAGAATAGGTGGAAAAGATGGAAATTGGATAACGATGTGTTTGGTGAAGAGTTGATGGCATAAGTAGCTCCTTGATAGACAAAGGATGCTACTAGGAAAGAAAATTTGGAGTTGAGCGATTAGACAACCTAGAAGAGTAGATTGGATCAACTTAAGTTCATTGTAGTAGAAGAGACTTGCAACAATGTTAGGTGGTAGCCATCCTAGAGTCTCTATGTGTTGTTCCTTGATGCAATAAGGAGAATCTAGTGAGTAGTGTTAGCCACCTATAAATTCTGTTATACCAAATGGTGGCTAAATTTGTTTTCAAGCCTTCAAGAGATGTATTTCCTTTGAAAATCCCTCATATTTGAAGTCTTATGATGATTCTCTGTCCTTTGAATTAATCTTCACTACTGTTTCCATCTTAAAACCATGCTGATTCACCAAAGAAAGCTGTTCCAAAGGCCTCTGAAACTGCCTATTTTCACTTATTTCCCCCCCATTCCCCCCCATTTTCATAAAGCCTTCTTTCCATCTTTTAAACCTCCATTTAGCCTCTAAAAGCCTCAAATCCCCTTCAAGCCTTGTGAAATCCCTTTATAAGGTTTAAAACCCCATCTTTACCCCTATCGGAAACCTCCAAATCCCTAAAAAGCCCTTTAAAATCCTTGAAAATCTTCATTTTCTCTCTAAGAGCTTAAGCCCCTTTCGGCTTAGCCCTTATCCCCTTACTCCCCATGTGACCTAGACCCATAACTAGGCGCTAAGCCCTTATCGCTCATTGCAATCGGAGTTTTCCCCTTTTCCCTTGTCATTCTTTATTTCCCCTGCCGATGCGATAAGTTCCTTTCCCTCTGAACCTCGGTCACCTTATTCTCCCACAGAACCAGGCCTCAACACTTATTTCATCCCCCACCATCAAAATTGCAATAAACTGATTCCCTTTGTTCTTCTTCCTCGACTCCCCGATCTTGCGATGAAATCCGGGCCGTTGATCTGAGAAGATCTACAGCCATCACATCACCTAGTCCCTCGACTTCCGCCTGCTACGCGACAAAACAATTGATGTCATCATAGACCCCACCATCCATACCTCGTGCATCTTACATCCCATCGTGTGCGATCCACACCGTTGGATCTGTCGCCCATCATCCGATGTCTAACGATCAATATCGCAAAAATTTTGGCCTCTGCCCAGCACCGCGCAACTTCCACACGATAAAAGTGGTTATAGAAATCCACGTGTCAATCACTGAATGGAATCGCGTTCCAAACGCAAAATATCGCCTCCCCCCATTTTGTTACGCGAAAACCATTCCTGGTTTTCCGCCATACCGCTGCCCTCTGCAACGTCACCCTCGATTTAGTCCTAGCCGTTGATCTCTAAGATCGTACGGTCTATATTATATTGCGATCTCAATTCATTTGCTTTCCATATCTCTCTTGCTACGCTCATCGAGAGATCTCCACCATAGATCGTCCTGATCTAATGGTCCACGTTCCTCATTGCACCTAGACCCCCATTGGACCTGGTTAGCTGCTCTGCCAGGGTTTTCTTCCCATTTTTTTGTTGCAATCACCACCTCCTCACTGCACCTCCACCACCCCCAGAGCCTCTGCAAGCAGTCTAAACCAAGCCCGCAGGTTTTCATAATAGTTTATCGTGTGTTTGTAGGTTTTTCATGGCCGATGAAGGATAAATGTTTTTACAGTCAAAAAAGTGACACAGAGGCTTAGGTAACAATCTCAGGGCCAAGAATTAGTGTTAAAGGGAACCAGAACAAAGGATGGGGTCATAAAAATCGATGGATCAAAATCCATGAACCCTCAGTGAACTCTCCAGCTCAGCGAAACCCGCTACCTGTACACAAAACACTTAGAAATGGTAAAGGCTATATATCAAGCAGCAGGAACAAAGTTTTAAGGTTAAAGGAACATCAAGGACAAAGCGCACTGAAGAGAGAACACATAGAATGACTTAAGAAATCCTCGTAACAACAGGTGTGAACGTCTTGAACGGATCAACAAAGAATAAATATAAACAAGGCTTAAACAGGTCTTTAGTACAGAAGGACATAACAGTTGGGGGTGCAGAATGTTGACTAACACAGACATAGCCCATCTCCATGCAGGCGCAATTATTACACCAAAGAAACTACTACAAATTGTCAGAAGCAGTTATTTAGAAGTATGGGAGTCCTCAAGGCCCATTCTTCCACTTAACTCACTCCAGAGGAGATAACAATAGCACTGCAGATAGTATTTCCTCCCAAAGGACACTCTGTAGGGTGTTTCTGTCATGTCAAAGGGGCCTCAACAAGCAACGAGGTCACTAAAGTCTGTCTAGGATTTAATGTTATGTTTATGGCACAGAATGGGGCATTCGAATGCCCTCTCCTATCTCTGATGATCATTAAGACCTTCTTCACCTACCTTTCCCCATCTTTCCCCTATAAATACTCTTTGAAGTCTCATTGTAAAAGGTTGGCATTTGGTGATTTCTAAAGTAATACATAGATTGCTGCTTTGAAGAAGCATTGGTGTTCTGAAGGAATGTGGAGGTTTCTATTTTTCTGTTGATGAAGGAGGTTGGACCATTGGATCCCTGAGCTTGGTTTTGGTGAAGTAATCTCTTATTGTTAATTTTGTTTCTCGTTTATCACTTTGTTCCATTATGCTTTGACTTACAGTAGGATAAAAATTTTAGGCAGAGAAATGTATCTTAGAAGCACCTATGACATGTTTATCCTTCACTGTTTATATGTTTTCTGCTACTGAACATGACAGGGTAGTCTAATCACTCTCTTGAATATTCAGTTTGTTTTATTTAAGAAATGGTAATTCAGTTGTGCTAAAGACTGTTTAGGTGTTCCCTCTTTTTTTGCCACTGAATGTTGTATCTGAAATCGCCCTTTGATTATTGATGCTTGCAGTTTGACAGAGAGGTCTATTTCAATCATACCCTTTGTTCCTTACTATAATTATTGTGTTAAAAGTCCTTATAATTGCAGTCCTAGATGTCTAAGGCGTTCCCTCTTCTTTGAATGCAATTGTATGTCTTTGTTGATTAAGCTCTCAACAGTGAACTTATAGGAGGAAATAGGGCGTTCCTCGAATATTATAATTCATTTAGAAGGTGTTAGTCTACATTTCTCCTCTTCTTTGAGTGTTTACGTTGATTAAGTCCATAACAGTGAGCTTACTGGAGGAAATAGGGCGTTCCCCGAATCCTTTAAGTCATTGTGAAAGGGTTTAGTTTGCTTTTCACTCTTAGTCCTTAATGTTCATCTCATTTCACCTATATTATTCAACCGATCCTTGACCGAGTTAGATTTTCCCTTTGGTTTCCCTTCCTTCTCAATCAGAACTATTTGGACTTTCACATGACTCCATTACCCAATGGCTTGTAGATTCCCATGCTCTATCTATACTACATGAAACATATTTTTCCAACCAAACAAAACAAACAACCCTGCACTTCATAACTAGCCTAAAATCAACTACTAAAACTTTCAAGACAAATCCTTACAAAAATATTGAGAGATCCCTCTCTGAGACTAGGAGGGCTAGATCCTAGAGCTCTAAAGCTTGGTTTGCATGTTGCCTTGTCACTTGGCATGCCAATCTGCCAAATCACAGGACCCAAACAAGTAGATGGGGAGCGATGGAACGATAGGAAGAGATACAATATAGAGGTTTTGAATGTGAACTATATCAATGAGATTGTTATTCTATATTTTATTATTGTACTAGTGGATGTATGAGGGCCATTATCCCTGGTACGGGAGCCCTATATAGCTGTATTATATGTTGATAATATAACAAAGTTGGGTTGCATATATTGTTTTTATCGTTCTTATTGTGAACATGATTAATTTACTACATTATATTGTTATGTTGTCCAAAGTAACTTCGTTGTGATTCTTGGTTTGGTAGCATAAGTGATTTAAGATTATTTCTTAGACACTAGGGTTGTGGAAAGTCAACATCTTAGACTTTTCAAACTATGAAATATTCACAAAATTGAGGAGACAGAGAGAAGTACCTCAAGTACAAATTTCAAAATTATATTTGAAGAATTGGACACGTGCCACACTATATAAGTTCTCCCATGGGAAAAGGCCAAAAATAATAAAGTTTTGGGGAAGTTACCATAACTTTCACTTGGCACATCAAATTCAGATCACAAATGTGAAATTGTAGTAAAGACATATCATAGTATTACATATCAAATTTTCATATTTGTAAGGGCCCAAATCTCAGATATATATATCAATAAAACTTCAGCCTTTCTAGTATTCTCCAAATTAAGGTATATAACTTACTAAGTGTTGATTAGAATATCTCTTTTTTTGGTGATTGAAAGTTGTGGTAAAGCAGAGTAATTTATCCGTTAAAAAAAAATATTTATTTAATTTATTTAATTTTATTAATATTATTAATTAATTAATATATCTATTATATTAATTAGCTAATTAATTAATTAATTTAATATTATTAATTAATTTATTTAATGAGGCCAGGTTGTTTTTAGTCATTTTATTTTAAGGAAAAAGATTTATATATAATGAAAAATTTTCCTTAATTTACTTTATTTTGTATTTAAATATATAAATTAATTTATTAAGGTATGAATTAAATTAAATTAAATTAAATTATTTTGAATTATAAAAATTATAAATTACATATTTTTGGTCATTCACTTTTTTTTTTTTTTGACCTTTTCCTTTGATTTATTCCCATTTTTATATGACTTTAATTGATTCCTTTGAATCTTTTTAAATTTGAATAGTATCTATTTGACCCTTAGCCATTAAATTCTAATCACTAGTAGTAATTTTCTCTACATCACCCCACTTATTTAATCTGATGTCTAAATATGATTTTGCATCTTGTCCCGATGATGAACCTAACTGGATGGTTTGAAACGCATCGACACAAATTTATCTAATGTGATTATCTCCAAAATATTTATGAACAAAAGAGGAGTAATATTATTATTTTTCCAAATACCTTCAAACAAAGCTGCTACACCAATTAAATCTAATTAATGCTCATCCTTATCTCATGAAACAAAGTGAAGACTTAGAATTTAGAATATCTCAATTAGAGGAGGAAGTTAATGAAATGGATGGTATTATGTTGAAAAGGTGGATTATGAGATTCTCAAGAGAAACTTAAAAGAGAAATAGAAAAGAAGATGCATGAAAATGAGGAAGGAATAGAAAAGAAGACGAATGAAAATATAAATACAAAAAACCATGATTTCCATGGAAAATATTCTCTCTAATAGGCTTCCTAAAAGGTATGCAGAGATCCAAGGAAATCATGAACATAAGGAGAAGGATGGTATTGATAATAAATGTCATATCGAGAGTATGCTATCACAATTGGAGAAAACAAATATTAAATCATAGAGCCATAATCATGATTTTTCAATCCAAGATCCACATTACTAGCGCTTCAAGTCAACATCGGGGAACTACTACATTCAAAAGATCGATGTGGGGAAGTTTTATGGTAATGATCTTGTAACATGGATATTTTAGATTGATCAATACTTTTATTTACACCTAGTGGTATCTTTACAAAAGGTAAATACTGCATCAATATGTTTAGAACATGACCAACATGTATTGGTATTAATATTTTTATGAAAGGATCTTTTTTTTGTTTTGTTATATACTAGTAAATTTTTATAGAGGAATAAATAGCACAATATGGTGGATTTAAAGAGTAATACATTATTTAGTCATTTAGTAAATATTCAACAAAAAATTACAATTAAAAAACACATTCAACAATTCCAAAAGTTGAGTTTCAAAGTAAAGAATATTTAAGAGGATAATTTGTTAGACCTATTTATAGGAAATTTAAAGGAAATCATCCAACATGAGGTGCATCTCATTGAACCTAAATATGTAGAGGATGTTTTTAGTCTAGAAAGGAAAGTTGAAAGAAAAAATATGCCCACTAGAAAATCAATCACTAATGACTATAGCGAAGGCCATACTCCCTCTCCTAAACTGATAAGTTTCACTCCTCAACGAATGGATGAAAGTATGATAGAGGGACTATGTTTCAAATATCAAAACAAATACTGTAAAGGGGATAAGTGCAATGAGAAGAAATTATTCTACATAGACTCTGAAGATGAAGAAGATAAAAAATTAGAACCATCACAAGATCTATATCTAGAAGAGACTAGTACAACAATATCTTGTCATGTGGATGACATAAATACTCCACAAACTGTCAATCTAGAAGGATATATCAAAATTAAAAATTTAACATTGTTGATTAATTTAGGAAATACCCATAACTTAATCAATTTCAAATTAGAAAAAAATATTAATTGTTTCATAAATCCAACACTAGAGTTTCAAGTAATGATTGTAGATGGAGGCACCATAAATTGTTCTTGTAAGTTTCATAGTATTAAGCTCAATATGGGGGGAGTATTTTTTGGAAATTCCCATGATTATAATACAAATGGGTGGTGTTGATGTTAAATTAGCATTCCAATAAATATAATAATTGGGAACAATGACCTTTAATTTTCAAATCTCTTCATAAGATTTACCTTACAAGGAAAGGAAATTGATCTTAGAGGTATCCAAGGGAAGCCCTATAAAGTGATAAGTTCTAATGGAATAATAAAATTACTCAAAAAGGGGAACCACCGTGTAATGGCACAATTATGTTCATTAAATGTTCAAATGTAAATATCATCTATGTTAGGGGATCTCCATAAATATATCAACAATCATACCAAGGTATTTGGATTAATGCCCAAGGGTATTCCACCTAATCGAGATCATGCCAATGCTATTCAGTTGCAATCGTGAAGTGTTCCAAAGATAAATGAAGGGAAAATATCAATAGAAGTAGAAACAATACTTAAAACAATAATTAAGCAATTGAGTAACCCAACAATTGTAGAGTACAACATGACATAGAAGAACCTACCAATGGAAGATATGACACATGAAGATAATTTATTCTTGTAAAATCACTAGTAGTTAGTCATGTGTTGAGGAAAACACTTGTTTGAAGTCGAGGGGCATTTTCAACCCTGTATAAGGCCTATATTAACCCTAAAACCCTTTTATTAGTTCCTAGATATGGAGTGATTACATTTTTATTAGGCTTTTATGATTTTAAAGCACAAGGTTCATAACATTATTTGATAAGGACCATTTTTATGATGGACACAAATTGGTTGCTAGTGATAACTTGTTTTCTAGTTAATTAATTAATTAAGATTGGCCTATCTTATTATCTAGTTACTAGTACTATTTACACAATAGTTTTAGATACTTGTTGTTGTTTTGATATTGCTTCCATATGCTTGTATTTTTATCATGGTGCATGGATTGTTTGACTAATTTAATAGTATAAAGTGGATAATTTCATTGAGTTTATGGTTGTTTAGAATTATTATTGAAGATTCATAATATACCTTGGATTTATTAGTATGATGTCTATTTGTAGGTTATTTGGAGATGATAGTGCCTCTTTATTCTAGCTAGTCAGATCAAATTTCTTCAATTGTTAACATTTGTAGTCTCAATCAAATTAAAGGAGGATTTCTATGTGATTTTTTTATAATTTTATTTTTTCTAGAAAGTTGAGTTGAGTTTGTCATAGGGTGTAGTCTCCCAAAGAGAAAGATAATTGTCCAATCAATAGATTGAGTGGACTTGATTAGTAGATGGAGTTTACATTCTCCAACTTGATCACATAGATCCACATTATATGGATGGTTATGGGGTTTGGTCCCAACTATTGAGTGTTTTTGCTATATACCTAAAATATATATAGATAATATTATGAACTAGCTTATCATGTCAAGTTTATTGAGCTATGCCACTTCACGTAGGTGCTAACAATGTGTACTGATACCACCACTATTCTTGGAATCTCAGTTATCATTTATATTTTTCTTCACCCATTGCAACACATTTGACATGATGGCTTCCAAATTTTGATTTAAATGGATTGGCAACCCATAAAATTGGCTCAGGACATAATGATGACACTCACCTACCTCATAATCCAATAGTACTTAGGAGATTGTTATCCTCTCCACTCGGGTTCAATTCTTGCAAGTGACATGATGATCTCATATGAGTATATTGTTGTAATGGATTCGATCCTTGTTGCTCCCATGGGATGAAAGAGTATGACACCTTTGTGATACTAAGAGGGTTAAGGATGAAAGACACTTTCTCTTACATTTTCCATCTTATACTCATATTCGACTTGAATTTCAAATATTTGTCACACTACCAACCTTCTTAACCTTTTAAGTTAGCAAAATTATGGTGATCTTGAAACACTTATCATAATACTTTTTGAGTATAAAAATAAAATTTTAAAAAATATTAAGTAATATCTTCCTCTCTTAAAGTTTGATAAACCATATCAATCTTAATATAAATTAATCGACATCATCATCTTATATCACCTTTACACTATTTTGACAAATATTTTATTTAGCTTAACCATAGATCTATTTGTTTGTTAAAACATTGTTGAAACTTCCATTAGAAACCTCAATAGTTAACTCAATGTTGATTCAATAATTAATAAATATCGTATGGACTTCTCCATCACATCGTGCAACCATATATCCATTAAAACTTGATTTACTAAATAATATTTTTAATTTACTATAATATAATTTTAATTTATTAAAATATGTTTAATGAATCTATTATTCATTATCATTAACTATCTAAAACAAAATTTAATATAATCACCCAACCCATCTTGACATTCCCTTTCGATCATTTTAGTAAATATAAACTTACATATATTTTTAAGTAATATACTCACCCATAAATCTATCTATTTGTTAAAACATTGTTGGAACTGTTAAAACATTGTGAGAACTTCCATTAGAAACCTCAATAGTTAACTCAATGTTGATTCAATAATTAATAAATATCACCTGGACTTCTCCATCACATCTTGCAACCATATATCTATTAAAACTTGACTTACTAATAATATTTTTAATTTATTATAATATAATTTTTAATTCATTAAAATATGTTTAATAAATCTATTATTCATTATCATTAATTATAAGTAAATATAAACTTACATATATTTAAGTAATATAATCACCCAGTTCATTTCGACAATCCCTTTTGTAATTGTCATTTCAAATATATGTTTATATTTAATTTCAAATATACGTTAATAAATATAAATATTCAATAGTAATGAAAAATGTGTGTCTCAATTATTAATATAAATATTAAAAGGTAAATTTAATTTATAGATGAAATAGATTTTTTCATTAGAATCTCAAAATAATTTTAAGAAAAAATATGTTTTTTTGTTATTTAAAATGTATTTTTGAATGTCTATATAGATTCAATACCCTAAAATTTTTTTGGGATACTTTTACAAATTAAACAATTTGAGTTCAAGTTTAAAAAAAAAATTGCCAAATTTTAGTTAAAATTAACGAGAAAAATGTCATTAAAAAATCATTTAGTCTCTAAATTAGATCACACCAATATTACATAGTAATAAAAAAAATACACAAACGAGTAAGCCAATATTTATCAAAATTAAAAAAAATCAAAATTGTATTCGAAAAGAGAAAAATATGCTAAAAGCATTCATGGTAGATATGGTAATAATCTATTTATTAATAGATGAGATGAAATGGGGTCCAATAATGATCTATTTATTAATTGATGAGATGAAATGGGGTCTAATAATGGGAAAGTGGGGCTCTCCACGAAGAGCAATGAGAGTCTAATCATGAATGATTTATTTTGTTTGTTTTGAAATAGTGTTAGTGGACCCTCATTCACGTTAATGCTTATCTAGATTATAATCCTTTTGGCCCCTCTTGCAATTTTAATTTTAAATTAAGCATAGCTAATAAATGTTCTCAATGAGATAAAGTATCACTAAGGGATAGATGAATTATTTATAACTAATAATGTTGTTCTTGAGAGAAAGTATGAGTGAGGGATTAGATCAATGTCCCCGTCATTAATAAGGTCAATGGGATCAAACAAAGATATGCCGCTGGAAGAGATTTACCACCAAAAGAAAAACAAAACCATAAAACCATGGAGAAAAACAAGATGTTTTTTTGTCACTTTCCTTCATTGTTTATTACTCAATACATAGAGGAAAGCACATTTTTAAACTGTGCAGTGCGTCATATTAAATAAATAAAGGTTTGCATTTGTTAGTTCCTTGGCTTTTGCTTTGGATGCCTTACATGATATTGAAATTTATTCATAAAGTAGCATCATATCATTCCCTAGACTCGTACAAGTAAATGGTTAAAGATCATTCCTATCTAGTAATTATTGTGTTGGTGGTGGACATCTTGTATCATAAGTGGTGACAAGTTGATTTTGTAAGTGGATTTTGAGTATTTTGCGAAATTTTTTGTTGATCCTTGATTCATTGGTTGGAGATTTTGATGTGGTAATGGGATCGCATTTGCATTACATCCACATTCACTATTAATTGTTTGGAAGCTTTTGGTTCATTTAACTTTGGAGCTTTGGAAAGTATGCTATATTGAATTTATGGAGTTGTGGGAGTTGTTGCATATTGAAACTAGAGATATGGAGTTGTGGTGCATAAAATTAGGGTTAGGGGGAGTTGTGGTGCATAAAATTAGGGGGAGTTGTGTCATGGTTGATATTTTTATTTTTTTATTTTTTATTATTGATGTATGATTGTTGGTCATTTATGTTGGTTTTTTTTGGTTTTTTTAAGTCTAGTTGTTGGTTATAAATAAGTTGGTTAGTTTTTGATGCGGTTGTGGTGTTTTACATATGTTGAGCTAAGTTTTAGCGTTGTGGTGGCAATCTTATCCTACTGGTGGTTTGTGGGGTTGTAATTTTGAAGCTACAACATAAGAAAAATGATGAAGATTTAATACATATCCATTTGAATTTACTTTGTTTGTTTTACACTCACATTCATGCATTTTTCAGCAAGTTTGCACTAATTTTTTTTCATCTTATCTACTTGGTATTTAGTCTAGTTGGTATTTTGAGTGGTCCTTTAGGTCTAGTTGTTGTTTGCATGCAAGTTAGTATGGTTTTGGGATGGCCATGGTGCTTAGTAGGTGTTGCCACGAAAGTTGGTGTTGTCGTGGCATTAAAATATGTCTAGTGGTTTATGAGGGTTGCAAGTTCAAAGAAGCTAGGTAAGTGCTTATGGGGGTCATATTTTTTCAATATTGCTATGTTAGAGTGTCTATATAAGTGTTGAAAAGTACACTTGGTTTTTTGTGAAACATTTTAGTGACTTCTTTTGTAGTATTTTCGAGCCTTAGGCATGGCAATATGTGTGCATTTCAACTGTGGTCTCTTTCCTTTCCATACTGTTAGTATGAATGTTAATCGCAAGTATACAAAAAAAGACCACTTTAGCTATGCATAACAAACAACCCTAACAACAAAGATGGCTGCCAATATCTTCAGATCTACAATTAGGTGATCAAGATAAATGCCGCAAAAATCTAGATCTATGCATTAAAAGACATTACGCAGTAAATAAAAATGAGATTTACTCCATGCATCCAATAGACAAGACAAGAATATGTTGAATGAATTTTATATTAAGGGCACCTAGGAGGAAAACATAGAAGGATGTTACCAGTTCTCCTCAATGGGATGGGTTCTTGTAAGTCCTCAGCACTTCAGATCTAAAATTCCTCTCTCTTGATGGTGTAGAAAACCCAGAAAAAAATGGAACTCAAATGGAGTGCACAAGCAAAAAGATAGAAAAATATGACAATGATAGTGGATCAAAGTCAAACCAAAGTATAGATCCAAAGTGATATTTAGGCAACAAAATGTGATGAATGAATGGAAAACCCTTCTATTTATAACAAAATATTGAGTAGTCTAGATATTGGTGCATAATTAAAATATTATTAACCAAATCAAGATCCAACTTTTATGGAATATTTTATTATTTTTTTGGAGGGAAAAGGAATTTGACTTGGGTCAAATCTTTTTATTTGTAAATAATAAATAAATAGATGATTTATTTATCATTTTAAGGATGTGATTGAGTAATAATTAAATAAATATGATTTATTTAACTATTTATGAGTGATTTAGTCAAATTCAACAAGGAATATTATTCAAATAAGGTTTAAATAATTATTCCTAGAAAATAATAAGATAAATAATAATTTATCTAATTAATTCTCCTGTTTTGGGTTAAATATGACCAGGAATATTACTTAAACTGCTGTTTAACTAATTATTCCTTGAGGAAAATCAAACAAATGTGGATTTATTTAATATTTCCTCATGGGGTTTCCTGTTTAGACCATAAAAAGCTTAATAAAGGTGTTTTACTAAGTTATTTTTCATAGTGAAAGCAATTTTACTTAGGGTAAAATTGGTTTTACATGGTGTACATAGGTCCATCTAATAGTAACAGGTTAGATGACCAAAAAATGGTGCAACAGATTGCCCCCCAGCGTGCGAGCGTTAGGAGCTAATCGTATGACCGAAGTACGTTGTAAGAATTCAATCACTAGACACCGAAGGGGAAGTCAAAGAGAGAGAAATATAAGGTAGACCGAAGTGCTAAAGGACTAGACCCTGAGGAGGTGAGACTTATAGGTGCGACAAGTCTCTTTTATGAGTGAGTACCTGTGCTATAGGTGGCAGGGGAGGCATACCTATGCTCGCCGAGACAAAGTACAAAGCATAGTGCATCCAATAAACAAGGGACTGGACAATATAGTACATGCTGGCATAAACATGAGCTAGGTAAAAACATGATAATGAATCCCACATATATATTGTGCCTGGGATAACAACCAGGACTTATACAATAATATTTGACTACATGAGATACAAATACAACCCAAATTCCCCTGTAAACAGGAAAGTGCTCTGAAAATCTGACTGATACATGCAAAAAAAAAGGGGCTACAAGCAACTGAGGCCGACATCATCAAATATATGGAGTTGCATCAAAGGCTGTAATGAATAGGTCATCCAGGCATGTGGGTGACTACCTATAGGGACACTCCCTCATGAGGGCTGAAAACATCTCACACACGCCTTGGAATCACCGATATCAGCTGTTGCATCACTGAACCATCAAGTATATGGATCTCGATCATGCTGAAAGGAGTTGGAGCTGAGAAACAATCAAGTCAAAGGGCAATAAGGAGTCCCTTTTCTTGATCCGAGGCACCGAACAAGAGTGGAAGGTGGAACCAAGGTACACCGCCCTTTAGACCTGTCTTCTAGAATGAAGGATCTGATGCCGACAAAAGGAGGTCTGCCATAGGTGAGGCAATAAGGGAACCTCAACTAAGGCATGAGAGAAAATAGTAGAGCAACTGACAGACTGACACCAGGGATGATGATGAAATGGGGGGTACTGAGTAGCAGACGGACGACTTCCCTTGTTAGAGCATAAAGGGCATGGATGACCTGGCAGTGATTGACACAATATCATGAGGGATAGGGGACAGTGGGACTGAAGGCCATAATGTGCAACACGAGAGAGGAACCAAGCATTGAAGGATGGAAGGCTATAACGGGATACAAGGATAGACTCCATTGATGCGATGATGACTCAACTCGGATGCTCTAAACAAGGGAAACTCGATGATGTTACCACACATAAAAGGTCCAATGGGGACCATAAAAACATGAGTACATGATGGTGACTCACGATGAAAATCGACACGAACATGGACAAGTATGAAGGAAAAGTGGTGCCCTAAGTACAAGTGTTGTAAGTGAAGAAATTTGATTTTGGGGAGTGGTGAAGTGATGCTTCGTGGAAAAAATGTGTCCTGGTGAAGTATCAAATCACAAAAAAATAATAGATACCCATTTGAGGGCTCAGTGAGAGCTTTCCAATGGTGCAGACGGTTTTTCAAACTGAGCTACGGTTTGGCTGCAACAGGT
The DNA here is from genome assembly GCA_034641835.2 of Pinus albicaulis. Classification (NCBI taxonomy): domain Eukaryota; kingdom Viridiplantae; phylum Streptophyta; class Pinopsida; order Pinales; family Pinaceae; genus Pinus; species Pinus albicaulis. Next base: position 435,572,835 of record CM076573.1, on the reverse strand, counting down.
GAAAGAAAAATAAGGAGTTTTCTTTTAATAAGGCATTCTCCCTATAAATTCACTCATTTGCATGTGGAGCTGTGGTGAATGTAGAGAGGAGAGAAGGCCTTAAATCTTGCGACGATCGTAGCAGAAAAACTGACCATTGGAATCGAGATCCGTCAGTTGCAGGTAAGAGGCCTAACCCTACTCTTTCATTTCAGTGGATTGAAATTTTAGTTTAGATCCCCAGAGCTTAGGAATAGAACCCTGCTCCTCTTCACGGCTAGGTCACACTTTTTGGGGCAGAAACTATGACCTGGGTAGCAGGTTTTGGGCAGAAATTTGCGACCTGTCCCAGGATTGGGCCTGAAAAGTGCAACCTGACAGGGAGGGATTTTTCTATGCTGTTTTTTGTCTGAGAACTAGGTTTTTGTGTTTGGATACAGTATTCCCTATCTGTACACTGACAAATATAATCATTTTGTGCAAATATGGAAGAATTATGGATCAACAGGAGAGATAGAGACCTGGGCACATTACGGCTAGAGATCCGAGAGGATCAGGGTGTCCGCCGTGCATTGGCTAGGTTTGAGGTTTTGAAGTTTGTGGAGAACCCTTTGATGAGAGCTGGAGAGCCCTTATTGGCACAAATTATTAGCTATTGGGACCTGGACCATGACGTCTTTATAGTGCAGGGGCACCAGATCGAGTTGACGGTCCAGGATATATATTTCCTGATTGGTCTCCCACAACTTGGGATGGTTGGGAATACTCAGCCAGTGTTACTGCGAGGGTGGAATATCATGGAGTTTGTAGAGTGCCATTGTCGACCAGTTCTCCATGTCAAATGGACACGGATACCCATCGGGGATCTAGAGAGGTTAGAGACCCATTCTGTGGCCACAATGATGTTGGGGATCTTGGGAAACCAGACACTCCACCACATCCCTGGATGGTAGATGATGCTTGTAGAGAGTGTGTTGAGTGGGACCTACTATGGGTGGGCCCAGATGATGCTGTCATCATTGAAATGACAATTTTATCTATGTAAGCGGCAAGTGAACCATAATTGTGCATATGGTACAGTGTTGTGCTTGCTCTTCTTTAAGAATATTCTGACACTTCGACCTCACGTACAGCTCCAGGATGGGGGTTTGAGGGAGCCCAGGATGCTCTGGTGGGGGCGACTAATATGTAGAGGAGGAGGTGGGGCAATTGGATGGGTGTTTCGACCCGAGTTATTTGCTCATTGGGATCAGATGCCATTGTACATAGATGACTATCCCTATAGTGGGATGAGTTATTGTGGGGACCGAGACTTGCCACTGTTGCTTGGTCAAGTATGGGGGCCTGATGGTAAGTGAAAAATTGCTAATCTTGTTATGTGCATTGTAAAGTTTCAGAATATTGTATATGGTACTGATTATTTTACTTTTGGTATGCAGATACAACACTGGTAAAACCATCCAAGTATATGGGACGACCTGTAGTATCAGGAGCTATAGGACCTAGTGAATCGAGGGGGCCGCAAAATGAGGATGCAGGGGCCCTCGTAGAGGACATTTGTTGTAGATGTGAGAGGCTTCTGACTGGTGTTTTAGAGTGTGGCTGGTAAGACTTAGAGGACCAGTACATAGAGCCATGTATTGGTTTACCCTCGAAGTGGTGAGGGGTCATGCAGTGCATGGCGATGGCCAGACAGGGAATGCGTGATCTATGACCTACGAGAGTAGAGCCATTGGCTTGAGATCCTCCAGATAGTGATTATTTGTGTAGGGGCAGGTGGTGCCCCCAGTTTTGAGTTTTTGTAACATGCTATGGGCATGTCATATGTATAAGAGTTGATGAACTCTAAAACATTTTATAGGACACATATTATGGATATGAATCATTTTGATGGTTTTATGTTTATTGTCTTGTGTTAAATGCGTGTGCTAAATGCAAATCTAGAATATTGTTTGCAATGTTATCTACATAGTGATTTTGTGCTCTAGGTACATGACTGAATGTAATGATTTCAAATTCATGCATCAAAAGCTTGACTCGTAAATATCTTCTAAAAGGGATAGGATTATACACACGATAGACACCATTCAATTCCATGACAAGAAGCAGGGAGTCTAAATGAATATGAAGGTGGAGGACGCGATGTGAAAGGGCATCGGCTAATAAACCTCGCACTGCATCATATTCGGCCTGATTATTGGTAGCAGTACCAATGCATACACCGTTGGAGAGAACAAGCGAATGCAAGGGGGTAAAAATGGCCCAACCTGCTGAGGCTAGATTCCGGGAGTAGCAACTTGAACCATCGGCAAAACCGATATCAAGTGTGGATGGGAGGTCCATCTGAAAAGTGCCATAAGAAAATAAATGGGAAGATGATGAACAATGCTGGCAACCTGAGCACAAAGAAGAAATTGAACGCACACTGCGAGAGGGAGTGTTCTGGGTAGGATGTCTACTACTCACATGCCAACGTCGAGGTGGAGTGTGGGAGCTACAGGAGGTGTAGCTTGTGCTTAGGCCGCGAAAGTCACCATAGACACGGATGGTGCCATCCTGCTTATGGGCAGGAAAGATGAAGTTAGGGGTGGACAAGGCTTCCATGATGTCACCATCACAATAGAAGATGGAGTGACTGGAGGAAGGGAGACCACATGACACAACAAAGCTACTTGACTCATCATCATGAGAAGAAAGGTTCACATTCGGATCGTCACGAGGGATGACAGAAGAAAAAGTAGATAAGGGATCTATCGATGTTGAGCCCAGAGTGATCGATGAAGGGAGGTCAAGCAAAATAACAGGAGAAGATGTAGAGGGAACTTCAAGTGAGAGTCTCATCGATGATGATAGGTAGAGGATGGTGGTCGTAGCCTCCATCATCTCGACATCAGGAGGGGGAATGTCAATGGGAGTGGGTAAATCCTCGGGCTGGCCCGCAAAATACTGTGCAAGTACAGGAGAGGCGGATTGGTTTTGTTCAACCTCGTACTCCCAAACTACCTCAAAAGAGGTGCGATAATGCGTAAGGCGGGGACAATGGTGGGAATAATGGTCATGGAGATCACACAAAGCATAGGGTTGATTGGTGTGAATAGTTTTAGGGTTGTTGGCTACAGTTAAGGAAGAAATAGAGGCTTCAGGGCTGTAGACTCAGGGAACGTAACATTAACCATGGGCTTGATATGGGGCAGTTCAGGACAGTTATGGGTGGCATGGCCTACGACATCACACAAAGCACAAGGATTTGGAGGCGGAGGAGGAGCAGGATCAATCGAGGCAGCGTTGTCTTTTGATGCCCTCTTTCAAGCTTTGAACTTCTTGCCCGAAGTGGTTGCAACAAGAGGTGGTTCCTATTGAGGTGGTTGAGGCACTGTAGTAGCGGGAGAAGTCATAGGGACCGATTGAACTTGGGTCAAAGCAAGATACGGTTTGGGTTGACCAGGTGGGGCAGCGATTGGAGGATCAAGGTACCAGACGGGAATCCTAAGGTTCAGGTTAGGAAGAGAGAGGGTAGCCATGATAGGTATCGTGTATACTCCTGGAGGGGGAGCTAGTAACGGTATTTGACCGGAGGGGTAGTGACCAGGCGGGACAACTCTAAGATGGTTAAGGTCTGGAGGAACCGTTCCAGGAGGGTAAAGAGGCTCATGGATACCAACTGTAGGTGAAGGGACAGGAGGAGGAGATCCAGAAGGCTAAATCAAAGGGCAAGGAGTAGGCTACGGAGGGCGGGAGGCTGCTGACTAGCTGAAGTAGGCCGCTTGAGGGCAACTCTAGATGATTGCATCATGCAAAAATTTGATGAGCTGGGTTATGGATAGGAGGAGGAAGACCAGGGAATGTACCAAGTAATGAGGAGTCTTTGTAGACTCTGGGCGAGACACTGGTCAAAGGATCGATGGTTTTCTTATTGGCCACCGAAGAGATGATGGACTCAGGGGAGGTTTGAGACATCGGTTCGTAATATGTTAACTAGTCAATGGTGACTATCTTTCCGTTATGAGGGAAGGACATCTTGCGGTGAACCGCAAATGGGATAGCAGACATCGCATAGGTATAACTATGACCGAATAGAATGTTGTAATCTAAGGGGGCATCTATGACTTCTACGTCAACACAAACAGTCTTGCTTGCAAGAGTAATAGGACAGTTGCAGAATAGGCCAATGGGCTAGGAGGTGTGGCCATCCCATGCTCGGAGAGTCATCGTGGAAGGAGCCAACTCAAGTGATCCGAGTTGCTTCCAAACCAAAGCGGACATCACACAGGTGGATGCCCCCTCATCAATGATGCACCGGGAAACGTTAGCGTTCCAGATTTTTACTGGGATTTGGAAGGCGACGGAAGTAGGGAGAGGAGGATGTTATGAATGGCCAACATCAAAGACAATCAATCGATCATCGAAAGGATCTACAGTGCCCATAGAAAATAGTATATCTTTTCGTTGTGAAGGGCATGACTGGAGGAGTTCTAGCGTTGAAATGGCAGCAGGAGATTGTGCCAAATCATCTACTATGCTATACGAATGGGCGAATTTGCCAGAAGTAGCATTTCGGTCTAGTGGTCCCTTATGGATCTTGGTATGAACCTATGCCTTAGGCTAAGGGATCTACAAGGGACCATTAGGTGTCGAAAGAGGCTCTGTAGGGACCGAAGGAGGTGGCTCGGGGACAGACGTAGTTGGAGGCTTGTTGTACTGATGGGACCGAGTCTGAATATTGATGTCTACATTCAAAGGTTGATCAGAATTCATCATGAGAATATGGTAATCGGGGGTACCAGATGGAAGAGGTTGAGTGGCCACCTGACCTTTAGGTGGTTGGGTGGCCACAAATCCTTGCTCAGGGAAAGGATTAGTAAACATAGCCGGATGACTAGGCGCAGCAATGGGAGGGATGGAAGGGGAGGCTTGATGTACTCGCAATGTTGCTTGAGACTCCCACATCTACTTCATCTGTGGTAAAAGAGGACAATCATGCGTGTAATGACCATAAACACCAGAAAAATAACAAGGCTTGTTCATGCGAACATGTCTATCTTGCTTGGGCTGAGTGCCCTGTTACTGGTTAGCGGTGTTAGGAGCATGATGTTGAGGATTAGGTTCAGGATTGCCGGGAGCAGATTGATTTTGCGTGCCTTTCCTCTTCTTTTTGGAAGGAGGAGAATTAGTCACGCCCTACTGTGCATACACCTGCCCCTGAGGGGGCAGTGGCTGCTGTTGCGGGGGTTGAGAAGGCAAGGGAGGAGGAGGTTCTAATGCTGGAGGAGCTGGAGCACCAGGCTATGGATATAGATAATAGGGAGGTTGGGTAATAGTGTGGTAAATAGGAGGTTGGGAAAAATGAGGAGGCATGCCGTATCCTGGATACATGGTACCAGGAGGGGGAAAAATGCAGGAGGTACTGGCCTCCCCTGAGGAAAACCATAGCCCATGGGAGGCTGAGCGTATAGAGGAGAGAGAGCTCCAATGACACCGCCGGCAGCATGAGATGCTCCCAGTGCGTTGGTACCACCGGGTCTAGGAAGATCAAGTAGAACAATATAAACATAACCCGACTGAGTGTAGATCAGGTCATATTTTAACGCAATTTGGAGAGTGGCTTCTTCGGTTTGAGGGAAATGAAATGCGATATCTTTGCCGATAGCAGGAAAGAGAGATCTAAGGAACCAGTCCATATAGACACAGTATTCGCAGGTAGGGGCTTGAAATAGGCTCTTTCTTCTTCGCCATTCATGGACATGATCAAATAGGCGGGTCATAGATGATTGACGAAAATAATTCAAAAGTTCGGTACCAGTGTCGTGACGAAGGGGAAGCTAGAAATAAGACCAAAAAAGCCCGAGCAAGAGTCGCAAAGGTGGTATGAGAGGATGAGGCCTGATCAACATACCACTTAGAAGCTTCTCTTGTAAGCGTATGTTGGAACAGCCGAAGATGGACAGAGTCATCGGTAATGGAGTTAGACAAACACCACATGTGGAAAGATCTAACATGATTTGTAGGATCTTCTCCAGCAAGGCCTTCAAACTTGGGGATGTCTGAAGGGATCTTGGTCGGCATAGCAAGCCAAATAGCATCATGGTGTATAAGTTCATTGATCAACTGGTTAAAATCGGGAAGACTGAGGCCTGCCATATAGGGGAGCAAGGGAGCAGTTGGAGTAGTTCTTGTTGCGGTCGTACTAGTAGTATTCCTAACATTAGGGCTGGGGCCACCACTAGCGTTAAGTCCTCAACCAGACATGGTGAAGGTGACAGGAGGAGAACTAGGGGAGGAACCAGAAGGAGAACCCAATGAACCAGAAGAGGAGTCGGAGTGCGGACTCAGTGGAGGACTAACTTGAATCCTACGCAGAGGAGTAAGTATTCCTACCGGAAACTAAGGATGTAGGCCAAGAAGTCTCTGGGATAAACACCTTGGTGGCACAATGATAACGACACAAACATGGCACAATGGGAAGAGAGACCAATAAGGGCGTAGAGGTGCAGGATCAACTGATTGCAATGTCGGAACAAGGGAAGAGAGGTGCAGGATCAATTGATTTCAATGTTAAAATCTTTGCTTGGTGGTGTTAACCAAGCTCTTCTTCACTTAGGGTGTGTGTGTAAAAGTGTGTAAATTTTAATTTTTAAACCCATAAATTTGTAGAGAAAAATAAAATATGTGTTGTATAATTGTAAATAAACCTGCAGATAACAGTATATGAAACTGAAATAATAGTAAATAAACATTTAATAATGCAAGAATATAAACCCAAGGAGGCAGGCCTCTCAACAAGTAGTCCCTTGGTGGGCAAAAAAATAATCAAAACACACCGAAATAGGCAATAGATCTAAGGTCGGGAGGGACAGGGATCTAAAGGTTAGATCTGCTAGAAATTGGTGCAGAAAAATAACAACAAATCAGAGGAAAGATTGATGTGAATGAGGTGGAAAAAGGCTATATCCTGGAGGGAAGCGGAGGGGACCTTGGAGGAAAACCCAAACAAAAATAAATGAGGTGATTTGGATGGATAAAAAGCCAATTTGAAGTGGATTTGAAGGTGAGGTATAAGATCTGAAGATGATTGAACACTCTGAAAATTTCAGATAACTTGCAGCAGCTAAAACTCTTCCACAAATTGTGGAGGGTATTGAAGCCCTAAGGGGCTAGGTTCCCACTTAGATGAGTAAAACAGAACAAGTAAAAGTCCAAAATAGGCGAAGATGGAGGTCAGACAACCCCGAACAGAGGCCCAGACAAACCCAGAAAACTTTCAGAAAAACTCCTGCAAAAATTCCAGGTTATAGTTTCTGACCTGTTTCTTGCCGAGGTCGTAGATTTTGGGCAGATATATGCATCTTGAAGCTCTAGGTCGCATGTTTAGGGCCAAAAAGTGCGACCTACACTTCCAGCTCTCTCAAGAGCAAGTTTCAGCAGAATGTGTCATCTCAGCTGCAGCTAATGTCGGTCACCTGCGCAATAGGTCCGAAAACACACGGAAGTTAGAATTTTTAAGGTTTTAGGGTTTTATAGGTTAAAAAAAACATCAATAAAAGAAAAACAAGAAGCTAAAGAGAAATCCTAGGGTTTGAAGCAACTGGATATATAGGGATCAGAAAAATGACGACGGTCGTAATCGTAAACCTGTGTGGAGTCTCCAGTTGTTAGTATGAATCTTAATCGCAAGTGTACGAAAAAGGACCACTTTATCTGTGCATAAAAAACAACCCTAACAAAAAATATGGCTGCCAATATCTTCAGATTTGTAATAAGGTGATCAAGATAAATGCTGCAAAAATCTAGATCTATGCATTAAAAGACATTAAGTAGTAAATAAAAATGAGATTTACTCCATGCATCCAATAGACAAGACAAGAATATGTTGAATGAATTTTATATTAAGGGCACCTGGGAGGAAAACATAGAAGGATGTTACCAGTTCTCCTCAATGGGATGGGTTCTTGTAAGTCGTCAACACTTCAGATCTAAAATTCCTCTCTCTTGATGGTGTAGAAACCCAGACAAAAATGGAACTCAAAGGGAGCTCACAAGCAAAAAGATAGAAAAATATGACAATGATAGTGGATCAAAGTCAAACCAAAAGTATAGATCTAGAGTGATCTTTAAGCAACAAAGGGTGATGAATGAATGGAAAACCCTTCTATTTATAACAAAATATTGAGTTAGTCTAGATATTGGTGCATAGTTAAAATATTATTAACCAAATCAAGATCCAACTTTTATGGAATATTTTATTATATTTGTTGGAGGGAAAAGGAATTTCACTTGGGTCAAATCCCTTTATTTGTAAATAATAAATAAATAAATGATTTATTTATCATTTTAAGGATGTGGTTGAGTAATAATTAAATAAATAATGATTTATTTAACTATTTATGAGTGATTTAGTCAAATTTAACAAGGAATATTATTTAAATAAGGTTTAAATAATTATTCCTAGAAAATAATAAGATAAATAGTAATTTATCTAATTAATTCTCCTGTTTTGGGTTAAATATGACTAGGAATATTAATTAAACTGCTGTTTAACTAATTATTCCTTGAGGAAAATCAAACAAATGTGGATTTATTTAATATTTCCTCATGGGGTTTCCTGTTTAGACCATAAAAAACTTAATAAAGGTGTTTTACTAAGTTATTTTTCATAGTAAAAGCAATTTTACATAGGGTAAAATTGGTCTTACATGGTGTACTTAGGTCCATCTAATAGTAATAGGTTAGTTGACAAAAAAATGGTGTGACACATACTATAGGAGTTGTGGTGCAATCCGTTGCATAATTATGTGAGCTATGGTTCATTTAATTAGGGGGTTGTGGCATTTATCATAATCTTTTTCACGCGCACATTCTTTCAATTGTGAGATCTCGTTGTTGGTTGTCTAAGCTACTTAGTATTCAACTAGTTTATTGGTTTTTAAGTCATGGTTATTGGTTGTCTATTTTGCTTTTTATTTAGTCTAGTCATTAGGTCCATCCATTAACACTTACATTCATGTCCACATTTCTACATTTGTGAGTTTGTTTCAATGAATTGATGTTTTGGTCATGGCTTACATGACATTTACTTTTCTTAGTTTTCAATTATCCTTTTGGATTGGATATTGGTTGTTTGAAAGATGATATGGTTTCCATGCATATTTAGGGTTTTTAGATGTTGGATTGAAGTTTAGTCCTATGGTGACACTGATATGTTGGTGGTTTTTTGCATAATATATGCGTTCAAAGCTACCATGTAAGAAAATTAATTAAGATTCATTTCATATTTGATTGAGCTTGGTTATTTTATTTCAATGTTGTTTTTTATCATGTGGTTTGGCTTTCATTCAAACCATTTATTCTTAGATCCAAAGGTATTTCTTGTTTTCTTGTTGGTTTTTTAAAATTTTGTTTAATTCCAATGTGGTTGTGGTGCTTTCTAGACATTGGGGTGAATCTTAGTGCTATGGTGCCATTGATATCTTCATGGTGGGTTGCAAGGGTTCCAAGTTCAAAGCTACTAAGTAAGAAATGATGAAGATTCAATTCTTATCTATTTGAACATTTTTTTTGTTTTCAATGTATATCTATTTAAACTTTCTTAGATTTTTTAAATTTTGGGTTTAATGTATGGATTGAAAAATATTTCTTACGTGAGTTAAATTGATTGTTACAAACAATATTTAGCACAAAATAATTGCTAAAATCATATAGGTGTTTGAATTGGAATTCAATTATATTACAACAAGTCAAACCACCATCTCATAGTGCTCTCAGGATTGTTGGTAAAGGAACCACCATAGGTTTTTATTGGTATAATTTGATTGTATTACAACAAGTCACACCACCATTTCCTGGTGCTCTCAAGATTGCTTGTAAAGGAACTGTCATAGGTTATTAGTGGTAGATTTCCATGGGTGAAGCTTCAGGACTAAAAATAGAAATAATATTGGCTTTGCTTTATCTCTCCCACGACTACATTCTCATTGACTCGGCCTATTTGTTAAAAAACAAAGTGTGATCTTGATGGCCATAATGACCAAGGATTTGCCTCCATTTTCCTTCCCATATTAGCCTTGATTCTAGTAAATTTTGGAAGAAGAACACGTAGTATTACAAAAAAATTTTTTAGCCATTTTGTTCTTGAATTAAGTCACCATAGTTTTTCAAAATAAGTTTATGTTCCTAACCATTTGGATTAAATGTTTTTCTAACTTGTTAAAAATCAAGAACAAGAGTTAAATGAGGATGCATCTCACACTAGTTTTGACTAGTAAGGATAGTTACCTAGTCATTAATAAAAAAGAGAAAAATATGATAATACAATATTGTTTCTTCCTTATCCATATTGTTTCTTAGGAAGATGGACTTAATCCATTTCACCAATGAAAAGAAAACACTTCTATATTTTTCTTGTTTTAATAAATTCCTTGCAGTAATTTTTACCATAATTGATTTTGTGGTCAACAACCAAAGAGCTATTAGCCTATTGATAGTACTAATTTGAAAAATATCTCACACTTCATGGATTTAGCTTGCGAACTAGAACAACCTAACACACCTCATTTTGTGTAGAATTTAATTTTAGTCCAAACATGCATTGTCTATTTTAATATTTCTTGTACTTAGTTTTGGAAAATGTTCATTTGTATACCCAACTCTCTTGGTTGGATAAATTTTTTCTCTTTTGCAAACCCAACAACTACTTCAAAAACTAAAGTTTATTTGGCTTGAACATTAGGCTAAGCATAGGGTTTGCATTCCTATAAGCTATTCTTGAACTAATTGGACATTGTAAATTACTTATGTCCCTTTTTGGGAGACCTTTTTGTCTTATATCACCTTGCTTAATTGCAAGCTAGCAATTGTAATCCTTTGTGAAGTTAGCTTGGTTACAATTATGATGCAAAGGTACCTATAGCCTTGTACATGACCACTATAGGAATGTTATATTTGCCCATAGAGAACACAACTACTTGTATGCTAGTATAATATAAATTAAAAAATGACACATGAGAAAAATCAGAGATAATACAAATTTTTCATTTCTTATTCACATATACAATAAATTTTTCTTCAAATTCGGGTATATTATATTATGCATTGTGCCTCATCATGTGCACCATCTATTTCACACTAGACTAAACTAGTCGTTCCTTTTCTTCTTTATTCCCAACTCTTTTTCCAACTTCACGAGCTCTCCTTATTCCGGCTTCTTGATCTCTTCTTGTTTTTCTATCTACCTCAACTCTTCCTCTTTCTTTTGTCCACTTAATTCTCTTAAAAAAAGTATATTAGTATATAGTAATGATTAATGTTAATTGATATTAATTACCCTTATTGCATATTAATTATTAATATTAAATATTAATAATTAATTAATATTCCTATCATATTCTTCATGTGTGTGTCCCCCCACACACTAACAAATATAATACATATATTAATATAAATTAATCATTAATATTAATTAATACCATTATTAGTATTAATATAATTGATCCCTAATATTAAATAGCAATATTATTAATATTAATATAAAATAATATGATTATTAATAGCAATATTAAAATAAATAATCGTTAGTTGTAAAGGTATTCCATATTTTAGGGTTCTTTATGCATCGATTTTTTTCACTTAACCCTTTTTCATTTCCTATTTCTTACTACTTGGTATGATAATACCTTTTCACATTCTCATCATGGCGATTAAACTTCTAAGTAGGTTCAAAACATTGATAATCTAAAATCTCATGTGATGGATCCGAAAAAAAATACCCATCAGAACTCAGATCACAAAAGCCTTAAATATGAAATGGTTAGGTATACTGAATGACCACAATGGTTCAACTTGTTTAGTTGTCTCCTAGTCTAGTCATCATTTCATATACTAAATAATCATGGTTGTTCAACTCCATGGCTAACCATTATTTCCTTGTTTGGTTCCCCATCTAGTCATTGCTTCTACACACAAGTGGTCCCTTGATTCACTGTGAAGTCCCTTGAGCCACTTGGAATCATTTTAGTCATGATATGTAGTATTAAAGGACAATTGTAGTATTGTAACAACATCAGTGTTGCAACCACATAACAATAGGGTGGTCTTCTAGCAATGTAGCAGTGTAGGGAAATGTTGTTGCCTTGGTGTCACAATGACGTAACATCAAGGTGGTGTAGTAGTGATGTCCAAACAATGTAACAACATGGTGGCGTTGTAGCAACAATGTTGCAACGCATTTATTTAATCTATAAGTTACTAACTGAAATCATTTCATGCATATTAATTTTAACCAGAGATGCTCCCGTATCAAATTAACTTTGTAAACTTGGTTAAAATACTAGTTGCATGCATTGGATCAATATTACAATGTTAAAATTTTAATTTTATGGTTTGCAAATAGTCATAAAAACTATGTTAAATATTCTTATGTCTTTTTTCTTAATGAATATCAATTCAAGATTAATGATTTATGTTTCAAGGAAATTGTAATTAATTATTGGTGGACTAGGTCTATAAGGTCATCCATTTTATATAAAAAAATGTTTTATTTATTTATTTATATTTTAACACAATTGCAAAGTTTCATTGCTATTGTGTTCCATTTATATATACACATACATTTAGTTAATTGTTCCATCTAGTAATGTGCTATGCCAATGACAATTTTCTTGCAGCTATTCAAATTATCATCTTAATGTTCAATAACTTGGCGGTTTGCAAATTTTTTGTTGTTTTACAACCCAAAAAATTGTTTGAATGCTTATTTTACTTAAACATTGGGTCATGTGTAGGGTTTGCATTCTTATAGGTTATTATTGAATTATTTGGATACTATAGTATTTTTTTTGTATTACATCTCTTTGCTTGATCACAGGCTAGTAAATTAGGTTGCATGCATTTTTATTTGTAATATTGATTTAAGTACATATTCTATGCACTAATTACATCCTTAAAATTTTAATTCTAGGGTTTGAAAAGAGTCATGGAAACTCCTTAATGTTGTCCATATATATATATATATATTTTTAAGAACTAAGTGTTGATTAAAGCTTTAATTTTTGTGGTTCAAGAAAACAATAATTGATTTACTTCAAATCTAGATTGTTTCTTGACTAGGTTTGTTAGCTCACCCATTTTATATAGTAAATTAAGTTTTGATTTCTATTTTAACACAATTGTAATGTTTCATTCCTACTTTGTTCCATTTATGCATGTAATTATATTTATCTGAATGGTGCCTTTGGTAACCTATTATACTAATGATGACTTGCTTGCATGGCATTCAAATGATTATCTTAATGTTCTTTTCAAATGATAACTATTGGTTACGACATCCTTCTAGGAATATTTGATTATGTGATATTTCTTTAAAATGTAATATTTGTTGTAATAATTCTTAGAATTATCGCTTGACTAAGTCTATCCTATTTTATGTACAAAATAATATTTTCTTTCTATTTTAACACAACTACAAAGTTTCATTGTTAAAATGTTCAATTTAGACATGAAAATATATTATGTTAAAAAGTGTTTCTAGTAGCTTGCTACATGGCAATGCCAATTGGATGGTAAGCTATTGAAATGATGATCTTAATATATAATAAATGCTTTTTAAATGATAATTATTGATTATACTAGCTTTCCAAGAACATTTAATTATGTTAGTCTCCCTACAATTTTTTATGATATTTGTTAGAATTAATTGTGAAAAAAAATTTGGAGTATACCTAACTCAACTTCATTTGGAGTATACCTAACTCAACTTCATACTTAATTATTTTGGTTTTTTTATAGACTAAACTAATATTTTGAATGCTTATTTTTGCTTCAGTGTTGGGATAAGTGGAAATATTGTATTCCTATATTTCGTTCTTGAATTACTTACACATTATTATCTAGTTTTGTCTTATATTACTTTGGTTGATCACAAGCTAGTATAAATATTACAAATACTATATTGATATTAAGTGGTTTCCCTTCTACGCATTGAATTAATTTGGCACCCTCATAATTTTGTTTCTATGGTTTACAGAGCCTTGAGAACTCCATTATCTTATTCTTCCAATAATGTTTGGTATTCTAACTTTCTTGTAAATATAATCTTTGATATGATATCTCTTGGAGTTAGTTTTTGGAAGTGGATGGAGTAATATTCAACTCAAATCCACACATAATTTTGTGATTCATTACAAACCCGACAAACTTTTTGAATGCTTATTTTTGCTTAAAATTTGGGTTAAATGGAGGGTTTGTATTGCTATAGGCTATATTGAAGTAGGAAGATAGTGTAATCTAGTTTTTTATTATATCTTATTGGTTGATTACGAGTTATTTATTTCAATATTTTAAGAAGTTAGTTTTTATTATTGGATTTTTTTCTATCTTTATTTATCTACATAAAATGAAAACTTTGAAAGTTTGCACATCCATGAAAACTTTTCGAATCATGTTTCCACACAACACTTTTTAACTAAAGAAGTTTTCTTTTCGGAACTCAATTTTCAATAGAGGAAACAATTTTGTAAATATATATAATATTGGATTGAAAACATATAGAATGTAAACTTCGTATTTTTTCCATTTTTTCTTTTATGAATTATAAATATTTTCTCACAAACATAGAGTTTTACATGTAGATTCTACATGTGGTTCAAAATTATTTTGGTTGAGCTTTTAATTGAAAATTAAGATAATAAGGTAAACCACTTTTTGTAACCAACATGGGAAGCTAAGCCTACTACATGATTCCTTTTATATTAGGTTTCTCAGATGGAAGACAAGGATAATGCCATTTTATCCCTTGATTAGTTATTAGATTCATTATACCTTTATGCTCACTTATAATTTATGTTTAATGTATAAGGTTCTAAATTTTAAAGAAATATATTGTTATTATTTTAATTTCTCATTATTACTTTTTAAAATAAATTATAAATTTTGTCTTGTAATGTTTTATTTATTGAAATATTTTTTTATTATGAAAATATAAGAAATTTAAAATTATAATTCATTTTTTAAAGCTAACTCTAAGTTTTTTTGATACGTCTTTGTGTAATGTGAAAAAGCACCATTCAGGCTATGTTAAAATATATTTTGATGATATAATTATGTTCAATAAGATATATGAATATTTTATTTCACTATGATTTTAATGATTGTTTTAAGGGATTCTCTTTTTAAATAACATAATTTTAAATTATAGTAATTTTTTTCATAGTTAACACTATAGAATAACAACATATTTGATCAAATAATTACATGAAGTAAAATCTATAATTTTCATTTTATTGTGTTATTGTTTTGGAATTAATTTGATTCGTAATTCCATGGATATGCATTTTTCATATTCACTTTGGCCTCTTTTAAACAATCAGATAAAAGAGAGTGTTCTTGAATTTAGTTAACTAAGTATATGAGTACAAAAGAGTCAACATACAACCATAAATTTCAACATGCTACACTCCATTACTCTTTAAATTTTTCTATTTTTCATTGGGATGTTGAAGAAAGTCATAATTAGATTTTTTGTATTCAATATTTAAGACATTTCAATTTGGATAATTTGTAATAGTAGGTCCTAATATTTTCAATTTCATATTTTATGTGTTTAGAAGAGGACAAAATATCAATATAACATACGTAAGTAAGTTTTAAAATTGATCCACGAGTTATCTTTTATGTAATTATCACATATATATTGAGGAGACTATCTATTAAAGGGAAATAAATCATTATTAATTTTTAATATATACAATATACTTATTTTATTCATCCAATGTGTATCTCATAATCAATGATACATATATTAACTTAGAAAACATTTTCATCTTGACATGCATTACTTGTCTTAAGATTTATTTGTTTATCTAATATGGTGCAAATATGATCATAGGGAGACTAACATCTTTATACCAATCAACATGGTAACATTGCTGGTTATTTGATGTCTCTTTTCTCTTGCAAAGAATTGACATCTCTTCCAACCTTTGCCCTCAGAATTCTCTAGACAACCCCACTCATATTCCCCTTTAAGAGGAAGTTTATTAACATTCTCAGGGATGATATCTATCATAGCCATTCAAACCTTATGGAATGAACTTTCTAAGCCTCTTATTTATAAGTTGGCATGCTACTTTGAGCATTTCCTTTAGATTACAAATGGTCTTATTGTTTAACCTAGTTACATTAGATATCATGGGTCACATTAATTTAGTTTCCTCTTAAACAATCTTGAGTATGCTCTCAAAAGTTAAGAGGGGAGTCTAACCACATAACTCATAAGAAATGGATTTTAAATTTCTTTACATGAGGTGCAAAGGAGAAAACTAATCATCTTCAAATACATCATTTATTATGAATTTAGTCATGTATTTTAGCCCTTTTTGGGACTTTGGATAATCTTTATCTATCATTTTTAGTTTCCTAAATTATAATTGTTTATCTTCACTCAGTTAGGTGGTTACCTCAAGTTTCATTGGATTTTTAGATCTCCTTTAAAAATTACCAAAATTTCGTCTTTCTCCTCCTTATCATGAATACTAGTAACATGAAATATTTTACAACTACAATTGATTTATAACGATAACCATAGAATCAAAAAACATTATCCTTTTTATCTAAATTACTGAACATCAATTTTTGTTTTGAGATCCAAGATACAAATAATGGTGGAAAATACTCAATAGTGCCCCCATTCTAAGGTACTCGTTCATAATTATATCACTATCATTGATTACTTGCCCTTGAAAATTAACAAGCTTTCCTATTTCGTTCATTTTATCATATTTGATTACTTTCCATGCCCATATTAGGTTAAGTAATTATTGAGGTTTTGACAAGCAATTGATGATGATTTTACAATTCTTACCATTGAGGGCGAGTGGGATTAGATCCTTCCTTATTGCATATTTGATCATATAAAATTCTATCTTCTTTCTTCCTATCTTTCTTATTGACCTGAAAACTATTTTTTTAATTGGGACATCTTTAGAACCCCTTTCGCACTTTCTTTTTCCCATTTTTCTATTTCTAGAGGAGTTACGCTTTTTAGTGAAACATGTTTTTGTTTTTTTTCCTAATGTATTTTACTATTATTGACCTATATTTATAATTTATGGATATTAATATAAATTCAACATATCCATTTGATATTCATTAATATGAGTTGAGTACTTCCATTTTCAAGTGTTTACTCTGGATAATTTCTTAATTGATTGAGACCAAGATAATCTAACTTCAACCAAAATGAAATTCCATAATGGTTCAGGTCTTTTAATTGTTTTTTTTCTTCAACTATAAAACGAGAAGTATTTTAGATGATTTTATTTTTGATATATAATAGAGAAATTTCAATAATGATTACTTGCTCATTTTCAAATTGTCTATAATCTTGTAATCTACAATTTTCTTTTGATATCTAGCTCAGTTAACCAAGAAAAAATAATTGTTGAAATAGTCATTTGTGAATTTTGGGTTGTCCATTACATGTAACCATATAGAAGTACCATAGTAATTTGCACTAGTTAAGGAGTTATATTTTTGATACATCCCTATAGATCCATTAATAAATCATTTTACAATGTTTATAATTTGTCTTAAAACTAAAAAAAATGTTGCAAACATAATAATGACAACTAATATTTTTTGAGGTCGTTCTAAAAATGTTTATGTAATTTTATTAACTTTTTGTTTCTACCTTCACATTAGTGAGCTCTTACAATTCAACATAGGTCAAGTATTCATAGTCTAGATACTTCTCTTGCAATATTTGCAAATTTGCAACATATATCTCTTTTCCCTATAAAGCCATCTCTACCCTTTTCTACATTATAAGCTATAGAGAATAGAGACATTGTATCTATAAGGATTTTATTATTCATATGGGATTAACAACATATATCAGACATATACTTATTAATACATAATAAAATATATAATTTGAAAATTAAATATTAATATAGTGTGAAATCTCAATGATGGAAATAGTATTATCACATAACAATATGTAACAATTATAGGTTAAAGTGACACATATAGCATAAAACAAATATATATATATATGAACAATAAGGATGTTATCATATCAAATTGAAGATTTAAATTTTGAATTAAAATTTTTTTGGTGCAAGGAATGTTTTAAATCACGTATTTTAATTGTTGTAGGATTATTTACAACTCAAAATTAGTTAATACATACTAGCTATTTAAAATAAGAGTATTAATATTAAATTTCAATATGGGTTATTTATGATGACACTACATCAAGTTGACAAGGCTTTTGGTCTAGGTATTAAACATTTAACATAATTGTTTACCAAGTAGCATTATTGTAGGGATGCTTTCCAATTTAGTATATGGGAGACACTGTAGTGTCCATAAAATAAACATTAAATTTAAAACAATAACAATAAAAATTCAATTAAAAAAATAATAAAAATTAAATAACATTTAAAATAATGAACTAATTCAATTCAATGAACTAATTCAATTCAATTTGTTATATAGTAAATTGCAAATGATTTTTTATCTAGAAAAACCATACTATATATATCATATTAAAATAAATTTATATAATAATAATTCATGTTTTTAATCTTAATATTTCAAAATATTTAATTAATAAAAGTATAAAAAATTAACAAATTTAAATAAAAAAGTTTTAATTAAAAATAAAAATATTTGAAAATATAGAATTGTGAAACATATACGATATAAATAATTTCTATAAATTATTATCAATTTAGTCATATACTTTAAAATAATAATTCATCAATCAATTTGATTATATAAATTAAAATAGTTATATAAATTAAAATAATAATTCATAGATCAATTTGATTATATATATTAAAATAGCAATTATATTTGTAACCATTGTATTTTATAATTTCATACTTAAGTTCAATTAATAAACATATAAAAATTTAATATTTATAATATATATTCTTTCATATATATATATATGTATGTTAATATCATATTAAAAAAATAAATTAAAAAACTAATACAACATTTTAAAGAAAAAATAGCCCATATATATTTAATTATATATTTTTAATAAAATGAAAATTAAAAACATATATAAAAGAAACAACATATATTCATCTTAACTCTTGGATCTAACGAATTTTGAAAAAAATCAAACGTTTAGAGCAATTAATTCTTCAAATTTTATGCTCAAAAGAGATTTGCATCTAAAAACATTTAATCATTTTGATATGATCCAAAATTACATAAATCTATACTAATTGATAACAAAATATTAATAAACATACAAACCTCTTATTATAAATTATACTTTTTATTAAAAATCATATTTACTTTAAAAGAATAAATATAATACATGTAAATTAATATACATATAATATTAAAAAATATTAACTTGAAACAAAACTTTAAAATACAAATATAATTTAATGAAAAAATTATAACATCATCTGGATAATAATTACAAATTAAATATCCAATAATTACATCTACTTACATCTTACATTTTAAAACTAGTTTTTAAATTTGAGGAAAAAGTAATATAAAATTTTTATTTAATTTCAATTTAAATATGACAACTTCAAGATGTATCCATTATATTTATCACTAAAATATAAAAATAAATTTTAAAACTATTTTTTAACCCATCAAATATAAAAGTCTTATCTATCGCAATTTAAATGTATATACAACTTACATACATGATATATCAAAAATATATTATAATATATAATAAGACATCCGCATTACTATGTCAATTAAAAAACAATATTCAATTATAATAACTATATATGAAATGTAAAAATCCTACCGAATCTAAATTTAAATGCCGCACCTCAAGGGTATATCCATTACTTTTCTCAATAAAAAGAGGTTATATGTTACATCCATCCATGTCAGGGACTCTATGAGAAAGAGATTTGGGGTTTGGTCTTATCACTTCAAAAGGAAAATAATTTTATTTACAAGTTTGTCAACGAACTATTTTACTTATATGTTAAATTTGTTTGTTTACTTATATCTTAAACTTAAAGATATACATATTTGCAAATATCATTTAAGAGATTGATAACAAACCATTTTATTTAAAAAATATTATATTAAAACTGGTTTTTCATGGATACAAATATTTATAATAGAGTTGGTTTTTCATGGATTCAAATATTTATAATAGAGAAAAGCAATAATAAGTAAAAATAATTTTTATTTATTTCAATATTTTTTTAATTTAAAAAATCACTGTTATTGTTATTTTGCTGGTATGGGGTTTGGTTTGTGAGTGAAAAGTGTGTTGTTAAGATGTTCGTGACAACTTACAAGGTATGAGGTTTGGTTTGAGGGTGAAAAGTGTGTTGTTAAGATGTTCGTGATGAAAAGGTCACTAATTTCAATCTCTTAAAAGACAAACTCTTAAAAGACAAAAAAAATATAACCATAACAAGGGTTGGTATGACCAAGGTAATGCCTTAACAATACACCCATCACCATCTATTTTACCACAATAAACCTAACATATTTTCCCAAATATACAACCAAAATATTTTATTTCTCGTAGAATACATAACCATAGCATATTGCCTAACAAATACATGGCCTTAGCATATTGACTAAACAAGAGACACACACCTCAACTCAACTCCAAACAACTCTACGTGAAGGAATAACAACACATAATACAAACTTTACAACTCCACTCGGAAATAATTACATACACCACTTTATTTGCCCTGTCCATTTATTTCACACCCAAATTACAATAGCTCTCTGCTGTAATTGGCTACTGCTCTAAACGTCCGCCATTGGAGAGTCACTGCCAAATTTAAAAGAGATGGTGGCGCTGCTTGCGGCCACCCTCGGCTTCCTCGGCCGTCTCCTCGTCTTGTTTCTTCTCGTGGTGCTCGTGGAACGCATACCCACCGCCGCCCACAGCGGCTGCCGCAGCCACCTCCTCCTCTATCTTGTGCCTCCTAGCATTCTCAGGATCCTTCTTTGACTCATGCTTCTCATACTAAATACATCACAACCACCAATTCAATTCAAACACATCAATTAAACCCAATCGTCAAAAAAAAAAAATATATATACTCATTGTGTATATAGCAGAACATGAGAAATATATATTCATTGTGTATATAGCAAAACATGAGAAATATATACTCATTGTGTATATAGCACAACATGATAAGCAAGTACTCATGGTGTATATATCACAACATGACAAAAATATAGATTCATTGTGTATATAGCAGAAAATAACATAGCATACCAGTGCATAGCCTCCAGCAGCCACTGCTCCGAACTCCCCGAGGTGCTCCTTGCGCTTGTCGCCTTTTACCTCCTGTCGGGCTCTGTCATAATCCTCTGACTGGTCTTGTTGATAACCAGTGTCGCCGCCATAACCCGAATCGGCATTAACACGAGAGCCCCTCTGATAATCCGAGTCGGCGTTATAACCAGAGCCTCTCTGGTAATCATTTCCGGCGTTATAACCGGAACCAGTCTGGTAATCATTTCCGGCGTTATAGCCAGAGCCAGTCTGGTAGTCAGAGCCGGCGTTATAACCAGAGCCAGCCTGGTTATCAGAGGATCCATAGGAACCCTGATCAGCATAACCCGAGTTAACGTTATCGTCGTCCTCCTCCTTTTTGCGGTGGAAGAGGTGGTGACGCCCTTCAGACATGGTTGGACACTGAGAAAGACACACAGATTAGACGCGGCGACTGGATTCGAAACCCTAACACACACACACAGACCTAATGAAAAAAAGAATTGCTAGGGACAATCAGAGCAATGTTGGGTATAAGAAGATATACAAGGGTATATATAGCTGTTGGGGTGGGGGCAGTGATAGCACAGAGCCTACCAGGTGGATAAGTTGTAAATGTTAAAAGCTAGCAATTAATTTAAATTTAATATAGCCCAAGACTTTTACTTAGTATACATCTTAGCTTTGATTTAACACTCATACGGACTAACGGATAAGGATGGAAACAATTTCAACCGCTGCTGCGTTAATATTGTTGAAAAAGTTAACAATTTAATTAAAGAATAATTTGACACGGGGTCCAATGAGAGGTGCCAATTTATGGATGGATGGATAAGGTATAGTGGGTTGGAAGTAACTGGCCATTCATTTGGTGGGGTTTTCTGTCATGAATTATTGCTGAAACTTTTTCATGTTTGTCGGTCAGATATTTTGTGTGGGGTTGGACTTAGGGTTCATGGAGATGGAGTTGGTTGGAAGAGCAGTTGTCATGGCATGCGATAAATGCTTAGATATAATTATTGTCACTGTTGTTAGGTGGTCATCTGGTTTTTGTTAAAAAAAAAATTATGTAACATGGTTAGTGATATATTATATTAGCTCATATTTATTATTTAAAGTAATAAATAACATGTAGACTTGTTAGGTTGTCATTGGATTTTGTTAATTTTTTTTTATGTTAAATGGTTAGTGATATATTATATAAACTAATATTTATTATTTAAAGTAATAAAGGATATGTAGCCTATAATAGTAATGTGGAAATTCAAAATAATATCCACGAGGATAATGCTTTAGGTTATTTGTTTAATATTTTTTTTTACATTGTTAGTGATATATTATATAAATTAATAGTGATATATTATATAAATGAATACTTAATAAAAAATATGTAAGGTAGGATAGTGATCTTAAAATTTAAAATAATATTTTTTAATGAAATAAAAATAGGTATATGAAGATATTAGTGTTTTTACATTGATGATTTTATTTAATATAGATTATGTATGTAATATATAAAATGAATAATTTTTTTAATTACATAGAGGAATTTATCATGACAATTAGATTATGAATTAATTTCATTGCACCATAGGTATTATAGAAATGTAAATACTTCATTCAATTACAAGTACTTAGCAACAATTATAAATAATGATTTTTCCTCTTTCTTTTCATGAACATCTTCAAGTTTATTTTTGTCAATAGACTTGTTGATCTATATCATAATTAAGATATAAGGTCACTTTTGGAGGAAATGGAATTTCCGTTTCTTTGAGTTATATATTTCGTATCATCTTTTCACCATCTTAAAGAGTTATTTATCAAAATGAACTATGTATTGGAGCTAGTTTAAATGTGCATAGCTAAATCTAATGTCCATCTCTTGTCATAAATAGAAGGATCAAGGCCAGATTGATCCACCATGCTCAGGTCAAGCATTAATCATTTTCTGATTACGATATCAAGGCCTTGTTTGATGCATTATACTTATACTTAGGTCAAGCATCAACCATTTTTGGGATTATTGCAAGATTCATATCTCAATTGTTTTGGTATATTTTCCCTTCATAACAGTGCAATTTTTGTCTCATTTAAAATATTGACAAACCTTATATCAAAATGTTGTATTCTTCTAATCCAATGTCTAAATCCAATGAAAATTAATCCATTCTAGTAGCATTTTATAAGATATAAATAAGATGAGAAGTACAATATTCATTTAAACATGAATAGTAATTCCTTAGAAAATTCCCCTTAATATTTATAATTAATTCAAATATTATCAAAATCCACATAAAATGAAAAGATTTGGCATGTGCCCCCACATTGCTTGAGGATTTAAATATGTAGCCAAAGAATTACATTGTTATTTCTAAAAGGCTAAAAAGGTACAATGATTATTAATAGTTACTAATTTTGAAGCTATATACTATTTAATGAACTAAAAATATTTATTTAAACATTATAATTAATTTTTTTTGGAATTTTTTTGCAAATTAATAAAAACGAAAGTTAGATTTCATTTTTTCAGTTGCGTTAAGTAAGTCATTTATCTATGACCATTTCTATGAGAGGTAGTTGTAATTGACTAATTTCTCCTGATTTTTGAATAGTCGTGCTAAGTGAACTATTCAAAAATCATGAGATTTAGTCAGTTACCACTACCTCTCATGGAAATGGTCATAAATGAATAACTTACTTACTGCAGTTGAATCCCAAAAAATAATGTCTAATATCATACATTTCCAAAACCCCTCAATACTTGAAAACAAAAGTTAACATTTATTCATATGAGAAATTATAATTTTTATTTTTTAACTATATATCATTATCATACAAATATAAACTATGACATCTTAACTACTTTTAAAACTATGAAAATAAATAAATAATGATGTATGTTATTTCTTGCTTTTGAAAAATTATTATATGTTAAAAAAATGTTTTAAAAATATCTATATTAATAAAGCTATAATATATTACTCTATATACATAAACATTATCAATTGCATCATTAGTTATTTTCCATTTTCATGAATAGAAAAAGCTCAACCAATAATATACATACTTAGGTAAGAAATGAAGAGAAAAATTAATACCATGAATAGAAAAAGTGCTACCAATGATATGCATAGAAAGGAGGAATTAGACCATTACTATAACTATTTTTTAATTTTAATAATACCTACATGTTTTGTGACCATTTGAGTGCTTTGGGTTTTTGTCAATTAAGAATATTTGTATTTATATATATTGAGTATATAGATAACATATCTTCATTCATATATATTAACTTTATAGATAACATATCTTCATTCATGGAAAAATACATAAAATTCTAAATACAATATGTTAATATAATTTATTATATTTTTTGAAATTTTAAAATTTTATAATTGAATAGAGATTTCACACAAATAAATTTATTTAGGTTAAATTATATATATAAACAAAGATCAAAATAATAAATTTAAAATATATTAAAAAAATTGAGAATTAACCCAAAAAAAAACATAAAAAATATAGTTTAAAATTAGTGCATGTACACCTTATTATTCATATATATATATATATATATAAACATGATGTAAATGCATTAACATTCCATTGTGAAAAGTTATAACATTCTATCATCCACAACCGACGTTTTTAAATGCAATAATGAAAAGTTAAAATGAGAATCTTTCATCCAAAGATAGGTTCAATGTCACATACTTTCAAAAGAAGCAAAGAAACCAAATAAAAACCCCACAAGTTAGGTGTTGAATAATGAATCTAGTAATATATGTTGAAAATTATCCACTAGGATAATTTTCAACTAAAAATGTATGATCTTTGGAACTAAGGTGTTGTCGAACAAGGCGGACTCCACACACTCTCTAGTTAATGGGTTTACAACATCTCTAGCTTCTAACTATCCCATGCAATATTTCCCATGCAAGTCAAAGGAGGAATTGTGTACTCATTGCTGCCCATTCTCGATCGCTAGGAACTTTAGGAAGATTAGTGTATGCGGACATGCAACTAGTCGAATGTGGCATGGAGAACCATGTTGGAGTAAAAGAAGAAGGTCCTAGCGAGTCAATTTTAATGTAATTTTTTGTTATAGTTTATGGTTTTTCTCCCATAAATTTTCTTCTAAATCCATATGTGAGGTCATGTAAACACTTATAGCATAGTTATAGGGTGTGGAAGGAGGCAAATATTAAATAATATTCTGTTTTTCAAAATTTCGAACTTGCTCATGGTAGTCAAACTCTTATACTTATTGTATAACTAAGTCGATTAATTGGCCACAATTCCCTTATAATACACATATATTTACTATTTTATTAAAAAAAATTACATATTCATATCTTTACTCTTAAATAAAGGCATATTCCTCCAAATTATGTGTTTTTTTTTAAACATTTCTAAATTTAATTGATTATTATTTATATTTACTTACTAATAGTAAAATGTTACTCCTCATAGCCATATAAAATTATTGAAAATGAGTGAAGTTAAATTTATAAAATTATATTGAGAATTAGTAGTTAAATTTATTTTTCGCTGGTAACAAAAAAAATTGTTATATTTATATTTATTTAAACAAAAAAAACATTACACGTTATAAATTAAAATGTTTTATATGATAGTTTTTTTCTAAAATGTTATTATTTTAATTAAAATAAAATATTGTAGATAGGTCTGTGAATAAATTTCACGATGAAAATCGATTGTATTTTTGATGAAATTCCATTTCTTAAATATAAGGTAGGTTCCAGACAATACTGTCTTGATAACTTATTAATGAAAAAATAAAAAATAACAACTAATTAATATTTTACAAACATAATTTTGAAGGATTAGTTAACATTCCCTTCTTAATCTGAAGGGACAACTGCCATGCCAAGTAACATTTTGAACTTTTCAAACTTTTCATGTCTCGGTGCTTTGGTAAATATATCTGTGATCTGCTTTGAAGTAGGACAATGTGGCAGATGAATAACTTTGGCCTCCACATAACGACAAATCAAGAGATATTCGGTGTTAATATGCTTTCTTCGATCATGAAAATTAGGATCCTTGGCCAACTGAATTGAAGAAGAATTGTCAAGAAATAGAGGAGTTGAATCATTTTGTTTCTCCTGCAAGTTTTCAAGTATTTTGTGAAGCCAAATGATTTCTTTTGTAGCTTGAGTTGTTGCAACATATTCGGCTTCAATGGTGAAATAATAAAGAATATATTACTTGCATGATATCCAATTGATAATTGTTGATCCAATATTCATCAAATAAATATAAGTAGAGATCCCATTCTCCTTATCTCCATCAAAATGAGAATGTGAATAGCCAATGACATGGAAATATGCAACTTTGGAATATTTGATGCCATATGTTTGAGTTTCTTTTAAATACTTGAGATCTATTTTTGATGTAATCTAATGACCTTCACATGGTTTATGCATAAACATGGAAAGTATTCCTACAACAAAAGATATGCCAAGACGAGTAGTAGTCATAAAATTCAAACTTCCAACAAGTTTCCTTTATTTTGTTGGATCTTCATATGTACTTCCTAAATTGGAAGTAAGCTTCAATTTTTTCTCCATCGGAGTAGAAACAGGGTTACAATCCTACATTATAAATCTTTCCAATAGTTGTCCAATATAATTCTTTTAAGAAATAAAAATGTATTTGGTTTTCTAATAAACTTCAATCCCTAAATAATAATGCAATAAACCAAAATTTTTCATGTCAAAAACTTTAAGTATTTTTCTTTTAACATGCTCTATATAGTAATAATTATTTCATGTAATCATAAAATAATCTACATAGACAACCAAACATATACTCGACTTTCCAATATTCTTAACAAAAATATTTGCATCATCCAGAGCAAATAACTTACAATTCAACTTGAGAATTTCTTCAGTTAGTTTTTCATATCATGCACAAGATGTTTGTTTTAGTCTATACTAATGTTTCACCAATTTTCATATGTTATGTTCTTTTCCTTTGACAAAAAAACCCTATGAATGAAACATATAAGCATATTCCTTTAAATCACCATTCAAAAACGTTGTTTTTACATCCATATGATGTATCTTCCATTATTTTTGAGTTGCAAGAGAAAATAGAGTTCTAATTGTGTCCCATTTTGTTGTAGGAGAAAATATCTCTATGTAATGAACACCTTCCTTTTGAGCGTAGCCTTTTGCTACAAGCATCACTTTGTATTTATCAAACGAACTTGTTGTAGCAGCTACAACCACCCTCCAAAAATTTTCCTATGCTTACATTTTGGAGCCTTCCTTCCTTTCCACATGAGCTTATCTTGTATTGTTATCAAGTATTCATAATTTGATTGAGACTTATCCTTTTCATTTGTGCTTGTGTTTGCTTGTTTTCACAGTTAACTAATATTTCTAAGTCACAAGCTAACCTCCTAACTTGGTCTTACCCCGGTTATGGGCTTTCCTCCAGAAGTTGCGCAATCCATGAAGGCAAGCTAACCTTGATGATTGGAATTGTGCAATCTTGACTGGAAGTTCTGCCTTGAGCTCAGAAAATGTGTAGTCATGGTAAGAATCACGGCTTTGAGCCCATAAATTGTGTAAATTCTTCCCTTGAGCTAAAAAAATATGCAATGCATTAAGCTATAAAGTTACCCAATTCCCCAAAATTGCGTAATATTTCCCTATAGTTTGCATGGCAAGTTTCCTTAAAAAGAAAAAAATATATAAGATAAAAGGTGAAAAAGCGTCCCTAGAATATACTGATCCATTATTAGTTTCCCGAAGGAGGCACATTCAATATTTTTAGAAAATTCCGCCAAGTGTCACTTTCTCCTTGATTTTAGGCATGTGCGTCATAAACCCTAATTCACTCAAATCTATTTAATTGACACACCTATTGCTCATTTTCACATTCTATCTTAGAAATCTAGCATTATCGAGGATATCAAGGAACCTTTGGTGCAGTCCTCATCACTTTTCCAGGTGAGTTTCTCTTTTGTTGTCTTTTGCTTATTTTTCTGTTGCTTTTTGTGGTTTTGCTTCTACGAGTGTTGTTTCACTTGTTTCTCTTCATGGTTTTTGGAATTTTAACTTATTTTCGCTTGTAGAACTATTGTTTCAAGTTTTTGTTTTCCTTTCACAAGTGTCACATTAGTTTTCTTATTTTTTCACTTATGGTCGTCATTGTGACGACTCCCCTCACCTATTTGATTTTCCTCCCATTTTTTTAGATTTTGTACTTGATTTACATTGATTCATTCATACTTAGTAAGATATGCACTCAAACCCACACCATCACTCAGGTATTTTTTTCTCCCCAACGTTCACGGGGCATATCTGCACTTTCCCTTGGCCAATTTTCACTTTTATTACCTAGGAATTGCGCAAGTATGAGGCTCAAGCTGAGAGCTTAGCCTCTTAGACTACAAAAATCGCAGTAAATATTGTCCCAAATATGCTTTGTGTAGTTTCAGGGCTTAGTATGCCACCTTGGCCACTTAGATTATGCAATGCACAGTCTCTTGCAGTCACTTCCCAGGTTCAATTGTGCATTGCGCACTCTCAAGAATTAGGTTGAAGCCTTGGATATTGGGATTGCACAATGATCAATTCTCATATCCAGTCTCCCTCACCTGATCTAGAAAATTGTGCAATCACTTCTCTCTAGTTTTTTGGTTTGTTGCTTGATCTTTCTTTGAAGGTAGATTTGTAAAATCTAATGTTTACATGCCATGAATGCCTTTTTTGTCCCTCAGGTACCAAGGTTGTTGAAAAAATCTCTCCAAAAATCATTTTTATCATGGTACCCAAGAGAGATGCTTCAAAAGATACGACTGAAAGTAGTACCAGGGAAGCAATTTAGCAAATGCTAGTTAACTTGTCAATGTATGTGGACACTCAATTTTTTATGGAAAAGGGATCATATATAATATGACAGAGGATTAAAGATGTTTTTTTAAAGGAATTCGAGGCAGATCTAGAGGACTGGTAGGTATACCTTAGAGTTCAGCAGTCAGGACTATACAGCGTTGCATGTAGATATACGGCCTTCCCATGCGCAGATGTTATCAACTGGATTGTTTCACACATTGAAGTGAAGACCATGACATTAAACAATGCCAACGGATATAAGTTTGCCAATTTTCTGGTGGAAGATTATTGTGCTATGTATCATTTTCCACAGCCAGAAGCGCTCATGGATTCATACTTTTATGCCTCTAATAGATATGTGAGCACAAAGCATATTGGTAAAGGTTAGGTGAAATATCGATCAAAGTTTCGACAAATGCCCACTAACACATACAAGACAAAGTATCTCAAGAGGTCCTACAAACCCTTGGTTATGTTATATTGTAGAATATAGGGTCATCAGAGCAGAGAGAGACCTTTCCTGAAGGGTGCAAAATATTATTGAACCACGTGGTGAACGAGGGGAAGTCGTTCAATTGGTAAGATTTATTGGCATGTGTTGAGAATCCATGTAGTGAATGCCAAAAATCCTCCAAAAGGCGGGAAAAAAAGGTTCTACATGTCTCCATACTTACTGGATGTGATTTTTTCACATAATGCATTTCATGGCATGAACAAGACATGGACACCATGAGACCTTGCCATGCACATCTACTGCAAATTGATCTCGAATTGTAGTCATTGAGGAGTTATGGAGTAGCTAACTAGCCACTTATGCATTCTACTATACAAGCTTATCTTTCAGGAATATCCACCTTACATGTCATGTAGAGAAATGGAGGAAATATCAGATATCGTAGATCGGTTTGCCTCATGGGATGACACCTTCCTTAAAATGTTTGGCACTCAAAAGCCACCACATTTTTTTCCAAGGTATGCCACTGAATAACTTATCATACAAGAAGTGTCATACCATCTTTCCATAGAGTTGTAATTAGCTTTGCACTGGAAGAAGAAAGCACCATGGCCCACTCTTCCTTTGCAAGTTGGATTGTATGAGATAGAGAATCTCAAGGCTGTAGATACCGAAGAAAAATAAATAGAGAATTTTGAATTCGTTACTCAAGACCTTAATCCATACGATCCTCGTGGTATTTTCAAAGACCATTGAGTGAGAATACACTATCAGTGGGTAAGCGAGTCATGGAAGAATAGCTACAAGGCCTTGAAGCTTCATGAGTCAGTCAGTATAACAGGTACTTCACAGGTCACTCCACAGAGGGTAGAAAATCTAGAAGAAGTGCCAGCATAATGGAGCAACTCCATGCAGAATAAAGGAAAGAGAAATCTTGTTGAATGTCTATGGGGAGAAGGAAGTCATAAGATGAAAGAAGATCCACTTATTATGAAATGACCTTATCCATTGAGGAAAATATGAGATAGAGGATGCAAAGAGTAGAACAAAGGAGAAGAATAAGAAAGGAAAGGCACAATAGCAGAAGAAACAATGAAAAAGCAAGTTGAAGAGAAAGAAAAAATTCAGTCAACAATGGAAGGGGAGAGCGGATTGATGCAGTATCGAGAAGTTTCTCAGTAGATTGAAGAATTTATCGAGATTGTTGAACTGGAGGAGGAACCAAAGCCACATAATCATAATGAAGACTGTTGGAGTGGGGTCCCCTAAGTCCGAGCTTTGAATAACATTTTGATATATTTTTGTAATATATTTTTTAAGTTAAGTCGTGTGGAGCACAAGTCAAGGGGTTTTGGGGCGGGTCAAAGCCCCTCATGAGTTGTAATGGGTAAAAAAGGTAGAAATAGGGGCCGCAAACCACGATTTGCAGACCTTATATTAGTGCAGGCTAAAAGTATAAATAGGAGTCTATATTGAGTCGAATAAGTCAGTTTTTTGGATAAGAATAAACGATTGATGATAGATCTAGTTGTGTTGTGATACTTTAGTGCATATTTGTTTGGGTAAAAGGCTCATGTTGGCTGTGTGCACGAAGACCTTATTCCTACTGTGTGCAGACCCTGTTGGCTATGTGTGTTGGTGAACAAAAGGGTTTTGTATGAAGGATCTGAATTGTTATGAATAAAGAATTGTTGTTGCTGATATCTAAGTCTGAAATGCATCTATTGATTATGTTATGATTGCTTCTACATATTATTTTCTATTCCTGAATTATTTGTGTTTAGATCACTTGCGTGACTACTTTTGGTTTTTGGTTAGTGAGTAGATATAATGATATTGAGTGTTAATACTATTTGTTAAGAGCTGTTACATGGATTATAGACTCCGTTCCAGCTTGCACATCCAAATATTCTACATAATTGACCTAAATCCATCTGTTAAGGGTTTCGTGATTAGGGCTTCTGTGCTGAGGTT
The DNA here is from genome assembly GCA_034641835.2 of Pinus albicaulis. Classification (NCBI taxonomy): domain Eukaryota; kingdom Viridiplantae; phylum Streptophyta; class Pinopsida; order Pinales; family Pinaceae; genus Pinus; species Pinus albicaulis. The sequence continues at coordinate 435,541,319 of CM076573.1, read as the reverse complement.
TGTTCATGGTTGTTCTAGATCTAAGGGAACCCACATCATTTAAATCTCTCTCAGGGTATGGAAACCTGGTTCCAGCACCTGCCCATACTGCTTTGGGTGAGACTTTGACTTGCGCAAGTAGGTCACTGCTGAAAGGGCACGTAGTAAGAGGGTTTTGTTGGTTGAACTCAACTATGAACCTGGGTCAGAACCCATCAAGACAACAAATGGTTTTGTTTCTTGGATGAGGATCATTTTGAGAGAGGTTGGGTGATGTGGAAAGGTTAGTGGCATCCATTAAAGCCTGAACTAGATGATTGGTTTGAAAAAAATATTCAAGAATTTTCCCTAAAAGAAAACATAAGTAAGAAGTTGTCCACTGAAGAGTGGAAGAACAAGTATATCTTCACAGAAGTGCACGAGATCTTCTTTGTGACCTTTGTGCACGAATTGTAGGAGTGGTTGCCAAGATTAACATAATTCCAAACCTGTTAGAAGGATGATAAGATCACGCAGTGGACCCCTAAATTGATCTAATAGTTGGAAAAGATTGATAATTCCATCGCCTGAACTGTAGATGACTAGGTTGACAGCATCTTGGGTGGGTTTGTGATTGAATTTTCCATAAATAAGTTTGTATCATACTCTGAAGCTGAAAGGAGATTTTTCAAGGGATTGAGAGGTAAATTCTTATGAACTTTTCCCTTGCTGATTAATATGCTATTATGTGAAAAGGGTATTTTGTGTAGCCAAAACAAGTGAATGACCCCTGATCAGATTGAAAGCACTACGCGCAACAGAAAATATTATCATGTCAATCGGAGATTGGACAGATCTTTATACAGTCCTATGAGAAACTCACATGATATAGATGGAAGCGAGGTTATGAATGATGAAGGTATCCCTCCTGCTATGCCACCATCAAACTCGTGCAGGGGTAATACTTCTCCTACCCCACCACCACCCCCACTTGCGGAAGATATGATCGCGCATATGAAGCTACCCACCTTTAAGGGTGTGGGGGATGAAGATATGGATCGATTTTCATTTGTGGCGAATACGGTGTGGACTGTGCAAAATTTTAATATCGATGCGATCAAAAGAGCGTAGTGTGCTATGGCATTTGAAGGTCGTGCTTTAGATTGGTTCATGGGATACATTTCTCAAAATGTAGATCCCAGTGCTCAGCAGATTAAGGATGCCTTGAAGTAGTAGTTCCGGAAGCCAAATTCCTATTCTCAGTGCGTAATAGAATTGAAATATTTTAAGAAAGAGCCAAAGGAATTAGTTTGGGAAGCTGACGAACAACTAAAGAAAACCATCAGTGATGGACAATTTTTATGATGATAAGAAACATAAGGAATGGTTCATTTCCATTATCTTCCACATATGTGCAGATCCATGGATCAGCAGAAGATTGATTCTCAGGAAGAAGCCCTGGAATTGCTATGAAATTAGAAGTTGCGCCAAGAGAAGATGCTCAAATTGAAGCGCTGCAAATCCAAATCCGATTAAAATATATGCACTTAGAAATTCAGAATTTACGCAGAGAACGGGGTAAAGAAGTTGGTGCAGATGTCTTGTGCATATGCTGCAAGGGTGTTGGCCACACCAAAGATGAGTGACCTCTCGTTTTAGATTATTTACAAGCCAAGGGACCAAATCCATTGCGCCCCAAGGATGTTGCTAGGTCTAGTACCTGGTGCACTGATTGTAGGGTGGCTGGACGTCATGATATAGACCAGAGTTAAAGAAACAATGTTGGAGATTCTATTCTTCGGTTGGTCATGACGAGCACCACTACAGAAAATTTGACCTAATGGTAGACAATGCGAACCTTTACAAAGTGCAGGCTGACCCTTCATAGCCAGCATCTCCCTCTGGAAGGGGAGGGGGGAGAGGTGGAGGCGCAGGTCGGGGAAGAGGGCAATTAATATGCTATAACTGCGGAGATGCCAGACATTATGCGCATGACTATCCAAATCCCGCGTGAAAATCTTGCTAGTAATGAAGGAAATATGATCATTTAGTTGAAGATTGTCTTATGTTAATTGCTAAAATGCAGGAAAAGTAGTAGACACCTGCGCAAAACATATAAATGGTTAACACTAAACCGTGCGATGATGGCCCAAGTGTGAATGTAATTACATGTAGTAGTGCTTCCACCGGAGGAAATGAGGAATAGAAAGTTGTTGTAGAACGACTGATCACGAATATAATCAATTTATCCTAATATAATTAGATTAATTAGGATTAAATCAACCATCCTAATAAAATTAGAATTAACTAATAAAAATAAATTAATTGGACAAATTAATGTTAATATTAATCAATAATGTTATATAATTTAATTCTATTTTTTAGTTAATTTTTATTTAAATTTTATTTTCTAGGGTTATCCTTACTATAATATAATCTATAATAATTAATATAATTTTTACTAGAAGGATCTAATATTTAAATATATATTAAATAATAAATAAAAACTAAAAATTATTTTTATTTTTATTAAAATTTAGTAGTAATAATTAGTAATAAATCTAATTAAAAAAAAATAGTATCATTAATGTATTTTTTAGTTTATTTTTAAATATTAGTACTTACTAAATAAAAATCATCTCATAATAATTAAATATTATTCTTAAATATTATTAGACCTAATTAAGTAAATTGAATAAAATTATAATTAATAAATAATATAAATTAAAATTTATTAAAAATAGAAAATAAATAAAAATTTATTAAAAATAGAAAATAAATAAAAATTTATTAAAAATATAAATTAATTATTATTTAGTTCTTGTTGGCTCTTCTCTTTTTACTCTTTTCACTATTAATTCTTGACCTTTTTCCTTCTTTCATCCTTCATTTTGCATCTTGTCTTGAAGATGGATCCCCGTTGGGATTCGAAACGTAAACCAATGTTCTATAATACTGTGGATAATTTGGAATTCCTTTAAACAAATGGTAGATGTAACTAAACCTCTGAAGTTAAAGGAATTCAAAATTGGGATAGAAGAGCAACCTAAGTTGGCCAAGATTAGGGATTACTGGGGTGATGATACAATAGGAAAGATTTTGGAGCTGTTGACAAAGTATCAAGATCTGTTTCCTACAAAGTTCTCTTAATTCAAGGGGATGGTAGGGGACATGGGTGTTATGAAGATCAAATTGAAGCTAGATGTGCACCCTATCAAGCAATGACCGTACCAATTAAATCCCAAGTATAAACAGAAAGTGCGAGAAGAATTGGATAAGATGGTGGCCATGAGTAAAATTGAGCTTATAGAGTAGTCTGATTGGGTAAGCCCAATGGTGGTTTAAGAAAAGAAAACCAAAGGAGAGATAAGGATTTGCGTAGACCTGCACAAGCTGAATGATGCTTATGTGCATGACCCCTTCCCAACTCTATTTTCAGATGAGATCTTGGATAATGTGGGAGGGCAAGAAGCTTATTTGTTTATTGATGGGTTCTCGAGGTACCATCAGATCCGAATTGCACCTGAAAACCACAACAAGACCACCTTTGCCACATAATGGGGGTATTTTCAGTACATTTTCATTCCATTCAGATTGAAGAATGCACCTGCAATATTCTCGTGTGTGGTAGTGGCTGTATTCAAAGAATTCATGCAAAAATTCTTGGAGGTATATTTTGATGACTGGACAGTGTTTGGGTTGGTAAAGAAACATGTGTCAAACCTATGCATGATGCTTGAGACTTGTAGGAAACACCAAATTTCTCTTAACCTGAAAAAGTGTATATTCTGTGTACCCTTTGGTGTTTTGTTGGGGAATATACTATGTCAACAAGGATTAATGGTAGATCCAGCCAAGATAGCAGTTATCATCAACCTGTAAGTTCCCACTAATGAGAAACAACTGCGCTCCATCTTAGGACACACTGGTTATTACAGGAAGTTCATTAAGGGGTATGCTCTTATCACTGCAGCAATGGACAAGTTGCTAAAGAAATATGTGTCATTTTTTTGGGATGAAGAATGTCAGAAGAGCTTTGAGCCGCTGAAGGAGAAAATGGTCACTACACCTATCTTGATATTCCCAGACCACACACTTCATCTTTGAACATATTTTGACTAGCTTTGGATTCCTTAAGATTTTGATGAGTGATAGAGGTACACACTTCATTGATGAAACAATTGGAGCTTTGAAAAAGGAATTTCAGATCCATCACCAAAAGAGTACCCCTTATCACCCACAAGAAAATGGCATAGTAAAAGCTTTCAAGAAGATCTTCAAGAAGAAACTAAAAAATATTTGTAATGCCAGTCAGGATGATTTGGACGTGCACATCCCTTCTGTGTTATGGGCTTATAGGAAAACATGAAAAAATTTGACAGGGAAGACACCTTTTAGGATGGTCTATGGGGAGGAAGCCATCATGCCAATGGAATATATTGTCCCAAGCCTGCGCATCACAACTTTCCCTAATATGGCCAAGCTTGACATTATGGAGGAACGGTTGGTGCAACTCGTTTCTTAGAAGAATATCGGTTCATTGCTAACTTCCATTAGAAAGTGCAAAAGGCACGCAAAAAAGCCTGGAATGACAGGCACATCAGGAAAAAGGTGTTCAAGGAGGAAGACTTGGTCTTGTTATATGATAATAAGTTTACACACCACCCAGGGAAGTTCAGAAAGCATTGTTTGGGGCCATATATTGTGAAGGAGATCACTGATGGCAGTGCAGTGCGCTTGGCCACACTATGCAATGAGAATATTCTTGGGTTTTCAATGGAAGCCGTATGAAGCCGTATAGAGACAATACAGTTTCGACCAAATGACTATATGGAAATAGCATAAGAATCAAAGGGTCTACGCGTAGCATAGATTAAAGGCACATATAGGTGTGAAAAAAGCGCGGGGGCGATGCGTAGGAGAGGAAACTAGCCATTGGAATAGTGAAATTGGGTGAAAAAAGTGATTTTACCATTGGATGGAGTGGATTTTTTGCATTTAATGGTGTCATCATTGAGGATTTTTTACCGTTTTCTTGAGGGTAAGTGCAATTAATGACAATCCAGCTATTTTTACCTTGGGTAGCTTATAAAAGGAAGGGCGCAAGTCACAATTTGTTCCTTTGCTTTCTGAATATTTTGCGCCCTGAGATTCTTCATGATTTCTTCTATATTGCTATCTGTAAATCTTGTATGTCTGGCCGAGAATCTCCATCTGACATTAGTAATCCAAAGTTTATCTTCCGACTGAGAATGAAAACCACCAACCCTATGGAGGAGCGCTATGCGCCCCTCATTGCAGTAACTGAGATGGGATCAAATGATGTTCGGGAGGTGATCCATGAGATAGAAGAAGTCATGTCCATGCTGGCTAAGGGAAAATGGAAAATATCAAAGTGGGCTTCCTCAAATCCGTGCACCTCTCCTCGGAATGTAACGTCCCCCGTGTCAGGCCACTAAGGATCGGTCCCCCATCAACTATACATCAAAAAGACCAATGAGTGCCACAGAGGAGGCCATGTTTATTGAACGCATTTCTTGGTGGCCGCCATATGTCAAGCCATGCAAGCCCTTTGCATGTACTAAAGAATGTAGATACAGTTCAGGAATACCTATAGATGCCAGTGACCCCTGAGGATGTTCCCCTTGCTGGTGAGATGTTTTGGAAAAATCCCGCAGATTAAGTTTGATTACCATGACTTGGAAAATGTAGAAACGTTCCCTGAGTTCACGCTGGATAATTATTTGGAACGAGTGCTCTATGAAGAGGTGTCGAAGGTTGAGCCAATGCCTTGGGTGTGCGGGTTGAACAATGCTAAAATCCTAAATCTTCTAAGGATTCCATATTTTGGAAGGTACCCAATCACCAGCATCTGTGTGTGCGAGATGCTATCCTTAGTGCACGAGGGTTGCTTGTGGATTCAAGGGAGAATTTTGATAGACACCGAGCTGATCCATTAGGTCACTGGCCTGCCCAAGAAGGGGCCTCATCCGATGAAGGGATTCAGAAAAGGTAATGAGCTTAAGGTGGCGACAGACGTAAAAATGAAATAAAAGGTGGGGATGGAAAAAAGGGGATTCTAGGTTTAGACCATCACTATCCCAGGAGTGCGCCTGGGAACTCTATTCCTTGGGTGCAAATTAATGAGAAAATGTCGGCTAAAGACGGTCCTGATGCATGTAATTTCTTTGGCAGGGCAATGCGAGAAGGGGTTCAGTTATAACTGGTCCTAGTATCTTTGAGAAGAATTTATGGATAATGTTCACGTGGTGCAGGAGCTGGGTAAGAAGTTCTGTTACTTGTGGCTACTGTTGCTCATCATGTTGGTAGCATGGGAGACTCCAGAAAGTGCATTCCTCCCTGAGATAGAGTCAGGCATATGCGAAGGAGTGCGCTATGCTAATCTGTGGGATTCCCTTGATCCCTAGTGTGTCAAGGAAAATAATATCTTCTGGGTACTTTTTGAAGGTGCATTGGTTGCTGCAATCCATTCCCAACCCAGACTCTTGCCACTAGTATACGAGAAGTACAAGATCGTTACTGAATTTTGGGCAACCATGTACAATTTGTAGATCAAGGCATGCAAGAACCTTATTGGTATACCCTTCCATTTATGGTAACAGAATCAAAATTTGATCAGGTCGTTGCGACTTGGCCGTGTTGGCTCCCTGTGATTTGCAAGATTGGAAAAAACAAACACTGAAGGGGCCACATCATAACCACTTTGGAATCTTAGGACCTATCCTTCCTAGATTCAGAGAGGGATCTCTCTATGTATGTGTTTATATATGATATGTCTTTGTGCTCTTGTTTTATGATATTAGGCTAGTTATGAAGTTCTAAGGACTTGTTTGTTTTGGATGATTAATTGATAGGTTGACAGATCATTGGAGTGATTAATTGAAGGGATGTTTCAGCTAAATAGATAGACCATGAGAAAACATTAATCCATTAGGCTATGGAGTCATAAAAGGATTTAATTTCTCATCAACTCTACAAGGGTTTTCATAGGGCAAGCTAACTATATCAAGTGGATCCCTTAGATTAGATTGTAATATGAAATAAAAATAAGTTGTGAAGGCAGTAGAACTATAGTCAGTTAAGAATCTTCTAGCTCTACTTCAACAAGAAAAGTCATTTAGGTAATTGTTTGAGGCAAACGAAAGGACTGGGCATACCATAGACTTCTTTGCCTAGACTTTAATAAGAAAACCTTTAAGACAACAATCCAGCAATCCTAGAATTACTTTCAAAGAAAGAAAACATTTAAGATAACAGTGAGAGCAGCTAAAGAGAAAGCTAAACCTATCTTCTTTAACTCAACACTCAAAATACCTTCAAAGAAACATTTTGAGGCAGACTAGAGGACAGGGCATACCATAGACTTCCCTAGTTTAGACTCTACTAAGTGTCCTTCAAAGAAAGGCATTAAAAACAATATTTCAAGCTACACCAAAGGACATGGCTTACCATAGACTTCTTTGGCTTGACTCTATTAAATTATTTCTAAGACAACAAGCTAGATGGAACTGGAGAGAAATTAAGAATTCTCCAGTTAGACCTAGAAAAGGAAAACATTAAGATAAAGAAGGCAAACAGAAATAGGGTGACAAGACAACATATCCTACTCTGAAATTTATGTTCTTTTATCAGAGAAATATGGACAGAATGGAAAAAAGAAAAGAAAAAAAATGACGAAGAAGGAAAACTTCACCACTAACATAGCTCAAGAATCTTGTGAACATGCTTGTATTACTGATGATCAAAACAATTACATTACTCCATGGACAATAGCTCTCTGCAACTTAGAGCTTTCTCAAATCCAACCTAGCAGTCCTCAACTAGCTCAGCAACAGAAATCAGTCAAATAACCACCAACAAAAAAAATGAAGCTTACCTGCAGTATTTATCTACAGAATGAGGAGGTGATCCTAAGCTAGGTTTTAGATGTCATTTATTATAGAGTTAATGTATTTTTTACCTTTGAGACCATGCAAGGCTCAAGGCAAAAAAATTTGAAAGTGTTTCTCTGAAATAATAACTCCTAACTTATCTTTTGAGCTAATTTATGGAAATGTTTGACTTTAAGGCTTTTTCAATAACTTTATAATAACTGTTGGGTAGATGAAAAATATCTCTGACTGTTTGTAATAACTTTTTGATGTTTTATTGAAATAAAAAATGTTGTAGGTGGCAAAAATATCCTTTGAAGAAGCAATTGCTATGGATTTGATCATTCGAATCTATTTCTGGGTAGATCTGCCTCTGTTTATCATTTAAACTCTGTTTAGGCCTTTAAACTCTGGATTTGCCTTTATCTGACTATCTCACTATCTTTTTTCTTTGGTTCTACCTTTTAACCTTTGGATTTATCATTTAAATCTTTGATCTTCTATCCTTATTATCTTTAATCTCTTCTTTTTGGATAGCATTCCTGATTTTTTCTTTGATCTATGATTAGCCCTTTAACCTTCTGACCTTTACTGTCATGGTCTTCTTAATTGTTTTACCTTCCTGTGATTGCGTCTATCCGTGTTTTTGGTGCAGGGATGCATTCTTTTGCTGGCTGGAGGGTTTTAATAACCACCAAGGATCACGATTCATCATGATTTTTCTTGTTTTTACACCTCTGGTCCCTTTAAAATAGAATAAACCTTTGGATCATCACCCAGACATTGATTTTAAACATTTTTGAACCATTGGAATGCTTTTTATGCATTTCCTCCATTAAACCTGCACATAAAACAAATAAAATAATCTTTAAATCTTGCGAGGAAGGGTTTTATGCATTTATTGGGGTTTCGGGTTTTGGAGCATTTGTAGAGGTGGAGAATGGTGAATTGGGGCTTGGTTCCATAGGCAGAAACCAATGGGAAGTTCGAACGAAGGAGGAGGTATGAATTTTTGCAGGAGGAGAGAAAGCAATTTTTGAGAGCATGGAAGGCGGGTTTTGTATGGTCGAGGGGGCAGTAATGGTATTGGGAGCAGACATGAAATTCCACTCAGCGAACGCCGTATGGCAAGGGAAAACCACCCTTTTTGCAAGTTTTAAAAATGTTAACCCTAATGCATATAATATTGCGATATGAGATCAGGGCTGTCAGATCTTAGGGAGGGAGATTGATGGTGGTCAGGTGTTTTGAGGTGACAGGCAGGTGCAGTGGTGGGGTTCAGATGCTGCGTGACGTGGCAATATTTGTCGTGTAGTGTGAGGGGTTTAAAACATATGAGGGGTTTTATTATAAAGCGGGGGCTATATAATTGGCAGGGTTAGGATTATATGGTGACAAGGTTTGATGGAGAGCGGGGTTTAAAAGCATTAAGCAGAGGCCTTAAAACTTTAGTGGGTGGGGTTTATATTTGAAACGCGGGTTTAAAAAATTTAAGCAGAGGGCTTAAATATTGATATAGGATCGGGTTAAGAGTCAGGGTTTTATATGAAAACAGGGTTTTACATATAAAACAATAAGGTCCCGATATGTTTAATTTAACATTAAAAAACAATGTAAAAAGGCATTTTTACATTGTTTTTATGTAAAAGGAAGAAAATGATGAAGGTGGGGGGGTTTTGAAGGGTTTTTTTAGAGAGGAGAATGATTTTTTTAGTGGAGGAAATGAGTGAATGAGACTTTAGGTAGGGAGAGAGGGTAAAAATGAAAGAAAAAACCCAAAAATGAGTTTTTTTAAGAGCAGTAATGTGTTTTGAGAAGGCAGAGATGAAATATAGTGAAAGAGGTTTATTGAGTATAATGAAGGGAGTGATATTTATAAATATAGCTGATAGGCAAAGAATGCTATCTTTAGCTACTTTTGGAAAATCAATAGTCACCTAGTGAACTCTGTAGAATACAGGAGGATAACAGTGGCTCTAGATGGGGAGGGCAACTCCTTTAGGAGATGTCAAGAACCATAGAGATCAAATCTATGGAATCTGTAGACCAGTGCCTTGATTTTCATTTTGGCAGTTTTTACATTCTTCTTTTGCTGATTTGTTGCTATTTTTTTGAAGCTGTGATCTTCAAAATATGAAAAACATGATTGTTTCAACTCAAACTCTACCTACCCATTATACTTTCCTAACATTTTTTCTTCATTTGGGTGCATTTAAATTTGACAACCCTTAACATCATTTTCTTTTGAAAACAAGAAACTATCTACTTATACACTTATATCATCCAAAAGCTCAGATTAAGCTGATGAGCTCTTTTATTCTCTACCTAATCTACTTATTTGTAAATATTAATTAGTTCGACAAATTTTCATTCTCTATTCTATTTAACATGAAAATGAAAACATGATCAAATCAAGATTAAGAAGTTTGATTTTTCATGGATTGTGGCATTTTGTACAAACTGCACACAAAATTTATTTTACAAAAAGTAAAACTAAAAACTTTGAGGGTTGTAATTTGGAATTTGTTATGCATCCATCTCTTTCTTTCTTGGTTCAGTTTTGAACATTGGAACCAATATATTTTCCTAATCTAATCTACTAATAAGCCATGTTTAAATGGTTTGGAAAATATTCATTCACTAATATATCAACAGAAATTTAACATTTGTTCAATCATGATTAGGCTGTATGACTGAACAAAACTTCCTCTTCCAAAGTAGTGGCATTTGGACTTGCACACTTTCAGAAATATTCTTTTTTAGTGTGGGGCTTTATCTTTTTCCTTAATCTACCCTCTTTTCTTCTTTTTCTTTGTTTTTATGTTTTATTTTTCCGATCTTTTTGTTCAAACAGTGTTATATACAATGAATAAAGCTTTAAACTAAGATTCTTAACAAAGATAATGCTTGAGAATCCTGCCATTGATAGTATCTCCAAATAATTATGTTCCATCCATCTCTTGTAGGAAGAATGCATTGTTACCTCTCACAGAATGGATGATGTATGGACCTTTCCATATATTTTCAAATTTTCCATGTTTACCTTTGTCTTCTCTTCTTGAGTCCCATTTCAGTACTTTGTCACCAATGTTAAAATCATTTGCTTTGGTTCTCTTATCAAACAACTTCTTGATGTTTTCCTGCACTTGTTGTGTTATGTTATATACTTCTTCTCTGGTTTGCTGTAACTGGACAGTCTGATTTATTATTCTTAGCATGTCATTTTCTTCAGACTATGCTTCTTGGATGAGCTTCATCACTGGTACCTCTAAGCTTGTTGGAAAAATTGCATCTGCTCGATACACTAGTTGATAGGGAGACATTCCAATTGACTTTTTGTTTGTTAATCTATCTGCCCATAGTGCATATACTACTTTTATGTGCCATGACTTTGTATTCTCTTCCAACAACTTTTTGATGATGTTCACCAAACTTTTGTTTGAGGATTCTGCCAACCCATTACCCTGAAGGTAATAAGTTGTAGAATTTCCCAATGTAATCTGATATTTGTGGCAAAATTCCACCATTTTCTTGGATCTAAAGACAATAGAATTGTTAGTGATAATCTTTCTAGGATAGCCAAATCTAGACAAAATGTGGTTTTCAATGAATTTGATGATTTCTGAGTCTGTGGTAGTTCTAGAAGGGATGGCCTCTATCCATTTTATAAAGTAGTTAGTTGCAATGAGTATCCATTTGTGTTGGGTAGAGGAGGTAGGATAGATTTTTCCAATAAAATCTAGGCCCCATTGTTGAAAAGGAGCTTCAACAGAGATAGGATGCAAAGGTAATCGCAACAGTTTTATTTTTCCTTCAAAGATTTGGCACTTATGATAGGAAATTACCATTTTATGGATGTCTAGAAAGAGGGTGGGCCAATAGTAACCAGCTCTAAGGATTTTGTTGATAGTAGTTTTCCAATAGAGGTGGCCTCCACATTATCCTTCATGAAACTCATGCTTGTTATTATTTACATCATTCTCCAGAAAGCATTTAAGCAATATACCACTAGCATTTTTCCAATATAAAATTTTATCTATAATGCAGTAGTTTACAACCTTCAACTTTAAGAATCTAGCCTCTATTTTAGACAAACTAGGAGGAACATTAAGATTAAGAAGCACATATAAAATATCAACATACCAATATGAATTCAGAAATGTTTCTTCAATAAGTGGAGTTGCCAACTCCTCCTGTTCATCTAATGCATCAATCATGTTAATGTCCAGTTCTTGAAAGTTTGTTTCATCCATGAGTGTATCCAGTCCTTGTCCTTTGATTAGATTAGTGGGCTTGATTTCTAAATCATATTCTAGTATAAAAAAAATCCACTTACCTATTATGCCATCAGGATCTTGTGTTAAGATGTCTTTTACCACTGAGTGAGGCACAATTGAAATTATGTGTGAGTGCAGAATATAAACTTTGAAATATGTCAATGCCTTGATTAAGGCAAAAGCTTATTTTTTCATTATGTTGTATTTCAGACGTGCATCTCTCAATGCCTTGCTAAAAAATGCACTAAGCTATTCCTGTCCTTCTATGTTTTTCTGCAGTAGGACATCAGCAACTGTATGTTCTGATGCAAAGGAGAAGATGAAGAAATATTTGGTAAAATTAGGGTTGATTAGAACTAGTGTTTGGGTAGGTTCTTGTTTTACTAGTTCGAAGGATTGCTTTGCTTATATGGTCCATTTGACTCCTATTTCTCTTTTAAACATGTTTTTAATGTTTCTAAGGAGTTTTGCAAGGTTTGGTATGAACCTTCTTAAGAAATTTACCTTTCCAATGAAAGATTGCAGCTCTTTGATATTTCTAAGATGATTCATTTGCAATATTCCTTCAATCGTCTTTGGGTCAATCTTAATCCCTTCTTCTAATATGATATGGCCTAAAAGTTTTCCTTCTTGGAGACCAAACAAAGTTTTCTTAGGATTTAAAGACAAACCATACTTTATACATTTTTCAAATACTTTTCTTAAGTGAGCTAGGTGTTCTTCATCTGTTTTAGAATAGGCTGTGGTGTCATCAAGGTAAATCACAATGAAGTAACCTATTTCTTCTGAGAAATAAATATCCATGGCTCTTTGGAAGGTGGCACCAACATTCATTAACCCAAAAGGCATTTTCACATACATGAAATCATCTGGGTGTACCAACACCTAATTGTATCCTGAAAAGCTATCTAGCAAAGAGATTATTTTAGAATTCATTACCCTTTGTAAGATGTGATCCATTAATTGGTAAAGGGTAGTTGTCTTCTAAGGAGGCTTTATTTAAATTTCTTAAGTCTATGCATAACCTAATCTCTCCTGTTTTCTTCCTCACTGATACAAGATTTGAAACCCATTCTGAATATCTCAGAGGGACTATTATCCCAACATCATACATTTTCTTAATTTCTTTCTCAACCAGGGGTATTTGCAAGGGTTTATTATGCGCAATTTATGTTTAAAGGGCTTATGGTTTTCTTTGAGAGGTATCTTATGTTGAATTATCTCTGTATCATATGATTTTAAATCTTCATAACTCCAAGCAAAAACCTCAGTAAATTGTCTAAAAAACTCAAGATATTCATGTTTTATATGAGCTGGCAGTGTTTTAGATAGTTTGATCATTTTTTTTTTTGGTTCACTGCCTATATTTCATTCTTCTATTTCAGTTTCAGTGGGTTCCATCTTTGGTTTCCTAGCAACATCATTAAAGTCAAATAATTCTTCTAGAGGAGCTAGTCCTTTTGGCAAGTTATCATTATTGGACTGCAACACTTCAAAGTCTTCGTTTTCTAAATTAGTGCATAGCTATATTTCATGCATGTCTTGTTTTTCTAATAGATTTATATCAGTAGTATCAGGGGGTTCTTCTTTGTAATATTGTTCCTTAGCAAAGCAGTCTTCTTCATACTTTGAGTCTAAATTTGGCATTTCAAACTCATTTCTGGACTGCAGGAAATCTTCTATCTATTTATGTCCTTCAAAAAATTGCCAATATTTTATATTATCAGGGACTGCTGGTCTATATTTGACTTGGACTGTGTATTGCTTGTTTTGATAAGGCTTTTGACATGTGCCGATAGCAAATTCTAGACCATTGACAAGGATGTTTTGATTTCTAGGGACAAAGGTAAGCTCATATTCTAGGAATGTTTTCAAGAGGTCAATATCATCATCTCTATAGGCTTCTAATCTAGGATTCTTGGCTGTGTATTCTCCATTAATCTTCCTAATTAATAACTATGAATCTCCATGGACAGTTATCCTCATGGCTCCTAATTTCTTCAGTAAATGTATTCCTAAGAGGAGTGCCTCATATTTAGCTATGTTGTTTGTGCATTGAAAGTTTAGCTTGTATGAGTGACCTTCTACATGAATGTTCTCTGTGTTATACACCCATATGCCTGCTTCTGAACCATTTTTGCTACAATAACCATCAAAACTCATACTCCAAAGAGGTTCACTTTTAGACTTATCATTATATTCATTATTATGGTCTTCATTATGTTTTTTATAGTGGCTGCCACTATGTTGTTTACTATGTTGTTCTTTGGGGGCTGCACTATGTTTTTCATTGTTTTTTCTATCCTGGTCAACCCTATGTTGATGGTTGCTTTGTTCCCCAAGGTTTCCACTATGTTTGCTGTAATATTTTTTTTGGGAAAACTATTTTGACTATTCCTCCTCTTCTTCCTCTTCTTCTACAATTATTTCCTCATATTTTGCTACTTGTTCATTAACATTTTTATCATTGTAAAGGATAAATGAATCAAGATCTGTGTGAATATAATAAATAGGGGAGTTATCTGGCTTTTCTTGACTACTAGCCATGTATTTCATGTGTGTTTCCCTATATAGTCTTTGTTAGGGTCCCATGATTTTGCAGATTGGTAGACCAAATGCACAGGGTAACATAAGACTAGTCTTTGGAGTCCTAAGACCTAGCCTTCCTGGACTCAGAGAGGGCTCTCTCTATTGTATGCAAAGGATGTGAACTTTTTGCTATTAGGGTTTGATTTTAGGCTAGTTGTTAAGTGTAGGGTTTGTTGTTTGTTTGGTTGAGTAAGATGATAAAGTAGAATAGGTGGAATGAGAGGTCTACAAATCATTGGGCTATGGAGTCTATGAAAGTCCCAGATATCTCAATAATGAAACAAGATGCATGACAGGGAAAATCTAGCTTGGTCAAATGGATCTATAAGGCATATGTGAAGTGAAATGAACAATAAGTTGGTGAACAAAGTAGGTGTGTAAGGGCAGTAAAGAATCCTTAAAAAAATACTAATCAACATAAGAACATAATCATAAGGCAAGGCAAACCAATAGCTCTTAGATTATACTTTAAGAAAATAAGTATTCAAGATGAACAATTCCAATGAAATATAGAAGGCAAGAAACTCATTTAACTTCTAGTGATTTCACCTTCAAGGTAAGAAAACATTCAAGATAACAAAGAACTTTAATCAATGAAGAGGGAATGCCTAAACATCAATGATCAAGCTACAAAGAACTTTAAGGAAAACTCTTACGAATGGAAAAAGGGCATGATCAAAACATGGCCTATTTGGCTAAATCTAACAAGTAATACTTCAAAGAGAGATTCCAAAACAGATTTTAAATAGCATCAAATAGGTAGGGCTAACCATAAAACATATTTGAAACTACTGTATTGAACCATTCATGGAATGAAAAAGCATAAGTAGATCTAAGAAGCAGCTAAAAATTCCTTAAACAAACCCAGTAGAGGAAAACATCAAGGCAATAGACAACAAGAAGGACTATGTAATATCCCCAAAATGGGACTATCAACAATGCATGTCTGAAAAACGCATTTTTTAGAAATGTATGCTACAACAATCAAAATCAGCCCCTGGATCCCTTAGATCTGAAAATCTAAGACCCAAATCCAAGAGGGGATCAGAAACAAATCCTTCTAGGTGAGGTAAACAAGTATCCCACACGCAGTATGGCTGAAAATGCCCAAGAATGGGACTCCAACAAAACCAAACAATACTGCTAAGAAAATAACGCAGTTTAGCAGAGTAAGAGAAAGCGGCCAATATGGAGGCTCAAAATTTACATGTACATCAGTAAATCAGATTTACAATGTGGCCCATACAATGTACAAGAGAAAAATAGAAGACTTATATAAAGAAATCCCTCAAAAGGAGGTGCTCCAACACACGTATTGACTGCAAAAGGCTTGACAACGTTATTTTAAAGAGCTGCAGAAGTTGTATATTACACTCCAGATCTAGAGCAGATCTGTGAACAAAATATTATATCTATATTAGATCTGTAAAATAGAAGAGCTCCTATACAAATTTCCCTTGGGGTTTTGAGCAAAACATGACATACAAATAGTAGATCTGAGATCTAAGTTGCAGATCTATAGTAATATTCAGGAATTTCTGAATGTAAATAAGCAGGTTAGATCTAAACAGAACATGGATTAGATCTGTAATCCATGGATCACCACAGTGAAGGGCAGAACCCCAACACGAGAGATCTCTCCTCCAAAAGTGTGTCAAAACGCCCTGCAACTATACACTTGCAAATAACGCAGTCCTAGAAGGGAAGTTGCGCTATAGGCTCTGGTACTGGTTTGGCCTGATGCCAAGATCTGAAAATGTAGCTCCAAAGGTCTAATACTCTCTTATCAAGGTGATATAAGGCTTTCCCACTGAAAAGAGGTACTATATTGGCCTAGACCTGAGTAGATCTAACCTCCACTTGCTGCAACTTACAAGGACAACCAAACCCTCAATAGGATATGCATTGTAGTTGGAAGATGATCTTGGCCAAATTCCTGATAGTGGACAGTATCAACAAGGCTCCTCCAAGAGCTAATCAATGGAAGAGGTGGGATTACCGATCAGGAACACCCTAGTGCTAAACATCACTATTCTTATCTAAGTAGCAAGAGAATGATATATGTCTAAATAGACAATTTATTCAGAAATATACATAATCAACAACCCTTCTCTTGATGTCCTCTTCCTTTTATATGATAGAAATCTTGCCAAACCCTAAACCATCTCAATGATTTAGCTCTATTCACATGTGTAGCCTCCAACTAAAATTGCACTATGCATCTAGGAGGTTCATTGCATCTGGACAACATTGTTGATTTGGTCTTGTTGACCTAGTCAAATGTCTCAATACATTTCAAAAATAAGGGTGTTTTATTAAGGCAGCCCAGATTTAGCCTTGTTCATATGGGGCATTGATTTATTTTTCTATTTTAGGAGTGTATTGATCCTCCTTTACAATTTTATTCATGCAAAAAGAAAATGAAACAAAATTGTATATTCCCATTAGCTTGGGCTAATTGGGAAAATTACAGTCCTCCCCTCCAAAATGTTGCTTGTCCTCAAGCAACTGAAAGGGTGAGTGCTGCAACACTTCTCCTCCTCCATTGGCGACACCATCAAGAATCAATGTTCACCAATCCAACCCTCCATGAATTGTTCCTCCAAAGTCATTATGAGATGTACAAATTCCATCTCATAAGGAGTCAAGAACTCACATGAAATAAACATGGCTGAATCAATACTCTCCCTGAAACATGTAGCATAAGGTACATGGAGAGTCTCCATCCCATGAGGTACATACATGCTCCCCATCCTCCCTCCATACGATCCCATAAATAATACATGTATATCATCAATGTATGGAAGTAAAACTACATATAAGCAAGCTGAAATTTGAGCATGAGGAGGTGGGTCATAGTCCCACATGTGGTACCAGCGTAGTGCATCTCCTGGCTGCATTAGATTAAGGTGTGGTAAATGGTTTCCCCACCACTTACTTACTACACATGTCATCTCACTATGGCTGAAAGTGTGAGACATGTTTGGTGTTTTTGGGAAGCACCCATCATGGAAGTAAATCTCCATTTGCACATCAAGGGAGTGGACGTTCAGAAATTTTAGTGGCCCAATAGTTGCCATGAGATTTACATGATACATTACTCCTCTTAGGAGTCACGACTTGCATGAAAATGGTAAAAGAACATGTATAATAAGAAAATAAAACTTGCTTTACATGAAAAGGTCCTTTACCAAAAATGTCTCTCATACACATGGAGTTGTGCATGGATCTTTCTCCTCCTTCCAAAGAAGGAAGAGATGGCTGAAATGACTCTTGCATAGAGTCCCATGGCTGCCCCAACTCCACATAGCTAATGCATTCTTGAAAATTCTGATATAGTTCCTCTTTCAAGCCTTCCCAATCAAAGCTCCTCATGATGATGTTGTAGATCCTCATGGTATACAAGTGGATGAAACATAACTCTTTGTATGTTCCTTGTAGTATCTTATGATTGAGATTAGAAGCTCTAGACAAAAAGATTCTGCCATGATGATAGATGACTCCTCCTTGGACTAAGTAGCCCTCTTCATGCAGCTGGTCATCAAGTATCATGCATGTGTGAAGATATTTGGAATAATCCACTAGCAGTTGGGATTTCAAATACATATCTACACTGCTCAACAATGACAACGCTGATGATGTATCAACAAAATTGTCTGCTATGTTGCTGATTCTCTCCTTGACATCACCTATGCCAAAGGTGTGTGTTGGAAGGTTGTTCCTTCCATTATTATCCTCCCACAATGCAGATCCAGAAAAGAGAGTGGGTGATGATGACAGGGGAAGAAGATTTCCCTCCTCCTTGAGCTTACCCAAGTCTCCCAGCACTGTAGCTTGGTCTTCAAGTGATGCAATCCCTCCTGGATCTAATTTTGGAGCAGCAAGTTGTGAGGTCTTCCCCACAAAATCTGAATCAGGTGGCCTCCCAGGTGGTTTGCCACTAGATAATGAGCTTTCAGGGACCATCCTCATATGCATAATATATGGGATCCTCATGTCCCTACTTCCACTACTAAAATTCAAATTTGTTTCATGTGTGGAAGACTGATGAAATTTGGAGACCACTCTTAGTGATGCAAGAGTGCCTATGATTGGAACATTTGTTCCATCCTCTCCTCCTAGAAATAGTGGATCATCTCCTACTATGTCAGCTTTGTGATCCCTACTTTGTTCTGTCTCATTGTCTCTTAGCATAGACACATGCCGCTCATGTCCTCCATATGGAAGATCCTTAAGAACTCTTTGCAAATATGTAAGAGCCCCTCTAGTGGAAGTAATTGCTGCATCTCCATCTCCCAATGAGAATAGATCTCCTCCTGCTGTCACAACACTGGAGGATCTTCTCTTCTCTCTTTCTCTCGTTTCCTCATCAATGGAGAATGCCTCATCATTAAGAGACCCTTTTCCTTGGTCTCTTCTTGAAGAAGGAACCCTCATGTATTCTCCTTTAGAAGAGAGACCTTGTTGTAGTGGGGATTTGGCCTTTGACCAATCATGCAGCAAATCTTCATCCCCCTCAATAATGTTTAGAAATTGAGTTGGATTTATGGATTCTTCCAACTCATGCAAAGATTCAGATTTCTTGGGCTTGATTTTTTCTCCCAAAGAAGTTTCAGAATGTCTTACATCAAATATTTTCACTAGTCTCCTAGTGAACTTTGCATTAGAAGAGATATTTACACTTTTCAAGGAAGAATACTCAAATAGACACCAGGCATAAGCCTTGCCTTGAAGATGCAGCGTTGCTACTCTCAAGGCTTCTTCTTCTAAAACTTGATGTAGCTAGAAATATATGTCAAGCTTTCTTACCCAAGACTTGGCTAAGTTCTTAGGTGATCCATCAAAAGTATGGTAGAGAGAATCTACCCAAAGTGTGGTGCATGCACCCTCTTCTTCGACTATAGCTACTGGATCTTTCTTCTTTAAGTTGACAGAACTCTGGGAAACTGAGATGCTCCTTGAATCTCTCTGATTGAGACTCATATTCTTGGAGATAATCACAAAGAGCTTCCTCCTTTGGTGCTCCTCCTTTTCCTCCTTCCTTTGTCAAGAAAGTAGGCATGCTCTAGTGTTGTAGATCAGATTGTGTGGTTGAATGCTCACACACATAGTAAGAAGTACTGGGGTTTCCTTGATGTAACAATATTATCAAGGTATCTGCATGTATTTCTCTCCTCATTCCTCGGATTTCTTCTTTTAGCTCATACATAGCTTGAAAAAGAATTTTAGAGAACTCTTCTCCTTTCAATCTTCCAGATAAAGGGGTTTTACCCTTTTCTTCTGTGTCTTCAGTGTAATCATACTTCTTCTGTCTTCTTCTTAGATACCTCTTCTCTATGTCAGTAAGAGGCTCTTCTTCTTTGGAAGGCATATTGGCTTCGTAAGAAAGCATAGGCCGTGCCAAGATGATGCTCTGATACCACTATAATATCCCCAAAATGAGACTGACAACAATGCATGTCTGGAAAATGCATTTTTCAGAAATGTATGCTACAGCAATCAAAATCAGCCCCTAGATCCCTTAGATTTGACAATCTAAGACCCAAATCCAAGAGGGGATCAGAAACAAATCCTTCTAGGTGAGGTAAACAAGTCTCCCACACCTAGTATGGCTGAAAATTCCCAAGAATGGGATTGCAGCAAAACCAAACAATATTTCTAAGAAAATAACTTAGTTCAGTAGAGTAAGAGAAGGAGGCCAATATGGAGGCTCAAAAATTACATGTACATCAGAAAATCAGATTTGTAATGTGGCCCATACAATGTACAAGAGAAAAATAGAAGACTTATATGAAGAAATACCTGAAAAGGAGGTGTTGCAACACATGTATTATTTTAAAGAGCTGCAGCAGCTGTATATTACACTCCAGATCTAGAGCAGATCTGTGTACAAAATATTAGATCTATATCAGATCTATACACTAGAAGAGCTCCTCTACAAATTCCCATTGGGGTTTTGAGCAAAACATGACATACAAAGAGTAGATCTGAGATCTTAGTTGTAGATCTATAGTAATATTTAGGAATTTCTGAATGTAGATAAGCAGATCAGATTTGAACAGAATGTGGATTAGATATATACTCCATGGATCACCACAGTGAAGGGAAAAACCACAGCACTAGAGATCTCTCCTCCAAAAGTGTGCCAAAACACCCTGCAACTATACAATTGCAAATAACACAGTCCTGGAAGGGAAACTGCGATGTAGGTTCTAGTACTGGTTTGGCCTGATGCCAAGATCTGAAAATGTAACTCCAAAGGTCTAATACTCTCTTATCAAGGGGATAGAAGGATTTCCCACTGAAAAGAGGCACTAGGTTGGCCTATATATGAGTATATCTAGCCTCCACTTGCTACAAATTACAAGGACAACCAAACCCTCAACAGGATTTGCGTTGTAGTTGGAAGATGAGCTTGGCCAAATGCCTGATAGTGGACAAGATCAGCAAGTCTCCTCCAAGAGCTAATCAATGGAAGAGGTGGGATTCCCGATTAGGAACACCCTATTGCTAAACAACACTATTCTTAGCTAAGCAACAAGAGACTGATATATGTCTAAACAGACAATATATTTAGAAATATACATAATCAACAACCCTTCTCTTGATTTCCTCCTCTTCCTTTTATAAGATAAAAATCTTGCCAAACCCTAAACCATCTCAATGATTTAGCTCTATTCAGATGTGTAGCCTCCAACTAAAATTGCGCTGTGCATCTAGGAGGTTCATTGCATTTGGCCAGTGCTGTTGATTTGGTCTTGTTGACCCAGTCAAATGTCTCAATCCCTTTCACACATAAGGGTGTTTTATTAAGGCAACCCAGATTTAGCCTTGTTCACATGGGGCATTAATTTATTTTGCTATTTTAGGAGTTTATTGATCCTCCTTTACAATTTTATTCATGCAACAAGAAAATGAAACAAAATTGTATATTCCCATTAGCTTGGGCTAATTGGGAATATTACAGACTAAGGTGCCTCCAACAACATTTCTTAGCCTATAATCTTTTGTTATACTGCAGCATGAAAGGATGGAAACATAATGAAAACATGAGAAAAAAATAAAATGAAAGAGAAGCACTTCTCCAATAACCAAGCTCAGGGATCTAGCAAGCTATCATCCTTCATCATCAATCAAAGCAAGGCATTCAGAAACTCCACAAGATCAATTTCATCTTCAAAATCAAGAAAACCATGTATTGCTCTCAAAACTCATCAAAATATAAAATTTACAATGGAACCCTCATGCTCTATTTATCTTAGCAAGAGAGGAGGTGGAAACCATAAGAGGTTTCTAGAAACCCTAATTTCATCATAAATGTCATTTATGTGCTTGAAGACCATGCAAGGCCCAAGACACATAATATCTAAGCTAATATATGAAAGATAACATAACATAAATCCTCAATTAAATCTGGAGTGATTTTCCCAATAAAACATTAAAAAATCATTTTTCCATCAATTTGTGTGTTTTGTTGACCTTTTGGTCAAAAACACATAGTGCCATCCATAAGCGCAGCGCCACCTTTGGCAAAAACTAGGTCCTGTTGCAACTACGTTTTGGGGGCCTTCCCGATGTCGTATTTTGCTTCGTGATGGCTTGTTTGAAAGCTTGCTGAGTCCTTTTTCCATATATTCCTTTTTTTTTATGATTGAGCACTTGTAACCTATTCAAATTTTCAAATCCCCAAGACTGCTCTGAGCGCAGTGCCAGGCTCAAAAAGGAGGCAGAATGGTGAAAAATGAAGTGTTTTTTGACCTTTTGAGGGGGAAAAACTGCTCCAATTGCTCTGAAATTTTTTGAGCATAGTGTGCTAGACATGAGGAATCCAAAAATGTATATTTTTTCCTCTGAGGATGCTTGAGAAAAAATCTTAGCACCAGTGGCACTGCGCTAATAGGCCTTAGCAAAAAACCCAAATTTGTCAAAATTTCCCTACGCATAGCACCTTTTGCATAGGGAATTTGGAGGCCTTCCAGATGTCAAAATTGGGGCCATGATAGCGTGTTGGAAATATTATCCTTTATACTTTCCAAATATACCAATTTTTCTCTGACTGGAGTTGATTTTCGTTGTCAAAAGTGGATTCTCCCAAGACTGGTCAAAAAGTGCTGAATGATGTTGCAGAAATGCAGAGTGTTGGTGCAGACAACTTTTGGAGGCCTTCCTTAACTCCAAATTGAGATCATGATAGCTCATTGGAAATATATTCCAGTCTTATTTCCAAATATACCTTTTTTTCTCTAATTGAAGTTGATTGGACCTGTCAAAGGTTGATTCTCCCGAGACTGGTCAAAATGTGCTGAATGATGGTGCAAAAATGCAGAGTGCTGGTGAAAACAACTTTTGGATGCCTTCCTCAACTAAAAATTGAACTCATGATAGCTCATTGGAAATATCTTCTAGTATAGTTGTCGTTTGATCCATCAAGTAAGTCATTTGGATACTCCAGCTATGAGAAAACCTGATTTTCCCAAGGTCACTCCAGAAGTGAAACAATTCTCCTGTGACATCTATATTTTTGGCATTGATCCCAAACCATGATAATTGTGTAAAATATGAAGGAGGTTTTTCTTCTGAGACCTATGATGGACAAAATCCTCTCTCACTTTTTTCAAATTAATCTTTGTATGGTCAAAAAAATAGTTTTAAGCAAAACTTTCTCTAGGAGTGACAAATGGCTTGACTCTTGGAATGAATCCTTTGAAAATGACGGAGGCATGATGTTTATGAGTTGGTATGGTTTTATTATTGCTGATATGACCTATCATGTGGATCCTATGCTCCTATGCCTCTTTTACATATCAAACCCTAGCTTAGTTGGAAGAGGAAATTAGGGTTTGGTGTAGGCGATTTAGGATTGCCTTGTAGAGGGAGGGGAATGAAGGGGTTAAGGGTTGTCTAAATTCTTGGGGAAATTTTGGCGGATAGGGATAGATGTGAGAGAGTTTGGTAAAGTTTAATTTCAAGGATTGAGTGAGGGGAAGGGGTACAATAGGGAAAAACACAGGCCTAGTCTCGAAAAGTGTCAAATTGTACCAATAGGCTAGGTTTTGTAGAAAATGATGATTTTTAGGGATAGGAGTGATGGAAAGTGTTTATGAAGGTGTATTAAGGATAGAGGAAGGTGTAAGAGCATCAGGATACAAGATTTTTTGATGGTTTAACCATGGAAGTCATGAAACCAAGAAAAATGCCCTCAAAAATCCTAGTCATCTATAAGAAAAAAGGTGGGTAAAATCACATAAGAAGTTTTTTAGGAGCAGTAGGGTGACCATGGAATGGAAAAATGGTAGAATAGTGAAAATTTCCCTATAAGGATAATGAAGGTAGTGAGATTTCTTAAAACTCAGAGTGTTCAAAGAATGTTGTTTTTAGAAATCTAGAACCGATACTTAGTCATCTTCGGATAGTGAAAATTATGGATGACTAACAGTGGCTCCACTTGGGGAGGGCAGCTCCATTTTAGGAGGTGTCCAGAAATTCAGATATCAAATCTCTGAGTTTTGAAGACCGGTGCCTTATATATTGGGAAAATCTCTCATCTTTCATTTTCTGATGTTCTCTTGAAGCTATGATCTTAAAATCTGAAAGACATGATTGCTTCAACCTAATTTCTACTTGCCCATCCTACTTTGCCTATCATTTTTTCTTCCTTGGGTGCACTTGAACTGAAAAACCCTTGAATTTTTTTATTTTGAAAACAAAAACAAACTATCTACTTCTACTCTTATCACTTCCAAGAGTTCATATTATGCTAGTGAACTCTCTTATTCTTTACCTAGACTATTTGACTGTTAAGATTAAGTTGTTTGACAAACTTCATTATCTAAGATATTGACATGAAATTGAAAGCATGGTTCAAATCAGGATTAGGCAATCTGACTTACCATGGGTTGTGGCATTAGAACAAGCTGCACACAAACATTATTTTTGTACAAACAAAACTAGAAATCATGAGGGTTGTGATTAATCATTTGTTAAGCTTCCTTATCTTTCTCTTTGGTTCAGATTTGAGCATGGAGAACCAATATCTTCTCTTCCTAATCTATTCCTAATGACAAGTCAAGTTTGAATGATTTGACAAGCTCTCTTTCACTAACTTATTAACACAAAATTAAAAAACATATTCAGCCATGATTAGGCTAGATGACTAAACAAGATCTTCTTTTGAACAAGTAGTGGCATTTAGGCTTGCACACTTTTAGTATTACTATTTTTTGGGTATGGGGTTGTACCTCTTTTTCAAATCTGCCCTCTTTTTCTTCTTTTATCTATTTTTATTTTTTTATATTTTTGGACCAGCATTTCTAAGATTAAAAACTAGAAAGATGCCATAGTGTTATGCTTATTTTCATTCTTATCTATCCTAATATAACTTATACATGATATACATTCATTTGGTGAACTCTCTTTTCCAATAAAACCAATCAAGCAGATGATTCCATGAGGGATCTTGTTTCAGCTCTTTGAGGGTTTTGAAAAAATCAAAAGGCCACTCCCACCTCACTTGTGTTTGAATAGTAGTGCCTAAACTTTTCTTTAAACCTTGCATCAAACTTCTCTTAACATATTTCACGTCGTTTTCAAATCTCTCTAATAAATCAGCAAAGGGAT